>JAMJEY010000010.1:1235582-1853374 GCA_024713865.1 Morchella sp. 2016-72 | reverse complement strand
CCCTAACTAACCCTAACTAACCCTAACTAACCCTAACTAACCCTAACTAACCCTAACTAACCCTAACTAACCCTAACTAACCCTAACTAACCCTAACTAACCCTAACTAACCCTAACTAACCCTAACTAACCCTAACTAAATAGAGTAGGTTCTACAATGCTAAAATAAGCACTAGAGTAGGAGCAGATGCTACTGTATGTCATATATATAGATATACAGATTGTAATAAACTAATGACTTGTTACTCCTACTACTAAATCCGGACTTTCTTTGCTATTGAAAGGTGCATGTGTAAGTACATACAATTGATTACCCTCGTATTTAATCCAGGACTACATGATAGGCTAGACTTTGGAGCTCGAACTTCCAATATTTCAATGGTATTTCCGTAAATGTGGTAGTATGAAATGTAATTGCATAATATTTGCTCAATGTCCTTCATACAATACTGGACCTCACTAACTAATTATTATCATCATCATCATATATCTCATCGTCGTCAACGGAGCCAGACTCCCTGCCTTTCTCCTAAATAACTGAAGCCTGATGATCATCCACGTGATTATCCTCCATTATCAAACGCAACCATGTAGGCATGGGTGGCGAAATACCTTTTGGAGAACATAGGTTCTGAACTTTCGTGTTAAGGATTGATAGAAGTTTAGAAGCACCTAGTTTAGAATACAAATGAGATATCAATTTTTTAGAAGACTTAGCCTATAATTATAATAGGGTGCACAAATCTTTTGAACGGTATTATCCTGTGTAAAAGCAATTCATTCTATTGTAATCCATCTCGGGCTCCTCGTGCCTAGAGCCAGCCTTAACTGATGGCTTGCTTGAACCGGACATACTCCGCACTCGGGTTCATGATTCCACGAAGCTCTTCCAATATGTTTATGATACGTGTTTGAAGTGTCTTGAAGTTTGGGTGGGGATAGGTATTATCTGTGGCTGCTCGTGTTTTTACCGCGCATTGTATATCTCCATCAGGGTTGTAATGAGGTTTCCATTTCTTCCGGTATCTGAAGTGTGCTTCCCCCAGAACTTGAGACTGTGTGAACTTAAACTCTGCCCAAAGGCGCAGCTTTGATTCATAGTTTCTTCTAATATCATTTCGCTTCTGGAGGTCGAAATAGCTTTTGATAATCTCTTGGTTGTACCGCAAGAACGAATCTCATTCATAAAAATCCTCGAAATCCCGTTCAAATATCGATTCCAAAAGGTGAGTGGGCCGAGAACATCTTTCACCATCTAGTAGGCCTTTTCTACCAGGCCGTAAAAGGTATTGTAGTATTTGAACAGTATCTAATATAGTAAACATATATTTCACATTGAAATTTATTGAGTTATCTTATTGGCATCGTCCCAAGTGTACAATAATTCCCTTCACCCAGCGAATATACTCAAATATTCTTCTAACAGCCAATAGCGATTGTTTGAAGCTGAAACCTCTAGTAAGTTGAGGCTCTTAGGTCGCTCAGGCAGCTTTGGCATCCTATCCTCATGCTGTATGGCGAACTCTTTGAGTACTTCAACCACAATCCTAACGAGCTCTCCAGTTAGCTTCGTCATCACTACTTCTAACGTGCCGAAGGAGCAATGATCGCGCGAATTCTCCTATGATCGAAGAACTGCAGATGGGACAATTCATTGTACATGTGGGGTTAGGATAAATATAGGTGAGTGCTCTACGTATGTGTGAGGATGTAGCGTGAAATGTGAGGATGTAGTGTGAAGTGTTTAGTAGATGTACAGCTGTAGAGCCGACGAGATTGGCGCCGTCTTGGCAACATCACGATTTTATATACCTATCACGGCTCCACCCCCTGCACCTCGCACCTCACCAAGACGCCTTCGGAACAGGGTTGTTAGATAGTATCGACTAATATCGGAAGTAGAAATGACGGGTTAGGAAGGAGCTCGGGTAATAGAATGTAAACGCTAGAAAGGATTGGGTAACAACGGGATGGAATTGGGGTTATCGGGAATAGTATGGGTGGTACGGGAGTGTAAAGGCTTCTATGTGATTCTATAGTATGAGTCATCGGCGTGAAGAAATAGTTGTATATATAGTGCTCGTTCTTTCCTAGGTTTCTGCCTCTCTAGGCAACGTCTTCTCTCTGTTAGCAATATATTACTTAGGCTTCGACCTTCCTGTTCCTGTTCGACCCTGAACCTGAACCTGAACCTGAACCCGAACCTGAACCCGAACCTAAACCTGAACCTGCCTCGACTTTAGTGAATCCCGAGCCGACCCTGTCCCGCTTCGTTTCTCCGTAGACCCCGACCCTGAACCTGACCTGGCCCCGTCAGAACGCCTAGCGAAATTCCACTATGTAAATGTACATATACATATTGCATATTCTTTTAGTAAACGTGGTTAATTAAATGGCGCTCAGTTCAATATATTATTTTGTGACTTGATTGATTGAAAGTTACCAGAAGTAAGCAGCACTACATGTAGTACTACATGTAGTATCATACAACATTATATGAAAACATATAAACTTATAAATTGATTTGCAACAGCATCACCTTTGTGTTACGGAGCGAAGCGGAGACAGCAATCAAGAGCCAAGGTTAACAACCAAGACAGTACGAGGGACCGAAGAGAACGAGACGAGACAAGATCAGACTGGAACGGAACGGCAGACGGACGGCGAGACTGAACGATACAAGACGGCGCGGCAGAGACAAGAGACTTTGCAAGCGAAGAGCAAGGGCCACGCGGTTTTGCTGCGTTGTCGTTGCTCGAAGATAATAGAGTACGTATTCCGATCGGACAGAGACTAGAGACAAACAGAGACGAGGTACCCTATATAGAAGGGTTGATAACAGAAAGACGAAGTGAAGAGAAAAGAGAAAGAAGAAAACGAAGAAGAGAGCCCATGACCACATATATATACTAATCCGCATCCTTGCCCGCTATGACTCATCCTTCGTGTAACAGAAACCATTAGAAACCCGAAGAACCTCGCAGATCAAACCCGTGCCGTAGCCCATTCCTAGATATCCTCCCTTTCCTTGTAACTCGTGGTATGCCGTGATACTTTGTCTTTAAAAATACATATAGCATCACATTATGGTATTACATACTAAGATGATGAATCACAAGTGCTTTGGCATATAAGTACATGTACAGCTCAATCGTTGTTGCCTAAACTCCAGCAACGACGCCTGGCAAGACAGAGGCCAATAATCGCCCGGCATAATAAAGAATATTCAGGTATACTAATACATATGTGAGTATATGAATACATATGAAAGCCATTTAACAGTGGCCACCAGTTTATTTCTTGTGAGATATAAAATGGGTTTAGGTCTCAATCGTTGCCTAAACCCCAGCGACGACATCCTGCCAATAACCATGGGTTTAGGGTTCTGTTAGCCCCAGTGCGTAGGTTTAGGGTTGTGATGACTAATAAATGACTGACTGCTGGCTGGATGGGCTAACGCCCCGTCAGGTGACCCGTTGACCGGCTTTCCCCTTATCCACCCACGTACGGTATTGGTGCCCCTCGTGTCCTACAGAGTCTGGTAGAATTAATGCGAAAGTCAGAGCTAACAGAGTGGGTTTCTTGGTCCGTGCTCATAGCAAAAATCCTTTCAAGATCCAATGGAATTATCGGGTCGCGGGGGACCCACTTTCGCAATAATTCTACCAGACTCTGTATGTGTGAAGTGACGGGATGCGCCACCGCTAGTTAGTGGTAGATGCAACAGTCGATCGGGGTTGGGCTTGGCGGGTGTGGCCAGGAGCAAAGCCCTAGAGTACCCATATGAGTATTAATGTATATCTTGACACATGTCCTAGGCTTGAAATGCCCCCCGTATTGTAGTCACAGTCTTCCACACTTTTTATTATTTATCTATTTATTATAGTTATATGGCATGAGTACGGGACATGCACCGTGCATCGCCGCTTTCAACCCCAGATTCCAATACCTTGCTAAACCCCCACACAAAGCTGAACTTGAGGTTAACGTTCATGATCAAGGTCCCGAAACCGTATCCCCCTACCCAATAGCGCCACCGAACCACCGCCGAAAAATTCAAAAGCCCCAATTCAGCCCAGGTCCAAACTAGATGATTTATTGATTGCTTCCTTACATGTATACAACCCCGAGGTTATAACGAGGCGTACAAAACAGAGCAAATATTGACAACAAGAGAAAGGAAATAAATAAATTGACACTAGATAGATAAATAGATTCTATCTCTTGACTAGACGTATAAGACTTACTGTAAGGGTCAAGGGCCTACAAGGAAAACAAACAACGAAATAAAAAGAGAGGCGGGGGATGAGAACGAATGCGAATTCTGACTGCCCAAGAGCCATGAAGAAAAATAGTTGCGGCCGAAGTGGCACGCGAATGAAAAAGGTACAGAAAATAGAATTCAAGTAACAAGCACAGGCAAAGAAACCTTCCCATAGTCAATATAAACGATAAACCTCTCTCAATTGCAGCCGTTAATTCTCCAAACCTCGAACCCCCAAGCGACCTGGTATGCCTACCGATACACGGAACCCCCTGCCCCCAACGGCGCCAGCCCCTGTGAGCGAGTACTAACAGTATCAGTACCGTCCCACAGTCAACCAGCCTATCAAACACAAATCCCTTGATTAACTAGAGACATTTTCGCATCACCTCGGAACCTCAACATCAACCTAGCTTCATAATCTGGCAAACAGGAAAAAGAGAAAAATTTGTCCCTCGGACGATCTCCGTCTATCTGAAGTTCATAGTTGCAGACAATGTACGCCAACAGAATCTTGAGCTCAGTAGCGGCGAAGAACCTTCCGGGACTATGGGAAAGAGCGCTTTAGTAACTTTGAATTCCGAAAGAGATATTCGTTGTCTTACCATGCATGTTTGCCCATCCCGAAGGACATATAGCCATTCTCTGGAGTTGCCAACTGATGTTGGAATTCATGCCCTTCTTCCTCCCTCTTCTGCGAAAAGCGGAACGCGTCGAATACCTCCGGGTGATCATGAATATCCGCAGAGTGATTCATTGAGTATGCAGGAGCGACAACCCATTGACCTTTTGGAAGAAAGGTGCCATCAGCAAGGGTGTGTGGCCTCTGGGCTCGCCTCATCATCGTTGCTGTGATTCTCGCGTCAGTGTTTAAAGTAATGAAATAAAGAGACCCGGATCAGACCGGTAGTAACGGGATGGATTCTCTGGCTCTCCTTCAGCGCGCTATCTAGCTTTCTCATTTTTGTCAAAGCCTGTCTAGTCCAACCGCCAGTATCCCCAAGGACCTTTTCGACCTCTTCCCTTATAGGACCTTGGAATTCGGGGTGGGTTGCAAGATCATACAGTGCGTGCGTTATGCTAACGGTTGTGGTGTGGATTGCGGAGAGGTTAAGGTATAAAATCCGGTTGCAAAGCTCGTATATAGGAGCGCCCGCTGGGGCAGCGTCAAGAACCCAAAGAATAGCATCATTCTACTCCTTCCAGGCCTCATTAGTTACTCATTTGGTAAAGTTTGAGATGTGATAGATGACATACGCATATCTGATTCTCCCCTCGATCCTCACCGAGTGCCCGTATTCGACGTCTTTCTTCAAATACAGGTCTCACCTTCGTGAAAAATGTCCTTAGAGCACTATTACGATAAAGAAGGAAGAAAGAAATGATAGATTTGAAGCAACGAGGTATCAGATCAATGATCAGACCTGCACGTGACATGATCATAGAGAGTTCCACCAAACAGTCAAGGTACTCCTTGTCACGACACAGTGGAACGCCCACCAACACCCGGTTTGTCGTTGCGGAGATGCACTTTGTAATAAGACCCTTATCTAACCTTGTCCAGTCTTGCCCGATTGCATCACCTCCGGCTTCACGGAAGGTTAAAGCTATCTCATCCACCAACCCAGGCAAGACTTTCCCCAAACGTTGGGTGAGATTCTTCCGGATCATTTCAACATGATATGGGTTTGTGTGAATGCTACTGTCAAGAGTGTAGCTTATTGAATTCCTCTCATTTGCAGCAGCCTGCATGGATAGTACTGTTTCGTCGGAATCCGACATCTCCTTTAGTACGGCCGGATCTGTAACGATAGTAACCCATCGTGCTGGTGTGGCTATCTTGAATAGCTTTCCTTGCGCGCTATACTATCATTACTTTTTAGAGAAATAGTAAAAGGAACATAGGGAGAAGTGAAACCTTTCGAAAACCGATATCAATTAGAGCGGCGGAGCCTGTGATGAACCCTGCAGACTCAGCCCACGCGCCCAGGGCAGTTGAGTGACGTCTAACAGTAGGAACATCAACCTGGCAGGGTTAGATATCAAGGAAAACCTTAGTGTATAGGAAGGTTCGATTTACATGGACAGAGCGTATATAGCGAACCGTGGCTATAACGAGCAAGCAGAGTAGCCCAACCTGGAGACCACCAACTAAAACGCCCCCGAGGTTCGAAATCGTTTGATCAAATGTGATAGCAATCATATTATGAAATTGGCGATAGGTTCTGTAGTGGATATTACCCTCCGGGCTCGAGGTGCTGAGGGTTAGTTTTCAGCTCAGGTGAGGAAATTTACATATGCCAGAAGCATAATCAACAAACTAATCAAGGGGCCAACAGCTGGAGAACTAAATCGCGTGGTTCCTTAAGTTAGGTCTCAAAAAACAAGGGTCCGGTGGAATTCCTTTTAACTTTGAAACCCCGGCGAAGTTATGGTTAATAATTGTCAAAATACATAGTACCGATATGGCCAGTACCGCTTCCTACCCAATCACGAGATTTGCGCGTTCGGCGCTCTCAATGTGCCCTCCCACACGTCCATCACCTCTGACTCCCCGAGCTCAACAGGAGTTTCCTCCCATTTCTCACGAGGTATCGCCTGGTAGGCCGAGACCTGCTCAGAATCTGGTGCTATACATAATGTGATGACAGACCTGAGATTTCAATAGGAAACTCCCACACATGGTAATTGAGCACCAGATTCCGACCCGGTCTTGGCCTACCAGGTGTGTAAACTCCAGGGTTACCTCAAATGATCAGCCAATCAATATATGGGATCGGGAGATCTGTATACTCTATCGGTACTACCATAATGATACTAGGGCCTAGGCTGATGGTGATTCCCATAGTTACTCGGGTACGAGAGTTAGAACCAAAACATGCAACGAGGCCATTTGAATGGCAGAGCGGCGCCGCTCCATACAAATAGTCCCTGTTTCTTGACCCGAGTAACTGCTAGACGGTGGCATTACGTCTTTTTGCCAACTACATTCAGTTCCATGTTGATCTGAATTATTGCATGCGCTAGAGGGAGTTGGTCTGCATAGTTCACGCAATACCGTCTTAGGAATAACGAATTGGACTGGGCTGGAATATCACTTACCTAATATTGATCAAGACGACCAATCGAGGCTCAACGGGCATTTGACAAATCCGAAGTCCAATATTTAAGCCCAGTTCGATAAGATTTTGTTCCAAGCGTGCGACTACAAGCACGTGCACCCAACGCAGAAACGACCCTATGACATGAAAAAGCTGCATATGCACCACTGTCAATGATCAATTGATCATCATCGCGCACTCTATTATTATATTACCCGCCCTTATCTTTAATTCGCGCACGCGCAGCCTGCAAAGCCCTGAGGTACAGTGATATATTGCATCCCATAAATCATGGGCTTAGGGTTATTTTATACGCTATGCAATTCCGGGGGGCAAAAATAACTGCGACAACCAAAAACCACCACAAATTTAAGGGTCTGTTCGGTTGGCACAAAAATCCATACCTAGATTGCAACCAATCTATGGATTCCAACCAACTCAATGTCAACCGAACAGAGCCTAAAATAGCTGGTAAAGATATCTAGGCACTACACTGTTATAGTAGTAGATCTACTAATTTGTGTACGTTGATTGGTTGATTCGTCAGTTTTCGACGACACAGGATGTCATGGAACTAGTAACTATCCTTGCTCGTGCTTGAAGTCAAATAATTGACTTGTTACCTGGAAATCAGTACAGCCCTGTTCTAAAAGTCCTAGCACCCTACTATATTATGTCTGTTTATGAATTCTAACTACGCAAATGCAGAGATTGATAGGTATGGCCGTAATGAAGATATGGTGGCTCTCTGTTATAGTCACAGTTATGGGAGAGTTAGAGGGCAGAAGAAACACCCTCATACTTTTGACCCGGGGGTGCCAGGACCTTTCGAACGGGGCTGTACATAGTCTTTACGTACCCGCAGAATCTCAGGAATAACGAATCGAACTGGACTGGAATATTAGACTTCGGATTGGTCAAATGCCTGTTGAGCCTCAATCCGACAAAGCCAAAGCGTAACTTTTAGTGGGATTTCAGCCGTTATTCCTGAGATTCTGCGGTAGTGCACAGAAGAAAAGTAAACATGACCACCCACAGCTCAATAGAGCATTTACTTAATGAATGGATTTATTGGCCAGCAAGCACTCTAGTGAAACGATGCTGCATAGTGTCGTCCAACCATTGACTGAAAAAAATTCTCAGGATGATCCAGAGATAACTGGCTGCGCAGAGTATCGAGCTGAGCACGGCGATCGCCGGAAGCCCCCCAGTCTCCTGGGCAGGGATAGCGGCCGGGTCAGGTTAATGTGAATTGTCACTTTCCTTGGTAGGCGCCTTCCCGGACCATTCGGACACCTTCACTCGGACAGTTAACGTGCATAGGAAAGAAGAGATCATCATAAGTGGCTTCAGCACCTCTTTTCAACCAATCCTCATCAGCTGTCCGGGTGAGGGGTGTCCGAGTGCCTAGGGAGGCCGTCTATGTAGATTTGAACTCTTGATTGGGCAAGAGCTGAGAACCCTAGCCCTGCATAGCAACCAACCCTCCCAAGCAGAAAACAAATTTAAGAGAATTATACCGCCCACCTAGGGGGATCCGGGATCTTTGGTCCCCCTAATTGAAGAAAAGAGAATAACACTGTCCACTTGCGGGTACCGAATGTCCCCCGTAATTGGTGGGGGGGGGAGGGGGCCGAAGGCCCTATTTTTGGGGGGCTTGGCGGAATCCGTAGGAAACTCGCAACCTTATTGGTTGAGAGTGACGCGGGGTATTAACTAAGCACGACACACCAAAACTTGTGAACTGAATTGCATCACAGGGCAATTGGGGGAGGGTTGCCGAAGGCCGCCATATGACATGCCTAACCGGCGGGAATGGGAATTGGGGGGAAGGACGGAGGGGGGGGGGGGTTGGCCCCATAACTAGATACATGTATCGTGCGGGGCGCCTTAAAAGCTGGAACAATCCTAGCCACTCCGGCTGTTTGTCAACCAATAAGGGTCTTCGATTCCGGCCACTTTACGGCTGACAGCCAAATCTTCTATATAGTACTACAATACCGCCATTACTCGAAAAATTGGCTATGCATATGAGATCAAAATTGCTATAAGCAGACCTGATCTACGCCCTTCAACCAATCGTGAAGGAGGTAATCCCTGGCCGGAGATAGCCAATTTTTCGAGTCTTTGCGGTACCCTATGTCCCAAAAAATATAGAAGTGATCCCGATGTGGCGGGACTAATGAGAGGGTAGTTGACTAAGCACCGCCAAGGGCTTAATATTTAGACACAAGGTAGTTAGCGCCACTTCCTATATAGGCGCGCTAATGCTAGAAAGTATAATAGTGTGACATGTGTGAGACTGAATCTACGTGATTTGATTGGCCGGTTTTTGAGGTGGCAGGGATTAATGCCAAGAGCTAAATATTTAAACACAGAGGTGGTTAGCGCCACTTGCTATCAGGTCTGAGCAGGTTAATCCCCCCGCTGTTCCTATACTTTCTTTACCGCTTTTCCCGATACTGTAGCTGTTCCCTAGACCCTGCCGCTGTTCCCTATTACTGGATCAACTTGCAGTCGCGAGCTGGCCATTGCTAGCGGCCATGTATGGTATTACTATTCCACTTCACCAAGTCTTAGTGCCTTTTACATACAAAAATAGCATAGCGAATAATTATATAACTTTTCAACCAGACAAGATATCAAAAATCTGATTGAAAAGCTATTCGCGATGCACTTTGTGTCACTCTTGAGTAGCGTGGCCCCCACCATACGTACCCGGGTAGAGAGAGGATCTGTTTACCGCGAGGTGGCACTGCTAGTCTACTATGTACATACTATATAATAAATGGATATATAAATAAATGTAGTAAGTAGCAAATCTAGAATACGTGCACATTACATGTACCGTATTATCTGAAAAAATTCGTTGCGAGACAGCAGGGGTATAGGCCAACCAAACCCACATTTAGACGTCAATCTGCAAGTTTTGGAGTAAAAGATCCCTGCTGCAGGGCAACGAATTTCCCCAGATCTTGCGGTAATATACGGTCGCGTTTCAGGAATAAAGGAGCACATATATATTAGGCCCTTTACGCAAAAAACTTGTGTGATTGGTTGACGGGAGGATAGGCACCAATCAAGTTACCGGAAAAGGACTCTGGAGTCTTTTGCGCAAAGAGCCTATTAACACGATTAATGCTGTCACTGTACAATGATTCAACACTTATATTGCATAGTCCACATATTGAGTAAGGGTCCGTCGTGTTCTTTCTCAATTTTCGGCAGGTAAAAACATGGTTGCAAAGCGTAAAATTCAAAACCAGTAGAAAATACAAAACACGTTTCCTGTCGGGTGTGTCATTGATGCCCCGTCTACATACCCTACCCCCCCATTACGTCAGGCCACCCCTACCACAACAACTTTCGTCTTGAACGCCCCTCTAAATAAGAAATGCCGCCTAAAGTAGAGGAAGAGAGAGCGGAATGGGATGACTTGAATGATAGGCAAATGCTTAAATTCCTGCTCCAGCAAGTCCACCTAGGCAAGCGATCAGAAGGTGGCTCCAAAAAGGAGGCTCGAGCAGCTGCTACCAAAAATTTTAATGAGATTTTTTGTCCCCCGTAAGATCAAATCAAACATGTGCACAAGCTGTAAGCGGTAGCTATATCTGTTGTCTTGATTATTCTAATAAGCGTTTGGCTGAGATGGGGTTTGATGTGTTTTGAGGAGTTTGTAAAAACTCGAGTTTTAGCTAGGATGTTGAATAGATACCGACAGTTTCAGACTCAGTAGAGGAGGCTTGCCTTATAAAACATAAGGAGGCAAAGCAATTTCGGTACAAAACACTAGCGAGTTATAACTTACTTCACGAAATTTTTGCAAGAACATTTGCTACTGGTAGTGCGGCATCAGGGACAATAATGATGTCAACAGCCCCTCAAATGTTTATGTCAAGTCAAATCGATTGCGAATTCAATTCAACACATAAGCGTATATCTCCGATTAGCGAAGTAAAAAGCTCAATTCGAGATGGACCTGACACCGATAATATAGAAAATCATATCTCTCAAGCTACAGAATGTGATTCCATTCACCATCAAACAAGAGCAGATATCGAAGACAACGTTTCTTCGTCCACTAGCAGGAAGCAAAAACCGGTGTGTTTGCGGCTGCGGAGAGTTTGCAAATGTTGGCGAATCAAAACAATTTCGAGCACCGCCTCCAATTACTAAACTAGAGGAAGCTCTCTCAATATCCTATCAGGACCTCTCAATTGAAGAGGGGGAGTGGGGTGATGAAACCTATCTCAACACTTATGGCCTAATGCTCGAAGACGAAAGACATGCGTTATTTCTTTGTAGCAGCCCAGGACCTATTAGGAGAAAATGGGTAGAAACCTTGTATAAAAAGGATTGAACGGGGACTGAACCTTTTCAAATAAGCTAGTTTTCAACAGCCGTATTGTTTTTATAATCTCTCCACATCCTCAGCTATTTCATTCCGCATCAACTTTGCTTCTGCTTTCTTTTCTATATAACGAGATATTATCCTGTCTCCTCCTTGAGTCTTCCTCTATATCCGCTCTTCAACAATACATCAAGACTGGTATTTTCGCCTTGACAAATTATGTAGTTATGCAAGCAGCACATAGCTTTGATAATTTTTACCTGCTTTTTCCATACTATATTCCGGCTGTGTTTTTAGTATCGGAAATCTCTTTTTGAGAACCCCAAAAACCCGTTCAATGACATTACATAGCGACGCATGGCGGAGATTGAATAACCTATTCGCATTTTGAGGTCTTTGAGTATCTGCAACCACCTCTTACAAGGCAATTCTTTACCACTCTTCCAACCCCGAGCCCTCGTTGGGCGCCTCCTGGTGCGGGAGATGTATTAAGGTAGAGGGAGGGTTAGCTATAGGGGGACGGCGTTTATTCAGGAGTGAGCCGGCCATTATGGCTGAATGGTTATCCAGTAGGCAAGCGCGTTGGCGGTTCATAGATGGCTACGGCGCCGCCTACCTCAAAGGTGACAGCCAATTCCACCGCTAATAACCTTTCAGCAAGACAAGATACGGTCTGTCTGATAGAAGTGTAGACCCACGTGATGGTTAACATCTCTATCAAACAGATTCTCCATATTTGCATTGTTAAAAAGTTGCTAGGGATTGAATTCGCCAAGGACTTGGTTGAGTGGAACAGTACCGCAGAATCTCAGGAGAAAGGAATCGGACTGGGCTGGAATACTACTCAAGACGACTAAAAGTTATGCTTTGGCTCTGTTGGATTGAGGCTCAACAGACATTTGGTCAATCAGAAGCCTAATATTCCAGCCCAGTTTGATTCGTTATTCCTGAGATTCTCTGGTATTATATCAACTTATACCCTACATTATAGAATTATAGCCAAGACTTACAAATAGTTTTCAGCCATAACAAGGCTGGAAGCTAAGGCTCTCATGTCAACTTTAAGACAGCCGCGCCATAATAGATGCACGTTACGCCAAGTCTCCGCCCACTGTGTGCCTCCTCTTATACGCCCCGCCCTCTTCATCGGCTTCTTTCGTCGTTTCTCTCCCTTACTCGCAACCTAACTCCTCGAGCATATTGTCTTCTACGTTGATTCTAGTTGGCTTCATACCGTTAGTTGGGACCCTCATCCTGCGCATACCCCCCCCCCCAATCCTATCACGGCGATCCCTCGGGTCTTTGACGTATGCCCCAGATTTCTCCACACCCGGCATCTTACAGTCAACCGGTGAATAGAGAGATAGTCCCTACCGGAGAGCTCAAATCCCCTCACACCATTCATCTCAACCCCGGCAAGGACCCAATACCATGTCACCCCCGGTGCAGGCTGAGGTGCGGAGGCCGCCGATTGTCATCGGTGCTTGCGAGCGCCTTCTCATATTGATGTGCTGTATCCTACCAGGACTCATACTTGGCACAGTTGCTCTCGGAGTTGTCTGTTTTGTATTAACCATCATCGACGAGCGCTTGCACCCGGCACTACTTATGGATCGGTACCCTCTAGCTCACGCCCTTTACGTAGCACTAATTTACCTCTGCGCTACCTTTTGGATATCTAGTTGGTGGTGCGGCAAGGTTAAGGACGATCGTGTGCTTCGTTGGTTACGGGAAGAGGAACTGAGAAACCTGACAAGCCCCAACAGACGACCGCAACAAGTGCCGTCGATTGATCGAGCACCAGCCCAAACCAACACCGCTGTACCTGAACCATCCCCACCCCCACCACCCCACACCAGGAGCCCAACACCCAATGCGGCGCCGCCTCCATATGCTAAGCCCGGGCGGCCTACAGTGGGGGAGGAGCCAAAGGTCATCTCCACCTTTGAGGGTTTCGTCATGCTTATTCTCTGTATTGGGCCGGGCATTACAATTGCCTTCGCCATGTATCTGACCGCCGACCTTACATTACTAGCCATTGATCCCTGCTTGGACCTGGAGGAGCTTCCGGGCTGGTGCCTCTTACTCTTGAATACCTTCTTAATCCTGTTATTCTTTCTCGCCCCCATCTGGCTCTTTAGCCACTGGTGCCACCGCCTCCAGAAAAAGCGTGTGCTTCGCCTAGCAAAAATGGAGGAACCCAAACAGCCCAGGAACCCGATAGGTCCCAATAGACCCCCACAAGGGGGCCCCCTACCTCCAGTTGCCAACCTGGTACCAGTTCCAGCCAACAACAGTGTGCGTGGGGTTTCAGCACCTGCCGGAACTGTGCCAAAGCGAGGGCGGCCCATGATCACCGCGACATTTCAGCATCTCCTTGTAACACTTTACTTCTCTGTACAAGGCTTCATTTTTTGCATACCGATTATCGGATGTCTCTACATCGAATACTACCCCACTGGCGACAACAAGCGCCCATATGCGATACAACTCTTGGAATCGTACCCGCTTACTTGCCGTATCTTCTTCTTCCTCTTTTGGGCACACATCACCAGGTGGGTCTTTCGCAGCTGGTGCAGCTGGACCCAGCCTCCCACTGTAATACAGAAAGAAGGGCCTAAGCTGCTAGCAGAGCTCAATAGTCGCAGGCCCATGGATCCTGCACCCCCCCAAAGAGCCCAATACCCAAAGATTCCAAAGGTTATATCTGCCTTTGACCGTCTCTACATATTCATCAGCTCTATTATTATCGGGCCGCTACTCGGCATGCTCAATCTCGCAGGACTCGGAAAGGCAGTCGCCCACATTTATCCTCGTTTGTATGATGATTGGCCCGACTGGAGCACCGGGGTGTTCACTGCCTTATTTCTCCTCTTTTCCGTCTCCACTGTCTTTTGGGTGTTTTACCGGTGGTGCAGCTGGCTCCGGGATAAGCGGCTGATTCGTTTGACAATGGAGGGGCACCCAGAACTTCGGTGCAACTCAAGAACTATCAATACACCCTCGCCCCGGGTGACATCAAATCAGCCGATACGTCCCTCAACTCAAACAAGTGTGGCAGCTCCAATCCAATCTGCCCTACCACCACAACAACTCCCTCCAGCTCCGAAAGCGATCACGCCGAGTACAATCCTATTAGGTGTACCTGAGAGCCCATCAGCCCAACCCCTGGTACCATCAACGGCCCCGAAACTTGTGTCAACTACACCAAACATACCAGACCTTACCCGTGTCGTTCCGCCACCAGTCCCTCCTCCTCCCCCCCCTCTTCCATCAGCACCGACTACCCCACCAAGCGCCACAGCTCCTCCACCAGACGCCCCAGCACCACCACCACCAGCAGAAGAGCCCTTGGCGGTCGCTGAACTACCAGCATCCTCAGCAGCTGATGCCACCAACCTAACAAAGCGGACACCAATTACGCTCCCCCCACTCCCCCCCAAACAAGACCGGTAGTTCCCCCCCTCTCTTAGATCAACTTATCCCTGCGCCTACTAACTTACCCAGTGGCCCCGAGCCACGCCGTTCCAACAACGGCACCCCCAAGGAGACGGGATCAGTTGTCCTCCTGCCGTGTAATCACCTGAGCGAGGTACCCTGGGTTAGTGCTCCACCGCCCGCTGACAAGAGGGCAATAAGTGTGCTAAGGGGTGCCATGTATGATAGGATGGGATTGGGTCGTTTACGTGTCCGGTATGTGGCGAGGCGGTGTGGGAGTTTGTGGGACAGGCAAAGGATTAGGTGGAGGTAATGCACTGTGTTGAAGAGTTGCGACCGGGGAGGGGGGGGTATGCTAGGTATCTAATTAAAGTTAGCCGGTATTCCATAGCTATAGGGGTTATGGTGGGTTGATGGCTGCCTGCAGGCCTAGCATATATATATTCACAGTCCCATAGCAGAGCGGACATTGCATACACAGGAAAAAACAGCCTAACTATGACGCCAGAAGGCATAGGGGGTGGTTGAACTCCGGAGTAACGTTTTCTATATAGGAATTAGAGAAGGTCCTACCGTTAAGCTAGGAACTAGTACCATTATGGGAGCACTTGTCCTAATTTCTATAGGCGATTGGTCGCAAACACTGAAGTTGACATACCTACTCTCCAGATCCTCTTGAGACATACATCTCCGTTTTACCAGGTACACTCGCTCATGGCGGACGGCAGCCCCAAGCCAATAGAGCCCACTCTGGCGAAGACAAGTCCAACTATATTTGGGGGTTGGGGAAAGAACCACAAAATACAATTGGGTTATCAGTATGGCAGAGCTACGCCAATACAAATAATCCCTGTATTGTCACTTGCATTTTCTAGTACTTAATCCTGTACGTGGACATCAATGGGCCGTGGGTTGAGATGGGCCGCCCGGGTCATCTTTGGGCGGGCCAGGCCGGGCCAGGCGGAGACTAATATTTGGCCTGGGCCAAATAGGCAGGCCTGTACTTCAACGTGTTCATACAATCTTAGCAGTTCTCTTTGATATATAGAGAATTTCTACTGTAAGAGACAAGGTAAACAGAATCTATCTACTCCTACCATAGGTGGCAGGTTAAATTGTGGCATTCTCGACCCTATCCAGGATAAGCTCAGGAATACAAGTTATTCGTTCACCAGATCCTGCCTATTGACATGTAGATTCTGGTTGGTTAATATTCCTGCTGCGACGCAACCAAAACCCGATACTTTGCTGTCATTCAAGCAAAATTCACCTCCAGTAATGTATGCAGTTGTAATCAGTAGTCATTTCAGGCATCCCATTATTAACATAGATAACTAAGCCGAAATCCCCCCTCCCTCCTCCCGCACATAAATTGAGAACACTAAAGCTTCTGATCAAACCTTGCTCCGGCCCACGACCCCCAAATTAAGGATCACAACATCAATGGACTCGCCCACTTCTACCGGTAACGAGGCCGCCCCACCCTTTTTTGTGAGACTCCTAATCAGCTTCATAATCATCACAACCCCCATCTGCATATTCTGGTTAGTCGACCAGGCATTTAGCTGTGATGTCTTTTCGCTATGGTGGTCGCACCCGTTGCCCCTTGCTGGAGTGGTGCTCGTGTTGAGTCTTTGCCTCGCGTGTTCAACCCCTCCCGAGATGGAGAATGGCCAGCTAAGGAACCGCCGTACTCCCCAGCATCAGGAGATCTTTAGGTTAGCGCCGCAGTGGGAGCTTTAATCTGTTTGTGCATTTCCTTAATCATATGCCGGAACAGGCCACAGCCCCAAGCCCACAGCTGCAGAATTCCTCCGATGCTCCGGCCAAACGTCATAACCACCGCCCCTGCGGGACGCATAATAGACGAAGAGCATGGCCTCCCGCCTCCCCCACCGCCAAGACAAGTCCGGACGACCCCATACTCAACACCGGGATGGTAGACCATCCCCCCCCCCTCTCACCCCTCCCCCTTCCCCGCGCCTACTGACACACTAATAGCACTGCACCCCATAGCGGAGCGGAGGCAACGATGCTCCTACCTGGTAATCACTCGTTCGATATAACATGGGTTAGTGCTCCTGCCTGCTGATAGCTGAGAGGTAGTGAGGAGGTGCTAATGGATGTTATGATAGTATGGGACTGGGGTAATTAGATGTCCAGGGTGTCAGGATGGGGTGCGGGTGTTTGTAACGCAGGCGTAAGGTGAGGTGAAGTATTATGTTCAAAGGTCAAGGGGGATCTAGATATAAGTGAGCGGATATGGGATGATAGTGGTTGTGCGGTCTGTGGGGGCTATTATGGATGCGGAGTAGAGAAGCGTATATGAATGGCTCGAGAAGACCTAGAGGGCGATGCGTCAACCTCAAAGGACCCCTTCTCTATGAGTGTAGATGATTCCACCGTTAAGCTCCGTTAGTACTGTTATGGTAGTTGATATACCACTTTGTTAGTTTTATTTCCTGACTCTTTCCCCCCAACTGCTACAGCCTCTCGAGCCATAATATCCAGTATGTATAGGCGGGAATCAGTAATCATTCCAGGGATCCGACCCTATATAAGTCATAATGTGCCCTTGAGTGCCATAGATAGAACCAACGCAACCTCTGAGATTGTTGCTAGTCCACCGCCTGCTGGCAATCTCGAGCAAGATGTCAAAGGACTGCGCGGCCTGTGTAGGCGTGTCCGGTCTAAGGGAGTGAGATGCGGGGGCAGACGTAGAACTAGGGATTTCCCTTTCCACTCCTTTTCCCTTTTTCATTTTGGAGCGGGGGGTGATAATCCGGCAGAACGCTGACGGGACAGGCAGTCTCTTTATATTGCTTGACTGTGGGAATCTACCGACTTGGGTAGCCCCTCCTATGTCAACATACGCAATGCGTCCGGTGATTCACTGACCACTCCGGTTGAAACAGGTTCAACGTAACTGTTGAATCGAATACTAGGCTGGGCTTAGGTCTTGTCTCCCTAAGCTTGTGAACCTTTGATATAGCTTCAAAACTAGCTCAGCCGGTGGCTAGATCCGTTTGCCGTTGTCCTTCCTCGTTGCTTGGGATTCTGCTTTGCCTACCCACGAATACTGGTGAGGGGACAAGTTCATCTCTTAATACAGGGGTCCATGGATCTCAGATTTTCGTCAATTGACCGTTCAAATCTGAATATTCCTGCCAGGGTTGCTGAGGGTGACTTAACGTGGCCCATCCCGCCGCCGAATGGGTGGAGTATAAGACGGTTTGAGTTTTGCATCAAACTCAAGTAAGGCTAATGCTAGCTATGTCAATGTTTTTTGGTCTTAGAATCCCCCCCATGATACCCCCCAATGTAAGAGGGCCTGTCAAAGTATAGTTCCCTTTTTAGGGTCTTATTTGGGAACGAGATCCTTTACCCAACCAACTTGTGGAAGCCACCCAGGTAAGTACGGCTTCTCCTCTAACTGGTATCAACTACAGGTTATGATTATAAGATAAAAGCAAACGCATCGCAAACGTGTTTGTGATTGCATCTGAACAATGGAGGCTGTGGGAGCATATAAGGCGTACACAAGCGCGTTAAATAATACCATTACAGCCGGTAGGCTAAGCGGCCAAAATAATCCTGAGGCCTTGGCACTAGTCTTCCAGCAACTCCACACCAAAAGCATTTAGGGTTAGGTCTAGGGTTAGACCCTCGCACCATTTAGGGTTGCACTGAAGTCACTCCCATTCAGGTTCCTTAGCGTACGATACCAGTTTCGTACTTGCACAACATACAATAGCGGTCGTGTCCAAGCCTGTCTTATAGGGTAGGGCCGGGAGGACGGCAGGTATTGGTCCGTCCAGCTCCCACGAACAGAAAGCCATAGGCACTACAGGGCCCTGGAGCTAGGAATTTGGGAAAGGGTGACTGCTGGTGACCGCCGCTGACCACCGTTGACGGCAGGGGACCGCAAATGACCCATTTCCCTGCTGTTTAACTATGTCCACATCTCTAGCACTGGAAGAACCATATTTTTCAAACAGTAATGCCAAGAGCCCGGCGGGCATGACAGCAATCTAGCCTTGAACCTCGGGGCGTAGTCTGTCATGGCTTACCCCGAAAGACGGATGACCTTTAAAGTCTGTTTCTCTTCGATGGCAAAAACGGACGGACTGCCCTATTGCAAACACCCACCGAACCCGACACAAAGACCATAATTCTCATCAGTATCCTACTGATGCTCATATTAATCGGAGCCATCATCGCCTCGCCTATCCTGTTACAACTAGGGCCACTAATGTGCCAAGCCGGGCCCCAGGTATATCTCCTTATAGTCGCTTGCGAAAACCTGTGGGTTAAGGTGGGTAGCGTGTAAAAACGGCCTGACTATCAGTAGGGTACAGGACTATCGCGTGAGAGGATATTGTCAAATTCACGACCAGGCAAGAGTCCTGTACCCTACTGATAGTCTGTTGCAACAGACTACCCTGACTTATTCCACAGCTTTTCGAAAGCGACTGTAGCTCCTTGGTTGGAACGCACGAATTCTGAACTATGCTGAGGCAGAATGTGACAAGTTTTGACGGAGCACTCAGAGCTAAAAGTAACGGACTAAAGGCCTAAGGAGGCCTAGATGGCCCGGACTTCGATTACCCTTAAGCCCGGCCTACGATATGTTATATGTCCTGAGGCCTAGCCCAAAGAGCCTGAAGTAAGTATGGGCTTTATGTTTTGGGCCGCGGGCCATTGGCGCTCCTGGCTGGCAAGGTTCCAATGGTAGAAGCCGGTTATGATATAAGACAAAACTGCACCGACCACCAAATCACGGAGCCCAAACTGACCAACTACACCAATAGTTTTTCTTGACAGCTTCAACCGATTAAACCGCGGTTTAATGTCTCAGCATACAAAGCATATAATAGTCCTAATTCATGTACTTGAGTAGGGTGTTCAAGCTCAGGAACTGAGGCATTCGAGCTCAGGGACATGGGTTATATAAACGGTTTAAACCAACACTACGACCGGTTTTCCAGATTTGTAAACCTTTCAAACCGTGTATTGAGGGTGATAAGAACTGCACCAACTGTTGAGTTAAAAGGTTCAGTTGAACCAGTTTGAACCAGATAACCGCCAAACCACTGGAAACCTTGCTGGCTGGGCCATTGATGCCCCTAATGGGCTTCTCGGGCTATGGTTAAGGCCTGGCCCGGATAAATTAGTAAGCCAGGCTCTGAAGACCCCAAGCAATATTCCTGTTCATAGACCCTTATATATACTGTTGGAGACTATTGCTCAGGGGCTGTGGTTGATTGGCATTCCTTTATTTAATTCGACGAACACATTATTCTAAACCGCCAAATATATACTATTCATATCAACCTGAGCTATTTACTTTAGGCTAGCCCTTAAGTCTCATACCATAGGTCGGGACTATTCTCCAGCCCAGGCAGACCATTTAAGGCCCTTACTCTTTATGTACTAGGCCAGTACATAGTCGACCTCTGTTCATGATCACCATCTATGCCCAGACAGCCGATATACTCGTAGTCCCACTACAGAGAACATGAGAGGATCAACATATGACAAAAGCTAGGAGAATCGAGCAGTGTTTGGCTAGTATGCAGACCCAGTGATGCTCATAAACGCTATGACATTTTGAGTAGTGTTAGTCTAGTATATCCATACGCGTGGTGGGTTATCATACAGGTCTGGGGTGCGGTGGGCAACTTTTGCAGACCCTAGGCCAACGCTACCAGATATATCAATTACCCTCTCACAGGGCCACCAGCCGATATTATTCTTGTTGTGAAAGACACGATATTCAACAGCCACCCCCCCCCCTCCATCCCTACATATATATCTATTTCAAGACCTCTAAACCACTTTTACATGATAAAACCACCATGAGCAAATTTGGGTACTAAATCCGTGGTGTATATTCTGTGTCATTCTACTCTCACTATCCAGGAGAATCTTTGCTGCCAGCACCATAAAATACATGTCTGGTAAGCCTTCAAGCGAAATCAGCCCTCCCTCCCCCCATCCACACTCAGCCTCCGCCCCGAACCACCACCTCGCCCAGAACACTCAGTGACTCAGTGACTGACCTACCTCACACATCCGTGCCCAAGACGAACGCCTCGAGGCATAGAAATCATGACCCGGGAGGCAGACTGTAACCCCTCGGATGCCCACTGGACGACGGCCGACCTCGCCCACGCCAGAATTTAGCTCCCAAGAGCCCATGAGACCTGACCCCCCTCCGTGCTGAGGTCGAGAGGCTCCACCTCCCCCCGACCCCACACTTCTCCCCCCTGAAGGAGGACAACCCATGAAATGATATCGTAGATTTCTCCGACGATCTGCCTAGCACCAAACATCCTCGGACTCGAATCGTAATCTTTACCCCTACGGAGCTCACCATGCTCGGCGAGGTAGCGCTTGCCCCGCTGGACCAGTGTGTGCCCGAGCTCTTCGTGCAGGTCACAGTAACAATAGCTCTGAGAGCGCGTTCCGCGAAGCGGAGGTGCACGGGTACGGCCGCGCTGCTATGAGATGAGCGAGGCAGATGCTGCCTCTTGATTCGGCGACAAGGGGCTAGATTCTGGTGAGCGGTGTTCTTGTGTAATGCTCCAGTCGGCTAATAGCGCCGTAGAGATGGGGTGGTATAGTGCGATGTGTATGGATAGTGTGCTGTACAGAATTACAATAACTACTTGTACTAGAGGGGTTGCCTGCCGGCAGAGGGAAGAGGGTGTGTATAGTTATAAGGTGTGTGTATTTATTCCTGATGTGAGCACCGCATTGGTAGAAGTAGTAGTATATGGAACCCCAAGAGCGTGTACCTAAAGCCTTAGGGAAGATGTTATCCGATTAGTTGACTTTAAACCTAATTACTTACCCACAAACGTGTTCCTAAACTTTCTAGGTATCAACAAAGTCAAAGCCCGTTGGTTGTTGATCCTCCTTCGTATTTTATCGTATCTCGTTTTCTTCTTTGACGGTGGGCGGTCGTGTTTCGGTGGTATCCGACATGACCGCCGGCCCTCTCAAGATAGCACAAAGCCCTGCATACGACCAGGCCTGCAAGTAGCAAAGGGGGCGATCAATATATAGTGGTCACATGTAGTCTTATTATTAATTCAACTACCCTTAAATGCGCCCGCCAGGTCCCGTCATACCCTATGAAGACTGTCGGTCACCCTAAGTTCAGGCCTAAGCTACTCGCGTTGCGTCGCCCGTCCAGTCCTAATCCTCCGGCAACCAATGGCCAGCGGCCAGGGCACGGGACCGTTACGGGCACTATCTCAGGCCCTACCTGCTTCCATTCTCTTACACTATTCCTAATGTCTAATTGGAGGCCTCTAAGTCCAATTGGGAGTCCAACGGTGAATATCCACAGCTCGGTCTCTTGAATTATGAATCCCAATCTTTTGCAGGATATTGACTCCGAATCTGATGCCTAATCCTTACCCAAATCAATGCCTACACCAGATCACCGCCTAGCTTATTATAGACAGAGGACCCTGGCTGGGAAAATTCCCCACTGATTCTCAGTATATCCGGAGATCAAAGGATTGTTCGAGCATTGACCCACCCAACTGTACGCCCACCCACCCCTGTCAGCTATCATCTAGGTCTTTCTGCCCTGAGTAGATTCCATATGTTTATATCGACAAATGTGGCAATGATCTCACTCTATTCCTATCAGTTCTTAATTAGATTGCTTTGAACTCAAACTCCACCTCTCGACCCAATTACCCCCACCCGGGAAACCACTTTCTGACAACGCATAAGAGGAAGGTATGAGAGCTACATGTCTTGGTTGTTGGTAGCAAGGATTGGTCCTCAACACCAGTATAAAAGGTTCGATTTCGTTTCTTATTTTTAATCGCATATGGGACTCACTCACGACATTGCGATGCCATGTAGCGTTTTGAAAGAAGGGTTCCATTTATTAGGCGCAATAACTCAAGTCTCTTCGAGGTGTGTTGCGATTTCGAAAGTATCACAGGGGAAGTCTTTTAGGGTTAGTTAGGGTTAGCTAGGGTTAAAGGTTCACCCAGAATTGGATAGCAAGTTTGCAGTCAGGCTATAAACATGTATGCAGCGTGCGTTTCTAATAATACAGCTATAATAAAAGGCTTTTTTAAAAAAGTAGCTATAACCCAGAGTCGACACAGTCTGAGTATACCTGATAGAAGGTGTAAGAGGTTTTGACTAACTGCCGATAAATATGTCAAAAAAACATCAGGGGCAGGGGATTTAGCTAAAGTAGAGGGTAAGAGAGTACTATCAGAGCCCTTGCAGTATCAGTAGAGTATGTAATACAGTTCAAGGCCGAACAGGAAACGAAGGAGCAGCTGCAGTTATCAAGGAGGAATGGGCCGCTAACAGAAAGACTACTCCTAGGAAAATGGATAGCAGAATGGTAGGACCCAGACCTTAATACTTTAGATTTACTTCTACATACGCTTCATATGATCTGTACGTCCGAGGGGTAGAATTTCAAATTTCGCATTCCATACCAACGTCGAGGACCGCCTGGAGCACTTCAACCATGAATTGCTTTCCCAGTTGGGATTGTTTTCTGGGTGAAACACGTTACATGGGTAAATTGACAGATGTTAACCTACGCCATATCTAATGTTTATAAGTAAAGAGACCGGAGGGGAAGATAAAGATGAATTAAAAATTACATCAGGAAAGGGAAAATAGGGCTGGAGAGCACGCTTAGGTGGTCGCAGCGATATATGTTAAAGATGCTACGAACAACGGAGTAGAGGTGGCGGTGGTCAAGAAAGTCCCAGAAAGTTTCTTAATTAGAACATATATGGATGCCTGTTTGTGGTATCGGTTGTTGGTGCCGGGGAGAGGTATGAGGATGTCTGCCGCTACAGGTCTGACACGATAGTGAACGAGGTCTGGAAGCTACTCAGGGGGCGATCAAGAGCGGTATCTAGGCCCAAGGTCAGGTGTCTGAAGCTCCTCAGCCTTGTTAAGAAGAAGGATCAGACTGAACAGACAGTGGAAACCGACACAGTAGAAAGAGAGAAGTGACCTGGGATGAGAAGCCCCTCTTCTACTATAATGTAAGCGGTCCCTTCAGAATCGAGAGCGGAACTTGCACCACTCCTCAACAAGTGATTCAATTCGATAGAGCTAGGACGTGTGAAAGTATAGAAGGTTTCCAGGTACCTGCTTATCAATCTACCATTTACTGAGAATTAATGATATTACTGCACCTGTGACTTAAAATATTTCAACTGCGACAATCTAATATTCAACCCCACCACTACTAGAAAACATGCAAAAATAAGTCAAGCGTTGATCACGATCTGTATGAGAACCTGGAGACTCATTCTAGTCCATGAAGCTGCAGATGATATGACTTATACATTCACAGGTCATTTGTCTCCGAGCCGTAGCGGACTACCAATATATCTTTACAAAGGGCGCATATGAAATCTTGCGGTTCCCTGAGATGAAGTGAGGTTTGTCTTGCAGTGTCAGTATGGTGGCATTTGGTCGGGGAGGCGGAGGGCGGGGCGTCAATCTCTACATGTCCAAGCCTAAGCCATTCACGCTCAAGCTCGGTACGACCCAACCTTTTGGATCGCTCTTTACGCCCTCCATTCGCTGCAAACCCGCGCAAGGTCATATCTTCCCGCCCTTAGCCGGCGTAAGTTGAACCTTTTTCTCTTCAACCGCCCATATTTGCACATTCTAGCCCTCTATGTCAGCCTTCATATCCAGAGCATATCCACAAACCCCCCATATAACCTCATACACCCCCCCCCCCCCCGGGGCCCAAGCACCGCACACGAGCCTAGATATCAATATCTCCTGATAGGTTTAAAAGCATTTTTATTTCTTTATACCCGAACTGGTCGATCCATATTGTAATGCGTGCTGCTTAGGTGCCTAGGAGACACCCATTGCTCCTGCGCCTATTCTCCGGACATATTCCAATACCTTGAGGACACAGTATGTTTCATTTATTAGAATATAGGAATAAAAGACATGTCTATATTCATGTAGTCAGTTAGTCAGCCAAACCTCGTACTGTTCGGCCCTCTCAAGAGTAATGTTTCAAAAGTCTATGCTGGTTAGAAGTTGAGTAATCTTTGGTAATCCTAATATCCCGGGACGTGTGAGGTCGGAAGCTCGCTCAACATGAACGTTGGGTGGTGCCTGTCCTATAAGTCAGAGCCATGGCCGGCGTATAGTTGGGTAAGAAGCTGTCTCTGTTTTATATAAGATCAAGATTCGTGGCCTTAGCGAAGATATGACTTTTTTCTCGATCGATGGTAGGCTTTATACAACCGAAAGCAACTAAAATCTGACAAGAGTTAACTATACAATATGTTGCCGCCTATTAAAGACTGTTCCAGGTAACTCCGGGCGGGTGTACTGGGGGAAGGCAGCCAATAGTCGAGACAGAGATACATCATGAGAAGGTAACCATTGGGTGGAATTATTTCTGGGAGGAACAAGTTGATCTAACAATGATCCAGTGCTTATCATAAGCATATATAGGTCTTCCAGTTCTTAACCAGGCAATCATGCAACACGTGGTCTAATAAACGGGTATATATTTAAGGTTAAATCCTCCTAGATCTAGATGTATATAGTCCTAAGCATATTCATAACGTGGATGATTCGACTAGCGGTGTATTTAATAACCCTAGATATGTGTTTTTATGCCTTTCCCATAAAAAGAAACCGTTAAGTGAACTAAATCATGTATTTATAGGCGAGGTCTGACGCAAATGTATTAATAGATGACTTCAGCACCTTTACCACTGAGCCTTCCAGCCTACGACTTTACAGACAACTTTACCTACACTTTTACCAATGAGCCCCGGATTTACAACTTTACATACACTTTTGCAAACGATTTCATGAGTAACATCGTTGGTAAAGTCGTAAGTAATTACTTTTCTAAACATTTGTCCAGAATTGATTAGATTGTATCAAGATATTGGTATAGTAGTTATAGTTGGTTTCTAACCATCAAATATTATAAGTTCGACCGCTGGTGTAGTACATTTTTAAAAGATCTTTTCATTCACAGGGTTATATAGGTCTTTTTTAAAAGTTGGGAAATATGTATGTAAAGTTATCTAATTCCCCTAATTACATGTTTACATGATTTATATGCCGACGATTTTACATGATTCATTTATTATCTTATTAGAGTGTTTTCATGGTATGGTGCGGTAAACGTGTCAAGAGTGATGTTACCAACGGTGGTAAATTATTTTACCACTGGTGGTGAAAATAATACCAGTAATTATACCTTAAAATGGATAAAAGCACCTTCTGGCCAAAAGGGGCTACATAATGCCAATATATATGAACATTGTCCACCGGTGGCAGCTATTTTACCACTGGTTCGGTGTGGAAATATTGGTATTAATGATAATGCAGAATAAAGACTGAAAGTCAGCATTTATACTGGAACAAGGGCTGAAATTCAGTGCTTATACCACCGTTGGTAAAATTACATTTGACACATTTACCGCTCCATACTCATGTTCTTCAGCCGATCACCCATACCCCACAAATATCAATGGTGTTTAGTTGGTTTTATCATTACAATTAAATATATAATTGTAAGTACTATCGGTGGTATAGACCTATGCTAGATCAACGGCTCAATTTACCTCAAAATCTCTGTCTATCAATTCTATCTCTAGTCGGTCGATTCATATATATTATTCCATTAGTATCGTTGCGTTTCAATACACAAAATAACTCCTCAGCGGAACACCGGTTGTCTCAATCCTCTATAGCTCAACTCGCGATTATACTAGCTACGTATTAATTAAGTCCTGTGAATTCCTAGTAACAACCGGCTCACAAAGCTCCCAGGCCAGAACTTAATTAACGTGCGAGTATATGGCGTTCATAATTCTCAACCTTCAACTTTGCAATAGTAAGGTATCAAAGGTGTGAGAGCAAAGCGGGGCATGGGTATGGAATAGGGACTAGCGAGGGGTAGTGGACATTAATCTTAGCTGCGAATGTTCAGGTGGGTATCCCACCTGCACTAGAAGTCTAGAGGCAATGGCAGGGATGGCAGAATGACAATAGGGAAGAAACAGGCGGGATCTTAAAAGGGAATGGAGAGAGCCAGATCTGCAGAAAGAGAGGACTAGGGTAGAGGGCGGGGGAAAGCAGCGACACGGGGTATGTTTGAAGTCATGACTGAGGGGGGGTTTATTACCTGCTTAAGCATGGGGCTACGAGCGCAGGAAGCCGCCGGCGCCGCGGGAGTTAGTAGCATGTTTTATTTTCCTTTTATTTCATGATCTTTGTTTAGTTTATCACTCGGCCAATGTATGTTCAAATAGGGTTAGGGTTAGGGATCAGGTTTTGAAATATTATGTATGTACCTACACGCTATTGGAATGTTTTAAAGTACACACCGGGCCCGCCTCCCGCGAAAATCGCCTTTCCGGACCAGCTAGACAGATAGGGAGGGGGAAAAAAGGGAGAAAAACTATAAGTGGACAAGACGCGACTCCTATAGATAAATATCATGCAAGATAAACCTCTAAATACTTACTCAACGCTTAACACTATGTAGCTCTACCACGCCAGGAAATGCATCATTTGATGCGACATGGTAATGCATCCGGCCCTTGATGCATTACCTGTCCATGATACATTTTATGACGACCTTACCATCTTACTGGGAAAGGCATCAGGAAATACATCAGGAAAGTCATCAGGAAAGTTGTTGAATAGTTATAAACTCGTTTAATAAGATCTACCGTCGATCATATGAATTCATGGCCTAGCTGGAAAGATATACATTCTCTCAGTGGAAGCATCCAAGTTCAACTTCCACACATCACTTTTTTATTTCCGGATCCCTTTACTGATTGGAAAGTTGTCAAAAGGGACTGGGATGCACATGCCGATACATTTAGGATGCATTAGTTGATGCATTTAGGATTCATTTGCTGATTCATAAGTATATTCATAACTTCTCTTCAGTGAATCTATTATTTTATATCAAGTTTACTCCGATGAGTAGTACTTAGTATTCGGCGCATTATTAAATCAGAATCCCCCACCACTCTGCAATGCGAGTAACTGCTTCGCGAAGTCCCGTGGTACTGTACTGGGGTAATATCCCCGACCAGGTTTTATGGCCACTGCATGTCGCCTCCACCACCGCCACCACCACCACCACCACCACCACCACTTGTACCTATACCTAAGTATCGATAGACTTCGCTATGCGAACTTAGACGTGATCTCCCTAATCCGGAGCCCTCTATTGTACTGGGTTAAGATTTGTTTGGTCGGAGGGTTGCTATGTGACGCCATGTGACCTCCTATAAGCTGGAACATTGCTTGAGTTTATCCCAGGAGCTGTACTGGAACTTTTATAGTAGAGGGATGAGGTTGGAAGAGAAAAAGACCAATGAAAGGCTAGTATGGAAAAATGTTAGGACAAGGGAATTACAAAGACATACTAGGATATATCCTTCCTATGAGAATATCGCCATTGCCCATCGAGTCAAACATATGCACTGCAGTAGTAATTACTTCTACCTAGCTGGGGGGGGGGGGGGGGGAGATAGTGCCCACCGCGAATAACAAGCCAGGTGTTCTAAATACCTAATAAGCCTACACATAGTGTGGGAAAGGAACCGCTAACGATCTGCATCTGGGAGGATGGAATTCTACAGGCAGGTCAATCGCCAGGACTATATCGCCAATTATTGCCATTGTGTATATCTACTATGGTTTATTTCCTTGGTTAAGCCAAGTTTTAAATCGTATATACACTAATAAACAAAAGAAAATTCCTCTCTACCTAACTACAATTTCTTTCCCTTTAACATCTGGAGCAGGTCCACGTGGCTTGTCTTGTGGTATGATCACGGCGACACGACGGGCTTCAAAGAGTCCCAGTAAACGGGGCGCCGCTGACAACGACCGAGAGCGAGAAAACAAACAAGGGGCGCGCGCATGCAGAGCCGCTCACCCCACGATACCTCGCAAGAAATTCCGTCGCGCGTTCACGAAGCATATCGGGACAAATCGGATATCGGTGCACCTCGCAATGCGTCGAAGAGACGCCTTCCAATTATTAACTATCACGCGGGGGGTGCAAGTTTTAGGGTGACGGAAGCGTAGATATTGGTGCAATGCCGAGTCTTCGGGTCTCCTCTTGAAGAATGGGGAAATCCCGGTGTGTAAGGAACCTGTATATATAGACATCGAAGTGTATTGTTAGTTGAGGTTGGTGTATGAGTTTGGGCCCCGGGGGGGGGGGAGAGGGTTGATGGAGGAGTGGGGAGATATACGAACCCACGGTACCCGGACTAGTGGGCTCGGTACTGGTTGGAGTTACCCCATGCCGTTACCAGCTGAAGGACCATTGGGATGGAGGAGGGAAGGGGTGAGGTGGTGATGGTTGATGGTGTTGATGGCTGGTGGTGTTGGTCTCGTCGCAGACACTGTACAAGGATCACCACAGGCTGGGCACGAGTACTCTCCTTTGTGTAACATGTTTCAGTGATTTACCTTTGTGCTTTTGGGGGGTTGCTTGTTTTGTTAAACCCAGCAAATATGAACGGCCGCGCAGCATTACAAGTAGCGGCAGGTCGTGGCTACATGGACATTGTGAAACCTTTGTTGGAGCACCAAGCCTGTATAAACAGTGACATCAGTTTGTGCATGATCGTTCGAGCAGCTTGAAGATGTTTCTCAGAGAGAACTTTGAGGATAATTTATGCGGTTGGCGCTATAGTAAAGCCCTGATGGGGCAGTTACAGGTGGTCATTTAGACATTGTCAAGTTGCTTTTATACAGGCAAACCAGGGCGGGATTGCAGGATATCTATTTCTTGCAGCTGTGATTGGAGGCCATTCAGATGTTTTAGACTTTTTGATAAAGAGCTGCGGTGGTTTGAAGCGGCTATGATGGTGCATGCGTGGGGAGAAGCGGTTATTAGCGCACATGAGTATAATTAATCGTCTATTAGGCCTCGGTGTAGATGTCGACGCCTTGTCCTCTCTCCATCATCCATGGAACATCACTACAACTGGCCGCTAAATACGGAGACTTGCATGTTATCAAACTACTATACTGTTAAGGCATAGATCCAGAGTGGAGGCTCGTCCTGGAAACATAACGATAACGTCGACGATTATCCTTTACCAGCAGCTGCGCTAGTGGCCACACCGACACCGTTCAATTTCTGCTAAACCTTGGTGTGAATACTGACGTAGAAGCGAACATCCCGGACAGGCCCTCGTCAATTACTGGAACAGCATTAGACGCCGCTGCTCTGAATGATCGACCATATCGATATTGTCAGATTACTCTTGCAAACCCATGACCTCAGCAGAGCCAGACAGTAGGCAGAGGTTACTAGTGACACGGATAATTATAGGGAGTAGTTAAAACACTATGTATCTAATAAAGTGTGATGTTCATAATAGCATTTATATAATTATGGAGCGGTAAATGTGCCAGAAGCAAACTTACCACAACATAAAGATCCCGATCATGATCACCACAACGTACTGAAGCCATACTCCAAACCGTTTACTATAAAAATATTAATTGTGGAGAAAGATATACTAACCATACGACCATAGCAACCCTATACCAATTAGTATCGGCGGACGTGCGAGGCGGAACAGAATGAAAGAGAAGGTTTAACACCGGAGGATGGGCCCTCTATTAATATAATACCTAAAGATTACTGACTGCTACGGGATCGACGGACTAGAAGTAAATAACCAAAAAATACAACCGAAATAATAAAAACAGAAACGGGACCAGATACAAGGAAATGTCTTTTATATCACTAGAGCGAAAATGAATTTGGCGGGAGGAGGGATTGGCACGCGCGATCCGTGATACCTGTTGTCTATTCCAGCTTCACTGATTTTCTTTGGCACCGATACTACATGAGCCTTAGGTATGACCCAACTAGGACTACAAAACCTACCTGCACCTTACAAGTTTAACAGTGAATATGAAGGTTCTAGTTTCCCGATAACCTCCCGGATCCCCCTAGCCCCCCCTCCTCCCCTCATTTTACTTTTATGTTTGCCCCAATTGGTCGGCTAGTAACAAACTATCCGCCATACATGCAGCATACCGCATTAATTCGTCTCAGCGGACATTCATATTGACTTGTTCTGGTCGTTTGTCTGTAAAAGGTAACTCCGACGACTGTGTAACCGTCCGCCGAGACGAATTACTACAGTACTAGATATCCTGGACATCCGGTGTAATACTCGTTTCTTGTTTTTGTTTGGCTTACGGTTCTAATTGATAACGATTCGCTCAATTCCCAAGTTTCATGCATGCACACCAATATCCAAAGCTCAGCAAGCGGAGATCTACATAACCATTGGGCAGCCTCATGCGAATCTCGTGAACCGCAGCAAGCCAATCACAAGAAAGCTTGGCATTAAGAAACAGTAAACATATCATCCACACCCTGAACGAGCTAGCTTTTGCTGTAAAAGCCCTATATATGGTAGAATAGAGAATATGTTTTGATTTGGAAACTACCTGGTTTCTGATGCGCACATATACTTATATATTTATACACAGATTCATAAGAGCTGTCAGCCTTCAAACTACGTGAGAATAATATATGATCATAGGTACTCAAGTCTTGTACTTGTAGGCACTTGGGTACATCATCAATTGCAGCCTTTCTCATTCGCCGGGCATTGTTTACTCAAAACAAGGCTATCGTCATATCTATTAGGCATCCCGCCAAGAAGCCCTCCATTATATAGATACTGCTCGATCAAATTTGCCTCAAAAGAGAGCTCTTCCCTCCACCTCCACACTGACCAGCTCGCAGTCCGCCAATACACCGGCCACCCGCCCCCCGCCCCACACACACGTAAAACCCGTTGCATATCTGGGACCAAATGCACGTTATGGACTCACTGCTCTAGCTCTAATATAGTAGCTACTGATCAATACTGACCTGTTCCATCATACAGGTGCTCCGCCTCATCTTCCGGTGCGCGTGCCCGGCGCCCCCAACAGCCTAGCACCGACGAGCTCGGCCCCGACTCCCTAGAAGCGCTCGCCCTCATCGCAAACAAGTTTCTTAGCTCTCAGCAAGGAATTGCCCAACAAAAGCTCGAAGACGCTCAAGCCATTGCCGAAAACTCCTCCCTCGGGCACAAAGATGCCGCCGCCGCACTCGCCCAGATCAACAGCAACTGGTTCGAGAGGATGCGGCAGGCATACGAGGATACTAACAACGAGCTGATCAAGGTGGTGATCACGCTCTCCCCACGGCAGGCCGACCTAGCCGTAACACTGTGGAAGGGACATATGGTGATACAAACTACGCTGATGGACGGTTTTGTGCGTGTGTTCCAGGCCGCGGTAAAAGGATTTCTGGAGAAGATTGGGCCGGTTGTGGAGGTCCTGAAAAAGGCGTATCAGATGATAAAGGACATCCTGGTGCTCGCGCGTCAGAAAACGCAGAAGGTGTTTGGTGGAGAACCTACAGTTCTTCCGCATAGCAATCAGCCGCTACAGGACCCGGAGGAGGCTACGAAGTGATAGCTAGGTGAACACTCTCCAAATCTTACCTGAAAAAGGTCACTAACACACTTGTTTTCCATGCAAGACTCGGGAATGTATGGCAGGTATATGGACCACTTAAACATTACATAGGACCCCCATTCAGCAACTAGGTGCTTACGATTAGTTAAGGCTGAACAAGCCTTATAAATCTAGGGCGATGTCTGACCGCAAACGCTTATGTTCAAGCCGCATATCTATTGGAGTCTCTCTTTTATCTATGTTGGGCCATAGCTAGGGCAATTGGACGGATTTAGGTGCAGCTATTCGTTTAAATTACGTACCAAACATGAAAGAACATATGCCATCCCCAGCTGCGGCTGAAAGTGCAAGTAGAACGGTATATGCCTTTGTATCAATCATGATCATCTCACCTGCTTCTATCAATACACGCCCAAAAGTACTATCATTACCAGCTATATTCACTTCAAGCCTAAGTTCCATGGCCATATATACATATATATGTAAAGTATTTATGTTGATCATCGCTTCATGCATCCAACTACGTCGAGAAAATTAACTAACCTACCCAGTGCCGAAGTGAAAATCGCCTGCTACCCATAGGCCTAGGTATCCATATTCGGTCCTGAGCAGAACACGCTTGAGCCCTAATTCTAACGATATCTTATATAACCCATAGACAATCAATGCTGACCCCCCTATATATAATAGAGGAGCGAAATTGGTATGGAGACCTATTATTTAGGGGGGGGGGGGGATAACAGGAGCTGTTAGGAAAGCTACACAAAATTTGCTTCTTCTCTCCAGACAAAGGGATACTGCAGGGCCAGGGTGCACGCCCAAGATAGCCATAACAAGTAACTCTGGGGTTTATATATCTTATACCCTATATATATACCTACCATCTATTGTTCGAGTTGAATCATTAAGACGGCGGATTACATGTGGCGCGATCGATCGGGTGTGGGTGTTGGGGCTGGAGTAACCTCCTAGCTCCTGCTTCTAGGGCAAGGGCGTTCTATCACACCCAAAGGGCCTAATGAATCCTTAGTGACCTATGTATATACCGATAGCAAAGAGCATTGCATTTTGAGCATAAAATACTCTACTCCACCCATACAACTATGTATGTATCTAGCTAGTATACTAGTAGACAATAACTCCTAAACTGCACTATCATATGTGCCAGCCAATTTAGTTATCATAAACAGCCGCGTCTACCCATTTTATAACCTCTATTTGGAAACCTACACGCAATACTGCAGTATACCTACTGATTCTTACTGTGCTACGAACCTACATGATTGCAATAGGGTAGAGTACTTACGTACTCTACACTCCCTGGTGGATATAAATAAACATCACGTGCAGTACTGCAGACCTCATCACTCGACCAGAGAAACGCCTGTCAAGGTAGATTTCCTTCACGATGAATCTCACGCGTTGGCGCTGTGCATGTGCTTGGGTTCATGCATGCTGGTAGATTATAAAAAGTACAGTCGCAACTCGATATGCCGGATCTCAATACCCCGGATCCCTTGCTGTCCCGTACGAAATCCTCTGGGATTTTTACTCCTATTACTGCAAAATCAATCTTCTGCTATCCCGTACGAAATCCTTAGAATCTTGGCAATCCGGCATATCGAGTTGCGACTGTACTCATTCACTTGCAGAAAGCAGCATTTCAAAAAAGGATGCATACCTACGTACCAGCCCCCCCTTCCCCTCCCCTGCCCCCAGCTGAACCATCAAAAGCTTGACCAGAGCCCATCTTACTATATTTATTTGCTGGGTTTTGTATCATATCACCTCGCGCATTTATATGATATGCTACTCACCAGCCGCCAGCATTTATGGGGGGATGATAACGATCTGCATGCAGGTGCTGTTTCACAGTGACCTGCGATCAATCAAGAGGCAGTGTCCGGAAATAGGGTGTGTGCCATTGGTTAATATCGATAGAGAGCTTTGGTATAATAATTGCAGCTAGCTATATCATAATGTAGAGTAATATCAGGCGTTGTGTGATGGACGCGCCCTTGCCTCTATCTTCTGCATTGGGCTCTCCCTCAAGACATAATTTGTATAATTAAGGGATTAAGCTATGATAAGGTAGCTGTTCTAGATATATAACCCCCCTCCACGCCCCCAGTTAATTCTGCAGCTCCTTACTTCTCAACCACTCTCACCGGTCGCGCTCGCCATGGGCCCCCAAACACCCAGCACCGCACCCCCCGCCCCAAAAGACCCCGGCCCCGCCGCCGCCGCCACCGAAAAGACCTCCGCCAGCTCCGACATCGAGCGCTCCAATATTAGCGCCCCTCTTCCCAAAGAACAAATCCCCTACACCGGCTTGGTCCCCGAGAAAGAGTATGGACATGTCCGTCGCGGTCTCAAAGCACGGCACGTACAGTTTATCGCCATCGGTGGGATTATTGGCACCGGGCTGTTTGTGGGGAGCGGGGCGGCACTGTTGAGGGCTGGGCCACTAAGTATTCTATTAGCATATTCTATAGTGGGGACGGTAATTTATTCGTTGATGCTAGCGATTGGGGAGGTATGTTACTTGCCCTTGGAGGGGTGTGGTGGGGGGGATTCATGTAAAGCGGAGCTCGAGGAGGAAGATGGAGAGGGGAGAGGAGAGGACTGACTAAAGAGGGTTGGATATATATACTTAACAGATGACGACCTGGCTACCAATTCCTGGGGGATTAACCGTTTACGCCCACAGGTATTTCTAGCTGTATATATAGACATATAATTTCCCTAACACACACGCGCAGGTACCTTGACCCATCTTGGGGTTTTGCCATGGGCTGGAACTACACACTTGGGGCCGGCATCACCGTCTGTGCCGAAGTCTCTGCGGCCATCCTTTTAATCGAATACTGGAACGACTCTGTACGTTGAATTTCCCTCGATCAATCTTTCCCATATTAGCACCTGCGCACTCACTCATTAACACTATGCTGTACTCTACAAACACTGCAGGTTAACATCGCAGTCTGGATTGTAATAATTCTCGGTGTAATATTTATTTTGAACATATTCGGTTAGCATCGATCTCTCTTTACCCCTGGCGCACTAACCTCTTTTATAATAATTATTACCCCCCCCCCCAGTCCCGGTCTATTAATTGATCTCGGCCCCCACTCATGATATCTAATTATATTATATACATATTATTACAGTGGTCGAAGGATACGGCGAAGCAGAGTTCGTCTTTGCAAGCATCAAGATAATCACCATAATTGGTCTACTCTTCCTCTCAGTTATACTATTCTTCGGCGGTGGGCCAAACCATGATCGGATCGGCTTCCGCTACTGGAGGGACCCTGGCGCAATGCGTGCCTATCTGATCCCTGGCGCGGCGGGGCGCTTTTTGGGTTTTTTGAAGTCTTTTGTGAATGCGTGAGTCTACCTATATATTGATTACTATACTTCTTAATATTCAAAATGATTGTGAAAGTATAGATGCTTCGCGTTCGGCGGGAGCGAGGTCATCTGTGTCGCGGCAAGCGAGACGACGAACCCTCGCAGAAATATCCCGAAGGCAGTCCGGCGGACATTCTGGCGCGTAGTCATTTTCTATGTATTTGGTGTTCTGGCGATTGGAGTCCTAGTGAGTCTTTCTTATGCCCTGTCTATAATCTATCGAGTGGCCATACCTATATATATATATTGAGGGGGCTTTGAAATGGGGAGAGAATATTTACTAATGGGTCCTGCGACTTGGGCGCGGTTTCGAATATTGGTAGGTGCCATATAATGACCCTGGCCTTACGACCGCATTGGATAATGGCGCGAGGGGCGCTGCGGCGTCCCCGTGGGTTGCGGCGATTGTGAATGCAGGTATTGGTATGTTCTACTCCCCCATCTTCCCCTCGATACATATATATATATGTATTTAGAGAATTTGCTATACTTCTTTAGAATAGAAATGTATATGGCTAACAGACTATAAAAGATGGCCTTCCCAGTGTCATCAACGCTGTGATCCTCACGTCCGCCTGGTCTTGTGGAAACAGGTGTGTATATATATATCATATATATAACTCATATCTCCATCCTCTATGATTGCTCCACCACCACATACTCTGCGACTTATACTAACAAACACCACTCGTACTCATAGCTTCATGTTCGCCTCCTCCCGCAACCTCTACGCCCTTGCCATCACAGGACATGCCCCCAAGGTGTTTGCTCGCTGCAGTAAGCGTGGGATTCCTTATTTCGCCGTCGTTGCGGTGTTTGCGTTTACTATGCTGTCCTTCCTACTACTATCCGAGAAGTCGTCTGTTGTATGTCTCCCCTCTTAGTTTCCCTTTCCCTCCCCCCGCAGCTAAAACCCCACCCCACACAGGTCTTCAACTGGTTCATGAACATAACAACCCTCTCCAGCCTCTTCAACTGGCTCACCCTCTTCCTCGCCACCATCCAGTTCCGCAAAGCCTACCTCAGCCAGGGCATCACGCACACCTCGCTCCCCTTCCACTCCCCGCTCATGCCGTATGCCGCCTACTACGGCGCCACCATGGTGTTAATTTTCATCCGTAAGTTTACTGATGGGACGGAGATGATCAGAGAGGCGATGGGAAGTGGTTACTAATGGTTGTGATTAACTTGAATGAATAGTCATTAACGGCTTTGACGTGTTTTTCCCGCAGAACTGGAGCGTCAGTGGCTTTTTTGCGACTGTATAGCCCCCCCCCCCCCTAATTATAACACTAACTATAGACTACACAGAGTTAACAGGAGAATAGTACTCCGGTATCTTAATGTTCGGAGTTCCGTTCATCGGCCACAAACTGTGGTACCGCACGAAGCTCACGCGGCCGGGCGATATCGACATCTGGACGGGCAAAGAGGAGGTCGACGCGTACGAGCGCGAGAACCCACCGAAGGAGGCCGAGAATGCGTTTGTTCCTCCTGTTTCTGCTTTTATTTGCTTGTCCGCCTGCGGGGAGTATGATGCTGACGGTGTGTTCGGGACAGGTGGCAGAGGGTGTGGTATGCTATCGCGTAGCCGTGGAGAGAAGAGGAGAAGAGGGGGATGGGAAGCTAGGGTGCTGGTTGGTCTCCTTTGTTTGTGGCTGACTTGGGCTTTTGGAGGACTTTGTGTAGGTAGTTGGTTAATTTAAATTTATGAATTTTATGATTACGAGCCAGCTGGATGATCATCCTATAGCTATATATATACTCATTACTTTGGCAGTGAGATTTTCTGTATAATTCTCCTCTAAAAAATAAAGAAAAACGTACCAAGAGAATTGCTAGACAAAAATAACGGAGAAATCACTGACGAGATTGAACTTGAAGCATTTAGGCTATTAGCCAAAGCATTCCCATCTATATCATGACCTCCGATATGTACTCTGCCATAGACAATATGTGCTTGCAAGGTCGCCGGCCTAAAGAGTATGAGAGATCTAAGTACCAAGTCAAATCCCGGGAATTATTCAGAGTACTTTACATCATAGCATGATTCAATATCCCCAAGAGACGTAAGTACCTACCTAAGTAATTACACCTTCCTCCATTTCCGACACAATTCTATAACAGTGTATCTAGATAGTATTTCGGTTCAAACGCACTTCACGACGAATTTATTCCTCCAGCCTTTCTTCGATCCGCTTCCCAGCACAGATACGTTCCGAATGACTTTTCTCAGTAGTTGCTACTCTCATAAACGAGATGAGAGAAGGATATATACGAGAGTGAGGCCGGAAGAGAATGGGGTACTAGAGTGATGAAGAGGACGAGGAGGTCTGGGAATGGCGGAATAGAGGCCGAATGAGTGGAATTGTTAGATATTGTCACGATCACGTCTTGGCTTAATTAATGAATTAACTAAAAAAAAAAGGGGGGGGGGGGGGGCGGGGGGGAATTGATACCCCGGCCAGGCATCTTTCAATTTTGTACACGCCTCATCAAATCAATCTTTACGGAAACGAATCACGGCAAACAGCCAGAGCGTTTCGTACATAAATCTACAGCTCTATATATTATATTGATTCGCTCACTACTTCTTTTTATACCTAACTAATTATAAGGCCACCTGAGCTTTTGGAGGTCAACACACACCCAGGATATCACCCCCTTGATCTCCTGCCCACTCCTGTCCGCATCGCTCCGTTCTCTATTACTTTAGTTACACTCTACCGAACCTATGAATGATACATGAATTGACCACCCCTACAAGCGCCAAGACTAACAAGAGTGGGTTAGCGTGGCCCCACCCCGAACCATGCCGAACCATACTATCCTGTCGATATGATCATTACCGCCGCTTACTAACAGGTCAAGTATTTTTGCGCAAGAAACGGCCACGCACTTCTATCCCCGACCCAGTAGTTAGGTGAGACAGGCGCCGCCCCCGACCGGCGCGCCAAGTGGGAGGTCAATTGTAGAAACGCACACGTTGAGCGTATATAGCATAAAGGATCGGGCTGTATGAATTTTCTATAACCCGTACATGCACCCGCGCCTTCATAATATAACTTGAAGGCTGATAGTATGGGGTTAAAGGAACGAGGCCATAAAGGAAAGTAGGAGAAGATACTCGTAGAGAAATATGTGACCCTTGAATAACTGAAAACCCCGTAAATGGTAAATATGACATATGGGAAGTACGCCAGGGGCCTCTCCTCAGCAGGGCAAAAGCAAAGCGCACATAGGGGAACATAGGAAATAACTGGCACTAAATGAAAGAAATGGAGAGACTCAAAATAATATAGGAATCGTAGGAAATAAGGCAATCGTAGTATATATGCAGTTACCACCTCATCAGCATAATATAGATCATATAATCTCCCCAAGAACCACGTCTCACTAAATGAAAAGCATTCTGTATAGTGATTAGGTGTCCCATCACATAGAAACCATAAGAGATATATTGCGTCAGAGCAGAGAGAATTCCTGATAAGAGAATTGGAGACATCCGCTTCAGTGGTAATATTTCTCTGGCCATTTAACTTACCTAATCACTCCCATCTAGCCCTCAACCCATGCTACTACAATGGCGGCGGCGACTCGATCCTTCATTTCCTGCGAACGTGAGTCTTGGGCCTCGCCCTCTTTTTTGCCGATAAGTACTTTGACGATATCGTAATAACAGCCTCCAAGTTGTAAGGCGGAGGACCAACTACACCCCAATGGTACCAGGTTAATCTCAGCACCCCCTTCAATGAACCAGCCTACTAACTCATGTCTTCCCGATGCTACCGCTACTTCCAATGCTGTGCGAACTGAGATTGCGGTAGCCGATTCCCTAGCCCGTGATCGTCGAGGAATCGAGATGCAGCGGCTTCATAATGGGTCCGAGAATGACCCCCGGATAACAACAGAACAGTATAGCTCCCGTATATAGTAAAGTCTTCATCTATATATCTACAACCTTTGCCCGCTCAGAACTGAACAGTTTCAACGCCCCCGCACCCCCTATTATGAGTGACCTTTTATTGTATCTCCCAATGACGCGCTCACTGATTCCAGCCCCATCCTGTCCCAATGCCCTCACAAGCTCGCTCTCTCCCCTGCTAGTAGCAAAAATAAATATTGCTTGCCGATAAACTGATCTTTCCCGTTCTGAGATGTGCAAAAGGAGTGACCGAACGAGCGCGATATGAGCACTGTTCCCCGCGGGGGTGGTCACAGCCTTCAAAGCAAAGGTAGGTATAATGCGCTGCAGCTGCCTGTACAGGTTTGGGAAACATGTGTAGATTCGACTCAACACCTTTAGTGAGAGGAAACTTTCATGTTCCTGTGACTCTGCACCTATTAGGAGGCTGGTAAGGCTAGCCCTAGGTCATCTTTCTGCGCGATTTTGGCTGCATGCGAGAACCTCAACCTTCTGGTCTTCCTTGAACTCATTTCCCTCAGTACTCAAAAGGAACTTTAGAAGTCGCCTCCTAAAACGACCCATTTTGAGAAGAAGCTCCTTCCGACCTAATATTAAATTACTCCATTCTTTAAACCACTGAAAACGCTTAGATAGAAAGTGACCAAGTAATTCCACGCTCCAGGGCAACCCCATCCCAGACACGGGCCTAGGTTTGTAGTGGTCGGTCTCGTACTCTCCTAACAAAATCCTTGGCAGATAGGCATAATGATCGGTACTGGATAGCTTTTCATATGCACGGGACCTTTCTGAGTGATTCGAGCGGTCCATTCCTTCATATAGGACAATCGATGCTCGAATCCAAAATCTTTTGATGAGCCGCGCCGCAAAGAGACGCCCAACACCAGTAGTCGAGTCGTTATCCCGTAAGCTCTATTGTATGAGTATCAATATACCGACCCCAATCATCCGGATCCCTTAAGAATATCTGTCTCAATGGACGCTCCGTGTGACAATCAATCATGATTTTGATTTTATTGTCAACCAATGGGAGAAGTTCTTTCTCTCCTAAGCCAGTTATAGTCACTTTCAAATTTGTCAGAGATATTTAAAAGACCGTTGTAAGAATAAATATTGCTTACTCAGATGGATTTCCTGGCAATTCCCGAGCCCAGCCCCACTAATTATCTCCACAAGCTCCGACACCACACTGTGCCGAAATCCTGCAATGTCCAACTAATTTTCATAAGTAACACTCGACCGGTCCAGAAATATTATAAACACGAGATAGAATTGCTAAGAGGTGAATTGAAAATATCTCTTGATCGATGCAGCAGGAAAAACTGCAACTGTTACTTCCTTAGTACGATATCCCAGTCCTCGTAACGCAGACACCCAACAAACCGGTGCATAGGTATATTTTTTATATCTTTATCCTTTGTGACTAAATCGAAGCTACCAGGATGGAAGTCTAAGTCGTGACTACCCATCCATAGATTAGACACTCCTCTATCAATGGCAAGCCTAGGCCAGCTGAGAGTCCTAGCGGCGGGATGAGTGTCGCTTAAATCCTGTCTTTCAGGCATTGTGCCTCCTGTGCGGTAATGTGCTTCTTCCTCCACGAAGCGCAGCGTCCATAGGGACAAGACCGAGGCGAGATTGGAGTCGGTTCCGTCCTCTACTTTCCAGACACCCCTTCAACCCGACCCCAACAGCTTAAACGGTAACTTTCCATAGCTGGGGGTAGGGGTACCAGCGGAAATGTCGTTCGGTCCTTCGTTAGAAATCATGACACTTGATCTCCCACGTGCCATAACTGGTAGATGCCATTGGTGCTCTGTTTCTGCATCTTTTGCCCATGCGATATCCTTTGATCTACGGAGGAAGTTAAGACTCTTCTCCATTGCAGGACAAAGAATACTAGCTAGCTCCTCAGTATCACTGCCCCAGCCCGAGAGTCTACCGATGTGCCTGCGAACGTCTAAGGTTTTGTAGCAAAGGCCATCCTGTGTATTATCCAGTCTTGCCCCCTCCGGAATTGTTGGTATAACCTTCCAACCGCTGCAATACGTAATCAATCTTGCGATACAGTCAAGTTCATAGCCCTCAACAGCTTTGATAGCATCAGGTTCGCGAGTCATCCGTCGACGAACTAATGAACGGATATCAGTGACCAATGCTGTAGCTCCTAATTGTGCAATTGCTGCCGGCTAGTTCATCCCTCGTAGGCCCACGAACTGCGTAATAAATCCACCTACACTGATGGTTGTTCCCAGCAATACCAGCATATGCAGTTCGACTTTGAAGCCTCTAAGGCAGCGGTGAGAAGTTCTGATATCCTTCTGGCCCCTACCGCTGAAGATGAGGTACGTTGAAAAAACTTGATCATTTACAGTTCATCCTTTCTGTACCCAGCATACTCTGTATTTGTCCCTATCGTCTTTGGTCAGCTCCCCCGGCCCCTTTAGCACCCATAACTCTTTAGTGATAGTTAAATGGAAACGCCTCTTTACTAGGAGCTAAGTCATTTTTGAGGAAATAACATTCGGTTGATGGGTGGTAGGTGATGAACCCTTCAAAAACAAGCACTGCAAGCTGGGCAAGCACGGCTATCAATGCCATCAGGGTTTTCTCTGAAGTAGAAATTGGTTTTCCCCTAGCGTTCAGTGACATGTTTGGTGGGCTCTCATTCTCGTATTTTCGATTCTGGATGACTTGATCACTTCGGGTTGGGCAGTAGCCGCATCTCGATATCGTGATTGTCATTCCATCGGAACTCGTGTGTTTCATCGTCTCCACCACTCGAGTTTTCGTTTTGAGGTTTGAAAAGGTGATTCCGATGATCGAGAATACCAATCTTCTCGACAAACGACTTCTCCAACCCGGAAGCAGAATTAGATGGTGCTTCGCCTGGTTCATGTGGCAGAGCCCAAGGACTTAACTCACCATCAATGGTCCCATCGGTGGCTAGGGCTGCCGTGACGTACCCGGAAGCAAGATTGATGATATAGTTTCTACATTTTTTTCCTCTGTCGCCCGTTCATTGAATGGTTGGATGCCCTCCCGTTCTAGTGTGGTCGATGAGAGCTGGCACGACTCGGGCAGCTACGAGCAGCAGCCACCCTCATGACTCGAGCTCACCTGATAAATTTAGCTTTTTCCGCTACCCTAATCATTGAGTAATTTTCTTTATAAAATATTGTAGCAGAAAACCCTCTATCTGCCTTACGTGCGTGTGCATACATGTACATAGATCAGTATCTATTGATTGGCTAGTTGATTGATTTGGTGCAAGATAGAATTTGTGAACCTATGCAGGTTTCGAGTAGCTCGATTATTTACTTCCAGTCAGACCAAGCTGTTATTACAAACCGATTCGAACTTTCCCTCTTGCTCGTATCGAGCCAGCTCTACGACTCCGCTCATTTTCGGACCCATAACTGGCGTTAGGGGGCTTAGACCTAAACCACGGCTGATAGGTTGGCCAACACTTTCTCACGAGGCTGTGAACTTGGGCAAGTTCATATCTCAACAAGCTATGGGTGGATTGAGACATTTATGCGGGACAGAAAATGATTCATTATAGAATACTAGTATAGCTGCACGCATCACCAAACAGCAGGTTACATAGGTGTAATCACCACTCATCCACCTCCGGCAACTGCTCTTCCCAATATTCCTCCCTTAACCAGTTAAAGCCAACCTCCTCAGCTCCCACTGGCCATGGGAACCCATTACTAGTAGCATACAACGCCCACATGGCGCCCGTAAACACAAAATAACTACACAACCCATTAGTCATCTCCAGCCCTCTACAACGGCAGTTACCAGAAGCAGCTACAAGGCTATTCACTTACTTAGTCGGTGCAAACGCAAGCCACTTGCTCTCCACTTCGGCCACCCACTCAACCTCACTCCCGCCCACCGACCACCCAAATCGGTACCACAACGGCTCCGCTCGGATCCACAACGCCAATTCCCCATCCTCCTCCTCCTCCTCCAGCGGAGTCCACGTCTCGTCGATTGTGCCGTTCCGTATTATTTGTGTCCACACGCAGAGCCCCCCACCCTGTTTACAGTTCTTGACAGCTATGTCCTGATGCTGGAACTCTGACAGATATACACTGAGCCCGACCTCTTGCCTCGCTGTCTCGAACCCACCACGGGGTACGGCCACACCCGCGCTAAAAGTCATGTTGAGACTCTTCTGCTTCCGCAGAAGCGCGGATGGAGTATCGCGGTTCGATAGTGTGTAGATGTTTGGCAGCATCCTCAGCGGCGGTAATCCACTCACTCCCTGTGTCAGTTCATAGTTGGCTGTGTATGGGGTCCTTAATTGATAATAATCGTTGCTTAGACACGTCGAATTGAACTCGTCATAGAATTCCTCCGGTGGCGCGCTGTTATCGGGCAGTCCCGGTGCATCAACAGTCAGTGAGATAGGTGACTGCACAACCGGCCACCCGTCCACCCACTTGATTGGGGTCATGAACGTCTCTCGTCCTAGGGGTGACGTGCCATTGACATTCCTGCGCGCAAGGAATGTCAAGTACCATTGCCCATCGGGAGTCTCTACCATATCTGCATGGCCAGTCGACTCAACAGTCAGGTAGCGATAGCCGTATCCACCATTGAACAGGATAGGGTTGTTAGGTGCTGGTTCCCATGGGCCTGAAGGTGTGTGAGATCGTGCGATTGTGGCACGGTGACCGTCGTCGGTGCCACCCTCAGCAATGATCATATAGTAGTATTCATCCTTGTAGTAGAGGTGCGGGCCCTCAGGGCGTGAGCTACTGTTGTTTGGAAGCGTTCCATTGTAGATCAGCTGAACGTCAGAGGTGGAGGCACCCGTATCAAGGTCTATTGTGTGTTGATATATACCCCATATACGGTCAACGTTGTTGTTAATGCCTTGGTGCGTTAGGTAGGTTTTATTGGTGACAGGGTCGACAAAGAGATCTGGATCAATTCCCCAAGGCTCGGTCCTACAGTGTGTCAGTGGTGGTAGATGAAGGGGCAGTTACTAAGAAATGTAGAGTACCAAGTAAGGTCACTCCAGGTTATAAGGTCGGCGGACGAGACGTAGAACATGCGCGGAAAGAGGCGGCTGATGGGGTCGTAGCTAATTCAAATTTGCAATTTTTAGTATTAAGACAATCCACCGAGAAAACAGAGAGACATACACCCATCTCGACATCCCAATGACGTAAAACCTTCCATGAAGATACCGCAATGTCGGAGCCCATACACCTAATCACACTCCTCGTAAACACCTACTCCCCCTCACGTACCCCTTCTAAAGCAGACAAAAACAACTAACCAGCACCCGTAGGAACACCATAGAGAATCACGGTCTCGGGCCTGTCAAACGCATGACTGACCAGCTCCCAGTCGACTAGATTCTGCGATTTGTAGATAGGCACTGCAGGAAAATACTCAAATGTTGAGGTCGCGATGTAGTAGGTGTCGTTTACACGGACGATTGAGGGGTCTGGGTTGAAGCCCGGGATGATAGGATTTGTGAGGGCTGCTGCAATCCCGACAAAGCCCAAGACGAGGAAATTAAGGGAAGGTCCCAGCATTGTATCCAGAGTAAGCTATTTGCTGCTATACAGCTGTCATCTGGGGCTAACGGGGGCAGATTGAAAGCCATATAGGTATTATATATCTAATCGACCATCCTCGAGCTCTAGATGGACTCCTTGCACGTATCCGCACTCTCGGGATAATGTAGCAACTCTGGAATGCGGGGAGACCATGTTTCTCGGTTCGTAGTCTCGTGGGTTCGGCAAATTAAGGACCGGGGGCTGTGGTGTATATATGCAATTCCAGGGTATTGGTGATCTCATTTGATGTGTAGGGAAGGTCATTCTCCTCTGATTATACAACTGTTGAGGTCTTTGCGTGCCAAGGATGCAGATGAATACACATAAAAGGAGGCTCAATTACCATATTGGGCACATGACGTCAGGGATATATGCACCTTTTCAGCCTCAATAGGTATAATAGAGAGAGAAACCTCCCGGCGAAACTCTCGGTCAAGCACCGTGGGAAGTACTGATGTATACTAAATGACATCTGCAATTAGTGCCCCAGCCCTGCATATATAGAGGAACTATATCCGCATGAAGAGATAAAGAGATCTGTTAGTAAAGCCATGGCCACGCAAGATTTGATTGGTTTCTTAGGTCTTGGGGGGCAGCATTTCGCTGACCGATCCCGAAGCTGGATATTCCTCCCCCCCCCCCTCACCATTTTTCACCAATCTTAAGCTTAAGTATAGGATGTTAATATACATTAATATCCATGCTTTCTATGGTCGGACTGGCGTCTCCAAGTCTAGTGCCTTGTAAGGACGTTTGAACGCCGCTGGCCACTCTTCACGGGTTAGGTCCTCATCAGTACCAATAGAAATTGGTAAAGTGAAATGAACTAATGGTTTCGATTTCTTAACATGTTATCAGGAGGGCCTTTCTACGAATTGTGTTCTTCGCGATCGTAGTAACTGTCCAAAGAAAGTATAAACCCAACTTTCTAGGCTTGTTAGAGCAGTAGAAAGATGAATCGTGCAACCGATATAACGTGTTTCACCGGGAAAGCGATCGTCACCGGGAAAGCAATCGGGCCCCGTTGATGAAAGATGATAGTACTAAAGTTCAGTCTAATACGAGGCCAAATATGTTGGAAGTACTTTTTGTTGTTTTTGGGTGATAATCACTTAGGATAGTGTGGTGGGTACATGTACTTTCAAAAGACCCAAAAGGAGGGGAAGAAATTATGTATTATGACAACCATCCTTCACCACTCAACCTTAGCAAATTCATCTAAAATAATCAAAAGACATCTCAAGGGTGTTTCTGGACACTTGATTTGCTCCAGCCTCAAAATCCGAAATTTTTCAAGTCCTGTTGTCATGGTTGATTGCTTACCCGGTGATGATTGCTTTCCCGGTGAAACACGTTAGTATTCAGTGGTTTCTATCGTACTGCACCCCCCCCCCCCCTTTCATAGCAATTATATACAAGAGAGGCAAGCCCCCGCCCCACCCCACCCCACTAGCCACCGTAGTGGTCTCGACATCATTCCAACTTCGAGCACAATACCAAGATGCGCTACTCCACTTGATGAATATATAGTACTCCTGCGCCCCTGGCACCTGTCCGATCCCTTCACTCCTAATATAGGAGCTAATTAAGTGATGATGCGAACTAGAAAACACAGCATGTTACTGATGGCAAAATACAGAATATGTATATACATGTATATTGCCATTTAAGGACGCAAACAACTGTTCTTAAGCCCCTATCTTGGCGTAATATGCTATCTAGCAATATCATGACTGTTTTCAATACCACGCCCAATCGGAATCTACGCGCAGGTACCACGATGGTGTGGTATAACCACCCAAAGTATCGATCGGGCAAATAGAGAATGGTAGACCGCTACTCGAGATTTAGAATCCGACAGAAAAAAATATTATTTTAGGTACATATGTTTTGCTGTAACCGTCAATTCTGCCCCCCACCAGATGCAGCGAAGAGATGTGATCTTGGATACTCTTGTCCGAGTTAGGATCTTAGGTCTCTATAGCTAATGGTAATGGAATAGCTACCCGATAATATTATCACATATAGTGAAGCTCAAAGGGGAAGTACCCCCGAAGAGCCAATACATGTACAAAGAATCTCACATTTATTATTACTATTGTCCACCATATTGTGAGCAGGCTACTCCACCCCGATCTACAACAAATGACTTGACGACAACCACAAGAAACTGATATCAATCACAAACTGTCACTCGGTGTTCAATCAAAACAACGCATCTAAACAAGAGAAGATAGTATCCCAATAACCATGCAAGAAGATCGCCGATAGTGATACTTCCGAGATTTAATTACTACCATAGGGCTAATAACGACCTTCCTCACCCCAAAATGATGACACGTTTCTCAAACCTCCGGGTCCACCAGTCCCTCCCACAACCTGATCCTCTCAACACCACCCTCAACAAGCTCTAACGGTGCAACAAACGCCATCTGGCTCCAGGAAAAGAGCGTATTCCTCCCCCCATATACAAAGACCTCGAACCTGCCCATAAACGCATCTTTAACCCACACTCTACTACCGCCAATCACATCCGTCTTTATAACGACAGTCCCATTACCTCCCTTAACATATGCGACCTCATGCGTGGAGGATGTCTCGTTCGTCCAGATACGTCCCGGGTGCCCAGGATCATAACCATCCTTAGGATCAATGCTACGGAGCGGGTACTCGAACCCGTCAGCCACAAACATCAGGACCCCATCCTCAGAAAGCGAGAGCTCAACACCATCATACGGCGCGCTCATTTTCCACGGGACCGATGAATATTCCACAGCTATTGTATAGTTCATCCCTTTACTTCCCAACCCTACTCTTGCCTCCCCGCTGGTCCCCGCCGGACGAACCCAATCGATCACATCCCAACTTCCCACAACCTTTCTATCCAGGTTCTGCCCCGGGGCCCTCCCAGCCAAAGCCATTATCGATTCCTCCAGCGTCTCCACGTCTAGTTTCGGCCCTCTAGACCCCGCCCAAGCCCTCGCGCCCACCACCGCGATCCCTTCACGCATGCTATAATACGCCTCCAGCTGCGTCGTAGCATCCGGTCCATTATCGTTCCAGGCCGCCATGATAGCACCTTTATTCCCCCTGCTCCCCACTGGGACCTGCTCCCGACCCTGAACACTACTGAACATGCTCGGCTCCCACTGCACGCCCTCCTCACCGCCAAAGTGCAGTACCCCCGCCACATTGAAGAACTGCGGGTATGTGGCGGGGAATATCGGCGTGTGGTCGTTCTTCAGGCTGGTATACGCCCATCTGTCATCCGAGTTGATGACGGTGTAGTTCTTCCGCACTAGCTCCGCGGGGTCCGACTGCCCGTACTGCCAGTGTTGGATTATCACATCGGTCGAGATGGCGGAATTGTTTGTCGGCTCGTACGTTCCCCAGATGCGGACGCGCTTGCCCGACTCTGCGTACACGAACGCGGCCATCTCGTTGACGAAGTGGACGTAGTCGTCTGCGAGGTCGGGGTCGTACTCGTCCGCGCCGATGTGAACCTCCTTCGTCGTAAACCAGGGTAGGAACTCTGCCCAGATGCTCTTGACGGTTGGGATAGTTTCTGGGTGAGAGAGGTTGAGGAGGTCATGCTTGTTTGTCAGTGCAAGGTGGGGCTTCCACTTTGTTATGGCGAGGGCGTGGCCGGGGGACTCGAGCTCGGGGATGAGGGTGATTCCGCGGGAGGCGCAGTGGGATTGGATGGACTTGAAGGTGGTAAAGTTGTGGGTCTCATTTGACCGGGTGATGAGGGGTAGGAGGTTTGGGCTGGTCGGGTATAGCGAGAACTGAGAGTAGATGTTGAGCCAAGAGGAATTACGGCCGCGGTTGAGGGGGTAGTTGTCAGATGCGTGATAGTGGAATTCAGACATACGGAACCTGTGGATGTATATAGATATATATCACAATCAGATATTCTAAATCATTATGAATAACAGAAGGGATATACCATGAAGCATAAGTACATAGCTCTTTCAAGAACTATTTGTGAAAAGGCCAAAATCAGCATCAATCATTTCCCCCCCCCCCCCCCCCCCCAAAGCAAAAAACCGCCTCGCAATCATTTCCACTCCACAACCACTTCCAACCTCTATGAAAACCAAAAAAAAAAAAGACTTACATCAGCACTATACCACTTTCTCCCCGCATCCAACATATACCCCCTCGTCCTCACCGCCGGCATATCCACCACCACCCCCCCTACCCCATCATCCAACAACAATGTCTGCAGCAGCGCCCTCGTCCCCCACCACACGCCCCTTGCCCCCGCGCCCCACACCTCCACCCCACACCCATCAGCCCGAATACGAAAGCCCTCCTCGCTCGCACTCCCGTCCTCATATGTATACTCACCGTTCTCCAGCCCGAGGAAGATATAGTCGCAGCTAGAGGGCACCCCGTTGCTAAGTTCAAGGGTCGTGTTGGAGAGCGCCGGAAAGAGAGACACGAGGTCGGCGTGGAAGGTGTGTGCAAATTCGAGGAGGGTGGGGGGCGTGAGGGTTAGGGAGGTTGTATCCCGGTGGGAGGAGGAGTGAGTGGAGACGTAGAGTCTGGTAGAGGGTGTAGGCGTGAAAGTCGAGGTGGAATTGGATGGTCGGGTCCATGAGAGGGGGGGTAGGGCCTGGAGAGCGTTGGATAGGGGGAGGGGGAGGAGGGATAAGAGGAGGAGTGGGAGTGGGAGAAGCATGGTTGCTGGTGAAGCCTCTACGGAGGAGAGGGGAGGAGGATGAGGAGAGGCCTAAAGGGACCTGAGCTGAAGGTGGGAATTGAGTCGTACTCGGAATTCGGAAGATATAGCAGGTTAAGACTGAACACAGGAAGAAGGCCTGCTGATGCATCGGAACCGCGACGTTGGCCACGTTCGCATTTCGAGTAACAACCGGAGAGATTAAGAATCTATCTTTAGCCCTCAGCCTCTTGATCGTCACTACCTATCGAGGGTGCTGTCGCTACTAATGGTTGTGGGATCAATGTCTCTCGGTGTTTGTGCCTTTTTTGGATAGCTGCCCTTGCAGATAATTGGATCAGGAAGGAACGTGGGTGCATGTATAAGTGATAATACCTCTGACCAAGAGAATTAGTACAGTTCAGCTAATTAAATCCATATTGTAGCTACTTGTAACATACTTATGTATATATAAAGGAGAATCTATAAAGACTATACCGTCTGTAAAGGGGGAAACATCGTCAAGTACAACACGTGGCAAGAATTAGAGCAGCCAACTTCTTTCAGACGTCTCGTACAAAGTACATCTGTATATATTTATCGATATGTAACAAACCCTTAAACTACATTTTATCATGTCCATACGTATGTAAGTACTTAATAAGATAGATCTACTTTTACACTCCACGTCGGGCTAGCCTTGTCGATGTCAATATTTAAATTATTACCCTTCCTGATCTGGCTAGTTCATCACTATCTAATTTACCGTTTGGGACATTGTAATAATTATATATAACAATAATAGTAATGAAAATCTCTCATTCTGGGTATTGATATATCAATATTCTAATCTATATATGTATAAATCTATATAATGGCCAACATCTTTTGCCACTCAAGAGCTGCTGCCTCATATATTCTTCCCAGCCTGTTCCTCCTTCCAAATCCCCAACGCCTCCTTCACAGCGCTCTCCATCTTACTTGCCACCAAACACCCCTCCCTCACCACGTCCTCCCACCCCCTCACCCACAACACCCCATCATGCTCCTTCTCCTCCAAGACGATCTCCCCCTCCTCCTCCACCTCCACCTCGAAATTCCATTTCCGCCACCACCCGCTCCTTCCCTGAAACTCCACACTCCCAAAACACCTGACCACCTTCGTGACTTTCAGTGCCGTCTCCTCGCGCACCTCCCTCACCACGGCGTCTAGCAGCGTCGCGTCCGTCGGCGGCGCCTCGACGCCTCCACCTGGAACCTCCCAGTACCCAGGGAACGCGGCCTCGCCGGCCGCCCGCCGGATCAGCAGTAGTCCGCGCGAAGGGTGGAAGATGAAGCCACCGACGGCGCAGGAGGTGATGTGAGGGTGGGTGGAGAGGAGTGCGGGGAGGGGGAGAGCGTAGGTGTGGAGTGAGGCGGGGTAGGTTGCACCGGAGGTAGTAGTATATGAGGGGGCTTCATCTGGGGTGGCCATTTGGATGGGTTCTTGATTATTGGGAGCTTATACGTACTGGCTTGCAATTGCTGGTATAGATATTGGTTGAAATTGAGGTGGGGAATATGTGGGATGTGGCCTACCCTCAGTTGCGTTGATATGAGAATGGGGCGAGCATTGCAATTAATTATTCCGATGCATCCGGCCGGAGCAATTCCAATATTGTTAGGAATTCTTGTTAACCTTTACGAATTCGGCACATACTAACCAAATAGATTTTGTTACTATTTCATACCGAATACGGCGGTTGAAACAATATTATATCCCGAATGAGCCGTCGAACAACCATTTTCTATGAATCCTATATCTATTCGGTGATCTATCCGGTCCATATAGTACAGAAAAAAATACATATTTATATAGACAACTTTCTTATTGATCTACCCGACGTGACTTATAATTATATTCATGGACCATCACTCGAATCCTGAGTAATTATCTGGCCATATACTATACGCATACTTAATTACCTGTCGTTAGAAATCTTGCTCCCAGACCCGTAGCTGAAGGTCTGTGATTCATGAACCCCCTCCACGCCCCAATATATATCATGCGTACTATACAGGGTTTATTCCAAACATATCGTACTTGTTTGTGAGTAATAGACCCTAAGAACCTACGTTACACACGTGCGGAGATCTGTAAGGAGGAGATGCATGGCGAATAGGATCGAGTGATATCCGATGCAAAGCGCGTGAATGCCTTCCTGCAACAGGTAGTGCGATTGTTTTAGAGAGGTTGAAAGATCAAAACTAGTTTTCCTTCCACAGTGTTTGGCCCTGGAACTTAACAGGACCCTACCACACGTGTAGGGTACCGCATTGGTTCGTCTCAGCGGACACTCATCATATTGACGTTGAAATTACTTGTTCTGGTTGTTTGTCTTACAAACGCCCCCGAATCTTCCCTCATACGCGCTGTAAAAGGCAACTTCGACGACTGTGTAACCGTCCGCCGAGACGAATTACTGCGGTACCAGTTGCCAGACCATTTTGACGTTCATTAATATGCTCTGGTGTCTTAAGAAAAAGTTTACAATTCTTCGATAAATATAACTAAGACGATTACATTACTTTACAATATGAAGCTATGATGAAATTCCCAGCCAACCCTCAACCCTCTAAAGAGAAATAAAATGAATGTAAAAATATAATAAACTAAACGTTACCATCATCCATATGAAGTCATTTCGTCGCATCAACCCGAATACCCACCTCCATCCGCTCAATACTCCTTACTGATATCGACTGCCACCACAACCCCCAACGTCCCTGCAATGATCATACCGACAATTCCCCCCACAACCATCAGCTCCTTCCCACCAGAGATGGCAACGCCTCTCAGCAACCCGCCCTGGAGCCTCCACCAGCGCAAAACCCCAACGATGCTAATAATGAGCGCGCAACAGGCAAGAATCACGGAGAGGGGTTTGCCGACCGTGCGGAAGCCAAAGGTGGGATTGGGGTTAGGCGCGTGGTTGATGACAGTGAGCTGAGCGGTGATGGCAGAAAGCATACCAAAGACCATGGCTGTACGGTGGTAAGAGAGATATGTGCGTTCCAGCGCTGTTTGGAAGGAATTAGCAGTTTTTCTTGGTAAGGGGTTGGGGCGCGCGGGGGGAAGAGGGGGATTTATTATAAAAAGTGAAGAGTCTGTCAAGAAAAAATAAGAAAAAAGAAAAGAATAAGAAAGCAGAAACTAGGAGAGTACAGTTAATTGGCTGGTGATGGTGTAATGTTGCTACAGAATGATGTAACCCCGGTTACTGGCTCCAGCTCTGGAAAAGTATTATAGTATAAAACCCACCACACCCATGGCCCGCCGTCAATTCTCACCAGCCCCAGCCCCACAATCTCGTTCACCAACCACACCCACACCACAGCAACATGAAGCCAGATCTTCACACATGCATACCCATCAACGACCCCACGCCGGCCACAGCTTCCGCCGGCTCTTCGGCAGATTGGTGCGATATGCCGTGATTAGACGATATATGTGTGCGTGGCCGGAGGGAGAGTGTGGTGTGCGGTTCACAATCTAACCATCCAACTCTACATACAACCGAGATGCAACAATTCAGATTTCCCCGGGAAGAGCAATCAAGCTGCAGGATAGATGATGCTCAATGGTCCGAGTCTTGCATCCCATCGGCCACCCCCACTCCCATCACCGCCGCCTAAATAGCGGCCATATAAAAACGAAACGGTTATAAAAAGAAAAGGGGAAAAAGCCAACAATGAGGATAACAAAGAGATACAGGGAGCAAGTTCAATTGAGGCTATACTGTCGACTTGAATGAAATAGCTGAAATTTAATAGGCCCCATACGTACCTAGGTGGTCTCTTGCATATTTGATCGGGACAACGACCGAGATATGATCACCCCAAAGTGCCTTCAGCCACGACTCCTCCTCCTCCTCCTCCTCCTCCGCCCCCTCTCCCTCCCCCTGCTCTTGTTGCTGCTCTGATGACTGCTCTTCTTCATGTGACGGTGCAGATGACACTGTCAGTGTTGAATCTGAATCGGACGAGTCCCTATTATATACTGGAGTCGTTGCACCAGTGTGTCCACCATTTCCTGCAATGTGCAGAGTCGCCGCATCAGTCTGTAGGGAAGACCGTCCAGTATGGGGATAATGATGCAACTCATATTCTGTGATGTCACCAGGTACGTTGGTACTGAATACAGAGGCAATTGAACGAACAGCTGACTTTGTAGAGGATATTGTGGAAGTTGATGAAGTTTTCTTCTTAATGCTGACACCGTGAAAATTCTCGGTAGTGGTGGAAGAAGAGGCTGTGAGGTCCATTTTTTGAGATAATGCTAGCAAACAGTATGTAATCAAATAAAAACCTAGCTGGGGAGGGGGGGGGGTGGTTAGAGTTCCCTGTCGAAGATGTTCCGATAGGGTTGATGGTAGTAGAAGCAGCTAACGATCCAGGTAGCGTAAGCTTAAAGACGAAGGGGGGGGTTGAGAGCTTTGCTAGCGACAATTCTGTGTCATCGGTTGAACAGCAGGGCAGAATTCTTCAAGCTTGGCAGGGTATGTTTGTGGTTAGCCTGGGGGGAGTTGGATGGAGCTGCGCTACTGGATCATCGGCAAACTGCTCCCCACAACCGGTCCCCGTGCTCTACACGGATCTGGTCTATGTTATTCCGATGGGTCGATCCGTATATACCAGTGGGAGGGTTTTCCTCTCGTCTGGACTTGCCTCAGAGTCGTATCGCGGCAGTTCTCTCCTTTTTTTTTTTTTTAATCATTTTTTTTTTAAATATTCTTTCTTTAAATTATTATTTTAATTGAGAGAGCCTGGCCTTGCCTTACCCTCTAAGGCTGCAGTTGGTAATAAGTATACATGTGTGTACCTACTTCTTAGTACATGTAGTTTGTTATAGACCCCTGCTTACATGGGTTGAAAAACGAAGTATGTACTCTTATCCAGGATATTTTGAACACAACATGTAATACTCAGAAGCTTGCAATGAGGTATGTATATACTCTACATGTATTTGTATACATGTACATACATTAGCGAGGCTCGGTATGTAAAAGATGGTAAAACGAGCAGGATGGTGCTATCTAATACATATTTGGCTTCAAAGATGCAAGCATTGCAGTATGCAGTATTTGGGGATATTATGGTGTATATACAGTTTGTCGTCCGCCACGAAACTCACAATGTATACATGAAGAAATATCACTCAGGATGTAGGGCATATATCAACTGGGTACGTTGGTAATGACAATATTTACAAGCCCGAAGAGCCTTCGTTCTTTCTTATTTCTATATATATCCAAATGTCTCAACCTGATCACGTACGTCAATGTCATTTAATTGTGTGCTCGCTATAAAAACGGGGCCTACTAAGACTCCAATTGAGATTATTATTATCGTAAATTTTTATCCTTTATTAACTGAAGCCCTTAGAAAAACCAACTAACCCTCTCTCCTACAAAACTCGTCCACCTGTCGTTCGCAATGCTAACCTGGACCTTTGGCTTGTGAAACCAAAGGTTCAACACCCAACCCAATCTCAGACCACCGTGCAAGTACATACCATCACCAACATGGCCATGTGCATTCGTCTATCTAGCCCGTGTAACACCGGCCCCCAAATACCACAGATGCAGTCGAAACATCGTCACATGTTGAGAGACAGTCAGTCACGTATTAATTCTCCGAAAGAACAGCTCATACCACACCTAGCCTGTATTTATACTGTAGCACAGAAGTCCTCATCTCTTGGAAATTGCGTGTTAAGATTTGTTCTTCGCTGCTCAAGCAACTCTTGGGCAGTCAGTAATTCTTGCAACTCTTCCGGCCGGCCGGCCGGCCGGAAGTATAGAGTAATAGTAAATATACCCAGACCTAAGGTCATTAGGCACATAGTAATTTGTTAAAGAACTACTTCTCATTGTGGGCAGTCCGGCACAAAACTCCAATCGATCCTCGGATCATTTATTACTAGTGCCGACATATATACACGTCTGACGCAAACACCCACAAAAGCACGTTGAAAGCGCCGGAGGATGTCTTCCCGATGTTAGCCATATGCCTGGACAGTTCAATCCGAGAGCGAGACCTTTAGAGAGGCGAGACCTGTATTGCTTATATATCTGCAAACATGCATTCGTCAGATGCAGAACCCAGATCTAGGTTAAGTGAGGGAACCCGGGGAATGTCCATTTGGATAAATATGTGAGGGAGGCAGGAAGGGGGCGGGGATGGAGGGGGAAGTGAAGGAGTCTGGGAGACAATGTGTACTGGCTTGGTGGTACATGGTGTTTCAGAGGCTGTGGGCTATAGGAATAAGGGATTCTATATAGTATGAAACGTATGGATTTACCCTCGGTGCTGGTTTGTATGTTACGCGGACCTTGGTAGACGTGTAGTGGTCTGCCAGCTAGCATACTCCCTGACTTCCCGGCCCAGTGGCTACAGGTCTCCGAGGTCACAGAGATTGGATGACCTCTTATCCATTTATATAATGAAAGCTAAAGCCCCGGTAGTGGCGGCTGGCAGTATTGAAGCCCATGGGTACTGAGAATAATTGAGTTCTAAGCTGATATATATGTTATCGATTCTTAGATTTTTACTGTTAAGTTTCCTTTGCTTACCATATAGGTACCTTATTCGGTCTAGTCTAAGGTCTTCGGTGACGGTCTTCATCATATATTACACCATTTGGGTAAGAAGATCAAATACCGTTGTAGTGCAAATAGTCTATTTTTCATACAGACCGTTTATATATAGGCCGCTGCTATTCCACCTCGGCCTGGCTTGTGATATCACGATCTGGCTCGGGTCAATTGTATCAGATCGTGTCGGAAGCTCTGCCACAGGTATCTACATGTATATTGATATCTAGTAACATCCACGCTTGAAAGTACCTAAAAAGATTCAAGGCACATATTACCTGAAGCCAATACTCCGAATCACACTTCATGTAGCCCCAACGAGGCGAATCAGCCTTTTATCATTTGCTATTAGCCACCAAACTCCTGTCACATTGACCCAGCTCCAGATTGTTTATGCTGACTGATTAGGCACATCAATTGATGTTTTTTCTTTCTTTTTTTTCGGTACCTTCGGGAATGGCCCTCCGGCTTATACAAATCCAGCCAGTTAGGCTACAGCTCAAACACATGGACCAGATTTGATATATATATGAGACAGACGACCTGCGTTTTCGAGGATTACTTAATATCAGGCCATGGGTGAGTTTCAATTTGGGTTAGCCTTAAAAACAAGGTTTTAAGCATATTGCTTCCGCGAATGTCTTATCTATCCATTTGTGCTAGGCCTTCATTGTATGTAGGTTTGAATATATTTGACCATTGAACTTTGCCCTCCGTCAGCTGAAATTGAGAGCAGGAGTGTTGGTGATATAAAAGATATCCAGCAATTGGGAACAAGGGATATATGATGAAGGCTAAACTAGCCAGTGTGATGTTTATAATCGTGAACGTACGTAGCCAATAGATGGCCTATATTGTAGATCGACATCCGGTTAGTTAGATAATGTTATTTCTTGATGTTCACGGCTGTTTTTTTTTTTTTTTTTTTTTGGGGAGGGGTGGTTCGATATGCGCACCCTTAAATCAATTATTGTGCGGAGACAGCGGGGCGATCCAAGCGTACGTGCTAATTTCGACATTCGGAGACTTTCCCCATCGTGGAGTAAATACGTGGATCCCATGTATAGACATCGAAACTATTGTGGTGTAGGTATGTACATGCCTGTAGTAAGGTTGCACATTTGTAGGTAGATTACACTCAATAGTAAGATAAGATCTTTGTTATTGTCTTGTCGTTCATCCGATGATACTAGCAGTAGTATGGAGCAGGTAAATAGGTGACGGTGGGTGTTACGGATATATGATGATGATGATGATGATGATGATAATGATAATAATGATGAGTGCCAATTCCAGGCATAAGGCAGGGTATAATGTATCATGCATCATGTATGTACCCCTCTACCGTTCCCATGGTGAAAGTTACATACTGTGACCTCCACACCAGGCTTATGCTTATGTACGCCACGCCTCGCATAAGCGCAAGCGGATATGATGCTCTTCTCCACCACCACGCGCATTTCTCGGACTGGGAACCAATCACAACCTCTGGTTTCTGCCGCTGGCTTCTGTAACAGTCGCAAGTTCGCAACCATGCATAAAGATCCCAACTGCTCGACAGGGGTAACTAAAGAGCCCGGGTTCAGAATTCGGGGTGCAGGCCCGTCAATTCCGACTCTTCACAGGTATATCATGCCTGCAACAAAACGTGAGCTACGGACCGTATTCTCCGGCGGGCATATTAGGTATGTATGTGCTGTTTTTTTTTTTTTTTTTCGTTTTTGTTTTTTTTCACCATGTTGGATGGGGGAGATGTCCCACCACCGCACCCCATCCGTACCGCACCGCACTGCATCGCAGCCTCATCTTTTTTGTCCTCTTTACTGATGTAGCTTTGTAGCTTTGTTTGGTAGTTGAGTTACTAGCCCGAGATTCCCCTATAGTATGCTTACAATGATATGCCGATATTCCCCTTCAACAAATATTCCTGCTTGGTTAGTCCCTACTAGCTAGCTGGCCAATTGGCACTACATTGCATGATTATACTAGTAGAGAAGTTTTTGTTGAGTAGAGTATAATAGCTGATACTTGGTACACAGGACTAGCTATGTGGATATTCTTTTTTCCTTTCCTACGTTTTCCCGGGCCACCCCCCGGAAGAACCATACCCAATCCGGCGAAGACCTTCCCAGCCAGCAAGTGGCCGCCGAGAGGGAAGGCCGCCGCAAGATAGATGAATGAGATCGGACAATTATCAATATTGCCGGATAGTCCAAGGAACACATGCGGAATAACCAGCTAGAGCTGGGAAAGGGGGAGGGGGTGTAGGATACATGTTTAGTGAGGCTAGCTGGCGCGCAGGATAAAGACAAAACATCTATAAGGCAACACAGCTCATATGAAGAGCTCCTCCTCTCACTAGCCGCTGGGAAATGTTATAAAGTCGAGCCTCTCCGTGCACGCAGCTTTAACAGGAGAAATCAGCCTTTTTGGAGAAAAAGACTACGCCCCCACACCACCCATATCTGCCTCAATTCCTTCTGTTTTTTTGTTGGACCTCATAGTCTAACTAGCTACTCACATATATATATTGGGATAAACGGAACGGCACCGTTCTCCGGCCGCAAACATCGCAAAAACGGGTTCCAGCTTGAGTAAAAGAGTTTCCAGCTCGAAGTCTAAGTCACAGTCTCCTCCAAAGATCAAGGATAAGGAGACCATGACTGGACAGAAGGTGGCAGATTTTTCTCAGGGCAACGACAGGGTGAGGGATCTGCTGTCGAAGCTCACTCTAGAGCAGAAGGTATACCCGCTTCCCCTCCCTGTTTCTCCCTATAATCACATTTTTGCTGCCCAGCTATTCTCCGAATAACCGATTTGGCTACGCTGAATGCTTATAATAAGTATTTTATCTAATGAACGGTGATGGTTTCCAACTTGCTATACAGGTCTCACTTCTCTCCGCCCAGGATTTCTGGCGAACACAGGCAATCCCCGAGCACGGGATTCCCCCACTCAAAGTTACTGACGGCCCCAATGGAGCCCGTGGAGAGTTCTTCACCGACGGTACACCCGTAAGTTCTTCCCCCACCCTTTTATATCCACACCACACCACACCATATGGCCTATCACCCCATTGACAACCCATTCTGTTCCAGGCGGCCCTCTTCCCCTGCGGTATCTCCCTCGCCGCAACATGGAACACCGACCTCCTCCACTCCGTCGGTAGTGCCCTTGCGCTCGAGACAAAGGCCCGCCAAGCCCAGGTTCTACTTGCCCCCACAGTATGTATGCACCGCTCACCCCTCGGCGGACGCAACTTCGAGTCTTTCTCTGAGGACCCCTACTTCACTGGCAAAATGTCGGCTGCATACATCAATGGGCTCCAGAGCGGCGGTGTGGGTGCAACCATCAAGCACTTTGTGGCCAACGAGCAGGAGACGTGGAGGATGAGCGTGGACTCGGTTGTAGAGGAGCGACCACTGAGGGAGATATATCTAAAGCCATTTGAGATTGCCATGAGGGAGGCAAGACCGTGGGCGGTCATGTCTAGTTATAACTTGGTGAATGGACTCCATGCGGATATGAACGAGTTTACCCTTAGAAAGGTGTTGAGAGATGAATGGAAGTTTGAGGGGTACGCCAGATCCCGTAACCTTTACATCGAGCTATAGAAGTGCTAACAAGCCAATTATAGCCTCGTCATGTCCGACTGGGGCGGCACAAACTCCACTGTCCAATCCATCAAAGCCGGTGTCGACCTCGAAATGCCTGGTCCCTCCAAGGTCCGTGGAAAGCTCGCTCTCGAAGCCATCAAGCGCGGCGAGCTCACAGAGGCCGATATTGAGGAGTGTGCTGCCCGTGTTCTTGCTTGGATCGAGCGTTGTGGACGCTTCGACCTCCCCGTTGAAGAGCCCGAGGAGAAGGCTATCGATACCCAGGAAACCCGGGACCTGATCAGACAGGCAGGTGTAGAGGGTATCACACTTCTGAAGAACGAGAACAATACATTGCCAATTGGGCCAGACGTCAGGAGGATTGCTTTGATTGGGCCTAATGTGAAACAGGCAATTGCCGGTGGTGGTGGAAGCGCAAGTCTGAAGCCTTATTATCTAACGACGCCGTTTGATAGCATCACAGCCCTGTCAGGGAAGGAGATTGTCTATGCCCAGGGCGCGCAGACAGACAAGTGGCTGCCACTTGCGAGCAATGTATGCACCACACCGTCAGGCAAGCCCGGTGTTGTTTTGGAGTTCTACAAGGGAGATAAATTTGAGGGAAATCCAATGTTTATCCAGAACAGGCCAAAAACGGACCTCTTCTTGTGGGATAACGCGCCGAAGGAGGTGCTCCCAGAGTATTCATTCCGTGTCAAGACCGTAATTACGCCAGAGACCTCTGGGAAGCATACATTTGGGCTCTCGAGTGTAGGACCGGCGAAGATGTATGTGAACGGGCAGCTACTGATCGATAACTGGGAATGGACTGAGGCTGGTGAGGCTATGTTTGATGGATCGATTGAGGTCAACGAATCGACATACCTTGTGGCAGGCAAGCAGGTTGAAATCCTCATTGAGAGTACTAACGAGGTCCGCCCAAGACCTAAGGCTGGCGAGAAAACCCATGGATATGGTGGATGCAGAATCGGGTATATTGAGCGGCCTGATAAGGACTTTATCGCTGAGGCAGCAGAGGTAGCAGCCAGCGCTGATGTAGCAGTAGTCATTGTTGGACTAGATGCTGAGTGGGAGTCGGAAGGCTACGACAGACAGACCATGGATCTTCCTAAGGATGGGAACCAAGATCGCCTCATTGCCGCTGTGGCAAAGGCAAACCCAAGAACAGTCGTTGTAAACCAGTCTGGCACTCCTGTCACCATGCCATGGGCAGATGATGTACCTGCGATTGTCCAGGCTTGGTACCAGGGACAGGAGGCCGGGAATTCTCTCGCTGATGTTCTCCTGGGGTTGGCTAACCCCAGCGGAAAACTTCCTGTCACCTTCCCAAAGCGCCTGGAGGACAACCCTGCATTCCATAATTGGCCGGGTGAGCACCGCCGCGTGGTATACGGGGAGGGCATCTATATTGGATACCGTCACTACGAGCGGGCAAAGATCGAACCGCAGTTTGTGTTCGGACATGGGCTTTCATACACCACCTTTGACTATGGAAAGCCTACAATCAGCGGTAACCTCCTGACGGAGACCAACACTTTGACCGTTTCAGTCCCTGTGACAAACACTGGTTCAAGGGCCGGAAAGGAGACGGTTCAGCTGTATATTCGTGATCAAAATTCTCGGTTACCAAGACCAGCCAAAGAGCTCCAGGCATTCGGAAAGGTCGATTTAGAACCTGGTCAAACCAAGATAGTTGATCTCAAAATCAACAAACATTCAGTTGGCTACTATGACACTTCGCTAAGCGGGTGGATTGCCGAGGAGGGAGGATTTGAGGCTGTTGTGGGAGCTTCATCCACAGACATCAAGTAAGAACATCCCCCCCCCCCCGCGTCATTATTACATTTTCACTAATTATATTAGGGGTTCTGTCTCATTTGAGGTTAAAGAATCGTTTACCTGGGTATTTTAGGCGGACTCTCCACTGGCGGGATTTTTTTTTATCGGGAGTTCTTTTGCTGTTTCTTCTCTCTGGCACTTTGCTTATCCGTTTTCTTTGTTTTGTACCATGAACTCTTGTGTGCCCTAAATTAAAATGACCGGGGTCCTTCCGGAGCATTAGTTCTCTATCCATCCTAGCAATTGTGGGCGTTTACCGAGTGATGCGTTATGAATAGCAAAATGATCTACTTCTCTACATGCAACTACATGTAATTTATAACATTCACTCTTATTAACGCGCGCAAGACACAGCGCCCCGACAATTTATCTAAAATATGAGACGAAACGCGCAACCCAAATTCCAGCTATGGGGGAATAAAAAATAATACAATTTTAATAATACGAGTGATCGTTTGTGATCAGATACTACTTAAAGGATCTGTAACCGCCAATTGAATCCTAGCTAACAGGCAGCCCCAAACATTCTTAGTAAGAAATCCCATGCTTTGTGCAAATTTCCAGCCACTGCGCATCATATTCTTCTGGCTTCCATTCCAACATACTCCCCACAGCAATTTTTGCGCTATCAGCCACCATTCTCTGTACAGTATTATTTAGGCCATCCTTTACATCTTGTCCGTTAAAGGCACCATGGGTGGAGGTGTAGGAACAACTCTTCAGGCGTTTCAAGATTTCCATGATTTTTCTTGGGGGTAATGGGATCTATGAGGTTCGTGGTATCAGCAGGGAACAAGGACTAATAGAGAGTAGGCGTGAATACCATATTGGGAATAGACCACATGAAACTATACGCTGTAGTCCCGGGTTGTCGGTTTACGGTGTGTGCCGACTTGAAGGTAGGTTAACAGATATGTTAATCTTTATACGACGAGGGGAAAATAGGAAGGGAAAGGCATACAGGTACGGTCATAACGGAGTCCGCAATAAGCAGCATATCACACCATGGATTTAGCGATAGCACCAGGCTACCAGGGAAGTGCCCGCCGACCTTTACAGCCCTGATCCGGAAATCGTGTTCTGGGAAGTGTTGCTCATGAGAATCTATGGTCTTGAGTTTTATCGTAGGGTCGTTGCGGCAGATCCAGGAAGCATCTTCACTGGAGATATAGACTGGGCAATTGAAGGCACGGGCCCACACTGCATATGTAGTATAATAATGGGGGTGGGATATTATAATCCCGTCCAGACCTCCAAGGGAGTTTATCTATATATATATATATATATATAGTTAGAAACGGAGGTCAGTCTCTAATATTCTTACCGGGGGACACATCTACTAGGAAGGCTAACGAGATCAATGGTGGCTTGGTCAAGGTAGGTGATAAGATCCCAGAGGAAATTTCCACTGCCCGTCTGTAAAAGAAACGCGCGTTGTCCAATTGCAAACTGTGGAGTATATATGTGTGAGCTTAAGACCGGCCCAAGTAAGACGCGCAATATATCACCTTTGGTTCGGTCCATATCGTCATGACCTGCTTATTTTCGAAATCTCTAGCGGTCTTATTACTGTATGTACCTGACCTTTTGAGATCCCCTAGGGTGGTAAAGGCCTGGCCGGTGGGAGGGACATATTGCCGAGGGTCCTATGTAGATAGGTGGTGAGAATAGATGGCAAGAGAAGAAGGGATTGTAATGCGGGAGAGCTAACTTCGCAGATACGGCATGCGGTGAGTTCTGCGCGGTCCGCGGTGTGAAACTGGGTTCCACAAGCTGTGCAGATAAGGAGCGAGTCATCTAAATCGCCGGACATTGTTGTATTATATGCCTAGTGGTGAAAGCTGTATGAAGTTGGTAGCTACGACACGGAGCTTGCGAGAGGCGGATGGTGGGGAAGGAGGGCGATAAGATAGATTTGATTGATAAGACAAGAGATTAGATAGCGACCAACAAATATAATCACATGTTATCACTCGGTTTTGAATAACTTAATATTTTAATGTATTTTATTTTGTTTGATTCATTGATCGTATACAACCCCTGAATTTCCCTCCACCGCCATCTCCTACAATAAGTCAAAAACTCAAAACATAACACAACAAATAACATAGGAAATCATAACAAACACTCCTGACCCTTACAATTTAGGCTCATTTCTTGTCGTATTTTCTCAGTCTATATTTTCATTTATTGACCTGTCTATTGAGACATGCAATTTTAATATGATGAAAGCTTAAGAACACCCGTTATGAAGGAAAGTGTGATTACTTGCGTTCCTCGTCCCGAATATAACTCCTCTCTACTTGGCCAATACAACATACGGATATCTGGATGAACACCAAAACTGCACCCTATGTTTATATATTCTAGATGAGTAGTTGCGTAATTCAAGGGCCGGCCCTCCACAAAATCTAACTGCGGTTGCAGCGGTTTTAAGATACTAAGTGATAAGAAATTAAAACTCCCATTAATATCAATCGACCATGCTGCTGGGAGAACAAATGATCAGTAACAAAGATTTAGAGTCATTGGACACATGGCTCTCCAGGATAGCCATCCCGTTCTGACCCTGGGATCCTATCCTTCCGACTGCTACATGGAAAAACTAATCAATCATATATTACCCCATACCTGTGACAACTCGCGGAACTCGGCATCATATTTTTCACTCCGTTATCATATTTCGTAACTACATGTACCATAGCAACGTATAGCGCTTCAAAAACAAGCATTCTATTCGCATCAGCTCATCACCACCTCGACCAGAATTAAGCCCCCCCCCCCCCCAGGGGAAACATGGCGGCTAAGTACCCTACATCATATCATATCACCCTGCTACGGATATAGATCTAGCTAGTACTAACGCTTGAGTCTAGCCGGCGGCGATCCCAAGCAAACCACCTACCCGCTACGTACATATATCTCCGCCCCACATACACTAAAACACCCCTGCGTTTCGTCCGGCGTATGTATTTGGGTAGGGGGGAAGGGGGAAACTACAGGCGACCCGCTAATAGTTTCTAATACTAAAAGCTTCTCGATCCCTCCCTCCCTTCCGGCGCAGCGGAGAAACTCGAATGCCCACGGTGCCGCCGGCGAGGAGGGAGGGTCAACACTCCCAGAGACGGCCCTACAACGTCATCTCCGATAGCGGCAACGTCCACATATACCCCACCACCGCACAGCTGTCCGCAACTTCCACGGTTTCCTAGAGGCCATGTTCTAGGGCTCCGGGAACCCCACAATAGAGTCTCAAGTGTGCAAGTGCGAAGAGTGGAGAACCTTAGACACAAATACAGAAAAGGCCCACAGACGATGATCCGCACAGAGAAGCTCTACCATATCGATCTCCAACTCCGACAGGCGGGGCGGGGTGAGGTGAGGGCGAGGTGGGGGGTGGGGGGAAGGGTTAGCTATGCGGTCGCGATTACCCCTTACATGCTATTAATTCACCTTAAGCGAGGTATCTAGATGAGGAGGTAACAGCAGGTGCTAGAACAAGTGGAGAATTAAAGTGTCTCGGCAGCAATATACGGTTACTTAAACCCTAACCCTATATCTGGGGGGAAATGAACGGGAGTTGCCGGTAACAATTATCCGGTGGTGTAGGCTAGCTAGCTACATGTGAGTACTTGAGTTAAGTAGGTATAGACTACGGAGAAAAAAAGGTGGAAGGACTAGTAGGATCGAAAAGAAGAAGAAGAAGGAGGAGGAGAAGGAGGAGGGGGAGGAGGACACTGCGGTGGGCTAGAGGGATTTTTTGGGAGTTGGCCATATGCATGGGAGGAGGGGATCGAGGGTAAATGAATGTTTTGATTAGAAATGCTGTTTAGGCTTTAATTTTCATCTTCTGCCTTTTATGACTATCTGTAGTAAAGCGTTGCAAGCCTCAAGTACTTAGCTTGGTCTACTTCTAATTCCATGGCCAGTACGTACATCGCTACACTTGATTAATTTGAGAGAGGGTCAAAGAGACCACCAATGTCAAAGACACGCACAACAGTTCAAAAAACATCATCCGAGTCGATACATCTCAAGATCAGAGAGCCACACTTAAATCTGCAACAGTAAATTATACTTACCATCCCCGTTATATTATCATCAACTATGATCAGAGGATATACCCCTTGAAAGAGCTGAGATACACCAGCGCAAGAAAAAAAAAAAAAAAAAAAAAAGCAAACATGATGAATGCGCCTAATGTATCTAATGTGCACCACCAAACTCTAAGAGTGACCTATCTGCACTCTACTCTTTAATGTCCACGGCCATACGCACGTGCATATGCAACAGCAGAAGGGGAAGGGGAGAGACGAGCACCTTACATATAACGTTCGAAAAGCTTCTCGGGAAATCATTGCCGGTAAGACAGATAACTCATCCATTCTGGTGAACGTTTTTGTGATTCGATCGAGAAAACGAGTGATCGACCATGCATGAGTGCAGCGGTACAGAACTGAGGTCACAGAGAGGCCAGGAACATCTATAGCATACACAATGATACTTTCTTTTTAAGGTGCTATCTGAGTGGGGTGACGTTTTGCAACCCACATGCGAGAAGCGAGCATGTACGTCTTCCAAATATATATCCCTTCACGTCACTTCATCGATTTTTGTTTGCTACACTGGGATATAACCTAGCTCTCACCGCAACGGGAGAAGCCTACAATCCATCATCCACTACATGTGCTGTAACCGTAACTATAATTTATGTAGGTACGTAGACCTGTCGACTGCGCCTACATACACAGATTGCAACCTTGACTAAGCTACCTCTCGCTCAGCCATCCAATCATATTCTCTTTTTCATCCCACCGCATACATCGCGATATCACCAACACGGATTTCTTCGATCCAAAGCTCAACACATGATCGATGTTCTCGCCACTACGCCAAACCCATCTTGATAATGGGAACCAATTGACCCTGAGAATATAGTATCAAAAACCCCCCTCCATTTGTAACGAAATCGCTCCATGCAGATCCCCAAGTTGAGTGCCAATCTCCGACCATAAAGAACCATTGCGCCAGTTATAGCTATCAGATCACATCACCTCAGACCGGCTTGGAAAAACCAGTCTCATTCGATCAGCTAAAGAAACTCCAAACTCCAGCTGATAGACAAGATATCTTTAAATGGCTCCATTATAACATGATTGTCCCGTCGCCCGGGAAGCTTCCGAGGGGTGGGATGAGGCGGCATCATTGTGTGTTATATTGCGTACGGGCCACCTGCCTACCGAGATGATAGCTGGCGGGCGAAGGTTAAAGCCGTCGACAATGATAAACAAATACCAACAAGAAGCTTCACGATAAACCCCCGGAAGCTCATTGTGCCCTTTTTTTTTAACGCGTGTCCTCGATACCAGTAGGATGTAGACCTGTTACCATTACCACCGCGCCCTCACTTCAGGGGAGGGATTCTGCAATATAGTTAGTCGTGGAACAAACCTTAAACATTAATATAGTCGGTGCTACAACCTTAATATATGTAGCTCGTCCCCTTTTTTTTCTTTTCTTTTCGGGTAGGCTGGCGGATATGTAGTATTGCGATGTCGTTTTACGGAAGCGAACGAAGATATGTGTATTGAGTGTGTGTGAGTAGGAAATGGTTATGGAGATCTATCTGTCCTACAGACAAGCTCATGGGTGGCCTTTGCCTGTCATGTGGAGCTTGTGATATAGACGGACAGTCCTGTTTAACGTTACCTAGGTATTTTTGATCTGCGCTATCTCTAACTTGACTAGTATGAGCTAGAAAAGTAGGTTTTTCACACCACCCTCCCTGGACTCTCCGACCACCGAGCTGTCAGCTCCTCAGCTCCGTGCTCAATTGACAAACGAACCTCTTCAAACGAGTTATTTTTTATAATTGGCTAGAGATCGAGGAGATGAATTCATAGTAGGGGCGATTGTCGGGGCAGTAAGCTGAACTGCGTAGCGAGCCCAAATTGGATCGATGAGAGGGAGTAGGTTTCGCCCAGGTAGCGGTGGTACTAATATCCCCTATATCTATCTAGGACCAGAGATCTTGCGAGACACTTTTACAGCCAGATCTATCAGCTGATAGCTCGAGAATAGCACTATGTATCTTCTTATTATATCTTCATATCGTTACCGACAAATAAACGGTGTCTGTTCCGAAGGATCGACATACTCGGCACGTTGTATAGGGACTGTACATACAACATTTATATTGCCAAATGCCAAATATGTATGCATTGGGATTCCGGGAGACGTGGTATTGGGGGGGGGGCGGGGCCGGAGTATCTGCTGTAGGTCGTTTCCATGACCATGGTGAAGGAGTTAGGTTAGGGGTTGTTCTGTTGGGTATGTGCAAGCTAGCAGGCGGGTATGTGTAATATAGAACTTGCATACGTACGTAAAGCAATATCGCGATAGAGATGTATAGGATATTTGAACTCCGTTTCACCGGCGCATATACCGTTGTGGTGGGATTTTTTTTCTGGTTTTGGTTTTTGTTTTGGATTTTTTAGAGTAGGGTACGGTTCTCTCTGCGAGTTCGGGGGTTGGCCGAGATATTGACGTAATGAAATTTATGATTGCAGGTGATGTTGTTGATTAGGGTGAGGTTTTGCCTAAGTTGACATGAGTGCATGGCATTTGACAGGATACTCTACATGTAGTAGGGGTACATGTAGGTACATGGAAAGAAAAAAAAAAAAAAAAAAAACCACATACATCTCTCTCTATGGTCTGCCTGCCCATCTAGCACTCGATCCTATCTACATGTACCCACCGCCCACATCCACCACACTGCCGAAACCAGCCACAGGGGGGGGGGGGGGTATCTACTTTACACGTTTCGTTGATTCCTTCCATCTCGACTGATCTAATTAATTAACCCACCCACCCACCATATGTAACCTCACGGCGCGGAATCGACCCCAATATATACACTCCCGAAAGTGGACGAATGATTGGGGGATCCGAGAGACAAGCTTCCCATCCATCTATCCTTCTTCAGCTACCTACATACATATACATACATAGTTCTTCATCATGAAAGAAGAAACGGGCGCCTGATGAAAAGAGCACTTAGGCAGCGCGCGCGGATATGAAAGTATGCATGTAGCCCAGAATCATATTGCTTATTTGCTCGCTCTAATAATTACACTCTCTCTGCAGGTTGCACACACACACAACTGCCAAAGTGCAAAACACAGATTCTCGGCGGCATCGGCGAGACGCGCTCGATGAGTGAAGTCAAGATTCATGTCTCGCGGCAGTCGGTCCTTATCGATAGGATGATGAGGGCATGTATGTATGTACGTGGATGGGTGGATGGAGGAAGCCGGCACAGCGAGCGCCCCCACATTCCCGTGGAGCGGCGAGGGTGGGCTTGATTTGTGATCGCAATAAGCTCTGCACTAGGCAGGTACATAGGCAACATTCCTCTCCTACGGCAGTTTGACGTAGAGAACTGCTCTATTAACTCGAGAAGTTATAGTAGAGTGCCGTACTCTACAAGTGATATTACTCCATGAGCATGAGGCGAGATCAACGATATCACTATTATAGAATAGGAAGCTTAGCACGCGATCACCGTGAGCAACTGGGTTAAAGGCCGACGCCTCTCTACGGAGGAGGAGGGGGGCGCGTGCACTTATGCACTCTGGTAGGGTTTCTCTGGGGAGAATTTTTTAGTTGACTGAGCAGGGCAGGGGGTTGGGGGGGGGGGGGGTGGAAGTGGTGAAGTTCCCGGGTTTTGGGCTATTTCCCCGCAGTTGAAACGGGTGCTGGGTATGAAAATACCTACTCTACGTGACATACATGTAGTTAATTAAGTCTCTTTAGTTCAAACCACATAACCCACATAACAACCACTTTCGATTTGCTGGAAGTTTACTTGCCAATTAAAGTACAAGTAGCGCAAGCGAACTGATATGTACCTCAGACCTCTCACGCTAAGAAAGAAAGTTACATGTAGTAAGGGCAAAGAACCGTTTAATGCCGCGATGCCGCAAAGAAAAAAAAAAAAAAACGGACCCAATGCACTTTATTTCTTTTTTTTGGATCCGAGACCCTTGCCTTGCTTGCGACGTGGGTTAGGCGACAGGGTGGTAGGCTAGTACTCTACTGGTGGAGCTCCATATATGGCGATACGATGGGGCATGCGTTCTGGCTAGGCTAGATCATCTCTATTCTTGATGGAATACTGACAATTGCTTTTCTCTTTCCTCCTATTTATTGTACGGTATGACCTACATGTAGTAACAGTCGCAAGGGTGATGATGATGAATTGCTGCTCAAGTTACAATACTTCCATGGGAGGTATCTTGAGGTGCTGGATTTTGTCTGATCTGCTGGGTGACTCTATTTTTATTTTCCTTGTTTTTTTCTTTCTTTCTTTTTTCCTTTCTTTCTTTCTTTTCTTTTTCGTTTACGGCTTTCTTTTTATTACGTCGGTCTTGCACTTTTGGGGTACTTATCTTGGGCGATACGACATTATGCAAGGAATTGTGGCTAAGTGATTTTTATATCTTTGACTTTCTTGCAAGCTACAAACAGTTTGCAACGTTATCCCCCCCACCACCACCTCCTCTACGATCGATAGCAACCACTGGTAACCGTTAGAAGAGTTGCATACATACAATTAAAAACACACTAGACCGCGAGACATAGTGTGACGGGGTGAAACCAACTAGAGGTTATGGATTCATGTAGGGAATTGAATCGAAAGTGGTTTCCTCAGTGCTTGAGGTGAGGTTCCAGAAAAGAGGAGCTCGGTGCGTAGGTACATACATGTAGGTACTCCATTTAGTATGTACGGTTTAGTTGGATCTAGGCAAGCCCCCATCCAGACCCTCAGTGGAGGGCTTAAGCAATACAGCATGTATGTACATGTACCTTATGTACTTTCACAGATCCCCCAGTATCTAAGCGAGAAGGGTTCGAGAACCCGGGGGGGGGGGGGATAGGTAGGGAGAGTAATGCAGTATTCCCCCACAAGCCAAGTGCTTCTCGAGTATCCAGGAATATCCCAGACGGGCATGCACAGTTAAGCCACTTTTTCTTTTTTTTTTTCTTTTTTCTTTTTTCCTTCTCACCTCTCTTTCTCACTCTCTCATTGCTCATGTTGTACGAGGTTACGTCGGATGTCGGGCGTACGTACAGCAGGTACCAAAGCTCTTTCCTTCCTTCACTCACTCTCTCACTCCTTGCTGACCACACTCCCTTGCAAGCTTCTGGGTGACCCTCTCCCATACATCTCTCTCCTAACCCCTACTTTTCTAGCGCTGTACCAGGTTATGGCTGCTTCTTTGTTTAAATCAGATGCCATCCCCACACTCGTCAGTCATCCTACCAGCAAGCTACATGCCAACCCCCATCCACACCTCAAGTTAGATACATACAAGTTGCAGTTGCTTGACAACCAGACCCAGACTGCAGGACCTATACACCCTATAACGGATCGGAGGATTTTGCCCCCACTTCAGAGCTAATTGGAGAGAGAGAGGAAATATATAAAAACGTCCTTCGACCCATGCCGGATGCTTTGGTATATTCCAAGGGTTATTCTAATAAATATCATACTCTCTATTAAGATAGGGTCGATAGCTTTTGGAAAAAAGAGAGAAAGGAATATTTATAAAGATATATTATAGTCGATCCGTTGTTGATCTATCAAAATTGGTATGTGAATTGTTGGTTGTGGTTTCTCATTCAAGTTTGTCTCCCACTTCCTTATAATTGTTTTTCTACCATGACAAACCTCTTTCTCCGTTTCACAAAACCACCGTGCATACCATCAACTAGTGAACCCATTATCTGTTTTACTATAGCCTTAATTCCCTACTCCCCTCAATGGCCTCCTTCTTTGTCCGCCCACTCCCAAAATTATCTCATTGCTAATATATACGAACAGCACCCACCCACCCCCCAATCCCTCCTCACATCTTTTTTTCCTCCTCAGAAACAGAAAATATTTACAACTTTCACCATAAACCACCGCCGACATCGACGACACAGGACGAATAGGCAGTATTGGTTAGTACTATTAGTGCTATTTTCACCACGATGGCATGGACAACCCGCGAGCTCGAGATCCTACAAACCACTTCAAGAGTCTCCTCTGTATTTTCACTGCTCGGCGCCAGTTTCATTATCATTACCTTCTGCTCGTCGAGGTCTTTCCACAGGCCCATAAACCGGCTGGCGTTTTTTGCGGCGTTTGGGAACATCTTGACGAATGTGGCAACGATAACATCAAGAGAAGGAGTTACACATGGAGATACTTCGGGATTATGTAAAGCTCAGGCGGCGTTTATCCAATGGTTGGTCTTTTACCTTTTGCAATTGGTTGAAAGGTTTGAGGAACCGGTTGGCTGATGTGATCGACATGGGATAGGTTCATGCCCGCAGATGCGTTATTTGTACGATTCCCCCCCCCCATCTGGATTTGGCATTGATGATTGGATTTACTCGGTGTCTATAACCATGTGCTTACTTGATCGACAAATAGTGTTTGGCAATGGCTCTCAATGTCTACCTCACCGTCTTTAAGAAGTACACAACAAAGCGCCTCAAAAACCTCGAACTTACTTACGTCCTTACCTGCTATGGAATCCCGTTCATCCCTGCGATAGCATTCTTATTTCCCAAAGACCACAATGGAACACCTATATATGGGTCCGCGACACTTTGGTGCTGGATCTCGAGCGAATGGCAATTCCTTCGTATCGCCGGCTTCTACGGGCCAGTGTGGTACGAACATCTTTCCTTCAACCATTCTAAACATGACTCAACACAATATTAACATTGAGATTCTCAGGATTGTCCTTTTCATCACCCTAGTAATCTACATTCTTGCCGGCCGCGTAATCTTTAACCTCCGAGACTCGCTCCGAAAATTCGCCGGCGCCGAGGACTCAATGGCTTCACACACGGGACCTACGAGAGACACCCTTGGTACACGGTCGTCGTCAGTGCGGCCAGGATCAGTATCTCCGGGCCCGGTGCACAGCAGCGGGGTCCCGGCGGTGGTCGATCCCCTCACGAGCTACTCGTGCACAATATCATCTGGTGGGAAGGAACCGCCGCTTACGGTTACAAGGACGAGGAATAGCGGCGTGGAGGCTAATACAGCAGCGTGGGCATACTGTCGGTGTGCAATGTTATTCTTTTTGGCATTGATCATCACTTGGGTATGTGTGCTATATAGATTACTTTACCCCCATGTTAGTGGATGCTCTTGCTAATTTATGATAAACAGCTGCCGTCAAGCATAAATAGAATATACAGTCTTATCAACCCCGACTCGACTAACTTTGGCCTCAACTTTGCCGCGGCTCTCGTCCTCCCGTGCCAGGGCTTCTGGAACGGATTGATCTACATTGTCACCACCCTCCCAGCTTGTAAGGAGTTCATGGGCAACATATGGAAGAAGATTGTGCTGCCGTTTGAGGCAATCAAAAGGAGGCTGGCTGCCAGCAGGAGACAGTCGAAAGCGAGCAGTCTGGACTCATTGAATCCAGCCTGAGACTTTTCCGAGCGACTTATTCGTTCTTTCCCTTCTTTTTTATTTTATTTTATTTTATTTTATTTTTTATTTTTTTTATTTTATCTTGGCTGTCTGACGGAGTACTACTTTCTTGGTGTCTCGGGATGGAGTGGAGGCGTGCGGGTGGCACGTGAAATTATCTGACTCGGTATTGCTTACAGATTTGACGATTACTGTTCCCAATTAATGAAGACTCGCCACACACACACACGCACGATATCGTTTTCCTTTTTTTACTCAATACGTACCTTTTATTTCCGACTTCTATGTAGCTACATTTTTAACTTGGCCGTTCTTTTTTTTCTCTCTTTTTCTTTCTTATCCTTCCACCTTCTTTTCTAAACCTCCTTTCTGTATATACAAATATTCCTTTCTTTTTTTCTTTTTTCTTTTCTTTTTTCATTTCCTTTGTCGGGTTGGTAAAACGGCGTTCAAAGCGGGTATACGGGGTTGAATGGGGTCTGGCGGGAGGTTTTACTTGGTCATGGGACGCGCGCGCAAGGACTGTTTTTTTTCCCCCCCTCCATCGTTTATTTGTTGAGGGTCTATTTTATGGCTGTGATTCAAGGAAGATAAAGAAGAAGGTGGCGGCCAACTTCGAATCGGTGACCACCTATTACGGTATGACTTACTTGAAAGGCATGTATTTATATTTTTCTGTAATATGTAGACTTTTGTAAATAGATAATAAACAAACGAACGTACATCCACAGAATAAATCCAACTCATGTCATTGTACTCATTGTAAGTTTATTAGCTAGTACCCGTACGTACTCTATGTACATAGCTCGTTAATAGGAAGATAAGAACAAACAAAGGCAAGTCCACCCGCGGGTGACAAAGGTGGACTCCTACAGTACATGTAAGTACTTACATGTAATTATATAAACGCTTCATTAGTACTAAGCTACTTACATGTACTTGACTTACTTACATGAGGCTAGATTACATCCATGGCCGTACGCCCATCAAAGGAAAATAAGCCCTTATATGGATGTTACCGCGCCCTGACCATGAAAGTAGGAAAGCAGTACGTACACTCTACTCACTACATGTACTCATGTAGTTACCATCAATTACTCCATCGCCACTCACTCACTCACTCACTCACTTACTCACATGCCCTCTCGAAACTAGTCTTTTTTGTTCAAAATAAAATCTCCGACTCCAACTGGCCCAATGTGGATGGCCACACATGTGGATTAGTTATGTCTCGGCGTGCCGCTACGTTTGCGCGCATTCTCTCTCTCGAGAGACTTTACCGCGACTGAATGGGCTGTGTTTCTGGCAAGTCACGTGATCACCTTTTGAGTGCATGGGCGTTTCTTTTCTAATCAGAGCCTGTAGTTTGGTACGTGGGTTGTTGAAGTAACTGCGGGTTAATATGGCGGGAGATTTTCCTCATAATGTCTGTATGTATGCTCAATATCGTATGTATGTACCCCCCAGCTATTAATAAATCCTACTTTCTTGCAATGCCCCTTCTTAATTGCCCTCCTGCCTCCCTGCACCACTCCCCTTATAGCTATATATATATAGGCATCTTTTGCTTTTTCTCCCAAACAGACGGACAGACAGACAGGGAAAAAAACCAGACCCATTGAGAGGGTGACGGATTTCCGGTAGAGAGGGCCGGGTCATATCAGAGGCGACCTTTGATCTCCTTCTATCTTGGAGGTAGTACCTACATACCTACTGGTGATGCTCCGCTGTGTCGGGAATATAAGTTACTCCGTTTCTCTCTCTGTTCCTTCGCGCGATCTAATACGAATACGGTACCCACAGCGGGACCGGGAGAGGGAGGGAGGGGGGGTAGATGGGCCTGTCAAGTGTCAGTGTCAACGTGTGTGTTATACCCCCCAGTGCGTAAATTAGACTATAAACAGTTTTTTTTTTCCTTATTCTTTCACTTCTTCTCTCTCTTCCTCTATAGTTTGCGCAATTTATCATATCATAATATGTAGGGCTATAGATATATATATATATATATAGAGTATATGATATTTTGTCGTGTATCTCCCGCAGCGCCCAATGAAGTGGCTTTCCGAAGATGTGATTCCGGGTCTTGGGATGGTCTCAGGACGGAGGATTGGCTAATCCATTGGCGGGAAAGAAGTAGGCACATAGGAAATAAGTTGTACATGTAATTATCGAGTTGGTCGCCGTACAAGAATACCCATCCCTGCCTATACAATCATACATACATGTATATGTAGGCGTTGTTATCGTATTGCAACAGAGAGATCTGGACTGGACAAGAAGTATATAAGTGCACTGGTAATTCTCGAGAGGGGAGCGGATAACAATTGTGCAATTAATGGTGAAGGCTCAACCTAGAGCCAATGGGGTATAAAGGTACATGTATGTGTATACATGTAGTACATTGTATATATGTATAGGTAATACGGGAACCTACCCTATAAGTAAATCTACATGTACTTACATGTACTTCATGTACCCACTTCGCCCTGACATGATGTCTTACACCTTTTGTACCTCCTCCGGCCCCTCTCTCCTCCCCTCCCTAGGCCTATAAACATTTGTTTTTCCTTCCAGCCAGCCGTTCTCTATCCAAGACATCAATGGGTACCATGTTTAAAGTACCTACACGTATCTACTCTTGTACCCATATTCCCCCAAACAGGGGCGGAAATCTTTCACTAAACCACATACATAGGCTCTCGCCGCTAAGACGTTCCCGATCAGCCGAGAACCGATCCTGCCTGCCATCACGGCATTCCGCAATGAAACATACAGTCTCCCAACGAGTGGGACAGAATTGTGGCGCTCACTGAGGTCTCGGTGTCCAAGCTTTTTTGAGACTGTCATGTTTCAGACATGAGCCACGATAGGCTCTCAGCCCTGCTCAGCACTGACATCTTGGCATACCTTTGAGGGTCCTTACCCCCCCCTCCTCCTCCACTCCTATTCATAAACTACAATGTAGACCATACCACGGGGTTGGTCACTTGTCTTAGTTACACTGCTCTCGAGTAAGGGTGAGTGAGTGGTGGCTCCGAACCGACGACCTCCTTCCTCCTCCTTCTGGGTTTTACGCAAGAAACGGTACCTGCTTCTCAAAAAAAAAAAAAAAAAAAAAACATAATGCCTGGGCGCCATTAATTCCTATTTAGTTGTATTATGCAGCAGAGTTTTAAATATTTTATCTCTCGAAAACATCGATCGCCGAGGCAAGAGAGGGTACGTCTCGATCGAGAATCCACACTTGTAAGACAATCGATAATATTCAGCTCCCTCATGCATAGAGAAGCTTTTACTAAGAAGTGGACCCTTTCTTTTTTTTTTTTTTTTTTGCCACGCAGCAGAAGATGCACCCCTTGCTTGAGGCTTACATGCATGCTTCATCACTCGACGGGAAACATTTAACTTATTCTCCTGAGGTGCATCCACGCGACAAAAACAGGTACCCATTCTACTCTACCACCACGCGTTGCCGAAAGAAAGGGTCCTGGATCTAGAGTAGCTTGCTGCTCCCCCGCCCCCCCTTCTCTCTGCTGGCACTACCCAAGCTACAATGTCTATGATTCATATCTCAGCTGGCTTAGTCACTTGACGCTACGGCCGCTTTCGGTGTTGACTTAGCTTTCGTGGTTTTCTTTTTTGCTCTGCTTTGTGGGCTGCTTGTACTAAGTTTGTTGGCTTAATTGGAGGCTGTGGAGTTTGAGGTTTTTTTTTTTTTTTGCTGAGTTACGTATTTGTCTCCGACTCTGTTGATAAGAAATTGTTGGCTGACGAAGATTTGTGCGAATTCCGTTTTGGCAGATCGAATTTTGAGTAGATATCCCCCCCCCCCCCGGATAACTCCAATATTACAACACCAACGATATGTTGCAAACCATGTTTTATACTGATTTCATTTGAAATTGCATCTCGTATTCCACGATGAACCCCATTATACTCTGGAATGTAATGTTTCTCGCACCATGAGATCGTCTACGGTATATATAATTATGGAGCCTTAATTACAATCACGATAAAGATCCAGATCTTACTTATGGAGAGAGCGGAGCCATGTGATATGGGATCAGCGGTACCGCACACCAAATTTGTCCCCGCGATACTACGATCCAGCGGGATCCAGTGGGATAAATTATAACGGGATCAATGTCAGGGTTAGGGTTAGTCTAAAGGCATTCCCCGAGATTTGATAACAGTTCACCCCTAATGACTCGCTCCACGATCTCGTGTAACTCGTGTAAGACTATGTTCCTTTCTTTTTTTTTTTTTTTTTTTTTATTACGTTAATGTTAGTTCCGGGCTTTTGGGATGATAGATCATATATACTACGGTTTTGAACGATTGGGGCCGGTGGGACTTGATCTTGCTTAAATCATATCACTCTGTCCTCGTCCCGTAGGTAAGATGGCTGATCATGGGCTGACAAGCTGACAAGCTGACGGCCAGATAGCCCTAAGCAAGCATTGAAAGGATATAGGGCTCTATAACTAAGAACCTGCACTTACTTTGCCCAGTCACACAAATGGCGATATATAAGTTACCTATATAAGTTCATGAGCTGATGCCATTGCCTATGATTTTCCGGATACTGACCAACACCTCAAAATAAGATTACGAGCACAACGATAAGATAACAAAAGCAAACAAAAAACAAAAAACAAAAAGCCAACACAACAAACCTCATATCCGACATGATGTAGTACATTACATCCTATCTTAACGGTAGGCACGAGCTCAAGCTATGTAGAAGCTACCAAACGCACGTGCGGGCCGGCCATGATCGAAGGCTTAATTGCAAATGGTCGCGCGGGGGGAGGGGGCTCCGATGGGACGATAACCCCGTTGTTAATTGCGACTTCGGCCCCTCGTGCTAGATGGAGATTGCGCAATTATAGGCGGGAGAAGCGGAAACGGGCGTTTTTCTATTATCATCTGTCCGTATATATATATATATATACACGGCGGGGGAATGACATAGCCTGGAATTCGGTTTGACGCCCAGTCCGAGGAGGGGGGTAGAGCTAGGTCCTCCGGCTTGCTACATGGTAATAGTGGGCCCTCGGGAATGGCTTGGGGTCATTACCGGGTTGTGGCTGTTGTTCGTATATCTAGATGATCTAGATCTTAGTTGATCGCATCTGTGGGGTCGATCATGTGACTTTATCATCTGCGGCCTTGGACTCGAATGCTACAAAGTTCTTGGGACTACTAATTAAGAGAGTTGTTGGTATGTGGCCTCTGTATGGTGAAGTCTGGCCGTTAAGGAATCTAGACCAAAAAGGAAGATATGATATAAAAGTGAGTATATTCAATGCCCGATGCTCAAGACATTTAATGAATTTATTTTTAACCCCGCCTCTTTCTAAACCAGAAACTCCCCACTATGGTAGTACTCCTCAACTATCAACACTTTAAATCGCTCTTGACCCCGGCTTGGCCATAAGTAATACTGATCTAGCTCAAATTACCTCGGTGTAAAGCTACGTGGTCAGATTATAAAAACATCGGTTTAAGCATAAATTTAAACATGTATATATCGGACCAAGGTTTGGTTAAGACTGAATCTGCCACAACACCACCCGGGAGTAAAAAGCTAAACCGGCCTATCGAAAGAAAAAAAGAAAAAAAAAGAGCGTACCAGGTTTCAACTGTTTGGCCGCTTTTGGGTCCCAGCTTCACCTGGAGAAGAACTCTGCATCAAAGGATGCTTGATGTATGGACCACGGCCTAGATTTTAGAGAGGTCTTTCTATGGTATCGGCAGATCAAGGTGCAACATCAGAGTCGGCCACGTCGGGTCGTTTTAATCATTGACACCGCCCACAATGGCCGCAGTCAGGTGTATTCTATACAAAAAAAGGATTTCGGTCGGAACAGCCATGAGCATCTAGATTTCTAACTGGTTTAAACCCCCCACCCCCAAAGAAAATAATTAAAAAAAAACCGGCGCCGTGGTCCAGACCAGCGAGTAGAGGCAATAACCCGAGCCGGGCGTGATTAGAAAAAAATGGTATTACTCAACAACAACAACCTGTCAAAATGTTTCATCGGTTGAAACAATCCGCGCCTAATCTTATTAACGTCGTTTAAATCTCGGAAATAGCGCTGCTATTTGTAGGAGAATCTGCCGCGATCGGGGCTGGGTCTAGGTTAGTTATGTAGCTATAGTGCTCTGGATGTTGCATATATATTCAAACCAGATTAAGCCCGGAATGACACTTTTTAATTGAATGATTAAAGTCTGTTATGAGAACCTAAAATACCGTTCGAAGAATAGATTAACTCAATATCCTACGGCTAGCAGATTCTAGTTGAGTTTATGGACCAAAAACAGCGTCAAATCTAGCCTGAAAAGAGAACACTGGTGCTCTGGTAGGCCCGTGCCTAGGATATAGGCACCTCATTATGAGCTATTGCTGGCGAAATTGCAATTCGACACCAACACCACTATATACCACCGGCATGTAGTTAACCTTTCTCCGCTATTGTTAGATCATTGTCACGTTAGATTTGTCGGTAATAGCCAACTATTCCGAAATGGATATTAATAAATTACCCCCAGATATAGCACAAATTGAGCAGAGTGCCAACAACTACCGGGAGATGTTGTGCATAGCTAGGCCAAACTAATGCGCGACAAACACAGTTATGGGTACATGTAGGTTTGGCTCCTGGGTTAGGGCTATCAGCCAGGTGCAATGATCGATCCTTCACACGTACCATAATCCCTACCCTGATATAATAACCGTACACAGTGAACACTAGATGGTACCACCGTCAGGTAAAAGCATATTGATGCGATATAAAGCCTATTAGAGATTTCCTGTCTTCTGGTTTAGTATCGTGGGATGCCACTCAAGATAAGACTAACGCCGTTTTCGTTGACACTCGCGACATGTGTGGTTTCATGCTTGTATTATCATTACTGGGTATGTATATATCTCACCGCAACCAAAATCGTGAATATAAATACCACTGCCTGCATCTAACGTCTATATTCGAGCAGAGTTAGAGGTCATATAAGCCCGTAATCCCTCAATACCAGTAGAGTATTTACCACTTGTAAAGAACCAACACTCCCCAAACCGATCTAATAACATTCATAGCCCAATATATACTAAATGCCACAACCAGTACCACAATGATACCCTCTACTCTCCCTCTCTCCGCCCTTATTCCTCTCTTCACCCCATCACTCACCACTCCAACACCTCCGTCAACCCCGCGGCGATCTCCTCTCCAACCTACACCGACCCCTCCACCCCTCCACCGCCCCCAAACCCCCAAACCCCCAAACCCCAAACCACCCACCCATGGAGTTAATATCTATAAATCTACACCCCCAGGACCCCCGACTCGCACGACATAAACGCCGCCACGCTCTCAATCTACGGCGGTACCGCCGGCGCAAAAAGCAAATGCCAAGGGTCGCCGGCGAGCACCAGCGGCGCACGGTCCGACCTGACGGCGGCTGTGGCGGGCGCAACGGTCAATGTCTCGAAAGGGTGGTGGGAGGGGGCATCAGGGCGGCGAGGGCGGTGTGCGGAGATAGTCCGTTTGAGGCGGTGTGCGTGGGGGCGCTAGTTGTGGGGATGTGAATTTGTGCTGAGTGCGAACTCGTGATGGGTGGTAACCCTGCATATGCAGCGTTAGATTGGAACTATGTGGTAGATGATGACCGATGGCCTTGATGTATTTAGGTCGTACGTCCATGGCTGGGGGATTGCATATGTTTAAAGGGCGCTGGTGTCTTGTTGTTGATGTTGGCTTCCGAGCTTGAGAGCCTATGGTATGACTAGATATAGAGATATACTTGTAGTGTTTGAATTCTCATAGGGCAGTTGTCGATTATGTTAGAGATAAGTGGACATTGATGTCATATGGCATGTAGCTAGTATCATGTCTTTATCTTACTACCATTTCCTAGCTAGTCGGGCCATTACTCTTTTCTCCCCCTTCCGTCCAACCCAACTCCCCAACAAAACCAAGCAGCTCCAGAGCTACTCCGGCAGTACATGAAGCCACCGAAACCGCTCTGCGCTGTCTCCTCCCATAGCCATCTCCTGGCACCCCACTCGAGTATAAATACTCGGTCCATATCCCCACCAGGGAACCGAGCCGGACTCGCTCCCCATTTTTTCATCTTCTCAACAGATCATGAGCCCGGATATACATACAGCACAAGCCTATTGAGGCAACTCCTGTATTATGCCATTCCTACTTTTTTGCCAGGGTGATTATTGGTAGCTAAATTCCCCCTGTATTGTTGCGTGGAGTGTCAAGAATTCGTGACTCTGCTATCATGATCGGTATCGAACTGTAATCTATGGTGGCCGGCCATAAGACTTCAGCCCAAGCCCAAGCCCAAGATTCCTTGCATGCATCGATATCCCGGCCGGCAGATACCACCTCCACCACCCCGCAACCGTTGACGACAGGAGATTTTGTGCTGCTTCCGGGGAAACCAGGGTCAGAACTGTGTCCGGTGCACACATGTGACTGTCTCATATATGACATCTCTTTTGTATTTACACTTGTGTGGTTATGTTGCCAAAGTCTTGTATAGCCACAAGAGTGGTCTCGATGCAGATGCTGTCGCGGGCCTGGGATCGGGGGTATATCCTGACTGTAACAATCCCTTCTAAATCCCCTCCTGCGTCCATTATCATAAGACATGCAGACAAGAATAGCGCTACAGCTAATGAATCAAACAAAAAAAAATATTCTGCACAGATTTTGTCGGGACCGAGTGACGGCTGGTGTTTTGCTTTGCAGCAACACGGGGTTTGGTGCTAAGACAGAGACATATTGTATTGGCATCAGACGGGGTTGGACTCCTTGATGCAAGTATACCGTACTCGCATTGCAAAACCAGGTCAACTACATTATGCCACCACCGCCAAATCTACCCCACAGCGAGATAGGACACTCAGAGATCAATCTTCGTGACAGCCACTTTGAAATTCCCGCGAACTAATGTGCCTCCCATCACAGGCTGTCACTCGACCGAGCAGAATCCTACCCGCAAACACCTGAACCCGGTCCTGTGGATATGTACAGACGTATAAACCACCGCACCTCTCGACCCCAAGGGGACAAGACACACATTCCACCACATAGCTACAACTACAACTACAACCCACGCCCTTCCAGTCACTGCATACACGTATATATACCAACCACTACACCCACACCACACCCGACCAGCCAAAGAGCGCGTGATGTCCACTCCGCCCCCCCCACGCCGCACAGAGCAGCCATCCTGGGTCGGGAGGGGGCCATCCATCCGTGCAACACGGCGCATGAGGTGCACAAAAGCTTATTCCCCCCCTCCCGTGCGTCCCTCACTACATCTTCTGATCTAGTCTGCCCAGGTCAGGTCATGTTTATAACCCCCTCCCTCCTCCCTCCCCTCTCCCCTCTCCCCTCCCATATACCCCACACCACGCAATGCCGCACGAAATCCTCACCTCCCAGATCGCCTCTCTCCGCCGCGAGCTGCACGCCCTACACACCCTCATCGCGCACACCCACACCCAGCCCGAGGCGGCGGAGGCGGCACAGCGGCTTATCGACGCGGCCGAGACGGCGCTGCAGGAGCTGGTGGGCCTGCAGAGGGAGCTGGAGCAGGGCGGCGGTGCTTGAGTAGTAGGGTCGGCGTGTATGTACAATTTACTTGACATGCGGGTCACTATTTTCGATCGTCACACATGTATGAAGTATCAATCAATCAATCTATTTTCGATCGTGAAGTAATAAATAAATAAATAAATATTTTCGATCGTGTTGCGTCATGCAGTCTCACTCGTTGCGGATGGGCATCATAGACTATCACCCCAACCGCCCCGACTGAGCGACCGTTTTGACTGTGAAGGTGCAGCGAGATGCATCATGTATGACATTTGAAAAAAAAATACTACATAATCTATTTTACAATTCCTCTCACAATCATGTATCTTGCATTCCTTTTTGACTCGGCGGACCATCGCACCATGCTCCCGAGAAACAAACAAAAAACACCAATCCGAAACAGTAAAGAAACATAAACAAAAAAAAAAGGGAAGAAATCTACAAACTATTCTCCCATTCCATCAACTCCTTGATATTCTCCTTGAGCTTCGTCTCCGCCTCAGGCGTCAACCTCTGCAACGGCTGCCTCGGATACCCGCCATACCCGTAGTAGCTCTGGATGGCGCTCTTCGTCCCCGGGATGGCCGACTTTGTGAGGAACCAGTCGCCCTTGGACAGGGCCAACTGCGCCTTCGTCGCCTCCTCGACCTTGCCCTCCGCAAACAGGTTAAACACCTTTACGCACGCCTTCGGCGCCACGTTCGCACCGCCGGCAATGACCCCACTGCCGCCCACCAGCAGCCCCTGCAGGAGGAAATCCGCCATCCCCGCAAACGCCATATACCCGCTCCCCGGATCGGCCGCCGTGGCCGCCCTCTTCTCGAGCGCCACGCGCGCCAGCTTCCCCGTGTTCCCGCACGTGAACTTTGTCCCGACGATATTAGGGTGCTGCGACAGGCGCAGCAGGAGGTCGCTGTCCATGTCGATGCCCGCCACGGCGCCCGGGTAGTTGTAGAGCACGATGGGCAGGGGCGAGGCGTCGGCGACGCGCGTAAAGTACTGGTATATCGCCTCCTCGGTCATGGCGTAGCGGTAGTAGCTGGCGGGGATCAGGAGCACCGAGTCGCCGCCGGCCTCGGCCGCCTCTGTGCACAGCTCGACGGTGCCGCGGACGGACTGCTCGCTGCACCCGACCATGACGGAGACCTGCGGGAAGCCGGCCTCGTCGAGGGCGTCGCGGGTGGCGCGGATGATGCTGCGCTTCTCGGCCCGGTTGAGGTGCACGGCTTCGCCGTTGGAGCCCATGGGGATTAGGCCCACGAGGCCGGCCTTTGCGAGGCGCACGGCGTGCTTCTTGATGGTGGGGAGGTCGACGTCCTCGGTGACGGGGTCGAAGAAGGTCATTGTGGGGGCGTAGATGCCGGGTCTGAGAGGAGCCATTTTGCTGTTTTTGTGTAGGTATTGGATGGAGATGAGATGAGCGATGTGATACTGGGTGGATATCTTCTTCTCCGAGATGTGAGGCCTGTTCTTATATATCTCATTTATATATATCTGCCCCACCCCTCTCATCGGGCCCATTCCCATGCAGCAGCACTCGTCCGGTTATTCCCCGCCCTCATGACAGCTGCGCAGTTTAGGCTGTCCCCCCACACAGGTAGGTGCTTGTAGTATGTACCGGCAAATACTTGACACCACCTCGTCGTCCAAGTACTGAAGCGCATGTCTGCTCTCTCCCCCCGCGGGGGGCAATGTAATGCTTGTGTCCTGTGAGGGAGAAAAAGCGCCGAAGCGGGAACTCGGTGTATAATCCCCCCACACGTTTATCCGCAGGTGTTTCCGTGCGGACGGTCAGCCATGACCGCTCGGGGGGCATTGTGCCGAGGGGCGGGGCTGTGCCGACGTGGGCCGAGAGACGTTTAGAGGCCGTGTGGTTGCCGAGCGGAAAAACTACAGTCACCACAGTTGGTTACTCGATAGTATGTAGATTGGATGTCGGTGGAGTGTAGAACTACATGTACTATACTCAGGGCAGTGCCTCTCTTCATCAATCTCTCTGCCACTTTTACTGGTGGGTGGGTTGTGCAAGCTGCAAAACAAAGCACGGGTTGAAACACACTTACGTATTGTGCAGTCAATTGCTTTTCATAACAAGAATTTCTTTTCCCATTTGAAACAGTCTTAAACATCACATCATATATAACATTGACTATCTACAGCTATTTCATCGCTCATGGTCAAATTACAAAAACCCCACCCCCGCCCCAGCTTTACTTGCTCCCCTCTGGCCAGTATACCGTATTCGCCGTCCCATTAAACTCCACCAGGTGATCAGTAGTCGCATTGTACAGGCAATACTTCAAATCGGTCCCCGTGCCGATCCAGTACGGCACCGTCTGCACATTGTTCCCAATCTCCTTGTCGCAGATGGTCTTGACGTTCTTGAGCTGCGAGTCCTTGATGCGGAACTCGTCACCAAAGTTTGGGTTGATGATGGCCATGCGGTTGCCATTGACGGCAATCACGTTCTGCACTGTGGCATTGCGCTTCGCCTGGTTGAGGCAGTTGCCGCAGGATTGGTAAAAGGTGCCAAAGGTGTCGGCGTAGAAGCCGGTGATGTTGAATTTACCGCCGAGGGAGTTGTCCTGGAAGATCTGGTGGTGGAGTCAGCACATGATTCTGAAGGGGGTTTGGTATATACATCAGACGAACCTTGTCCGTGGCATTGCGGGCGCCACCCCCGATGACTCGGAGCTGGGTATTGAGCCCTTTGCTGGTGAGGGCGTCCTCGCAGACATCCTCCCACCAGACATTCTCAACCCATGCATCGCCGAGCGCATGTACACCCTCTGCCTGGTGCTTGCCAATGACTACATTCCTCAGTGTCGATCCGGGGAGCAGATTAAACACCGTATCCGCATCCGTTCCCTATACAACTCCCAGTAAGCCCTCCACCCTCATTCACCACTAAATAATTATTTTAACGTACCTCAGCCTGCTCATTACAGCTCCCCTCGGCCCTCTCATACCGCTTCATTCCGCCATCAAAGATCTCTCCTGGCTGCACATAGTACGCACTCTCAAACACGACCGTGTCCTCAGCACTCGGATTCGGGAAATCAATGACGGGGTATGCAAATTCTGGGGGTGGGCGGCCGCCGAGGTCTCCCTGTGATGCGTCGACAGCGCCTTGTGCCCCGTCGCCTTGAGATTGACGGGAACTGAGCGAGGATGGACGGGCAAGAGTACTTGCTGCCGCCGCAAGGAGGAGAAAAGGGAGTGGGGTGTGCATTGTGAATTAAGTAGGGGGTGGTAATTAGAGATTATACGGGAGTGAGGGAGGCGTGCTGGTGACTGCTGGGTGGTGGAAGGTTTTCTGGGAGTCGAAGGGCCATATTTATATTGTGTACGAGGGGGTCAATTCCCACCGAAGTGGATATGGGGACGAATAGCCATGGACAAGAGATCTGGCTGTCAATATCCCGAGTCTTGTCTATTCCGGGGGAAAAACTCGAGTAGTGACGGAGCGAAAAGGCCGTAGGGTGTGTGGGATCGGGAGGGTAAACTGAGGGAACAAATTTCCCATTTTCTCGCCGCTTGGGTAAATGGACGAGGCGTAGGTACAGTGCATTGTAGTAGCTTGATGTCGGGATAGTTTCTATCGTCCAGATCTTGGCTGCGCTACTTCTATGCCATATGCTGTCAAGGTCGTCCGCCAAGCTGTGAAAGAAACACCATGCAAGAGTCAATGCATTATCAAAGAGAGAGAGAGAAAAAAACAGTGGCCAAGAGATGGGGTTAATATACTAGTCTCGGCGCGGGGTATCTAAGGTTAAGTACGGGGAAGTCTGGGGTTATAGCTTCCTGGAATGAAGGATATTTGTGGGGGTTGGATAGTGGGGGAGCTAGCTATAGGGGGGCTGGGAGGTTTATGGATATTAACGCTGAACGTATTACCTTTAGAGTTTTGGTAGTACACACTTTAAAGCGATAACCGGTACAATATAGCACGAGGCCAGAGCCAGGGGAGTGGGTGCCTGTGTAGTTGAAAGTGGAAAATATAACAGAGAGACATCCTTACTCTTGAGGCTAAAGTGCATATTTACCGGGAACATCAACCATGGCAGTCGTTAAGGTTGACCCTGTATAATATATTTAGTTTAGGTTTTGCTGTCTTTAATTTATTCTTCTTTGCTACGTAATTCATACCTACTCTTAATTTAACATACATGTAGACGTTGTTCAGATCTACGTACGCAACGTATGTGTTTAGCAGTCCTCTCCCCGTCGATACCCAAGTACCATGTATTCCGGTATATCGATAGTGATCTGACAGGTTAGGAAACAGTAATCAAATATCTGAATACTAATCTTAAATAAATCAACACGCACATGTAATAATAATATATATATAAACCACGTAAATATCACGTACTGCGACGTGACAACCAGAGACCTGTCTTACTATTAGTTACCCGTTTCCAGCATCTGTTCCTGGCAGCTATGGAGCTAACTGTAGCTAGGGGTCTTAGTTTCCAGTTAGCAACCTCTCCCCCCCCCCCCCAACCCAAACCCCAACCCAAACCCGTGGGGGGGTTTTTTTGTAACAATTTAGCTCAGCACTAGCTAGACAGTACCACGAATAGTAGTAGTAGTAGTAGTAGTAGTAGTAGTAGTAGTAGTAGTAGTAGTAGTAGTAGTAGTACCCGTAGTAACCGTAACGTAGAGTATAACGAACGGTATACCAACAACTCTCACCACCACCCACAAAAAACTATGTGTCCATCACACATCACGCACCACCACTCACTTCCAAACCCAACCAACCCTTCCACCCCCCCCAACCCCCAACCAAAAAAAAAAGTCTCCACACAACAAACGGGCTATCCGTCGCCGGGTAACTATTCCTACTCAATGGTCTCCCATTCACCTGCCAAGCACGCCACTTTAAATCCCCCCCCGGTCAGCTTGGCCTGAGCGGGGCCGTCTGTTTTCGTCCCTGTCAACCGCAGCAGCAGTCAGTTTAATATCCATGGATCAAGGACCTACTTCCCCGAGTGCCAAAATCAAGGAGCCGCGAGAGAAATTGAACGCGACGCCAGAGGATGTCTATAGCCTGTTGGGGTATTCATGGGGAGAGCGTCGTCAGATAATTACAGGTAGGTTTCGTCTTTTTTTTTTTTTTTTTTCTTTCTCACGGGTTTTTTTTGTTTTGTTTTGTTGTGTTGTGAAATTTGGGAATTTTTGTGGGGAAACGTTGGGTGAGATATCGCGGATACCGTACCCCAGGTTTTTGGGGGAAGGGGTCATGGATGATCTGCCCTTATCCGAGAAGCTATCCCATAGTTCAGACTACACAACCTGGCTATCTCGATATCAGCTATAATCATTTATCTTGATATCTATCTATCTTTACCATGTTTTATTACATGATTATCTACTTACTACACTGCTATCTCGATCTCCAGCTACTACATACTACTACTATTACTACCACAACCACCACTGTTGCGACAATTACTATTCACAATCAAAATGCTCACTAACACCACCCAGTCGTTCAAAAAGTCTACCAACGCCATAATATTGCCCAGCATGACATGGGATACCGTAAGATCGATAAGGACCTGATCGACCGAGCCAAAGCCGACCTTCTCAAGGAGCTACCACAACTCTTCAAAAAGTGCGACTCAGACTGGTTCGCAGACTGGGCCCTTAGCCGCCGCCATAAGACAAGGAACACGAAGAAGACGTTGTTGTCGAACACAGGCGGGACCTCGTCAAAGAGTAGAGACGGGCAGATGGACGATGACCAGATGATGGGGGCCGTACAGGCGGAGATGGCGGAGGGGAGTCCTGGGGGTGGGAGTCCGGAGAATAAAGGTGTGTTTATTACTCTCGTTTCTCTATTTTTTCCCCCTCCGTTTGTGTTTTTTTTCTTATGTTTTGGGGATCTGCGTTTGGGCACATGTTGTTGGGTTGGTTGAGCGGGCGTACTAAACGTGTGTTGCGGTCTAGTGCCCCCACCGCCGCCTCCAGTGCCGCCGCTGCAAATGCCTACATCGGCGGCGTCTACCCCTACAGCTACTACGACAACCCCAACAACGACAACGGTGACATCAACGACAACGGCGACGACGACGGGCTCATTCAGGCCATGGTAGCAGCTGAGAGGAGAAGAGAGATTGGACTGGGGGTGCCTGGTAACTTTGGCCCCCACAAGGTGAGAAGATGAGGAAATAGAAGCTTCTAGTTTGCAGTGTGTGGCAGAAAGGGAAAAAAATTAATTTTTATTGATTATTACCTTTCGCACACACACGCTTCACATTTTTTTTTTTTTGCAACGTCACTCACCAGCATTGACCACGTCCACATCTTTTTCTTTTCTTTTCTTTCCTTTTTTTTTTTTTTTTTTTTTCTTTCTTTTCCATTTTGTTACCGCCTACATACCTACCCATGCCATAGCTCGCAAGTCCGCAAAGTACCGGGTAGTGGGTTCTAATTGGAGTGATCAATTTTTACTAATATTTGTGGGGCTGAGAGATGTGGGTCTGTCTGTCTGATCTGTCAAAGGGTCACGCGTAGGTAAGGTTAAACTAGATCATCCAAAACCGCACCTCGATTGCGGCTCTCTATGTATTGCAATTGTTTTTTTTTTTTTTTTTTTTTTTTCCTTTACTGTTATTGCTGTTATTGTTGTTTGGGGTAGTTTTTGTGTGTGTGTGTGTGTGTGAGAGTGCGTGGGGTGGTAGGTGTGGTATGGATTTGGTAGCGGGTAGTGTAGACAACGGTAAAGGTAACGGGAGTGTCTGTGTGTTTGGGGGAGCTGTGTGTATGGCGTGTTTGCGGGATGGGTTAGGTTTTCTTTTCTTGGTTTTCATAGCATTTAAGTTTTTCCACAGATACTGGAGCCAAGGGGCTCGATCTTACAGGCTGACTGATCTGCCCCCCCCCCTTTTCTTCGCAACCATAACCGCTTTTTTCCTTTTCTCTGTAGTGTGACGTGCTTGAATAAGAACCCCTTCGTCTCCGGTAGATATGTATATACTTCTCTCCACCCCACACACGCTCGTTGGGGCGATAAGCAGCGAAAAAGTGATATCAGATCCCCCTCCGGTTGGTCGACCGCACTCACAGCCCATCACTCGACGACGATGACAACGACGTCGCTTAGCTACTCTACTCGGAGTCTACTCGGAGCCTAAGATGTATGTATGTATATATGTAGAGTATGTATGTATGTGGGGGAGATCAGTGATGTCGCAACCGGTTGTACGTGCGGGGTAGAGTGGGTGGTCGAGTCGAGTCGAGTCGAGCAAGTATAAGCAGGTAGGGGGGCAGAGTCGGAGGACCCAGACCGTGGAATCGGAATTACCACAGCTGATCACTTGGGATGGGTTAGGTTTTGTTTCTATTGGTTTGTGGTGACGTGGGTGGTGGTCTAGAACAGACAGCTACATGATGCAACTTGACATGCTTGGGCTGTTTGAGGTGAGAGCGACTGTAGTGACTGTCTGTCTGTCTGTCTGTCTGTCTGTCTGTCTGTCCTAGATCTATATGTGTTCATGATCTGATCATACATGATATGTGGATCCACAAAAAAGAAAAGGAAAAAAAAAAAGCCCAAGGCCAGTGAGTGATCTGTTTTAGATGGCGCGTATTTGTGACGGCGCGAAGATGAGACATTCAAGGGTGGGTGAGGTTTCTGGTGGGTGGAAACCTAACCCTGGCGGGGTGGTGGTGGTGGTATATTATGTATGTACTTATACATGCATTTATGTATTTATACATGAATAATGTTGAATATAGGCATATATATGTGATGTATGTTAAAGTATTAGTAAGGGTGATCATGATAGATTCAATAGGATCGACAGAGCCCAAGCTAGCTAGTCGATGAGGTTCACCGGGAGTTTAGGTTTTGCAATTAGACTGAGCGGGGGATATCATAGTCGAGGTGATGAGATGTTGGCCGTTTGTGACACATTTTAATTCAGTGAGGGTGGGTTTTGCAACTTGTTTGATGCAGGTACAAACGGACGGACGTCGTGGAGTTGATATCATATCACTCTGGGCTGATTTCTAAGGTAACTTGGTGCTTACGGTATATATATGTATATATTATGTACTGTACACACTCCACATGTGTATATGCATGTATATAGGGTTGGGGAGGTATCAAGATTTTAAACCTCAGTGTTTAATGCGTTTATATGGTTGTGTATATACTGGTTAAGAGCGTTCAAGCGCCTCACTCGGCCTAAGAAGCTGAGACAAAAAATATGCAGCCAAGGGGCGTATCCTGATCATGAGAAAATTAGAATTGGATAGGAAATATCGGACCAATATTCTCTACTCATCCTAGGCCTGTCTCTGATCATCAATACCTCACTTGTATTAGCACATCTCAACTTGCATGTTTTTTTCCCTTCGTATTTTTCGTTAACAGGTGAGCTAGCCTAATTAAACGCTCTATAGCACGTACATATATATGCAATTATCATATTGGGTGTTTAATTAAAATAAAGGAGTTATATATTGTATTTCTACCATAATAAGCTTAAGTAGCTATGAAATGATATATACGAGTATTTTCTCTTGCCATATATGTACATATATATGCCCAAAATAATTAATATTTACCTAGTACTTACATACCGGCCATCAATTTCAATAATATTCATATCAATTATAGCTCCCCGCCTCGCCATCCAAGAATATCAGCACGGCCTCACTCGATCCCACAAACACCTTTCCATCCCTCACCACCTTCTCCTCCTCATACTCGCCCACGGGTGACCCCCCATAATACTCCTGCCCTGCCCATGTCACCAAGTGCGGATTCTTCTCATTCAGCCCTGGCGCCGTCATCCCTATTCACACCCAACGCACACATATGTCAGCATCTTCTACACACAGTCACATATATGCACAACACTGTAGACAAAACACCCACTTTTAACCACCGCCTTTCTCCCCGCCCTCCCCAGATCCAGCACCACCCCCGGCCTCACCACCTCCTCTCCTGCCGTCGCCGTTGGTACCGCAGCAGTACTAGTGCTATTCCAATCCCAGTACGTCGCCGTCCCGTTCCACGGGTCCATATTGAGCGCCACGATCCTCTTCATCTTTGCCCCCTCCCAGACACCGTAGACCGCGAGGGTCTCGATCCCCGTGTCAATTGGTGCCAGCCGCGACTCACCACTCTTACCAACGGCCTCGCCGATCAGCAAGTAGCCCACATAGGACGGTGATAGTCGTGCGGGACCCGTCTCGGGACTGTCGTGAGGCATGATCAGGTTGTATTTACTGTAGCCTGGTGTGTTTGCCTGTACCGCGCTCTGGAGGACGAGTGTGGCGCCGTTGTGGAGATACATGCGCTTTGCACCGCGGTATCTGTTGCCAGCAGTTAGCCCACCCGGAAGAGTTAAAAGGGAGGGAGAGGGACGCACGCAGCCCACAACGTCGTATCAACGACCCACAGCGCCTGCCCGAACGTATCCGTAACATTGAGCTTCCCACTACAACTCACACTATTATACTCGCCGACAAAGAACTCGCCACCGGCCGCATCCGCGGCCTGGATCTGCGGGATCCACAGGTCGACGTAGGAGCTGATATTCTTATGATTGACAAGATTCTCGAGCGTCGCCTTCTGGTTACGTGCAGGGTCGCAGGTGCTGTATTGGTACATGTGCTGCGAGTAAGCCACTGTCAGACCGTTGCTGGCCGCGCCATAGGACAGGATACCGGTGATATTGAAGGCGCCGGATGGCGGGTCGTCAGCGAAGGTGCCTGCGGAGAATATTGGTGAGGTAATGTTGAGGGATGAGGCCAAGGAGGAGGTCCAGTTCTATATGGGTTGGTTAGCTGTGGTAGTGGTGGCGAGAGAGCGAAGGATGGAGGGGGGAGGACAAGGTATTTGATGGTGTAGGTCCCCATGGACCAGGGCCCGTTTCCGGATTCTTTGTCAAAGGTACTAGGGTAGTGGTCACCCTCATTGCCTGGTGTTATTATCTAGAGTATTAACTACTGGTGGTAGAGAGATTGGGAAGAATATATATTACCTAGCTCGAAGGCGTCGATCTGGTCGCGCGGGATATACTGCAGCGCAGAACGCATCTGCTCCGTTGTGAGAGCGAGAGAGTTATTCTGGAAGTTGAGGTTGACCACATAGTGAATATCACTTGGGAGAGTTGTGAACGACTCATACTACACCAGAACGCTGTCAACCTCCTCCTCCTCCATATATATATATACCACGCACACTCCCTCGACAGGGGAAAACATACCCATGCTGGTCCTAATGTGGTCCTATAAATGCCACCGCTCTACACGATTATTAACACTACCACTCACATATATATACATCTAACTAACTCTTCCCCAGAAGCACAACGAGGCTCAAACTCACCGTACTCAAATCTCTTACGATTGCTGGCGCATCCTCAACAAACCATGCACTGTCCGCAGTGATACCTCCGGGCCTAATGGCGGGGTGTATTCCTGTTCTCTGATAGAGATTATCAATTGCCTTTGCAAACAGCGTGTTCGGATGACTCAGGTTCCCTGCAAAGTCTGTGAAATCTTTGCCGCTCCAAAAAAGCCTCAGTATTGAAACACGTCGAGTGATATATCATGACGCGAAAAGGTACATACAACTTAGCTCGATAGAGAGACTCCCGAGGGCACGGTCAAGGACAGAGGAGATATCAGAGGGTACTCTAGAAGGGATTGAGAGCTGGACTGTCTGGCCGGGGGCGCTCGTCGGGGTGGCCAGAGCCGTACTGACGGAGAGGAGGAGGAGAGGTAGGGGGAGGTAGGAGGCGTACATTGTTGGGGCTAACAACTTCAAGTCTGGGCGAGAGAGGTGGCCTAATGGTTAAGTAAATATCTTTCTTATAAAAGCCTATCCCTCAAGACCTCGCAACTCGCATAATCACCACCCTACTTAGGCCTAAGTATGTATCCTATCAAATCCACCACCTCCTACCCCGCAACAGAACAACAAACCCCGGAATTCTCTCGGAGTTTGACCGAGATGCAGAAGTGGGATCAGAGTGAATACAGTCTAGAACAGATATTGCAATGTCTTACTTAACCTTAACCAGGGCGACACGGTCGATCACGGCTGCAGGGGTCAGTTTAACCGACCCTATATTGGCGAGAGAGAGGGAAATTCCGTGATATAAATGTGACGTGTATTGTGCATACATACATATACGGTTCTCTCGCTCTGCCTTTTTCTGAAGCCGGGAATGCTTAATTCTGTCCTTGGAGGGGCCGGCCGTTAAGTTAGGCTGATGAGGGCGGGTGTGGAGTGCATGCAGTTTGTTACCCCTGGATTAACGGGGATGTTTGTGGGGGAGGGGTGATCAGCCTAATCCCTTGATTGTGCCTTAGCTATAGGCCTTGTTTTTTCTAATAGGCATTTTCCTTTCCTGAATGGGATTGGGTTTAGAATTCATATATTCAAAGGGACATTAATGAGAGTCAGGGTTATAGGGTTTTAACCTTGTTTAAGCATACAGCAATTATTCATGCCCCAAACTACGCCGAAAGAGTCCGGCTTATACGGCCTAGGTCTGGTACCTAAATAGATACATACCCGACCGGAAGTACAGAGCGGTGGAATATACCATAGCCATGACAGTATTAGAGAAAAGGCCCTTGTAGAGCTTGGGATTGACTACAGGTAATGGTTGGCATCGGAGGCACACGGGGAGATCAAGCTGCCAAGCCAAAAAGATACTTACATATAGTTGATTAACGTTTGCTGCCGCATTGGCAGAGTTATGTACGTGTATTATTGATCAGACTTGTTTATTACCGACATACCTTATGCTTTTCGTGGGTCGTGGCTTTAGGTCCTATGCCTGCTAGGAATATAAGTTTGGTGGTCAATTTTATTTTGCGGCATAAATCGAATTCTAGGGACATGTTTCTGTAGGAGTGTATTCCGGAGGACGGCTTAAGCCGGCCCGGACTATTTCTCGGTGCGTATGAGGATAAGGCTCGGCCCGTTCCCGGCCCGGTATATGAATCGGGTAGGTGTGTACCTACGCGAAGTAAATATAATTTATTATTTTTATCTTATTTTAATTTTTCCCCCTTTAATATGGGAGTCTATCTCTTCGCTTAATATCCTTGAATCATATCGCGTGATTCTAGAGATTCATCGCGGTGAACCAACCCGTATTCTTGTGTAAAGCTCGGGACTGAGCTTGATGTTATCTGGACCTACAGAGAAAAATGGAATCTATGGTTAGCACTTAGGCTGTTGGTTTTCCGTATAACCTAGCTCGTAAATTTGGTGGCCTAGCTATGCCCCTTCATCCTTTCGAGAGGGGATGAGGGTGGGGCAAATATAGAGCCCTGCTCTTAGGCATAATTTGAAATGGATCTGAAAAAAGAACAATATTTTCAGCTCGGACGGGTAACCATTCTCAAACGCATATTGGGAACCGCAATTATTTCCAGCATAGGGTATCACTCGGTGCAAGAAGTACTTGGCGCCGAGACCTCGCCTGGTTGGCCGGTTTCAAGATACATAGCAGCCTGGGCGGAGTGCGGCCGTGACTTTACGTACCTTAACAAATTCAAGAATTCTCTTCAGATTCCTTCTAATATCCTAATATCCTAGGGACAAGTCACCTTTTTTCAATTCAATCCAGCAATTACCCCAACGCTGAAACCCCCCCGGACCACAATGTTTCTCCCACCCGGACATATCATCGGAAGTGAAATATAACCAAATATATATATTAATCTTTGCCTGTAGCAAGAAGATGAGCATCACTTACTTTATATATCCCGGGGTTGCAATAACCCGAATGAGCCCTGATAATCCTCCTTGTGTCAAGGATTCGTCCACTTTAGCCTGTTTTTGAATCGAGTGATATCAATAACCCCGGTACGACAATCAACATCTCATCTCTTCACCATAACTGGTCCTCGGAAAGGTCTGCGAGCTTCTCCTGATTGTCCCTTACACACGCCCCACATCCAACTACATGATGTTTATTTTTGCGGGGTAGTACAATGCTGGGGATCATCGGCTTCGGTATATCTCGCGGGGTAATATGATATGAGAGAGGTGGAGCACCGGAAAAGGTACAGGCGAGAAAGCGCGTGTTTTTGAGTATTTATATCATTGGCCATTTCCTCTTGGTGATGGTGCTCTCCTCTACAAGCTTCAAAGTCAAGTTGAATTAAGACTAGTATATACGTATCTAATATGCGGTTCTCAGCTCTTACTCTACAAGCCACCTCTTTGGCCCTCGGGACTGTATATGGCGCCGAGCAATGTACTTCCTTTCTCATTCCTACTCTAAAAGTAAGCTTAAGCTAACAGCTCTCTTAGTGGCACCCTTCAAGTACGGATCCATCCCCCTCGGATCTATCAAGCCTCTTGGATGGCTCAAGGACCAACTGACACTCTCTGCTAACGGCCTCGCCGGGCATGAATGGGACTTCTACCGCTTTTCAATGAACTCCACGTGGAGCGGTGGTACGTGGGAGTACAGTGGCCTGCATGAGACCGCGCCATACTGGTTCAACTACATTGTGCCTTTGGCGTGGTCCCTTGACGACGCAAGATTGAAGGCACAGGCGAAGGAGTTCCTGGATTCCGTGCTGGATGCACAGCAGGCGGATGGATGGCTAGGGCCTGAAACGGCTAAGAGCGAGAGGGGGCTCTGGGCGAGAGCTTTACTTCTATACGGCATGATTGTGAGTTTACCTTCGGAAGTGATGGTGGCGATTGCTAATGTAAGGGTGGATAACCCTAACTAGCAATATGCAGAGGCGGACCCATCAGAGACGGATCGCATTGTGGCAGCGATGCACCGCTTTGTAAACCTAGCGTACAGCATGCTACAAGATAACTATACGGGTCTTGTACCCGTCTCCGGTGATGTCTTCGGCGCGGGGAACCACGGTGTTACTAGGTCGCATGAACTGGCGACACAGTTCCAGTGGCTATATGACAATTATCCCAACGGGAACGAGGCAAACATCTGGGGTGCAATTGACCTCATGTTCAAGGGCGGGATTGCTGCGCAAAGGGACTGGAGAACGTTCCTCGTCGAGGGCGTGTTCCCAACTGCGGCTTGGCCTAATATCGCCGACACTAGGTTTACGCATGGCGTTGATTTGGCTGAAGGTATCTTTACTCTTACCCACTTCTCTCATTGGACTAGACTTATATCCTAACACCACTCTTCCCAAAAGGCCTCCGCTGGACCACTGCACTTTACCGTCTCGACAAGAACGAGTCGCTCACCACACAGGCACACGACGGTGTTGATATGGTTTTCAAGTACCATGGTGCCGACTCGGGCACCATTACTGCTGACGAGCAACTCGCCGGGATGAGCCCTAACCGCGGTTCAGAGCTGTGCATGGCTGTCGAGACCATGTACTCCATGTCATATCTGTACCAATTCTATGGTACCAACCGCTTTGCGGATCGTGCAGAGCGTGTGGCGTTCAATGCGATGCCTGCATCAATCTCGCCTGACTGGTGGAGCCACCAGTATGTCGCACAGGCAAATCAACCATGGGCCTTCAATATTAGTGGGAATCCATATACGAATGTGAATAATTATGGAAACACGTTTGGTTTAGAGCCGAATTATGTGAGTATTTAATTCCTTAAAGAGAGAGACTTTGGTACTGATTAGGGATATAGCCTTGCTGTACAGTCAATCATCCACAGGGGTATCCTAAGTTCCTGGCGGCAAGCTTTATGAAAGTGGGCACTAGTGATCTTCTCCACGCCCTCCTGTCCCCCACGAAGGTTACTACCACCCTAGGAAATAGAAATCAAGTCACTGGTAGATATATACCCCTTCCGCAGTTGATGGGTAGTTGTATATACTAACCTTCCCAGTAACCGCCGACACAAACTACCCATTTAATCCCACCATAAAGTACACAGTTACCGCGCAGCGGCCTTTTACTTTTTACATTCGCGTCCCGTCTTGGGCTGTTCTCTCCACCTCGACTCTGACCATCGGCAACTCCAGACCCACAGCCCTAACCCCAAACACGAACAACCACCAGCCCGTCTCTATCCGCGCCGGAACCACATCCTTCTCCATCACTTTCGGGCAGGAAGTCACAATTGAACAGCGGGCCAACAGTGCCGTTGCTCTCCACCGTGGCCCTCTCCTGTACGCTCTCGACCTTGAATATACGACTGAATCATTCCCACCACGCGCTTACAATGCACCAACTGTACCGTTACCCGTATACCAGGTGCATCTACCAGAGTCAATGGACCACTACCTGAAGCCTGTAGGAAAGGACTGGGCGATTGCGATTGATACGTCCTCGATAGAGGTCAACGATACATCGGATAGCATTACGCCACTTAAGAACCCGATCTTTTCAAGGGGAGCACCGCCAGTTGAGTTGAAGGTGAAGGCATGCCCGATTGAATGGGCAGTGACGAGTGATGTGTTGGCGGAGCCGCCAGTAGCACCGGCGTGCACCGGGGATGCAAAAACTGTTAGCTTTAGGCCATACGGGAGTACGAAATTAAGAATGACGGAATTGCCGGTAGTAAATTTAAGCTAGGATATTAGGGATGTATGACTTCGTCATTCAGGTTAAGAGGGGGGAGGGGGACTTTGGCGGTCAGTGAGGGACTGATAATAGGTCAGCACATGTATTGTGATGCCTGGTGCATGTATCAATGAATTCTCTTATCCTAGCAAGGTAATGGTAACCATTTTATACCAGGACGATAGGACTTGCACTTTATTTATCATAATTCCCTTAAAATTTTGGTACTCACAAGTTCGAGTGATATCATGTGATGATCATGAGTATGGGAAACTACCACGAATAGAGAAATGTGAACGATTGTCACTAGCAACACTTTCTTTGGGGCGTTGTTTTGTTGACACGTACCAATCGTTCTCTCGTGTTGATGTGGTCCCGCGAGGTCGGAGGTCCGTGACTTTATACTTTCTGATATTTCTTTATTTTTCAAGCTAGGTCTCTAGAATTCAGTTTCTACTATTGAAAATCGAGTGACATACCTCCCGCTGGTACGGGTTAGAGCTAAGGACTAAATTATGAGTACTCTGCTATTTTTGCTAGTGATAGAGATCTCTGGGGGACCCTGTAAGTGGGGTTGGAGACTTTCTGGATGTGATAGAATCATTTGGTGTAGCGGCAAAATGAGGAAAACTCTGCGGCCGTTGTACCCACTCTACTCTTGTAATAGGATCTCTCAAGTCTGTTCACTCGTCATAGAGGATTAACCGATTTTTTAACAGTTGCCCCAAACTATCTAAAGAATATGGGGTTAATAATTAATGTCGGGAAAAAAAGGAGGTTGGTTACTTATGACTTTCCTTGAGAAAGACGTTATTTATGTTAAAGTGCTAGTTTTGCTATCCGCAATCATCGATTTTGTCTACCGAAAATGATAAGTTCGAACTGCAATCCCTAGACCTAATAGTTGGCAAATGCTCTCTAAGGAAGCTATATCACAATACCCTTTGGTTTCTCGTATCTAACGAGTTCAGATGTTACCTCCGTAGATGCATCATCGGATGTATGTGTCGTTGGCCACGCTTCTAGGAAAGTTTCGTGTTTGATGTGTTTTAACTTTCGATGCGCACCTTCCCCCTCCACTCTTTCCTCTGATCCGTATGCATGACCGATACTGGTAACTCTAGCAACCTGCATTTCCTAAATCCCGAGCCCTTGGTTGGGAGGATATGTATTCATGTTCTGCTTCGATCGGTTGTCTTGAAATTGTAAGGCTGATGAAGGTTGGTGAGCCTCGGTTTTGAGCCTATTATGAAGACACGTAGCCAAGATTAGGCTATCATGCAACTTGTAAAAATTCAGGCGGGGCGGAGGACTGTGGTGTTGTTGCTATTGGGACATTGGGAATCATGGGGGTATCACTAACATATACGGTATACCTGCGTAACACAAGGCTGCAGTGCCAAGTGGTACATACATAGGCTGACAGCTGAGTCATTAACACAATGTACCCCAATAACACGGACCGTTAATCAAACATCTATTACTAGGCATTCCCGGTGCCTGAAACTGACGCGAGAATCTTTTAGCCGAGCTAGGTGGCGGTCCAGTCTTTGCATGTTGTACTCTCTTCAGCTCTGCCTCGTGTCTAGCCAGCCTTCTTCTGATTGACCAATAATCGGGTGTGAACGAGCTCTAACTACGTATACGGAGAAGCTGTGAGATACAAACCTTGGCGCCAAGTAGTAGTTTGGTTGGGCACGAGATCGACAGTATGTAGACTGATGTACATACATGTAGTTAATTCCCTACGGCTGCGGGTACATCTTCTCGTAATTGGTGGGCAGTTATTACATATGCTAATATAAGTACATTGTTTGCACCGTCTAGGAGGGAGTTCCAAGGTGTGTTGTTATTCAGAACACTAGAGTACTACATGTAGGAAAGGCCCGGATTAACGAAGCGTATGTTACATAAAAGCTAGACTCTAGGTAAATTAATGTGAATACAGGTGATGATACAAGACAATGTATATAGACTGTACGTAAAATTTGAAGGAAATAGACAAAAGAATGTAGTTTGTTGTAGTGGTTCACCAGGACCGTATTCTAAACCTGAAAGTGTCATTAAAATCGTTATCAATTAAAGGCTGCACTGCAGCTGAAATCGTGCCCAGACTATCTTATTCGTCTAGGTCTGGCCGGTGTTGGAAGAATTCCCTGAGTTAATCGCGTAACGAGCTGGTCGAAATTAGCTGGGTGGCTCAAATTAACGCACTTAGTACAACGACATACCCAATTTTCTAGTTGAAGGTTATTTCCTTGCAAACTCTCTAGCTTCTTATCAAGGAGTTCTGAGGTACAATGAACGTTTGGAGATCGTAAAAGGCCATGAACGAATTTCGTTGCCTGAATATCGTTCCCGACTTGATTGACTTGAAATACGACAACTAGAGTGATATCTTCCGTGTTAAAGAGGGGTAAAAAATCAATATATATGGAGGACTTGTGGCTTACGGGAAGGGTCATATCCGCGTTTTAGCAGTTCTTTTCGGCAGTCTGCGATCACATCTTTGAAAGTATTCGGTTCTTCTCCCAGGGGCTATTTAGACAGGCCTAGGTTAGCGATGAGATCCGGAGAAACAATTGAATTTGCGCTTTTACCTCGCCGTCTGTTATTATTGAAACCAGCAATGGTCGCGTGAGGCTATTTGAGTCGATCTTATCAAATACCAAAGGCTTCAATATCTTATCTCGTAGACTAGTTCCAAGTCTAGTGTATAGCCCGGTGAAGCTCATCTGAGATAAAACTGCTTCGACGTCCTCCACAGTGCGAATGTTGTTGAATCTGCTGTCTACCCCTTCGTCGTTAAGAGATCTCACTTTGATGCCTTCTGTCTCAAACAACCCAGTGATCTTGGCAATACGTCTGACCATTTCCTCCAAAGCAGGTATCCGCCTTTCGCGCTGCATTGAGCCGCTATCGTCTAAATTTTTGAATTAGCAAGATTTAGGTGACTGATTGGACCTCCAGAATGTGAGCCTACCGCACAGTATAATGACATCGTAAAGAGCCACTTTTGCCATACTGGCAATGTCATCAGGTATGTAAGAACTCTCATCGACATCATCTGGTTTTAAAGTTGCCTTTCTCCTTACAAGCTCTGCCGCTCTATCAGAAACACGCTGCACGTAAGGGTCGCCTTCTGCGTAAAATGTGTCAAGTTTCATTTCTTCCACAAAGCTTGATAGGTCTTGCTTGAATTCCTCTTGGGATTGTGGAGCATCAGTCAACCTAGGGCGGTGATAGGATGAGGAAGTATCTGTGATTCACGCAAGGTGAGTAGTGTCCAAGTGGTGTCTTCAGTATAAAGATTTTTAGCTTACCTGTCCCGTCATCCGCAGGTGCTGCGCCCTGAGCATAAGACTTTGACTCAGGGTAAATGGGAGACATTCGTGCTAGTGGATTAAACGGTTCATTTTCCGTAACCACTTGCGCTCTAGTACTTCGATGATGGCGGCGTGCGGGGGGATTGACCTGAGTTGTGGATGCCTGAGTAGCCCTTGTTTCTGCGGCTGGGACGAGGCCTCTATCTGGAGTGCTCTGATCATGACTGGCGGGCCGAGGACGCCTTCGTTGGGGCTGTGGACTACCCACAGAAGCGCTGGATGTGACAGAGACAGTCGTTAATGCCTCTGTTTCTACATCCGGTGTAATATATTTACGTTCGAACTTACGCCGAGAGCGTAGAGAGGGCGTAGGGGAAGGGGCAGTTTGGGACTCATCAAGAAGTGTCTCTGAAGAAGGATTTTTCGCGGGAATGTCTTCTCCCTCTGATTCTACTAGGGTAGAAGATCCGGATGAAACAGACTCCGAAATTGCTTTCTTCCTAATGGCCGGGTCTATCTCGACATCTCGTCTACTGCGTGAGGACTTTGGCTTTGACGAGTATAGGGTTTTAAGTGAGCTCGCTCTCTCACTGCTAGCCGTGGATGGGTGTCTCTCCCGGTGAGACTTGCGGGGGGATGATCTCTGGCTACTAGACGTAGATGGATCTCTTCCTCGCCGCGATTTTGAGCGAGAAGATCTCTCACTACCAGAAGTTGATGAGTTTCGCCCACGTTCAGACCTCGAGGGGGACGATTTCTTGTCTCCATTAGATGCTGTATCATTTCTCCGCTTTGGTGGACTGTCCGCAGTAATTGAATGGGATTCGTGTTTCTTATGGGCTTTCTCGGGGGTTCGCTGTGTAGGAGGGGTGGTTGTAGTTTTTGTAGTTTTATTTTGCGTAATGTGGTGTTTTGCTGATTTCTTTGGCAGACCCGATGTCTTCAAACTTCTATCAGAGCTAACACTACTCACAGAAGAGATAGATTTGCTCTTCTTCGAGCTTGTGGATTGCGGGTAGAGATCATCTTTGGAACTAGGGCGAGTTCTATAATATGATTTCTCTGAGGGGTCAATCTCTTCTACGGAGATACAAGGACTTCGACAGGGCCAGCACCAGCACATTGATTTGTTTTGATAGAGCAAGAGGTTATGGAGTTTTATGGTTCTTCCCCCTATAATAAAATCTCTGGGGGGGGGGGGGCTATTTACTTTAAACACCTATGTACTAGATAAGTATTTGTTGTACTCAATGTATTGCTTGTACAATGATATCAGCTAACAGTCATTTAAGGATGATTACTTATCACTCATCGAGGATGAGTGCACAAACTATCTGTCAAACCACACCGTTCGATCAATGATACGAACGCGTCAACCCCGCTTAGTGCAACTCAGGGAGGCGTTGTGCAGTGTAATGTTACTGTATCGATTCTATGGGTGATTAAGTGCCATCGGGTGCATACCCATTTATGATATTAGTTTTGGGCATCTCGTTTCACAAGACAAATAACCAATCAGGTACGATTCCGGGAAAGCAGGGCTATAAATTGGCTCAACGGTACCCCATTGAGGGGTCTCCGCAATATCTACCACTCGATTTTGATGCGCGAAGCAATAATACTGGAAGCCACCTGGCATAGAAGCAGTCCAATTTGAATTCCTCCTGGACTACTGACTAGCAGGTACATACATGTATATATATTAAATTGCGGAGGAGCTACCACCCGGAGCTCTCTAAATAAAAAAAATAAAAAAATCATCTTGAGTTGTTTCTGGTAGGTGTAAAAGTGTCTTGCCTTGAAGAACAACAGTTTTAAAAAAAAGAATTTGTTCCTGCTTCGTTCGTGTACATGTGTCCATGTACACACATGCTATACCTACGTCAAGTGATATTTCGCCTTGACGCGGCTCTTGGAATTACGAGAAACATTTAGAATCCCGTAGTATTCCGCTCATGTTCGTGCGTGGAACTTACCGCGTGGCGTATAAATTCTTAGCACAGATAGCATACTCTGTGAGTACACGTTCCCATTCTTGGTTGTTGAAACATTCCAGTTTGTAATAAGACTTACAAACATGGCTTCATGTAAGTTTTATCCGCCCTTCATGGGTATGTGAATCTCGTCTTCTATATGATCGATCAGATCCAATTAACTGCATTTAGATAGATATGTATGCCCAGAGACCAAAAAAGGTTGCGTGCACGGCCCGAGCCGAACGCCACAGAGAAGAGTATCGTTGGTTCGATTGATTAGCTTGCCTGTCGGGAATCTTAGCGATCAGGTAATTTATGTTTCCATTCCTTGCGATCTGGTGATGTACGTGCGGATCTGATCATTGGCCCATTAGTGAGCTAGACCAGGATTGATGCAGGGAATTAAGGGTTAGGGTTAAATGGTTGGCTCGCGAAACGACAACGTCTTTATCTGTGCATGCATAAACTGTTTCGATCGATTCAACTTGATTTAAATTAATTCAGCTATCTCCAAACTTTTTTTAGTGCACGCAGTGATGGGGGGACGAGTGAGCTATCATGACTCGATCGTTAGCATACTTATCTTCAAGTAATGTTTACGTTTCGGTGCGCCGACCCCGTGTGTGTGTGGGGGGGCCCGGGTTGAAACGAAACAAAAATATTTCGTGAACAGAAAAACGGAAATCAAACTATCTTTTTGTGTTTGCCACGGGTAGATCTATAGATTAACTGTCTTTCCAAGATCAATCCTTGTGTTTAATTGTTTCCCAAAAACTTGCAGCACAGTGGCGCATGTAGCAGATCTAGATTGCATGTACATGTAATTAAACATTTGCTATTATATTATTAAACTTATGAAGTGAAACTACTTCCTATGTACACGTATGCGACTATTTATATATTCGGCCCCTTTTCTTCTATGCCCCATAAGTCGGGAGACTGGGTTTTCCGCCGACCAGGCGATGGTGCTCAGAAAACGGCATAAATTTCATCTCCTTTCCACGGGATGGGGCAGTTCTCGAAGCCAACACAACCCGCTGGAAGTCGAACTTCTTTTCAGGCAACAAATCATAGATGGCCTTTGCGTATTCACTATCAATGCAATAACACTGCGAAAGATAGTTGATCTGGATCATCTCAGAGTCAACCAGCTTCAACACCCCTGCCGTATTGGAGTGTAGATCAGCACGTTGCTTAAGGCACATTACATCCCTGTAGAGCCCTTTCGCCTGCTCATACTCCTCCGTAGTTCCCTCGGAGTAGTGTCCCTGGCGGGAGGCAACGGCGTTAGCAACTTGGTACGGCGCTTCGGCGGTGTCCGGGCGGAAGCGGTTATCAAAACTGTTGGGAACGTAATGTGAGTTGCCACCGGTGTTGGCGTCGGCGCGCAGGGGACCGTCGAAATTGATGCTAGAATAGGACTGGGTCATGAAAGGGCAGTTGACAGGGACTTGGTGAAGATTGACGCCGAGGCGGTGGTACTGTGCATCGCGGTAAAAGAAGGTGCGGAATTGGAGAAGCATGTCAGGGCTATCCTCGATTCCAGGAACCATACTACCAGGCGAGAAAGCAGCTTGTTCGACATCACGATGGTAGTTCTCGGGGTTTTTGTTTAGGACGAGCTTTCCAAATTCTTGCAGCTACTCGCGAGTATCAGCACTGCTAAAAAATACTTTGAACTTTCTAGGAAATACTAACTGGGAACCGGGGTTTGGGCCAAATCTTAGTCACATCAAAAGGGTCAAAACCAAGCTTGATAGGATCGGCCTCCTCGGGCTTCATTATCTGGACTTTCGCAGTCCAGGTGATCTTCTCGCCCCTTTCGATCGCCTGCCAGAGATCCCTCTTGGCATAATCAGGGTCCTCGCCTTATCATTCTTAGTAAAATCCGGTGGAAACTTTGATATTGGAATTGAATACCCACCAGACATACGGACAGCCTCTGGCCAGGTGAACTGCTGCTGGCCGTGGTCTGCAATGAAGTGATACTTGATGTAGACAAATTCACCATTTTTGTTTACCCTAAGACCCGTATCTGATTAGTTGCTACACTTCGTACAGAACTAGACTAGATAAAATTTCAACTTACCACTTGAAAGTGTGGCATCCGTAACCATGTTGATACCTCCACCCCTTAGGGGTTCCATGATTACTGAAGAACATCATACCCGCATGGTTGCTGCAAAAAACCCGACCTGTCAGTCCTCGCCCCTTATCAAAGGGCTATTTGAATGATTACACACCTCTCGGGGACATTTGCCAAGAAGTCAAAGCAACTGTTATAATCAAGCAAGAAGTTCGCTGGGTTTCTCTGCTGAGAACGAATCACATCTGGACCCTGAATTGGGTCGCGGCAGAAGAATATCGGCTACAAATTAAAGGATATCAGCCATCTTTCAAATAAAAATAACGCAGGGTGGTAGGGGTAAAAATTTACCCAGTTAAGACCAACGATATCATAGTTTCCCTCCTCTGTGTAATGTTTGATGGCGAAACCACGAGGGTTCCTGCCAGAATCAGGGAACTCCTTGCCGAAAGTAACAGTGGAGAAGCGGAGAAAGATTGGGGTCCTCTTCCCAGCTTCACCGTAGAGGCGGGCCTGTGAGGGACGAAGTTTGGCGTTGTTAGTGTTGCAGGCTTGGTGGAGTTAGGGTTAGGGTCTATTTACTTTGGTGAGATGCGACATATCCTTGGTACACTCAAAGTATCCAAATGCCCCCGAACCAGCCGGGTGCACCATCCCTAAAATCAACTGCCTCAGCCCTTTAAACATAGGATAGTAGGGGCGAGAATAGTATTACTTACTCTCCAATGTCTTGCTCCTATTGAAAGTCTGCTGTTTCTGCAACAAAAATGTATCACTCACCAATGGCAAGCCACCTACGTTCTTACTGTGCGCAATATCAGGCCATGGGATACCCTCATTATTAGTATGATACGGTGCATCATCTTCCCTCCTCCCACCCTCGGTGACGCCAGTGATCCTAGCTGCGGTCACAGCAGGGCCATCATTGGCACCTTGGAAGAGAGTAGTCCTTTGGGTTGGACGCGGATCAGCACCAGCTACGCCCATAGCCGCCACGGCTTGGATCGGGTTCTGAAGCGGATTTGAATTGCCTATGTTTGACATTCGGAGCTTTCTTTGTTAAGACGATAAAGAAGTGTTGCGGGAGACGGAGACCTGAGAATAAATAAAGACTCCTTCCCTAGGACTCAAGGGTAAACGTTATGACGGAATCTTACTCTAATATAAGAGGAGACAAAACCTCGCAGAAGAGCAAGGAGATTAGCTACGCTTGCCTGTGTCATATTTGCCGGTGAAAAGGAACGGATCTCTTATCCGCAATGGATTAATTGAGGGCTATAACAATAGCGGGTACATTCGCAGAAGCTGCTGTTAATAATGTACTCGCCACTATTTAAGTGGGTAGATTCTAGCATCGCTTCCAGATTGAATCGATGGAGTGGGGCGACGTACACTTAAATTGGAGCCGAGTTCTCCATCCGTAAATCTGTCGGAAAACTCGCAACTTTTGAAGGTGAAGGTACTAGGCTTATATGGCGATAACCTTAAAACACCAAAAGGGATAACCTTTCCGACGAGAGATTGATTCGGTACGCAGTCTAGTACATACCTGCGACATGGTGACATATGTTGCCGGGTGTTATTGATTTGCTACTGATTATCTGATCTTAGATGCAGATAACTGATAACGATAGCGATAAGTGATCTATGTACCTACATACATGTATGTACATCATAAATCCAGTCATTGTGGCACAGTCTTATCTCGTATTCGCCGAGCCACCTACCGCGTAACCAGGCTATGCTACGTACGTACATACAAGAGCTCTGGCAGAATGCGTGTCTGCCTAGAGAGTCGGTTCACGATATAATAGATAGTAAATCTCCCTCTAGCCTTAGAGTACACTTGACGAATTTTAAAGCTATAATTAAGCGATGTCGCAGTCACTCCCTCTCCATATTGCGCTCCACCTTATACCTTATATATCACCTCGCGATATAACACGATGCCAAAGGGTCTGTAGGTCCTGGCATACGACCTTCACTTCTCCACCCCTTCTCTCTGCTGCACTTCGTACACACTTCCCTCGCGCCTACGAAGTCCGTACGCATGCCATCCAGAACCCCTCCACATTTTCTACCATCTCGGCCCGCTATAGAGCCCTCGAGCTAGGAATCCCTCAGCAGGAACTTCATTTCTCGATCAAGAAGTCGAGGAGAGATGCTTACGTATGGACATTCTCCTCCAATCTCCTGGTGTTCCAGTCTTCGCATTATCCGGAGGCAACCTTGACGCTTGTGTATTTCGACCCCACTCCTGGTTGTAGGATAGTAAAGTCCGGCCAGATCAAGTTGAAGGATCATACAAAGTCAGTGGTGAGGGTTAAGGTGTGTGGCAACATCTTAATTGTAGAACGTTCGGAGGAGCAGAGAGACATGGGTAGATCTCGCTACTTTTCAAGTACGGAATGTTATCGTTTGAATTATGGCGAAGACGATGATGAAGTGAAAGCAGTGTTGATGTGTAATATCAACACGTTCGAATTCATATATATCGACTACTCTCACCAGATACTTACCGATGTATCGAGCCGGTACTACGCGGCGTACTCAAAGTCATCGCCAGGTGTGGAGCGGCAATTATTTGTGTGGGATGTGGCGACTGGAGGGGTGGTTAAAGTTGTACCAGGTGAAGCTCTGGGGGGGATGGGCTTGATGGTTGAACTTATTCTGGTTGGCGACAAAATCGTATTGGTAGGGAACGATAAAAGAAATAACAACTTCCGGCGGTGGGGACAGTTTCAAGATGATTGGGGCTTTCTCTCACACTTCCGTGTCTTCGAAATCCTAGAATTGGAGGGGTCACAGAAGGACCCAGTTGGTGGGTTTGTGGGCAGGAAAAAAGTGGAGTGCCCCAAGGAATCGAACCTCTTATCAACCGCGTTTAAAGTCTCTGGGCGTGAAGGGGAGGAAGATCAGGAAGCAGCAATCATCCTCTGGGAACTTGAAGACGCGACCAAGAACGCTACCGCATACCATTACACCCTCGCCACATCCGCTTCCGCCTCTTATCCAATTAATTCACCACTAACACCAACCTATCAATACCGCCTAGATGAAAGCGATGACTCAAGTTTACAGCCCGGTTTATATATACCAATCGATGCCAAAAGGTCCTCCCCGTTCATCGTAAAATCGAGGGAACCACTAAGCTTTAACATGGAATTTACTGGCCGAAATGAGGAGTTCCTGGATACAAGACTTATGCTATACCATCTCAAAATTCAAAGCTTCTACCCCTCCTCCGATGTCCCGGGAGTGATGGAGCTAGAATGGCAGACAAAGCTTAAGGATAGAAAAGATAATAGTAAAGAGAGAAAGGTACATTCTGCGGATAGAAATGTAAGTTATTTGAATGTTCATGGAATGGATGTGGCGGGCGATGAGCGCATGAGTGCGTTCTTGGAACTGAGTGCCTCTGGGTATATGGACTTGGTGGTGTTGGTGTGGGATCGACCTTTCAAAATCGGGGGTAGGGTACTGGAGTTGTCTGTATAGTTTGTGACTTTCCGAAGTACCTGCCTGAGGAAATCATCTTGTAGATGCATGTATTTTAGCCTTGAACTATTCCTATTTTTCAGCCGAAGTATCTCCCTAGCGTGTTATAAGTGTATACCATTTATATCTATAACTGTGAAGTTCTCCGATCCGAAAGATTTTATGCGAGAGCACTTCCCCCTGAACCCCCCGCGTTAGTAATAGGCCCTTTGCGCAAAAGACTCCAGAGTCTTTTTCCGTAACCTGATTAGTGCATATCCTCCCATCAACCAATCACACAAGTAGAAAAAGACTCTGGAGTCTTTTGCGCGAAGGGCCTTATATGTGGTGGGAAGCTGCGTGGTGAAGAGCAACTATTTGGGGATAAAAATATTTATCTGTCAAAATTGAGCTCGATTAAAGGGCCTACCCGATGATATTAGCAACACTATCACCTGCAAAAGAAACTGTTACTATGGCCCAAATCTCGTCCCAACGTTGATTTGTGAGGGGTTATTTAGGCCGAAATTAATGCAAATATGTGATTAGTTGTCCACAATTAAAGGTCGCAACCTGACTTTTATAATTTGGAAGTCCATTGACCTCCAACCAAAATGGTTCCGAGTGGTATAGCGGTTCACGCTCATCAAGTGGCCCTTAGTTATAGACACTACTATAGGTTACGCTATCAAAGTCTATTACTTATGTATTAGTTTCTGTTTTTCTAACTGCATGTTGACTTTCTAAAAAGCACTCCGGAACCCTAATTATAATAGGTGGAGGGGGGTATCAAACTTACTAAAGTAATTCATGAGTGTGCTCTTCTTCAAGAATTCCTTCCCTCCTTACTCTTCCCAGCCTTTAACATTAGTACTTTAAAACCCTCGTTTAAAGATGTTGGTAACTTTAGAATAAAGTTCACCAAGGTAGCGCGCAAGACCAGGCTTCCTGGCTGTCAAAAGAGTAGTGTTGGCGGCCCCAGCCCCCCCGCACCCCCCAAAGACAAGCCGGCCCCATTAGTCTACTAAACTACCTTTCTTCTGAATCTGCTGGCCGATGCCGCTTTAGTGGGCGTTACTTGAGGTGGGGTGGGGTCTCCCAATCCTAATTCCTCGATTGAACGCACGCATCGAAATGTTGAGTCAATTATACCACCGGCCTACGGGATTTATAGTTTTCTCTCCTGAATTTTAAAGGAATCTTTATAGATTTAAAGCTCAGCTACGATCGTAGGGTTATGATTAATTGCTCTCAAGTCTCTCTTGTTGCGAATTTAACGGTCTGTCAAGAACTTGCTAACACCCCCCCAGATCTATTACCCTATTAGTCTTTGGGTTTTTAGATTTTACCTTTGAAATTTAGAAAGGGTCAAGATCAGAGCCTTCCTCAAATTCAGTATGCCAGACAGTATTTTCGGCAGAGTCAAGAATTTTAATCAGATTTGTGACGTCAATGTGTCCGAAATAATTGTACGGCTAGGATCTAGCTGTGTTAGTTTATTGGGGCATAGCCCTATAAAGGAAGAGCCATATGGGGTGAGACCAGAAACATACTAAATATCCACTTACGAATTGTAGTCATCGTATTTCTCTGGAGTCAAATTTCGGGGTTAGACCTGATTCTCTAGACCTTTGGGCGAGTAAATTGTAGTAAAAGCAAAGTCTGCTCTTTACCGTCTACCTGAAGGTGAAAGAAAACTCCCGTTTTGATCACAGTATTGTCAGGACTGTTATCATCTGCGTTGTAAAAGACCCTCGTTGGGGGTTTGGACTCTCCTCGCTTGACAGATTGGAAGAATTAACTCTTCGGGCCGGGGAGAAGAAAGTTGTGGCTCGAGTTCAGACATGATGATATGTTTATTTTAGGGACGGTTTTTGTTCTATATTCGATAACCCCTTACGGATTGGAATGTTAGCTCAATATGAAGGTTCTGTACGTATACGGGGACGTACAGGCACCCAAAGTATTTATATATCTCTTCTCAAGCACTGAGGTATCATGATATAGTAAAAAAAGAAGTAAGTGAACAATCATAAGATGGAAATAGACGTCCCACCCCCACCGAGCAACACACCTTCTCTAGATTAATATTTTCAATCTACTCCGTGTTTGAGCACACTTGGTTGATTCAGGCTGGGGAGCCGATCATTATTGTGAGTCGGAAGGATAGCGACTTGTCAAGAACCTAAATCTATACTAGGATCATGCGGTTATTCTAGCTTAACTAAGACAACTCCTGAGCGGAGATTGAACAAGTGACTATACTTATAATCCTCGAGGCTCAAGGACCGATTATTGCGTACAAGAATTGAAAAGGCATTAGAAATCTGGAAGCAATGGACGGAGTACAGACGGAAGGAGGAGGGCGAGGTGAGCGAAGAGGGGTGGGAAGGGAAAGGGAATATAACCGGGGATGGGGCGGCCTTGAGAAAGAGTGACCGTAAGGCAGGAAAGCGAAATTGATTAGAAATGTTATATTAGCTGTTTGTTTTATGATTTTCTTTTGTTTGTTATTGGCGGCAGAAGCGGGGTAGTTCTGGGGTAGTGGGATATTGTCATAGCTGGAAGGCTGCATACAATCAATGAATTAAACAAAAAAAAAAATTATTGCGTACATTCGGACCTAATCATGAGATATCACTCTCGAACCTGCATGGGCTGTTGGAAGCTCTTGGCGGATCTTGGCATACCAAAGTTGACCATAGGTGTCCTATCATGTTCTTAGGGACATCACCTGGCCATGGCATGGAGCCTCATGATGTTGGTTTATGGCTCATCACTTTGTGTAGACACAAACTCTCTCCCTCCAACCACATCGGAGCAGCATAGTAAGAGAAAATGGTGCCGAGTGAGACACCATGCCGAAAAGAATCCCTATTAACCTAAGTCAATTAAGATTATCACATGATTCTGATGGAAGGTAGGCAACCGCAGCTAAAATATGAACAGAAATTCTTTTTATCGAGCAGACACACGTCACGCAGTGTTGCTATTCCAAGTGTTACATTTTTGCGGGGTATCGAAGGTTAGACAAAAGATGGCACTTTGTAAATTATATGTATGCTAAGATGTGGGTTATGTACTAGATATACAATGCACTAGAAAGTTGATATTCTGCTGGGAGTGTGTTTTGGCACTTGGCCTGTTTTTTCCGCGCCGGTGGCAGTTTAGTATGTACCCTATATAATTTTATTAACATGGCCTACCTTCAGCTTCTCATAGGGCTGGCTTCTTCTCCTCTTCTTGGAGCGCACAAATTCTGCGTAACCTTCAACGGGTGTACTAAGTGGATCAGAGCGCGCACACATACTTTACATACATTATAGGAATAGTCGTAGGGCGTAGGAAAGCCTGGAGGTTACATGTAACTCATACTATGCCAAATGATCTGTACCCATAAGTACACCAATTGCATAGGTGAATAAGACCTAGGCAATATGCATGATCAGTACTCGTAAAATACATGTACGTATATGTAGGGGGGACCCTCGCGACCGCGAGGTCTTACTTTTAGTAATGGCCGGCCACCTTGAATACTTGTAATTGTAGTTTGACTATGACATTTCCCCCAGCTGCCCACCCCCTCAGTTGCCCACCTCCCCCAGCTGCCCACCACCTCCGGCCACCAATGATTAATCTTTTTATGTTTAAGTAGAGATATTTTAGCTAGAAGTTTATCTCGACTCATGCTACTTCCAAAGCCACTAGCAATTAATGCAGGTAATCAATGCCATTCACATTTAATACCACCCCGGTGTCCTGTATCCCTGTAAAGACTAAGTCTCTGGCTCTTCCTAAGTGGTTGCGCGCAGTTTGTACTTACTAAACCACCCCTGCCACTCTCAGCCAATCAGAGTTCAACAATCTTAGGAAACCCATGGCCAACGGTAGCTATATATAGTACATATTAGATTCACACTATTGCATGCAATACAAAGGTAGCCTTGGCGGGTTTTTTCTGTGTTATATAATATGAGGTTACGAGTAATATTAAGGGCCCATTTGGCAGCCAGACAAAACGGAGTTTCCAAGGATCAAGGCCTAACAAACAGATCGTTGAAACGGAATTTACAGCCTCTGGTACTAAAAACAGGGTTTGGGTGTCTGGCCTAGCCAATAGAACTCTTGTCACACTTCTACAGTAATTCTACCAGAGGCTATCTCTTTTGCTGGTGAAGCTGCCAACATTTAAGGAGGCCGCAGAGTGCACCGTGCACCCGAGAATTTTCCCAGAAATACGCCGCCTGTACTTCTGAGAACTGGTACATGGTTGTCACGGTTCCGGAGGTGGCCCCTCAAGAGTTGGCAGCATTTAATCACCAGCGAAAGAGATAAGGGTGAAAACTCCGTTTTGGCCTATTGCCAAACGGGCCATAAATCAAGTTTCCCATAATTGAGCAGGCCACCCGAAAAGCATGCATCTAAACGAGTGGGGCAATCTGACGACGTAATCTCTTTCTTGGCATCCATTCTGTTGATACAAAACATTGATTATACAATTGCACATGTATTTCCGGACTCTTGAAACAATCGTCAATATGCAATGCCTTTGATCTGCCTCTTTGTAAATCGCGGGGTTACTTCAAAGTTAGAATAGTAAAGTGTAATTATCACTTAAAACCTTTCCCTTCTACTTGTAGGATCTCTTCTGACACCAATTATACCTTATATATCAATCCTGTACAGTGATTGTTGTACTTTTATGGCCACTTTTGCTGGACAGAACGTAGTCTCGTGCCCATCCCCTATTTTGGTGTGGTTGGAGATGTAGTATTTTTTATGTATTAGTCCACACCGGTATTGAGCACACCACATAAAGAAATACCGATCGGGTCTGGGAACGAGACTAGACAGAACGTACCACCCCAGAATGCTGTCTTCTTGCCTAGCTTGTGTTCCGCTTAATACTCAAACTAGTTTTGTCTACATCTCTCAGGTATAATATGCGCGCTTTTACCTAACACAACCCGTATCCGGAGCTTGTTAACACTACATGTAATATATGGATCTGCAGTGTTAGCTTTAGCTGAAAGATTTACTGCAGCATCCCTTGAACCTCGGGTCTCGACACTTTCTGCGACACGCATAACTGCATTTTCTTGCGACATTTTAAGTTCAGGAAACCTGAACGTGCACACATCGACGTCAATCTCAAGTCTCGGCACTCCCGGCGCAGTAGCGGTCCTTGGGTTGCAGACTCTGATTTTCCAGTGAATTTCACTACCCGGGTCGGTGACTAGGAACTTACAGAACCCCTCTACGTGAATAGAAGCCCCAGATCTTTCAGATTTTTTCAAGGCGGGAGATACTTTACTCCTGCGGTGATTTAGTAGCCAGTAAAGGCCCATTATGCATTCTTCAGATCAATTACCATCTGGGGACACCAATCGCCAAATGATGGTTAGTATAGATATTCGATAAATCCATGTGATAATGATATGCAAGTCAGACGTAGATCAGCAAATCTCCCGAAGGCGCCTTGGTTATCAGTAGTGGAGTGATCCTATGTATGCAGTTTTCTCTTGGGCTTGTCATAATCCTCTGGCCTCTTAAGCTTTGTGCCATATGAGAATACTATTGGATTTTAAATCCTGACACCTTTGAAACATTTGATTATACAGGCTTTGCTATTTTGAGTATCAACTAGCTGAGAATAGCTTCTCCGGCGCTATAGAGGAAGGTTACAACTTCCCAAGAGCCTTGGCTGCCATTTCTACTTCCTGTTCCAAACTATCAAAAAGCCCCTTTTGTTTAGATGCCCAGCCTAATTGCCTAGCCCGCTCAGCCTTCCCTCTTGAGTTACTACCCCACTCCAAGTGGCCAGTAGGAGCAAACGTCTTAATAACCTCTGGTTCCAAAGACTCGATCTTGTTGTCCTGGATAAGCTTTTTGTCTTTGCAAATATTGGCAATTGCCTGAGAAACATCTCCCCATATCTAAATTTCCCAGGTGTTAGTAGCAACTCGAGAATTGGGAGAAATAAAGAAGTATTGACTCACATGTTCACCATTCTCGGCAAAGTAATAGTTCTCGGGTCCCCAGGTTACCTTTCCGCCATTCTGCTTCAGAGCCTCCTCAACGAGCAAGACGTAAAGCTCGGCAAGATCAAGAACATGGACATTGTTCCAATAGGTCTTGCCATCGTTGACTTTGAATCCTTTGCCACGCTCAATGGTCCACCTAGCAAGCTGGGGCACTTGCCAGCTGACCTTTTTTCCTGGCCCAGTCCCAAGACCATAAATACAGCATGGGCAAATGATTGCAAGCTTCTTGCCCGATTCAAGAACAACTTTGTCGACATCCCGGTGCCAAGCGTCATCAGGAAGAGAAGTGACTTCAGAGACACCGCTAACATCATTGTAGACGTGGGTTCCAAGGTGGGTACCGTATCCGTTCTTTTTCCAGTCCAGGAGGATGGAAGTGCCAGATGTGTGAATCAGGTAAGAGGAGGGGGAAAGGGCGGTGGTAATTGTGCGAGCGGAAGCCACATGATCATTATTGGCGCAGTCTATTCCAAAATAAGATGAGTGCTCATTGACAGAGACAAGGACTGAGAAAGGGAAGATAGACATACTAATGACTATATCCGCCTTTGCAGTCTCCTCGGTAAGGATATCAAGACTACGTATGAATTAGATACAAATCGAAGACCTCGAAAGTGAAATTTAGGTTTACCAATCCAAGTCTCCAGTCACGACCCTTGCATTGGAATACTGAGCAGTAACCTTTGCGGCTGCTCCGGGTGAGCGTACAAGCACAGCATACTCTAACTCTGGGTGCTTCTCCACAAGTGAATTGAATACCGTTCCACCGATATAACCGGTAACTCCTGTACTAAGTGACACAGCCTCTGTCAGCGTCGGGCCTCTTAAGGGCATTGGCCAGGGAACATACAGAAAGACTTTGGTAGGCATTCTTATTTCGATTGAGTTTGGGAGATGTGTTGATCACAAAAAGTAAAAGTGAAGTTTGCGAGATTTATGGATAGCCAACTGGAGCCGATAAGGGATGATGAAAGTGCTGATGGGAACCTGCAGATGTGAGTGAACACAAGAGATGGGATGTGGTGGAGTGGTGGGGAAGAAGAAGGAGGGGATTAAGTACATGTGGGTGGATGTAAAGCGGTGACATCAGGGTTAGGCTTTGTGCTCTGCATCTGCCGTGTTTACCAATCCATCCCTTAGCATTCAATATCAGGCCGTCTTATATACCTCGATTGAAGCCGCTCATACAAAAGGCTACCGCCCGATAAAACCAATCATGGAAGCGTTATAAGTACGAGTGTACTTGCTGAAAAGAAAGTATGGTCCCAAGGTGAGCCAACCGGGGATCTTCGGTTTAGGATTAGAACGTTGATGCATGTGTAGACGACTACATCATATATGCATATACTTTATTTAAGATGGCTCAGAGACCTTTCCCTTATAAGTATTATTAACTCACGCGTATTATATATATAGTATCTACTGAATTAATTAAGTGTACTTAGTAGTAATTATGGAACAAATACAGTCGTCGCATAATTCGAAACATTTCGAGCACTCAAACATTATTGTACATGTATTTACCCTACATTATTGTTTAGTTGTAGACGCCTTCCCCCTCGCCGGAACAACCCCTCAGCGGGACAACTAAACCTAAGAAGGGAAATATCGTCGTTGTAACTGGCCGTTTTACTAACCAAATATCAACCAATCAATATCTGTTCCAGTGAGTGGGGTGTTCCAGTGGAGGGGGAGCTGCCCATTCAAGCTTGAGGAATATACGTACTATGTTTCAACAGGCTTATCACCCGGACAGGCAGAGAAATCTCCCTCATGCATTAGCGTTCCCTATCCAGGAAGTGATTAACCAAAGTACTCGATATCCACCATTCTCCTTACAAATTATCCCTGTCTTTACTTGCATTCTCAGGTTCTTCTGGTGGATAGCGAGTACATGTAGGGCAGCAATGTGTATATAGCATATCCAAGTTCCCTCACCCAAAATCGAGACCACATGATATTTATGCATGAAAGAGAGATTCGAGTCAATGATCCGGGTGATAGCTGTATATCTAAACGCACGCATGACATGTACCGAGAAGGATATTTCGTTTATTACCGAGACATCAGTTTATAATTTAGAGTTCGACAATCATCTCCAGTCAACGGTCACACAACCTTCCCTTTATCGCCGAGAATGCCGATATATCATTACATTTAGATACATGTAGTTCATACAGACAGGAAAAAGAAGCCCCCACCATACTTATTTACGATTAAGTCAACCTTCGTTGCAACAATAGAGGTTAGCTCGATCAGATCCCACAGGTATATTTATGATACTATACCAAATTTAAAGGCTTCCACGAGCATTGTTTAAAATGTCATACTTACTACCTCCGGCTAGTACACGCGCATGCTAATATTTTTTATACCAATCGTTTTTCTCTCTCTCACTTTAGCTTAAGCTCTCTAGATACCCTCGCGGCTGGATCGAAGTCTCGTACAACAAGAAGGGTAGTTGATCTGAACACTGCAAGATAATTAGCCTTACTAAATGTAGCTATATATACCAGATCGCTCGCCGCAGTTCTTCTTCAAGGCGGCCGCGGGAGTGGGTAGGTTGTGTAATTAGTGGGCTGAGAATCACTTCAGGCCTTGCGAATTTCGTGCGGCTGAATCAATCCACACATGCGTGCAGTTAGATATACGTGCAATGGCTAGCTAGAAGGTTTATCTTACAGTTAATTTTATATTAAGGGGCGGGTAGCCATCAGATTATCTACACGTGCACGTAGCCTTTTCAGGAAAGTCTTAGAAAGGCTACCGGAGTCGAGACAGTTCTGCTTGAAGAGATGGACGGCTTCACATGAAAATTTGGATTCCAGAACCTAAATCTAAACAGGAGAGGAGGAGGAGGGGAGGTTCTGGTTTCTAAACGTCGGAGACCTAGAAAGCAGCAACAAGATTGGCCAATTGGGCGGCCGTGAGCCTTTGCCATACTAGCCATAAAAAAGATTCTAAAACATTTACTATCAGCCTTGATATGATTGTTTTGGGGTTGCAAAAATTACCTCATGTTTTTTCAGCTGCCGGTCTTGATGCCTTACAGAATCAAATGGAAGCACGGCATATTGAGCTTTGTGTTCAAGACAATTAACCATCTTTCGTCCGAGAGTATCCCTGGTATTATAGCCCGAAGAATCATTACCTAGAGAAATCTTCAGGCATAAATAGGACGGTTTTTCCCTGGAATGCATTCGTACCAGCCTAGCATTTTACCTCCTTCTCCTAGGCCTCCTACTCCTCATTCTTCTTCTCCATGTCTTGCACTACAGCTCTTCCTATTCCAACGTTCAAAGAATCCATCATCCAATCCCACAGAGAGGATGGTTACTGGATTGAAACCTACTGGGCTGATCCCAAGGATAAGGTCCCAGGGCTCATTGGGTAAGGCCATTTAACGATATATTCATCTCATAAAATTCAATAGTAACAATTATGGAATAATCAGATACGGCCTAGCGGTTGGCGATATATGCGTCTTTGATAATCCGCTAAACGGCGGTCCCCAAGAAGCCAACGGTGGTAAGTAAATAGATATATCAACGCGTAAGTAAATATAGGTCACTTAATTAACAACCCACCAAAGACTGGAAACGTTACTGTGTTAAGAAACTCAACTCTCCTGTTGCTGTCTGTCCTGGAAATTGTTCTGGCTCTGGCCGTAACGACATCGTCATATGTTACGAATATGGGGAGACATTCTTGACTGCTAACCCCAAGGGTGGTATCATATCATGGTTGGAGAACCCAGGGAGATGCGAGGAGACAAAAGCTTTGACGGAAAATTGGGAGGAAAGGATGATAGGCAGATGGCCTGCTATGCATCGATTGAAGGCAGGATACTTCACACAACGGTATATACCTCCTTTATAATCTTAAGACGTTCCAATAGCTGATACAAGATAAAAAGATCCATCTTAGAACTTATCGCTTTACCGAGTTAGTCAATCAACCCTTATAATAATCTAGCTATAGGTTAAGTGCTGATATCCATGCAGTTGTGAACGGGCTCACTCAGGGTGACATTGTAAGCAGGTCCCTATCCACCTAATTGGGGCCTACTCGTTAACAATCCCATTCAGGATACTCCAGTTCCCGTTTTCCTATATCAAAAGCCGGAGAAGTCTTGTGAAGCGTAAGAGTTTTAGGGCCTTTGAAACTTTGTCCTAGACATTGTCTAATATCTATGAATAGTACCGAGTGGAATCGATCAGTAGTTAACGATAACTCCTTCACAGTCATTCATGAGGGGACTGTCAAGAGGTATATATACTATCACATCATATCTAGAGAGGTTGAACAATGTACAGCTAATATCCTTACAGGTTTGAGGCACAGACTGGTCGTGATTCGATCTTTGTAGCATCCCGTGAGGGAATTGACTGGATATGTAAGTCTGTTTCGATAGTAACCATATATATAGGTTTCCAGACACTGACTCCCAATAACAGACTTTGATGACCAAGGGTGGAGAAAGGAAAAGATTACCGAGGGGCTACCAAAGAAGCCTGGTATGGACTATTACGGATGTGAATGTGTTGATGTCGGGAAACTTGGTGGTGACCCTTCTGCATACATCATGACCATTGATCCCTTCCATGGTGAGTCAAACCTAAATTATATGAAGTAGAACTTAACTTATAATCATTAGGTGGTACTGTCGCGCTTCTCACAAAGGAAAAGACAGGACCTGGATCTCATAAGTGGAACCGTGCTGTTGTTGATGTGTATGGTACTCCAGAGCAGCGACAGTGGAAGGGCACTGGTACGTACTCCTAGAATTCGCCCTCTTATCAAGCTAACTAAAGAAGGGCCCGGCCACTATGTTACAATGGCGGACTTCGATAACGATGGTGATGATGAGTGCCTCATTGCCCTAATGGGGCCCTATCCCTACAAGGTAACAGCCAGTCCCAATTAATAACTCTATATCTGATATTTAACGCTATTTGTGGTAGGGGGTATACTACTACAAAGCTATTGACCTCGAAAGGAAGGTGTTCGCAAAGTGGCTAATTACGAAGGAGTCTGCTGCTCGTATTGCAGTAGGGTAAGTTGTCACAAATCAACGTGTCTATCAACTAGTACTCGCTAACAAATATAGTGACTTCAATGGCAACGGGAAAATGGACTTTGCCACAATCTCTTATAACGTGCCAAAATATTATGAAGAACCTGACCCGAAAATCAGGCTCTACACCAATCAATTTGTCACCGAAGTCATAGATAGCACCCCTAAAATCATTGCCACGGTCTGGGGAGGGGAAGCATTGTACTACGTCCCCAAGCCTACCGATATCAAGACTGCGCAAATAAGCCCGCTCATGGAAGTTGCGAATTACCAAATGCAACTAGAAATCCACCCCCCCAATTCAAGTGTCCCAACATCCACCGGAGATGCCATCAAGGTTCTTTACGGCCAGGTTCAAGACGGAGATTTTGTGCGAAGAGCACTCAGTGTTCCCCAGAACGAGAAGGCTTCCTCTATGCTCATCCATGATAAACTTGACATCTCAAATGAAGGAGCTATCTTGGTACGGATCAGGCCCATGGGTGCAACTAACCCAATCCTTAACCCACCGCTATGTGCTAAAACAAATGATGTCCCGGTAGTGAACTCATTTGAGTTCAGCTATCCACAGCTTGAGCTGCCTACACCTCTCAAGTTTATCAAAGTCGAGGATCTTGATTGGGGACAAGCATTTGCAGGTGTTGATTTCAGCAACATGACTGGTATCGACTTCAGGTTCATAGGTGGGGAACATCTATGCCACATGCAATTCTGGACCGCAGGTATGGCCAGATTCCCCCTCATCCTTCTATCTATTTAAATTACTAAAAATCGCGTTTTAGGCAAAGGGGTGAGTTGTGGGACGCATAACCATTCTGAGGATACATTCCTCGAGGTACATCTTTGTCTCTCTGCCGGCACCGGAGATTGTGGCATGTGGCGCGTGAAAGAAGGTTACCAAGTCGATCCGGAGAACCCTAACGCTGTTCCGGAAGACCAGTACGTTAAGCTCTATCTAGATACATTAGAGCAGCAGGGTGGGTTTTGGGAAAGAGATACTTATGGCAAGCCCCTCTGGGCGGATAACGGGGCTATCACGTACCCATGGCATAAGTGGCAGAGTGGAACTAAGGGAGATAATCTGGATATTTGGATAGCATTTGAGTTTAATCCTGAGGTAGATCTCTAGTGGATCAGAGTCCCAGGTCAATTGTCTTTGGGGAGCATACTTTCTTTTGCATTTTAGCTGATAGCTTGGGTAACTTTCACCGCCCTGACATGTAATAGTCGCTGAAATTTGAATTGATATACTGCAAAAGCGCTGAAAACCTGATATAACATTGAATCAGTCGTTACCATTGTCTTTATGATAAACCAATCTTTACCTATAGTCTAATGCCCTTCGACACAAAGGTCTTTAGCTCCAGACATAAAATATCATAGAGTACATATATGCGCATATATTCTGGTGTACATTGGATTCATAGCATATCACTCGCTAATTCTAAGCGGTATCTAGTTTTTTAAATTCCTATAAAGATAGTTAGGAAGATTGCGGAATCCATAATGACATCTAGACATATATAAGGTGGCTGGAGAGGAAGGGTGGGTGGGGTGGGATAATCAATGGTAGATCTACTCTATTGAATTATCCAAACTTAGATGCGGACAAAGTATTATACCGACTAGCAATAACGTATTTTACAGTTCATTAAATCTTTATAAAACCTAACTCCCCCTTAAACGCCCACTATTCATTTTCAAAATAACATGAATCAGACAGAACCAAGTACTTCATCAAGCCTCTGTTTTATCGCTGTATTATCACTCATCTCCTCATCATGGCTTGACCCTGGAACTGGAAAGTCTACGCTGTGGTTATCATAATAGCTTTCTCCGACCTCTCTCCTTGTCATTGTCACCACCCCGACGCTTCCTGTCCCTTCGACCGGTTTACTAACTCCCTCAACCGACCCTAATGGCATTGGGCCTCCCTTTGCCCGAGCACCCCGATTTTGGTAGCCACTGGTGCGATCCTTTTTGATTTCAGGAACGCTTTTTACGGTACCTAGTAGGCCGGGAATAAGCTTTTTAAGAAGTGGACGGATGGTGGGCATGGAGCAGCAGATTATGGCGATGTTGACCTCGACACTGTGAGCGTTAGATAGGCCTTCTAAAATGTCACCTCAGCGTCTATCATGATCAACTTACACCGACCAAGCACTTATTTGGACACCGCCTGTATCTGGATTGAATATCAGCTGGCCGTAGTCCAAAACGAGCGGAGAGCTCCACCGACATGATAAATCGGACACAGCAGGGTCAGGTGACACCACTATCTTTGTAATGACAATAAGCTTTGAAACAGATGCGATTGGGACCCTAACCGTAAATTCCGTCAGCTCTATCTTATTTGCACCTCTGGTTTCTCCTTGATCCTTACAGGAAACCCAATAGAAACACAATATACAAGCCCCACTTCTGCCTCCTTGGCAATTTCACCTGCGTAATCAGCCTCAAAGGCAGTAGCCACAATACCAAATCTGTCACAATATTTATCCCCTGTGTAGAGTATTGCAATAGATCAAATTGCAGACATGTCCCCTTCAAATTTGACATTGGATTCATTCTTTCCCAACGATAGTGAATAGGTGTACACTGAAAGATAGAAGCTATGAGTGTGGATACCGTTGCTGCAGTAGTAATTCCGAAGATCGTCCAGGTGAGTTTAATAGTTCTATTTGTAGTAGATATTCGTACGAGGAGTAGGCTGAGCGAAGCCTTTGTGAAACCTAGGCTGACAGTGTATATTAACTGGGATATGTATGCGAGCTGCACCGATTTATTAGAAAGCATTATATCGTGGGGGGCGTGAATTTTCACGGTGGTGGACTGACTTTAACTATTTCAACCAAGTTGAGGGGAGGAATATCCCAGGAATGTTTCCCGATACCATAATGCACACCTAAAAGCAATTAGATTTAGATGGCTCTTATGAGAGTATTAGGCTGACTCACCCATACAAGCAACAACAGTTAATCCTATGGCCGCTGCCTAAACCTGTCAGTAAAATTACTGTAACTTCCAATAGGTGCTCCCTAGTCACAATGGGTTTAAAGTAGGGGTTTAACTTACAGTCGCAGCCAAAATGGAGCAATCATCTGCACCCACAAATCCTAGTAGGACTGCCCGACTATAGATCCGTGAAGCAACAATTACAGCGGTAACAGCTATTAATACAAGCGTTAGTACTACCAATGACGGTCCAATATTATCCACTTCCTTGTTAGTTGTTATTGAGGAGGAGGAGGAGGAGGAGGAGGAGGAGGAGGAAGATGCATTGGTATAGCTCGAGGCATAGGATGAAGTAAGATTGAAAGGAATATCCTCCTCCCGTGGTATTAGAAACATACCGACAGTTGCGCATTCATACGTTAAGGTAAATGAAAAAGTCTTCCCCTCGAGGGAGCTAGAGGGCTTATATGGCCTATTTCGTTATTCCTTATCCCCGGAGAGGGCCGGTGCCGCTTACTATTTTACTGGGTATTTCCCTCTTCGTTTCTCCAGTATTGCCTGGGGCAAGGTTTCGTATGTGGCGTACTTGCCAAGCTTCTAGGGATGTTTGATTTGAAGCATCGAGATAGTTCCAAGATAACCACTAGTTAGGGTACTTGCCTCAGATATCCAGATAGTAGCTAGTCAAGTTTAACCTGAAAAGAACCTCATATCTGTGAATCGTGCCGGAGAGTGGTAGACCTCTAGAAACGATGATGAGAATACCTGCTCATCTTTCGCTTTCGAAGCCATTCGTCATGATATATGGGTATTCTACTTTACTTTAGTGCATGTGAAACTGCGTATCTCACGCGGGGGATGAATTTCGGGAGCACCCTCGAAACGTCGACGGGATCCACGGCCACGTCCCCGACTTACCAATAATCAACTAATCTTTATTAGGGATAGGTGAACCCTCGTCCCCTGAGAGATGGGATCGTCTGAGCTACTTTAGGCCTAGAAAATTACCGGGAGATTCGGTGCTCGGGGCTACGTAACAGCACCCAATACTCCCCCCTAAAGACATTTAGCTGGTAAGCTATCTCTAGCTTCGAGAAACACCTCTAGTCATAAAGACTGACAGCTTGAGACACTACGGGACAAGTTCCAGACTAGCCTGATTGTAGAGTAGAGTATTTGGAGTAAAACCAACTGCGAGGCATCCAAACAGTTAACATTTTTGAGAATACCATGTTGCACATCATGGACCCCGGACCCACTCTGTAGTGATATCTCTCAATCCTATGGTGAAGCTAATCGCGGACGTCGACGGAAGGCCAGTGCTGGGGCCTGGGGGGGGGGGGGGGGGTTACTCTAGCTTGTAGTTCCCGTCCTAACTTAGGATGAGGTAAATCAAACAAACGCTCAAGACTCCGAGCTCTTAGCGCCGTAAGCGTAGTTGATGAGATAAGCCAAAATATAGGTTATAGAGTAGAAGGATGATGAAACTAACGTCTTTGATACTTTGTAACACAAACCCCACTTTATTGATTTCACGGGAACATGAACCTAGAAAAAAGTAAAATACATGTAGTCATCTTTCAACTCCCCAACCCGGAAAAGCAAGGCCCAAAATCCGGGGACGAGCCTTGTAAGGTCAACCCTTGACGCCACTCATCCATGGAGCCTTCCGAATGTCTAAAGTGGACCTAAACCTGATTCTGTCACGCTCGTCTCCATACAAATTATCCTTGCCCTGAGCAACTGGTTCTTATGCTGGTAAGCGTGTAAGTCGTGAAAACCGGCAATAAGCGAAGACATGCCCTATCCATGTTCAAAACAGATACTGCCGCGCACTAGCCCCAAACTAGCAAGAGCTGAGGGAAACAGAGGGTACCTACAAGTACATACATGTACTATCCTTGAGAGTTCCGTTTCGACAACCCAAACATTAAACCCAAGGAGGTTCATAGGATAAAAAAAGAATATATACATGCACATCAGGTGGCCATGCCATTTATTAATTTATGCAAGGATAATATAGACAGGAGGGGAGGAGCACATCGATACGCGTAAGAGGGTGGTCACTGGTACCCACTTTGATTTGTTAGGCTTCGTATTCATGGTCTCAAGTACTACGACCACTGTCTACAGACTTACCCCTACACCCGTAGTACATGTATATACATGTATACATACACTTACCGTGCCCAGATCTATGGTGGGGAATCCTTGACACGGAGCAATTTGAGCACCTCAAGTTTGACCGGTTATAGCCCACCAACCACAACACATATTCTTAATCTTATTAGACAGATAGACTCAGTTTTACCTACTCTATCATTCTATTTGCTTGAATTTTTGAAATCATTTCTGGTTGTTGAGTTATAAAAATATTTGGGCGGGACAATGTCGCTTGTATGGCGTTTTTGCTTGTCTTGGCGCGCAGTTTGATGTATTAGTAAGCAAGATCAATGTCGCGGTCCTCCGCACAGTAGGACAAAGGTTGGGTGCTGACATGTGCTGACGTACAGGACCGGGTAATTAAGTGATGGAACACGGAGATACCTGCCCCGGCAAAACGCCACCAACATTTTGGTGTTTGTACTCTCAGGGCGTTCCATCACTTATTACGCGTCGCTGTACGGGCTGACTTGTGGCTGCACCCGATATCGGTTTAGTCTGTTTTCGGAACCACCCCAGGCTGCGATGTCAAAGCCAAGCCAAGCCCCCACGGAGCGGAGATCAGTCTTCAGCCTGCTAGATCAGTGCTATATGTACTGCCACTAATGTAAGAATAAGTCCATAATCCCCTTTGACTGTAGCAGACTCGAGTAGTCTCTGGGCCTTCGCAAATATTACAAATACATTTTATCTAACATTGGAGGGCCCGTACCCTTTACTCATACTAGAGCACAGTCTATAAAACCACCCTATATAAAGCACTAGTGGAGGACTTGTGCGAACGAGAGAATCAACGACCTCCGACCTATTGCTTGATTAAATAACCTTCACTTACCGATATGGTATAAGAGATATACTACAACAGTGTACGTTGAATGAGCTAGTGTGAGGATAGGTATTTATGTACTTGAACCAGTTAGAACTAGCCTTAGGAGTGTCAAAAACGTTCTATCAGTAGCCTACCCTCCTCTTCCTATCAACCAACCAACCAACGAGCTTCTAAAAACGAGTGATCTTCGATGATTACTTTCTGTCCTAGCGGATAGGAAAAACAATCTGACTTGTACCTTTCTGATCAATAGGACTCCGTTGATGAAGTAAATATTTACTATTCTTTCCGAGATTACAGTTTAAGCCCAATTGAATATTCGGTCTAAGCCTCAGGTAAGTGTTTAGCTCATATATATAGATAAGGGCAGAACATGTCCCAAAACGAATTAAAATCACCTATTAATGATTGATATAATTACGGTCATGTTACGTACTCCTAAACACCTATCAATTATTATCTCCAACAGAATATATCGTCTATTTCGCTGTACGTGGAAATCCGCGATCTAAACTACATAGTATATGCCGCGAGTGGGTAGCCAGTTGTCATGGCGGGCTGGTAAATCTACAACCAAAGGTGGTGGCAGCATCTAGGCCACTTACTGCAGCTGTACGCACCCGGAGTAGAGAACCTCAGACCCAGATACCAGTCAAACCCACTCATAGAGGAACTGAGAGAGCCAGCCCCCGCGGTTATGACCTTCGGCACGCGGTATAAAGCTTAACTTGCACAACTGGTTCCGGGTGGAGCTATATTTAATTTAGCCTGTGGGGGAATTCGAAGCTTTTTGGTTCTGCTGTGCGCACATTATGTACGTAGCCGCGCGCGCGCCGAAAGCAGAAAACCCAACAAGAGCGCACCTTTTCAGTGGCCCGAGGCTGCTTTCGCTTTTCGCTCTTCAGTACCTCCCGATATTGCCCCCCCCCCCCCGGGGGCCCTATCGACCCCACCTCCCAAACCTGCAACTCCGGAGCTCTGTCCTCGGTCCCACCGCGGTAGTTCCGTCCCTGTACTCTAATTTGTTTCTAGATCTCCCGTTGCGGTAGACGCGATATGCAGGTACTGCCTGGTGTATTAGTAGTCACGGAATGGAGGGGAGAGGGGTGTGGAATGTGCCCCCCCTTGGTACACAAATAGCTAATTGATTCGGCAGTCTAACTGTAATTAAGAGTCACAACCACTAGCTGTTTGCAGCAATTATACCCATTCTGATAGTGCTGGTTGCCGTGATATAAAGATGCTTTAGGATTAATTAATCTAATCATACGTAGAAATTACCCATATATCCTATAACTCCACAGGATATAATAAACGCAACTCGGTAATTCCTAGAAATATTTTACTAAGCTAAAAAACTTTTATTAAGAGGCAGTTTACAATAATTCTATCCAGCATCCCTCCCGTGCTAGGTGCTGATACCAGCCTGACCTAAACACTAGGCAGTTTATGTAAGTGCCGAGTGACTCCGCGTGACGAAACCTATTAGAAGCCAACTTCACCAAAACTCACTCGACCCCAACCACCACACCACGACCGCTATGGGGATTAGCTTTCTGATCAACCTCAAAGATAATGTCACCAATCCAATCTTGTTTTATGAGAATTATACGGTTCTTAGCTTAAAGAACATAATTGGTTGAGGAAATGCTTAGCACATGCGACCGCGACCAGCTGCGTCAGTATCAATCAACTCTGGGAAAGAGTTTTGACTGCGGGGTATTATCGAAGCGGGGAACAGTAAATATATACAATAGACGGTCTCGTCAACACGCATTCAAGTAAAGGGGTCTGTGAGAAGAAAACCACCATCCAAACAGGCAATTCCCCGAAAACGTCACAACCACCGACACACTACCGCTTGCGGTAAACTCTGCTAGTTATATAAGATTCCACCATAACTCTACTAACGTCCAGACGTCATATTTCAAACTATACCTCCGCCCTGGTGAAAAAAAAATGCATATTCCTCTCAGGCTTCTCACTCTATCACTTTTTGCATTGTGCCTTGGCGTTCCGGTTGCTGAAGAAAAATCTGGACAGGATACTCTTACCCCAGAGGCTGCTACAACGACTACCACCCCGAATACCACCACCCCCACTGCCACCACCACTTCTACTCCTAGCACAACTACTAGCACAACTACGACTGCTGAGGCGATTGAGGGCGCAGCGACACCTACGGCGACAGCAGCTCCAAAATGCAAGGGTATTACGTATCTTCTATGTGTGCAGACTTGTCTGCTTGGTGGCGGGGAGGCTTGCGAAACTGGGTGTGGTAAGTGCAACCGTTTTATTTCAATATTAGATCTCATTGACATATGAGCTAAGATGCGAGTAGCTAAAACACACTGCGGGGGATTGTAAGCAGGCGGTGAATCATCACTGACCAAGAAAAGATAATGCAAGCATAGTTAATACATACATTTCATATAATCCATTCATATTCCCCCCCCCCCCTATTAGTAGAGGTGCTCCATCACCCACATGTACGCAAAAAATAATCTTGTTTAACAAATTGCGTAATTTGCGTTTACCGTCTTCCCTGTTTCTAATTCTTTCAAACCTATTGCCAGAAAATGCATCCATATCGTTCCAAATGTAATCCAACATCATGATAGATTACGTGACGTAGTAATCTTATAGAGTACATATAAATGTCTCACTAGACCATCTAGGCCCCCGGGGCGCGACCGCGAGTACTCCGGTATTAAGGGTAAGTGAGCAGAACATGGTGGTGTAAAACAGGGATAAGCCACCGCCAAGTTCTTCTACCCACCTACCCTTGATATCGATACATTCGGCTTCACCAGGATTCGGGAGAGGTCAAGCGAGTGATGATTTATGATCTACAGGCAAAAGCTTGGTGCATTGTAGACATAGTTTCCAACGTACTCTTTATCAATAAGCCAGAATCTCGAGGAATCACTTGACGACTTGGGCAACGCAAAAAAATAATAAGAAGCAAAGAACTAAATGATGTATGACTTAATGAATACTCGCCTTAAAAGAGGAAAAAAAAAAACCGAAGGAAGATCGAAAAACAATCGCTATCCTACCCCATAAAGCTCCCGATCCATTACAACAAGTAAACAAATCAAAACCCCAGATCCGCAATGCAGTGCGTCGTATAGCCACCAAACCAAACCAAACCAATCAAATCAACCATCCAACAACCAACTTAATGATATTTATATGATACAGTGTGTTCGTTCAGGGTTGAGAGGGGAAAACAAATGATTCGCTCAAATAAAAAAGCTTTCCAAATATGAAGGGAAAAAAAGAAAAATAGAACACAGTTATACCTAGATTTCAGATATCACAGTGGCGCTGAGGCGGCATGCATGATTCGTGGCATTGACTCTGTTGTTCGTCCCCGTGTTGTTTTCCCGTTGCTGATATCTTTCAAATTTTCCCTCTCTCGCCCATTCCCCCCAGATGTGGCGCTGTTCATAACTTCCTCCTGAAGCTGTCTTTTCAGTGCTGATATGTTGATTCCATGCATACTATTCTCATCACGATGGGAATAAATTGAGTCGAACGGATCCTCCACCGGTCTTCCATGGTGGTCAGATGCTTTGGGTGTACTATTCACCGACACAACCGTCGAGAGTGTTGGCGGCTCCATGACCATCCTCTTGACATCCTGACTCGATATAATTCCTTTCTCCGTTACCACTACCGCCACTGGCCCCGACATTCCATTACCGTCCGTCCCAGCAGCGTGTGCAATCGCTGCCGTCGTAAATGCCGACTTTTTGGGACCCGCAAGTGGAAGGTCTCCACTACCAGCAAAAGGCGTCGACGGCGGCGCACTGATCGGGTAACTATTGCTGCGCAATGTATGCTTTCCAGGACACCATTTCAGCAGCATTTTCTCAAGTGTTGTACATTTCACGGGCTTGGCTAGATAGTCGTCCATCCCAGCGTCCCTACATTTTTCACGGTCTCCTCTAATTGCAGAGGCTGTCATGGCAACGATCGGGACTGTAGACAACCACTCAGAAGAGGGGCTGGGGCCTTGGGGGAGTTTAGGTGTTTGTTTGGGGGTTCGCGGGTTTCTCCAAAGCGAAACTTCTTTGTTGCCTTCAGTTGGATACTCGTATAACTTACCGGAACGGATTATGCGGGTGGCGCTGTATCCATCGAGTTCGGGCATTTGAACATCCATCAGGATAATGTCTGGCCGCTGTGGACGTGTTGTTGATGAAGAGGTAGAAGATGAAGCATCACTATTAGAGGGTGACCCGGGTTCTGTGGGGATTGGCGGTACAGCTTCCTTGAGGAACTCCAGGGCCTCCAGGCCATTGCTTACAGCAGAAACAGAGAAATTAAGCTTCCTAATCAGCCTTATTGCAATCTGCTGGTTAATATCATCTAATTCACACCATCAGTAAAACCGGTCTCCCCCGCACTGTGGGGAGCAAACTGACTATCTTCAACGACCAACACATGGGTTCTCTTCCTCTCCTCCATATTCTTTTCTATCTCTGCTGCCGTCAATGGCCCTGGCGAAATTCTTTTCAACAAATTTGTTGAATGGCTTGAGGACCTTGTCCTTTTTAGGGCAATATCTATAGGGGACTCAGGTGGCGTCGAAATACCGCAATCAGATGATCGACAAGATACGGACACATCTGACTGCAATCTGTCTGGAAGACTACTTATATCTGCTGGTTGCGGGAGGCACCCATTTTGGTACTGCGGGCGATGAAATGGTATCGTGAAGTATGCAGTAGTACCGGCGCCAAGACTAGATGAAAGGCCAATAGTACCACCCATAAGATCAACAAGCTAAAATCCGGTGTCAATCATCAGATAAACCACTTTTAGGATTATTTAGTGGGAAACGAACGTTTTTGCTAATGGTTAGACCTAAGCCTGTCCCGCCAAATCTCCTCGCCGTTGATGAATCTGCCTGAGTAAACGGCTGGAAAAGCTTTTGTTGGACATCGTCGTCAATTCCGATACCGGAATCTTTTACTTCAAACCGTACAATTATCGAGTCCTCGTCCTCCTTCTCAACCTCGACGTACAACTTAATAAAACCCTCGTGGGTAAACTTTATACTATTTGTTAGTAAGTTTGTTAGTATCTGCCTAATCCTTCCCGGGTCCCCGATAACTGTCATGTTTTCCCCAGCCTCTCCCCAATCAGCATCACATTCAAAAGCCAGTTTCCGCCTCTCAACATCAAAACTCAACATCTTAGTCACATCCTGAACCACAAGTGGTAAACTGAACTGAACCTCTTCGATATCAAGTCGTCCGGACTCGACCTTAGATATATCGAGAATGTCATTGATAACGGTTAATAGTGCATTGGCTGACCGTTGGATGTTCTCTGCAAATTCGCGTTGCTCCGTATCTAAGTTCGTATCCAATATAATCTCCGCCATCCCGACAACCCCAGCAATCGGCCTACATTACACTATCTAAGCCCCACTATCACGTTTTTCGGGAGGGGGAAACTAACGTTCTGATTTCATGCGACATAGATGCAAGAAACTCGCTCTTGAGCTTACTCGCCTCCTTTGCTGCACTCTCAGCTGCGGCTAATACTCGATTCTCTCGCTCCCTTGCTTCGAGCTCCTCGCTCGCCTTGTGTACCTCCGTGGTATCGAGAGAGACGCCAATAATGCCTGCCACGTAATTCTGGTCATATTGCCCGGCACTACCCTTCTTGCCTAGTATGGGCACATACTTTGTTCTGAACCAGCGCCCGTCTTTTAGTTCGGTTTCAGAATATAGCAGATTGTCTTTACCGTTCAGGATGTTCTCGATAGGGTGGAGAAATTCCGGGCAATCTTGGAATAATTCGTAAATGTCCACGCCAATATACGATTCTGCAGTGTTATGAAGATCCCAAATAATTGACCCTTCAAGCAACGTGATATGGTTGCTACAATCAATTGCCCATAGCGTTATCTGGGAATGTTGGAGAACTTCTTGCAGCTGCTTACGAGTACGGCGAGCCTCGGATCGGGCTTCGACAAGGTCGTGGATGTCCGTACATGTTCCGTACCACTTGATGATCTCACCTGTCCGGGGGTCTCGAAGCGGTAACGCTCGACCGAGCATCCATCGCCACACTCCGTCATAACGTCGGCAACGGTATTCCACGGTATAGTCTTGCCCAGTTTCCAGACAGCGCTTCCACTCCTTGATTACTAATGGCATGTCTTCCTGCTAGGAGAAAAACGATCTGGTTAATAACTCTGCATGCATTTCAAGCTGACAGTGGTAAGGGAGAAGTAAAATAAATTGGGTTAGAAGGCTCTGTCAGGGGTTATTACGGGATGAAATGGTGCTTTCCAGCCCTTGGTAACAGAAATAGTCAGCGCCCATTGTTCAGCAAAAGATGTGATAGCCAGACCGTTACCATTCCCAAAGATTCTTCTTTTGAAAGACCTGTAAAATCGTACCACCTTTTTGAATAGTAGTCGTGGTATCCGTCCGGTCTGGTGGTCCATATCTGTAATGCAGAAGCCCACACGATCAATTATTACCCGTTAGACTTATATTGCGGAGTTTAAATTCGCAAATCGAAACTTACCAACTGAGGCATGCAATCGCACATCGTCATGAACCTCAGTTCGTTCGTTTCTTCCTGTACCACCAGCTTCTCTTGGTACTCTGTAACGTCCCTCAACCATATTAATCCGCCAAGAAATTCCCCAGTATCGTTATCGTAGATGCTGTCGCCATGGGCGTCAAATACCATCTTTTTGCCCTCTCTTGAATACATGCCAAATCTCCCAGGGCTAACGGCTTTCTTTGTTTTGACTAACTTGACCAATGGGTATTCGTCCGCTTCCAGTTCACGTTCAAAATCTTCAGAGTATAGCTTATACCATTTCCGGATATCATCGCGGTGGAAGGTATAGGTATCTCTTTCTGCAAGCGAGATCGCTAGGGCTGCACGGTTGGTAAAGCCCATTGAGCCATCATGCCACATCCCGAATACAGGTATCTCCATCGCATCAAGAACTGCGTCTTTCATACGCATCATTCTATCGAGCACTGAAGGAGATGTCGATATGTCTGAAGAGGCTGGGGCACCCATTGGTAACAAAGCAGACCCAAGTCTGGCTGGTTTTGGATCAACGCACGGCGCACTCACTTTCGGGAAAAATGACCCATCTACAGCAGTTGGCGAAAGTGGTGAAGCCATGGATGTGAATGTAAGAGTAAAGTATCTTTCGGAGTCAAGAACCCAGATAGAGACAATCATCTTTGCTTGTATTTGGAGGGGGCGTGGGTGTTTATCACTTTCTTTGTGTCCATGATTGCTCAAAGATACATCCAAAGCCACATCCCGAACTGGATGTCCTCTCAAAAATGGAGGCGCATCTGCAGCAGGCGACGTAGATCCCGCTTTATTTATCAGGGCATTGGCGTTCGCAAATCCATCCTCATCCCCAGTCATGTCTTTTGCCAAAGCTTCAAGAAATAGCTCCCAGCTAACCCATAGCGGACTATCACGTTGCAGAATGTTGACCCCAAGTTCGGACAAATCTTTTCCCTGTAATAGTTCGGTGATGGACGGGCTCGATGGCTCCTTGATTTCTGATCCCGATAATCGATTGACGTTCTGGTTCGGTGGTTCCAAACCTAACAGCCTGCCCATAGCTTCATTTGCCAAGACCACCGTCTTGTTGTTCCCGAGTACCAATAACGGAGTTGGTAGGAATTGAAGTGCTGTGAACGCCAACGAAGCACCGGATGTCGGTGGGGGTACTGCAGGCGGCGAGTTACTTGTGGGATGAGTCCTCACTGTTGGAATTTCTCTATTAGAGGAATGACGGTAGGGAAACGCAGGAAGGGGGATGGATCCTCGGGTTCCATGATGAGGAATGTCGGACTCGTTGTCCCCGAACGCACCGCTGGTAGATGCGCTCCTTACGGAGCCATCATTGGAGTTCTTGACGTTCGGTGAGGATGCTGCTCCCGTTGTGGTTGCCACCACTGCCTTCTCGGATGTTTTCTTCAACCGATTATCAGAAAGCCGGACCATCTTGGCCAACCCAAGATGCCTCCTTATTTCCCTCCCACTTAATATTCCTTTGGCGTGAATTCAACCACCTATGGTGGTGGAAACCAACGCAGAGATGACCGGTTTTCTTTTTAGAATGTAGACTTGTGGTGTGTAAAGTAAAGGTTGCTAGTTGTAGGTCATGTAAGGGAGAGAGATTTGGTTAATTATTCTAAACTACTAGTCGCCCTTCCGCAGGATTGTGCCGTAGCTTGAATGAACCTGTTTTTCCCTTTCCTTTTTGAGTACCGTGAGATGTGGGGACTTCCCTTGTCGATGCTGCAGTTACATAAGGTGTCGATCCTCGCTCCTCCAGGATGTACTCGGTGATGATCTGCGCGGCCGTTTGAATTGATGTTGAGGAGGGGGGTCAGGCTTAGAAGGGTCCGGGGGTTTTTTCTTCACTTTCTCACACTGATGAGGTATCTCTGAGCTCTTCGGTTGGTGAAGGGGATCAGATCAAGAGGAATTTGTAGACGAGCACTTTCCTTTCCAAAGCACGTGGCAAGCCTTTCACTCTTGATCACTCACCCTTTTGGTCGGATGGTCCACAGTGTGCAGGGAATCCACAAAAACGGGTAAAACGGGCTGCCTATGTAGCGGATAGGGAGACTCAGATCAAAGTCGAGGGGTGCTGGCCTAAGTAATTGCCCAGCTAGCTGGGGGAGACTGGGAGACTCCTGCAAGATTGACAACTCACTGGTTACTAGCAAGACAACAGTTGACGATTTGCAAAAAGCAGGTACTTGCCCACCATTCATTCACCTTGAAGTTATGGCTGAGTCTTCGTGAAGGAGGTAGCTGCCACTGCTGCCACTGCTGCCACTGAAGCTCTTTTGTATGTGTGCGCATAAGAGGTTAAGTGTGGAACCTAGGAGGGGAGCAAATGATTCAGTTTGATGTAGGTTCGTTCGCTCTCCTCGACCCCCTCACCTCCATAGCAACCACAACCACTTCCTGCGGCTCGCCTCTCCACGCCGAATCCGCGGACAGCTTTGGAGTCTCGACCCGTCGCCCACGGCACCGGGCCACACAACTCCTCGCCGCAGTCTTGGCACCCCGCTCATATCTACCCTAAGCCTAAATCAACTACATACCGGGGCGGGGGGGGGGCGAAGACCCTTTTCCTACAGCGAATGTGATCCGCCTGCCAACTGTTCAGGGTCCTGGATTTTCAAGGCATTTACTTTTAACGCACTCGTGCAACTCTCTATCTTAAAGGATCGCCATAGGCAGAGAGAGAGACCTGCGAGTGTTTCTGGGCCTACAGCTTTCCCATGCGGAGGCAACATCGCAAAGTCCCATGATCAGGATCCTACAAACTCTTTCTCATTCCTGATTTTTCTTTTTCCACTTTCAACCCCCCTCCCCCGCTCTCCCTGATTTAGAAGTGGGCCAGAGAGCTTTCGTGTAACTTTAGCACTGGGGGGGCAAACCCAGGGCCAGTTCTTGGGAACCCACAGACATGTATGTGCGGGTATCTCTGGGTAACATCAGCGGATGATCCTTCGATTTCTGTGAGTGTTTTTGGGTTTCTGGATCGAGCGGATTCCCCTGCTGGATTAGATATGATGTAGGTACAGCATACATGTATGGTAACCTGAACATCTTGGGTACCCAGAGTATCCATGCAGGTTATGAAATAATCCTTGGTTGCCAGGATAAACGAAATCCACTGAATCTCACTGACGACAAAAGATGTTTTCAGGTTGTTGTCCGTTGTGGGTAGGACACCGACTAGAACGGAAACAGCAATTTTCGGCTGACCCTTTCCCTGGGGGCTGATAAGCTAGGATATCATGCAGGGCACCTAGCTAGGCTTTTCTACATACGGGGAAGAGGGAAAATGCAAAATAAAATAAAGTCCTGACCACCGTGCACCTACGTATTTATGTTAGGTGCTTTGAATGCAGGGCAGTCAGTCAGTGCCTTTTATCATGAACGTTCAGAATCACCCCCGTGCGACTTTTCAGACTTGATACTCCCTGAGCTTGTGATTGCACATCCAGTCACATTATTGACATATGATCAACATATGACAAGAATTTCATTCGCCATAAATACATGTACTAATACCGGGTAATTATATAAGTCTATAGACAGTGGTCGTGGTTGTAATAGAAGGTACATGTACTAGTACATGTAGTCACTACATGTAGTACACAGTACTCTCCAGTTTATATTGATGTAGTGCACAGCGAAACTCTTTGTTTCCTTCCAACAGTGCGCTGCGCGTAAAAGAAAAAAAGAAAAAAAGAGCCGCAATAGTGCTCTAATGACGTCAGACTTGCGAAGTAGCATCCACCGCGTGATAAGGTTTCGGGATTCGGAAAATTTCCCCTTCCTGCCTACTAAACGGGGGTGAATTAAAGCTTATTTTCAATGCAACCAGCCCGTCATTTCTGCCTCCAAATTTGATGATGATGGCCGGCTTAAGGAATACACCACCGCATCATCATCATTGTCGTCATCGTTATAATAATTATCTCCGCAGTGTCTCCGCAGCTCTCCCCGCCAGCGCCGGGCGCAATGGAACTCTGCACTCCTTGATCTTTAGGTTTTTGTCATCGTCATCTTCCGAATAAAAAGCAGGCTAGTCAGGGAGAAATCTAAGTGATGGATGGGTCTGCATTCAGCCCTAAACCGTGCATGCCGCGCTGATTTCCCCTCATTTTGTCAGCAGTATCTGGACGCAGAGATTCGGGTATCTAATTCGAAAGTTTTGCGGCAATTTCATTTAGTACCAACCTTCGAACCCCAAACATTAATAGCTGTCCACTCACGATCAGTCACTCGGCGTCACTTCATCCGGATATCTGAATACAAGCCACTGCAGCCGGTGACGGGCAGATAATTGTCTACCAATACTCTATGGTGATGGGATTGCTATAGGCCTAACCGTTCGGTATCAAAATTTGGCCGACAACTTTCTTATGCAATCGGTCTACCATCGAGAAAGCTCTCTGATATGAATCTTATCCAACTCGTGGATTATCATCAGGCACACATTGGAAAACATCACCTTACCCTATAATGTACTTCAGATGCATTAATCAATCAATCTACTCTATATAGTACCTTCACGAGACGTCACTCGGTTATTTCTGTCAAAAGTACTTCACTGTTACATCTTCTTAGGTGTGTTTATCCGACTCTGGTACCCTTGTTTCATCAACTACATGTATTTTATGCTTAGATGGTGTCTACATCAGGTCAAGGGCGTTTTTGGCAATACCATAAACCTCAAGAATATGCATGTTAAACCCTCCTCCCCCGGACTTTGGTGGTCCATCGCTCATAGTACTATTAATAACACTTCAATTGCGCCGGCCTTGATTTACAGCACTGTCAATTAACGTTATACATCTGAAAAGTACCTGGGAAGAAATTATCTACTATGTACCTTCGTCTCCATAATTTAGCACTTGCATGACATTCCCTGCCAAAACTTTGCTAGCTGCTTTCAGTGGTCGGCCCTTTCCCCGCGCCGACCTGGAAGCTCAAAATACGACTCTGGTACCAGGACTTACTTGACCGCAGCTCACTCCCGAGACATTCCATGCCCGCCTTATCTATACTTCTGCAATCCAATTATGTTGACAGCTATCATAGCCGCCGCTAATTGCACTTGATCTGTGTGGTTTGCTGCAACACTGATATGCACGACGTGTCTTCAGCCTACCGAAGTGCTGTCTAGGCTTCGTCCTCCTGACTCCCAGGATTATGCCTGCGTGCCTTTCTCTTGGCTGTCCTACTATTGCTTGGATCTGTAAATCCGTCGAGTACTCTCCCCGCTTTTGAGGACGCAAAGTCATCGGGTGGGCTTCTAATTTGAACCACTTCCTACAATATGAACTCGTATCCTATACTTCCAGCGGCTCTTCCGTTTTTAGGTTGGTACTCGGGGCAGGTAAAAAGTACTGGACAATAAAGGTTTTTAGTTCACCAATGGGTGCGCATACTAGGCGAGAACTACTGCAAAAAAAGCCCAGAGACAAAACTTGCATTGTCCGGTACTATTTACCTGCCCCGAGTAGGTACATTTCGCTATCCAAACCAGTTCATCATGAGCTCTTTATTCCGGAAGTCACCGAGCCGCCCAGGAATAGGCCTGAATATGGTAAAACCCCACCTTTGCCGCACCAGGGCAGATAGATCTACGGTTACACTCTACGAACCTAGTAAGTATAAGGGCATCCCCATAGGGGAGGCTTTTATTAATGTACTTTAACAATTGATATTTAAATCCCGGCTAACATGTTTATGTGCCCTCGAGGCCTCCTAAATGTTCTCGTCGGCGACCTTTTGACGGGTGACCATGATGGTTTTGAGATATGTATGTACCAGCCCGAAGACGCTATATGTTTACGATTAACATTGACCAATCCACGCGTGGGTGGCTTTCATCATGAACTTCTATCCGATAAATTGCTCGCGCACTAAATGTCATGGACCAGTTTATTTCCTTGCATGCGTGAACATCTCAACATTGGATTTATTCTTCCAATACCGATACTGCGGGTTCGGGTTCGCACCCCCGACACTTGACCGCGCTGCATATTCACCTCTTTAGGACTTCCCTGATCCACTAACTAGGTCATTATTATCTAATCTAATCAAACAGGGTCCAATTGCACCCTGGATATATCTCACGTAATATTATTAGCCCTTTATGATGACGTCGTTAGAGTTGCCACAAAGTCTTGGGCTTGTTTTTTCCCTTGCTTTGGGGTTCGGAGAAGGCGAAATTGGATTTCGCTAGTGTAGGTGACTGTAACATAGCGGCCCGGTGTTGATCCGGTAGAGAGGACGGCACCCCCCCTTAGCTCGGTGCGGGACATGTCACTACATGTAGTTTCTTCTGGTATGCTAGAGACAACTCCGACTTTGCTGCTACTGGCGTTATCACTTGCTTGATAATCCAGTGGTGTAGATGTATCCCGAAGTGGAAAAATCTAGAAACCGTCGATAAACCGGGGCATCCCTCTAGCTAGTCAGATTTTGCCGGTTGGAGAGGCCTGGTAGATGAGGATGGCTAAATTCGAGTGATGCTTGATGACCGGCATTCCAACAATAAACCCTAGAAGGGGGAACCCGGATTGAGGATTGGCTCAGGTTAGAAGAGTTTGGATATGAGGGATTGGTTTTCTTATGTGGTCACTTCCGGTCACCAACTAATTCTTGTTGAGTCTTTTGAAAAATGCAGAGTTTAAACTTTGCCTTCTCGCATATTCATTATAACCATTCCCTAGCTAACACCGCGCCGAAGATACATGTCCATAATGGCGCTATCTACCCTTGAGATTATAATACTTGGGCTACTAGGAAAGGTTTTCTATCAGGTAAACCTAGCGCAAGGCTCAGCTAATCAAAAACAAAAACTCACCGGCTGTAGGCGTATCAGACGTTGTATTCCATGGTACCTATGTGGAGAATCTAAAATTCTGCAATAGCATACGTATAGGAGCCGAATACATGTACTAATCGACTTAGTACACTACATGTGCTTATGTAGCAAGCCTAGAATTCTTAATCTATATAGCTGGACAGAGAAATGACTATAATGGAACTGTGGCCATGGTTATATACCTTAGAAATTTGGTAAGAATATTGGGTTAAGCTCAGCAATAGCTTTACCAAGTATGCATGTAAGTACCTATACAGATCATTAGACAGATAGTAGCGATCCTACATACATTAGCTATATGGGGCTTTGTTAATATTATTTATTACATACATGTGTCACTAAGAAAGGTCGGTGGCTTTTTCGGACTCGGCCAAAGTGAAATACTTATTTATCTTAAGTAGACTCACTTATGGGGGTATGCCGAACATGGGGGAATGCCGAACAGACAAGAGTAGCTGCAGCGCCGAGTTTGAGTGTAATTCGGCATTCCCCCATGTTCGGCATACCCCCATAAGTGAAAAATCCTGTGTACGAGCGAGGGTAGCGCTTGCTACAATTATTGACCAATTTATAGGCGATATCAAATCTCACTTTTAATTTTGATCGCTTTCCAGCACTAGCTCAGGCAACATCCGTTCGAATGTCTTGGGACGAAGCTTAATTCTATATCTCAACCAGTGAGGAACGCGATATTCGGATACTGGCAGCTGCACAACACCAAATGCATAAGCGCCCCACATTTTTGTACAGCATCTGGGGTACAGGTAAGAATAAAGTTATTGTATATTTGTATTTTTTTTTTAAAAAAAAATTTCTTCGTTTTGCTGTCACGCGAGAAGGTAGAACATAGCAAGTTGAAGCATTTGAGGGTCGAGTAAACGAAACACCCGAGTTTCACGTCGGAACGAGAAACTAAAAGGTTGGTTAGTAGTAAATGTGTCACCGTCTCATCTGCAGCTTTCAGCCATTACATGCATCAGCTACTCGGTACTCGGAGGCAGATGATTACCGATCCAACACTCAATTGGATCTAAAACTGATTTTATCCCTTTTTTTCTTCTTTCCCCCTCCCCCTCCCTTATCTTGAACAGCCTCGTTCCCTTCTTTCTTCCCTCCCTTCTCTCCTCGCAATCTGGACTGACCTATCGATATGAAACCCTAACCCATACACAACGCCCCTTAACTCAAACCTAACCCTGCATACGACTATCTAACTTGCTATTTCCATTTCGTCATATCCAAAACCATCTCCTCATTCTCTTCCATCACCACGTCGCAACCCCCATTTTATGTTCGTTTGATCGATATACCTTTATAGCTTACCGTTCTCGCTTGTCTTATCACTGCTCGCGCATAAAAACCTGCTGCTATCCTCATCCATATAGATAGATAGCCAGGAGGAAGCCAACCTCCCTTCAACCCAGCACCATGGGTTTCTCACGTTCTGCGCGGATCATCACTTTACTAGTGATTGATACGCTGTTTTTTCTGCTCGAGATCATCGTCGGGTATTCCGTGCATTCGCTGGCTCTGGTGGCGGATTCGTTCCATATGGTAGGGCAAGATCCTGCGGTTGTTGCTGTCGTGTGAGTGGTAGACTGACTGTGGTCTGGTGTGCCTTATCTAGCTGAATGATGTTTTTTCATTACTTGTCGCACTCTGGGCTATCAAGCTCGCAAGACAGAAATCTACTTCGAATTATACTTACGGGGTATGTTTCCTGCTGCGGGAAGGGGGGAACAATGTTTTCTGCTGTTAGCGCTCGGTGTCCAGGCTGATCCTTTTTTCTCCTTTAGTGGCAACGTGCGGAAGTTCTCGGTGCTTTGATCAATGGCGTTTTCCTCCTCGCCCTGTGTTTATCGATTTTCCTTGAAGCTATCCAGAGATTTTTCGAGCCGCAAGAGGTCGGTCAGCCCATACTCGTGCTCGCTGTCGGGAGTGCCGGGTTGGCGTCGAATATTCTTGGATTGTTCCTCTTCCATGACCATGGCCACTCTCATGGAGGCGATTCTCACGTTCATGATCTTGAAACTGCAGCCGGCGGTCACGAGCACCATAGGCACACCCACGGTCTACCCGGCCATATTCACGACCCCGCCGAAGATGATAGTGGCGATATCGAAGAAATTCTTCCCGCCAATGTTGTAGCTCGTGTCGCGTCCGATGCAGTCACGATCTCTAGGCCAGTTCAAAAACACAAGAGGAGCAGCAGCAGACAGGCACATTTCGCATCACCGGCAACCCATATTCATGTTCATCCCGCCCGTAACCGACAGGAGGTCATTGCCGCTGCGGTTAGCGACACCGAAGCAACCTCCAGCACGTCCGACGACGAAGCCAGTGATGAAAGCACCCCCCTTGTATCTAAGAATGGTGACGCCTCTACTACTCGCAGGCGCGCATACTCCGCTACCCATACCGGCCACAACCACACAAAGCCCAAGCCCAAAGGCGCCTCCGGCCATTCCCATGAAAATCTCAATATGCGCGGTGTCTTTCTACACGTTCTCGGCGACGCTCTCGGAAACGTTGGTGTCATGGTTGTTGCTCTGTGCCTGATGTACATCCCGGACAAGTACACATGGAAGAACTATCTAGACCCCTCCATTTCCCTCATCATCACGGTAATCATCTTCTCGTCCGCGCTACCGCTTGTTAAATCCGCCTCCAAGATCCTACTTCAAGCCGTCCCAACCGGAATCTCGCTCGAGGAGGTCAAGGAAGATATCGGAAACATCCCCGGCGTTGAGTCCGTCCATGAACTCCACATCTGGCAGCTTTCGGACGTCAAGATGATTGCTTCTCTCCACATCCAGATTGCTTTCGATCCTGATCAGGGTGGTCGCTACATGCAACTCGCGCGCTCAATCAGAACCTGCCTTCACGCCTATGGTATCCACTCCTCTACAATCCAGCCAGAGTACACAAAGCCGGTCGGCGGCGACGTCATTGCCGCAGATATGAGCCCCAGTGACGAAGCAGTGACAGGATATGGTGCTATCCCTGGTGGAAGCCATGCAGGAAGCGTGGAAGGAAGCGACTCGGCATGTCTATTGGAATGCGGGGACGGATGTGCGACCGTGAAGTGCTGCGGGCCAGTTGGACAAGAGGCCGGTGATGGAGGACAGGGCCATGGCCATGGCCATTCTCACTAAAGGTGCAAATTTGGTTGGGAGCGGGCGAAAAGAACCTTTTTTTTTATATACTGCGGCTAGGAAGTTCGCGTGCGAGACACACTTTTAATCCAGCTATATACCTAAAAAGAGTCTCTATTGAGGTTTTCCCTTTTTCTTCTTATTTCTCTTTTGCTACTACCAAATATGTCCTTTTTCTAAACCTCTTTACGACCCTTTTTTTTTCTTCCTACATTTATAGTATTCGTTTTAACGATGGACTGGTTGCGTACTAGTGATTTGATTGTAATAGAGCGGGGATGGCGGGAAATTCTTATGTATAGTAGAGTTCTAAAAAAAACCAAATATAGAGGTCCCGAAAATGATCTTCACAGACTGTCACTCGGATACGGTGTAGGTTGAACGGCACTAGTACCTACCTGCCCTACTATGTATATACCGAGACTCTAGTTCCCATAGCCTGTGGGCGGTGCTGGCTATCAGAGACGAGTGAGAGCCTTGCCATGTATGCACCAGGAGCTACTTGCTTACTTACTTACATAGCTCCGTGACAACACCACCCCTGGATCCAGGACGGGGGGCACTGTTCTTGGGTACGTGTATGTATGTATGTAGGTAGGTAGGTTACCGTGGAGTAGACTTTTGGCTTCATGGCCTTTTTTTTGTGGCGCTGGCTATGGGGGGTGCTAGGTGCCTTGCTCTGTGTAGCCATTACTACTGCGCTTCAGATGGTCTATATCTTGGGTCGATCGCGATGCAATATGTAGCTACATGTACCCTTCCCGGGTGCTGGTGCTCTCTTGTATTACGGGTAGGTTTTGAATTCATTGTTTGTACCAAAGAGCTGCACAACAACTATGTACTTATAGATCCAATTGTAACCAGGCTCTGGGGGGTTATGTGGCTCCGGGGTCCGAGTCTCTGGGGTACATCAGAACGAACGGTGGGCGGGTGGTAAGCATTGGAAGGCCCTCGAATTATAGTAACATACACAGCTACAGACTCCAAGCGCGCTTTCTCTTGGGGCAAAATCAATTAAACCCCAGAACGGGGATGCAACACATGTATCTATACATCCAGCGCCGCCGCAACACCGCTAGACCTTGAACCCGGCCCACAGGTTATCCCTGTTCACCAGCATCCCCCTCTCATCGAACCTGACGCCCTCCTGCTTCAGCAGCTCCAGCTTCTTCTCGCAGTTGGCGCCCGACGGCGCGTTGTGCCGCCAGTCGCCCATGAACCCGCCGATATACTAGTGCGCGGACAACTCCTGTCAGCGGCGGACTAAGACTAGTTGGGGGAGGGTGGTACCCCTGTTGAGGCGATGATGCGGTGGCAGGGCACCTCCGGCGCATACGGGTTATTTCCTACGCCGCCGACTGCTTAGCTGGCTATACGACGGGGAGGGGGGAGGGGGAGGGAGGGCAACGTACGGCATGCGCCGCCAACGGCCCGCGGGGAGGAGTCGAGGGCGTCCGAGAGGGCCTTGTAGGTGCTGACCTTTCCGGGCGGGATCTGTCGCTCCCTGCGTTTTAGCTAGCTGGCTGGGGGGGGGGGGGTTCTGTGGTAGGGGGACGGACCTGTTTTAGGAGGACGTAGACCTTCTGGGCTCTTGTTAGCTTTGTTGGGTTGGGGTGGGGGGGTTCACTGGCTTGCCTCTTGGAATGCGGTGACCATTGCTGCGGGTGGTGGTTTGGGTATTGGTAGAATTGAGATTGACTATATGTATATATATGGGGGGAATGATCTGGTGGGGGTGGTGAGAAGAGGAGGAGGAGGAGGATGAGGATGAGGATGAGGGACGATGGGGCGAGGACTGGTAGATAAGCTTAAGGGGGCGCGTAGAGTGGCAGACGCGAGTCCTAAGCTACGTATGTATGCTGTACCTTGTGCCTGCGCGGCAGCACTCCAAGGAAAAGGAAGGAAGGAACCCCCCCGGTTGCTACCTACTCTCCTTCATTGGGCCCGGACGGGGGACAATGCATGCATGCACTCTGCGGCTAGATATCCATCCATACAGAACCGGGGGCTGGTCTGTGCTCCTAGCTCTGGCAATACGGGGGGCCAGTTAGAGTATTGACTGCGATAATTAAATGCAATATCAGGGTGCGTACTACAGGGTGCTTGAGGCCGATATTCGGAGCACTGCCTCTTCTATCGATCATGCACTTAAGTTTAACTCAGCAGCAGCAGCAGCTCAGTCCGGCCAACCGACCGGCCGACTTGATATATGTACATACCTACTCTACCCCACAGCCTGCCGGGCTGAGCTTGCGTCCGCCGGACTGAGTCGTGGACTGAGTACGTCTGCGGCTTTTTTTCCTTCGACTGACTGACTGACTGACTGACTGACTGACTGAGTTGGTGCCGCCCGACTGACTGAGCTGCTACGTACGCAGTAGCAAGACACGAACGCACGTGATCCCCCGGCCCCCGATCCGTGCGTTGACGCGCATCTATAATTCCCCGGGCTCCAATTCGGCGTCCGAAATATACTGTCTGCAAGGTGTCTCGGATAAACTGCTCCAGCTAGCCAGCAGATTGCTACTTGACTGCTACTTTTCTACCGGACTGTGGAGCGTTGTGGACCAAGGGTATGTAGTTCTTACCACCGGTGGTACAGGGAGAGTACTGAGCTCTGTGCTATAGATACTTCGTTAATTAGTGGATGTCCAACCGCTACGGCCAAGCCTTATGAAAGTTTCCCGCAGACAGTATTCATATATAGTGCCATTACTCGAAAAATTGGCTATGCATAGGAGATCAAAATTGCTATAAGCAGACTTGATCCCCCAACCAATTGTGAAGGAGGTAATCCCTGGCCGGAGATAGCTTTTGCGGTAGTGTCATTATGGCTCCTTTTGGCTTTAGTATAAGATTACTACTCAGTGGTATAATCTACTACCACGTAAAACCACACCTACCACTACATAATACATCCATCTACCACCCGGTACCAAAAAACAAAAGTTAGTCCTCCAGGGGCAGGAATCGAACCCACCCCCCTGCGCGGCTGCGGGACCTCTCCACCACGACCACCCCATTTCCACCACCACCACAACCACTAAACCACAGCCTCTCAACGCACGGCGGCTGTCGCTTCTTTTGCTCCTTAAGCCACAAGCAGGAAACGAACCCTAGCCCTGCCCGTAATAAAGCTCAGTTCCAACAATACCCACCACAGACTACAGTAGACGCTCGCTATAAGGGTATTTTATATAAGGATATACTCGCTATAAGGATACCAGTGGCCGGTCCGCAACCGCCGTTTTGCTAGAATTCCCCACTTTCTATAAGGATAATTTGCTATTAATTCGCTATAAGGATACGTACTCTTGGTCCCGACCATATTATCCTTATAGCGAGAGTCTACTGTAGCATTGACTTTCAACACACACATAGATGCGAGAATGCCAAAGACCTGCAAACCTCAATTGGGTGCAGTTGTATATAAGATAACTACCAAAGCCCCAGCCACAGGGGAGACAAGATAAAATAAAAATAAAAAGCGAATATCACAGCCAACCAAGCCAAGCAAGCCCCCCATCTAACAAAGTACCTAGCTACATCTCTACACACACCCCGTTCCATTCGGCGGCGCGCCCTTCTCCCCCCTGACCACCACGGCGCCCGGGTACGGAAACTCCACGGCCGTGCCCTCGCGCACGGTACACGGGTTCGTCCCGATCTGCGCCACAAAGACGCGCGGGTTGTCGGCCATGCTCGCGAAGCCGCTGCCGCCGCCGGTGATGGTCACCGCCGCGCAGTTCATGTACATCTCGCGGTTGCCAATCTTGTTGAACCACGTCCAGGCGAAGAGCGCGGCGCCGGACGGCGCGGACGCCGGGATGCCGAAGCTGAAGGGCGTGTCTTCGGCTGGGCAGGAGCCTGGTGGTGGGTGCGTTAGTAAGAAGTACATTGTAGTGTGCTACAAGTACTCGTAAATGCATGATGTTTCCGGACCCGACCACCATGCCATACAAAAAGGTAGCCTTGGCAGGGTTTTTCTGTGTACGGAATAGCAGCTGGGTCCGGAAACGCTATGAAACTACGAGTACATGTATGTTCGGGCGGGGGTGGGGTACCGATCCAGGACTTGATCACGCGGAACGTCTGCCCGTCGTCGTAGGATAGCGATACCTGGCAGCTCCCGCCGCCGTGGACTGCGCCGCCCAGGGTTCTACACCTCGTCAGAACACACCCACCGTCCACCTCGGAAACACACACACACATACCTAAACACCTGCGTGCTCCCCGCCGGCCACGTCTCGACGCTTCTTCCAGCGCCGCGCGCAAAGTCCTTGTGGTACTGCTTGCACGGGAACTGCGGGCCCTTGATGGGGGCCTTGAGCTCGTAGTCTGGCGACGTGACGAACTTGTTTTCCGCCCAGCCCAGCGGCGCGGGCTTGGACATGAGGACGTGGGGCGCTGCGAGCGGGAGCGGGAGCGCTAGCAGGAGGAGCGCGGCGCGGCGGGTGTGGAGGTGCATTTTTTGGTGGTGGTGGTGGTGGTGGTGGTGGTTAGAGTTGGTGATGGGTGTATGTGGAATTGGGCATCTGCGCTGGTATATATAAACAGACAGGCCAGTAGACCAAACAAGGGACCAAAGGAAGGAGGGAAGGAAGGAGGGGAGAAAGGAAGAGGCTGGCTGGCTCGCCGGTGGCTGGCCGGACTGCAGGAGAACTTTGGCCGGTATCTCTAGCAAGCAGGTCTACAGAAGATTTATATACCCCCTCCCCCCACCAGTCCGTTCCAGAACACCTCCTCCGTCTCTGGCTCACGCATACGAACCCCCAGGAACCCCCCCCCAAGAGGTGCGATTCGACACTTCTAGCCCGGTCCTGACGGAAACAATTGCTCTCTCCCGTCCGTCCGTCCGTGTCTCCAACCCCCCCCCCCTATAGCAGCTGGCCAGCCCCAGCATTCCACCCGACGGAAGGAGTCGCAATGTAGCGCTACATAGCATAGCATTCCAGCCGTCGTCTGCATGACTAAGCTGCGAAAAAGTGGGCGTATCGATCATTGGTAGTGGCAACGCCAAGAGGCGCGCATTACATAACAAGGGGTGTGTTTATCAGATTCTCTTTGCGGGTAGATGGATGAGAATCCCTTAAGTGACGATTACTTGCAATTAAACAAATCAACGCATATCTCTAGTTCTAAACACATGTATATATACTACCAAAAAAGAGGGTATGAAGTATCAATCAATCAATCAATACCAAAAAAGAGGGGCGGGACCACTATACTACGGTATCGGTACAGTACTCCCCTCCAATGCCGTCTAATCCCGTCTCCACCACTACATGCCGTAGTTCTAGATCTAGTACACGGTAGTGATTCCACCCCACCCTTCCATACCGTGCCCAGCAGCAGCAGTAGAGAGAACACACATACACCCCTGCCTTGAAACCCCCGCCCACATTTCACAACCGCCCTGGCCTGGGCACAGCGCTGCACGGGGGGTACACTTGTATACACGGGCCGCCAGTGTGGGCGTTGCTGGCACTGGCACTGGCACTGGCACTGGCACTGGTACTGGGTAATAGTATACCGCCCCGCCCCGCGGCCGAATAGGTGTTCATGGGCGGAACAACTAACTACATACATGTACATGTAACTACCATCGGCCCGCCACAATGGTACAAAATACCGTAATTGTTTACTACAAACCCCCACCCCCTACAGCTGTCAATCTTTTACTGCATGCATGCATGAAGTATCAATCAATCAATCAATGTCAATCTTTTAATCCCAGTGGGTCAGGGTTAGGGTTATCACTCGTTCATTTCGCCGGAAGAGAGGGTCAATTATATGTGGGACATATTGGCCTCTTGGTCTGGGGTGCGAGGCTTAGTTTGGGGGTATATACCGGTTTTACGGCGATGGCGTTTTCAATTCATGCCCGGTGCATGTATATGTCGTGTCTATCCAGTACGTAGAGAAAGGAAACGAAAAAGAAAGCACAAACAAGTAAAACTAAAAGATATCTATCTACCATCTAAAGAAAAAAAAAAGGAAACAGAAACAGAACCCCCTACCTCATCTTCCTCCTCCGCATCAGCACCGCCAACGGCACATCCTCATCGTCCCCCTCCGCCTCCACCTCAACCCCATAATCCGCCAACGACTCCCCCTCGCCATTCCGCCACTCCCACGGCCCGCCGCCGCGCTCCGCAATCCTCGGATACCTGAGCTCCTCCTGGCGGGCGCCCGTCTCCCCGCGCGCCCTGCGCCAGTCCATGTCCTCCCTCTGCCTCCGGCGCACGCCCTCCACCCACTCGCCGCCGTCCTCCTCCACCAGCACGCCCGGCGCGGCAGTGTCCTTCCCGAACCCACGCGCAGAGAGCTTATCCGGGTCTGCCGGGGGCCACAGCACGCCCATGTCCTCGAACCCGTTGATCTCCCACTCGAGCCCCGCGCGGAGCCGGATATCCGGGGTGCTCCCGCGCATCGCGGACCCGACGCGGGGCGTGCGCGACAGCGGGGACAGCCACGACAGCACGTTGCCCGTGCCGCCGAAGGCGCAGCAGAGGTTGTCCCAGAGGCCGATGTCGTATGGGAATTCCTGGCGGGGGACCTTTCCGCGGGCGACGAGGGCGTCGTGGCGGTCTTGCTCCCATGTCTCGATGGTGGTGTAGCCGGTGGTGGTGGAGTAGAGGGTGCGCAGGGTGAGGATCGCGAGGGCGAAGGTTGTGAATATCGTGGTGAGGGTCAGGAAGGCGAGGAGGAGGAGCTGCGGGAGAGTGTGCGGGCTGTGGTACTGCGGGGGTATGTTAGTATGGGAATGCCGGGAGGAGGGGAGAGGGGGGGGTACAGAGGGCCGGTCGCGGGCGGACCAGACGGCAGAGCAGCGGGAGAAGAGGTGCGTTAGAAGGTAAAAGGTTGTGAAAGCGCTATATCCAAGGAAGCGTAGAAAGTGCGGGAGGTTTCTGAATCCGACGCAATTATTTGTCCACGGACAATGATGATCCATCCTGAGCACACAGCTAACATCCATCACCACATTAGCACTCCCTCCCACACATAAAAACAAGGAATATATATATATATAAACATACACCTTACACGTCCGGCAATGGTGCGCCCTCAACGGCCTATACCTCTCACACTTGCGACACCATTTGCCCGTCCCCACGACCAACGTCCTCTCGCCGGCCCTCCCGCGGCCCTCCTCCGCGTCCTGCCCGTCGTGCTCCGCGGCGGCGGGCGTCCAGTCGGCCGGCGCGCAGCCCGGGTGCGTGGTGATGGAGCGGTAGTAGCTGATCCAGATGCAGGCGACGAGGGCGTTGAAGAAGATGCTCTGGCGGCGCGAGAGGTACGGCGCTAGAAGGAAGAGCTGTGACGCGTAGGCGAGGGTGCAGATCAGGACGATGACGCCGGCGACGGCGAGGCGCGAGAAGCGCGGGTCGAGCATTAGAGGGGGGGGGGCGGTAGTGTTTGTGGTGAGAGGTGGAAGGAAGGACAGAGATAGTTGATAGAGCAAGATAATTGCTGGTTGGCCTTTTGGGGTTGGTTGGTGATAGGGGCGGTGGCTTGGCTCATGGGCTGTCACTCGGGGGAGGAAGGGGAATGATTGAGGGGCGGGTTTTTGGCGCGCGTGTGTGTGTGTTTGGGGGTTTGTAGCCGCTCTCGACAGACGTTAATAGTGATAATAATAATACCCCACCATTTCCACCGATAGACCTGTCTAGTCTCGCTATACATACAGATCGATATAGAATATGTGTCGTGTGCAATAGTTGAAGCTAGACGCATGGACGGACATTATTGCATGCACGTACTCTACGTCGAGTCGATCCTTCGATCTGTAGCTACAGTCGTTCACCGTCTCTTGACGAATACTGCCAGTTGACGAACAGGGATTCCAAGTATGGCAAGGAGCAGTCAAGCAACAGCCAAGTTGCGAGATCTCCAGTCCTTTTAATTTATATTGGCCCGAAGTCCCCTGTTCGTCAACTGACGGTATTCGTCAAGCGACGGTGAACGACTGTACAACATACTGACCGTCTTTTATCTGTTTGGAAGAGGGGGGGGGGGGGTGACTACTCTACATTACCCCCGGATTCCCAGACCCGACTCTCGACATGCATACATACATATATGCCGTTAATTTATTATATGCATGCATATGCATGACAAGACATATTACTTACTGTGTCCCCAAATTCTATGCATGACATATAAGCATAAGTATGCAGCGAAATGCTTCTTAAGATGACGACCGCGCGCAGCGAGGAGGATACAGACCAGCAACCATACTGTCCCCCCCCCCTTCCCCCGCAGCATCATATGTAGCGCCGTGTCGAGTGATTCCCCGTGATAGCGCGTCATGGGGTGTCACTCGACAGCTGGCGTGAGCCGAGTTCTGAGCTCTTTTTCTCTCTTTTACCGTGGAAAAGAGAGAGTGAGAAAGTTTTGGCGGATAGTGTTATAATAGCGCATGCGCATTAACTTTCCAACTATAATTTCACGCCTAGCTTACTCGCAGTTTCATATCATGGACACAAGAAGCCCCGCCAAGAGTGCATTTTTGCAAGGCATGTAATATGATAGCGGTCGTGTTAGTGCAACCGGTAAATGCATCGCCGCCTTGTTCAATATCCCGTTCATACATGTAATATTATTCCCCACATGCTTTGCCACCCTAGAGTACTACGGTGTCAAGGGTAAGTGAGTAGAACGTAGCAACGCAAACCGCACCGCCGCGTTCTACTCACTTACCCTTCACACCGTAGTACAACGACGTGCATGCATGCAATAGTACCAGCTACCCACTTGCATCAGCATGCGCCGACCCAACACAAATACCATACGGTCCGTTATATAGATAGTACACCCGATTTAACCGATCACCGTTCATTGCTGAGTCGGCCGGTAGATGGGTTGAGTTTTTTTTCTTTTTCTTTTTCTTTTTCTTTCTTTTTTTTCTTTTTTTTTTGGGGGGGGGGGGGGGGGCCTCATCAGGCCGCCGTGGTCCGAACTACCGAAGGCCGTTGGATAAGACCGGTCTGTCCCTCCGGGTTCACGGCATAAGCCACAGAAAAATGGTGTGGCTTACGCTGCGAACCTGTAAAAAGATACTAGTCTTACCCAAAGGACTTTTGTGGTACACTGCTGATCACAGAAAGCCCTATTGATTAGTTCCTTTGCATGTGCCTCGAATCACGGGGAATCACTCGCGTCTAGGATTCTATGTTATCGAGTGCAGCGGTCGGGTCGGTGGAGGATCCTGGTCTGGTATGGTGTGTGGATATGCCTAAAACCAGAGGTTCCATAGGAGAGTACTCTGATGGTATACGGCCTAGACCTGGCCGGTATGTGAACCGGGGCTATATGGCGTCCAGGCCGTTCGTTTCAGACTTCTTGAACCTTTTTAGGGCCAGAAGGAGATCATGATGTCAAAGACCCGATATGTACATGTAGTACCCGTCCAGCTATCAAACCTCGCGAGATTCTAGTGCTAGCCAGGGCTTTAACCAAGACGATACTAGCTTACAGAGCCACTAAAACCCATCTCCAACAAGGCCCTGAAAGATAGTAGCCAAGTCCAACAATCTCCCATCATCTCCCGACCCCGCCAACAACGTGATTGAGAACGGCACCCGAGTCCCACCCAAGTCATAACTTCCCACCGGCAAAGCAATCGCGCAGAGATCCAGCACGTTTCCGAAATGGGCAAAAGTCCCCAAGACCGAATTGAGTGAGATTGGGTCCTTTAGAACCTCTTCAATGGTGGGATGGCTGGGTGCCGTCGGTACTACAAGTGCATCGATGGCAGATGCGTGGGAGGGGTTGAAAACGGTTTCGTGGACTCTCCGTGTGAGGCTATATACATAGGGCTCTTATTAGTACTAGGAAGGGGAATTTGAGGAAGGGGAACGTACATTTTCATTTTCTTCAAATCCCTAAACACGTCTTCCGCGCTGTTTTCTCTCGTCAACACACCCCCAAAAACCTGCCTGGTAACCGGGTGCAGGTTGTCTTTATGTGACTGATACCAATCCTTCCCCGAGGAGGGCATCGCACTGAGCCTTTCGTTTACTAATGCACCGTCATACAGCAATCTTCCCGCCTCCTCAAATGGCGCCCAGTCGACCTCTATAAGCTCGCCCCCCAGCTGCAGCCTTCTAACAGATTCGTAGAACAACTGGCAAAAAACTGCTGTACATTCAGCGATAACCTCTGGTGGCGGTATCGCGAACCGGATTCCTGGCCTAGATCTCAACGGTGGGGGGATATTCGGAGGCTTCGAATAAGGGTCGTCCGGGTCATATCCCCGAACATATTTCCATATCTTCCTGGCATCCCGGACTCCACCACGTCTGGTGGTCATGAACGCTATGCAGTCAAGCGACTCACACGCTTTAGCAACTCCCGATAACGAGACGGTGCCTTTTGTCGGCTTCCATCCGACGATACCGTTGAAGCCCGCGGGTATGCGCCCAGAACCCGCAGTATCGGTTGCAATTGCGAAGGATACGAGTTCAGCGCCGACCGAGACTGCAGCGCCGGAAGAAGATCCGCCAGCGATGTAGAGTGGATTGAGAACAGATGCGGGAATACCGTATGGAGAGCGGCATCCGGTCATCCCAGTGGCAAGCTGATCCATGTTTGTTTTCCCGATGAAGATTGCCCCAAGAGATACTAGTTTCGTGTATATCTTTGCAGAAACTGTGGGTATATGGGCTAGCGGGGGACATGCTAGGGTTGTAGCCATCCACGCAACATCGATGTTATCCTTTAGAGAAAATGGGACGCCAAAAAGGGGTGGTCGAGATGTGCGGTCGGGGTACTTTTTGAGGAGGTCCTGTGCGAAAGAGATGGCGGCGGCTTGGGGAGTAATTGTAATAAATGTAGAGGTGGTTTTCGAGAGATGTGACTCGATCTTTTTATAGACATCCATGACCACTGTAACAGGAGAAACACTAGCTTTATAGGCCTGACGCAGTGAAAACAAATCTAAAGATCCGTCCCAACCGTCAGCCATACCTCCCTCCTCGTTATCCATGGTAGATCCATAGGATTGTAAGATTAAATCGTCAAGGTTTGCGAAAGGCACAGGTGATCCCTGGGGTAAATGCTTCGTTTCCAAGGGAGAAGTTCGGAATGGGTCGTTATCATCCACTACAAAATCATGAACAATGCCTGGGGATGTCAGCCCGCTGCTTCTTGATTCAGAGTATAGTTCTTATATATATATATAGACCTTCGTCTGATACGATTTAGACTCACAGCACTTAAACCCTCGATCATTCACTTCTCTGACAGCAAGTGCGGCACAGGCTTGCGTGGTAACACCTCCGATTATGAGATGAGTAATTCCCCATACAAGTAGTTGCTCGTGCAGTGCCATATTCCACACTGTAGTGTTGCTTGACCTATCAATGACGACTTCCCACGGCTTCGGTGCCCATTCATCAATCAGGTTGCGGCTGTTTTCCTCTGTGTTTAGCGCTTCTCCTCTATTGTTTGCACCCACTTTGGAAGTCGTATGTTGCTCAGAACTCTGAACTCCTTCAAAGGATTGACAGTGGGGTTCCCGCATGTGAAAAACAGGCATGTTGAGCCCCCGAAAGGATTGTATAAGGGTGGTAAATTTGGAGACGCTGGATTCTATGTCTAGTTGAAGGTGATTGAAGTCATCTAGAGATGAAGAGTGGTCTCCCAACCTGTGCGCATCGATGATCATGATGGCAGTCGACGTCGACGACATTGGGAATGAGTACGAATTTGCTTTTGCCGGTATCGTGAATCCTCTAATGTTTGACATGATGGTGGCCAGGGTAAGTCACAGTGCTAGTAACTATCATACCTGAAATCTCCCAGTCAAAAGTAGAGCGCGGGATTATAGAACTTGAGGTCGTGAAGAAATCCACGATATATATATATATATACGGGAATCTAAGCAAAGAAGGGCTTGAGCCGAAAATGTTCCGAATCACGAATCTTCCAGTTAAACTTAATGAACTGACTAAACTAAGGCAGTGCCGAGTTAATTGTTAGCAGTGTTTGATAGATCTGGTTGGATAGACACTGCCTCTAGCCCCAGCACAAGCAAACCTTAGGCATCTGGGCGTTTTTATATTAATGCAGCCGGTGAATCGATTAATTAGTGGTAAGGATAGTGGAACATGAGTGATGTGGGATCAGAGTAGGTACGTTTGTCACAAGCTTGACTATTAGCCTTAGCTTATGGTTGGGGACATGCGCCTTGAGTCGGAGTGTCAAAGTTGCCGAACTTTGAGACTTAATGGCCAACCACCACCACAACACATTAAAATTAAAACAGTTCTGTAAGGTGGTAGGGAAGGAGATGAATAACACTGTAACAAAGCCCAATTAATTTTGTTTGTTGTGGTTGTTGAGCTATTGAATTTCTGAGAGTTGGGTTTTTGGCTAGAAGGTGATTGAATGTCGCCCATAAACTACCCAATTGGGAAGTACGCTAATTACTGGGACCAATGTCGACGCACCCCTCTGTCTCTAGGTGTCCCCAACCATACTACAACCGACGCGACGGGCCGGAGCCGAAGTGTTGTGGGTCTAACGTTATCGATAAACTACTTAACTAAGCGAAAAGCTTCTTCTCCTTCCCCACAAAGCCTCATCCTTGATGTCATCATCCAGTTAGATGTTTAACCACATCACATTTATGTGCCCACATACTCTACTCGTCCTTCCATGACGTTTCCGAGCACGACCAATATTACATACCATACAAATAGGGGGCCTGGCACTTTTTTCTGTGTATGGTGGGCGACATGATATCGGGGCAGGGAAAAGTACATGAATGCCAAATCTATCTCCGCAACCACAACACAATATATTTTTAATTAGAGGCTATATAATGACAGAGAATCAAGAGCAGAATCATTGTACGGCCTTTAATTTAAATTATCTTGTGTTGTGGTTGAGAAGATAGAGTTTGAAGTCTGGTGATTTTAGTAGGGAGGCAGGTCAATCTTTACCCATAGAAATTGTTAAGGCCAGATCAAAATCCACCCCTATCAATCACCATAAAGCACTCGATTTGTGTTACAAAAAGGGCCATGATCTGCCATCTGTTAGCTCAAAACACTTGTTTCGCTTCCCATATAGGTGATGATTTACCTGATGGAGATTTTTTACATGTGCCAAGACCGGCCTTGATATCGTGTCGCCCACCATATGCAATATTAGCCGTGTTCGGAAACGTCATGGAATTAGTACCTATTTCATCACATACCTTCCCACACGCGTCACTAAGTTACATTTAGGTGCACATGCCCTGCATAATAACCAGGCCGCACAGTCTGCGGTCTTGTCACATCTCCAAACTGCAAGGGACTCGCGAATGGGAAAGTGTGTCTTCAGTGTTCCGTTGTTTCGTCGATCAAATTTATGTTGAAACGGTCAGCTCTCGTCTCATCAACTTACAAATATTGTAAATACCCTCGTTTACCAGTTGCTCACGGTGAGGATAATTTGTTAAGGGTGGCGATCTCTCTTACAAATCATCTCTGTTTCAGTCACCTACAGAGCGGTTTCAGGCGCCGAGTATTCTCTGATATTGTTATCACCTAGCTGTGTTTAACTTGGGGGTCTAGTAGTGGGTAAACGAGTCCCCCTCAGGTTGCAGAATTTTAAGGTATCAACCCAATGCTTATCCGCCAGCAACTGTGAGGATGCAGCCTATTACTACATTCACAACAAATATCTGAAAAATCTATCCACGTTTCTTAGCTAATATAAGACTTGTCTTTTTCTGGTCAGATGAACTCACTGGATATTAACCATAGGTATTAGTGTCAGTGGGGTGAGTACCATCCTAGATTTCAAACCCCTTTATGCACAAGGAAAATTTGCTGAAAGAGTGCAGTTTGGTCATGAGATCTCAACCAACAGAGTGCTCTTTTGGAATCAATGGGGCTTACGAGGCAACGAAATATGGTATATTTGTCCCGAAGATAACAAATATCTACTTGAGACACCCAGATATCCCTAGGCGCCGGCCACCTTCCATATGCAAGCCTATTTCTGCTTGGGTTAGCGGACTTATACACTAGCTGGGTTCTCTGAACATTCGGGACCTCCACCCCCCCTTCTGTCCCCTGTTAGTTATGGGGAAATGGCCGGCCCAGCTCCCAGAAAATAGGGAACGTTTGTTGGTAGTGACAAGCTGTCGGGTGGTTCCTCGTGTCTGTCTATCCATGGTGTTCTGGTAGATCACCCGTAACTCTCACCACGAGAGGACAACCTAGGGCGGTTGCCCATTTTTGGGGGAATAAATGATCTACTTTAATAAACAGAACTACGCCGCTGAAGGAGCATAAGACCGGACGAAAAGCGAAGATAGCGAAGGTACACATTCTCAAAGTATATTTGAGTGGTTTCTAGATTGTTCCATAATCAAACTCTGACTAAAATCCGCATCTCGAGCACATGGGCTCGGTGCACTGACAGTTTTCACGCTCATGCCTGACACAGAGCAGTCCAATGGTACAGTCCGGAAAGGCTGATGGCTCCTCCAGGGGGAAGATTCATATTGGCTGCAACTGGGCCACTGGTATATACCCCCACCCACTGTTAGTACATGTAGGTATGGATATGTATTGACTAAATCTTATTTTTTTTTAGCTAAGAGTGTGGGATTTGTTTGTTATTAATAGATCTTTCAAAGTTATTTGGATCGGCCACGTCGCGGATAAATCGTTAGCGATGATAATGCCCCTGGCTATAGTAGGGAGGCCTCAACACTGTTCTATAAGGTAGGTAGGTACTCATGAGCATTTTTTTGTTGGGTATTCATCTGAGCGCAGGGTTAGGGGTGGTTGCTTGATGGGCTTTGGAGGAGCTCACAGCATGTTCAGGGTAAACATGCTATCCTCTGCCATGATCCAGCCCCTCCCCGTCTAAAATAAAAAGAAACATACCATGGAATACAATCCCTTTCCTTTTCCTTGTTTTCTGGCTGAACCCCAATTATAAAATCACCTTAGAACACTACCAACCGGGAACGAAAGTTAATAGAAGGACCATAGGTACATGTATATATCAATGTCTATAGGCAGTACTTACACTTCTCCTGCACATATTACTAAGCTTCGCCAAGGATATCAACCTTAAAATGTGGGGGGATGCACGGAACGTGCGTTGCTCGTGCATCACTTTTCTTTTCTTTTTCCCCCCGGCCCTCGACCATGTTTTCAGTCTTGCAAGTGGCAAGTGCTTGGATGATTTCTATGGCTGTCGATCTGACTTGCAACAACTTTCTTCCAAAAGAGAATCGGGTCGGGCCGAGAGTTTCGATTTCCAAACCTACGATACGATAGGTATCAGATGATCGAGAATGACGGGTAGTATATTGAATACCATGACATGAGATTGGGTGCTGTATGGGTTACAGTTGGCTTTGCCTATATAACCGTCGGAGAGCCCTAGCGGCATCTCCGTGCTACCACCGGGCAAGAGCGAAGCTGAAGAAGGGTCGGCACCTTGAGAAAGTGGTAGAGGTCGTTGTTAATGGGACAAGCTACTTGGTCTAAGATCAGGGGTCTCCTGGTAATTAATCGTTGATGTGTCAGGAACACTAGCGGTAATATCTATCAGTCTTTTGATGTCCTGTCCTACTCTGCCCTGATACTTATCGCGTGTGTTTGGTTGAAATGCAGCTATATATGTATTAGACTTATTCTTCTAGACTCACGCAGGTGTAAGTAAGCAATGGTTCTGTGACGGGCACTACTGCAGGTAGACAGTTTTCATCACGCTTGTCATTTGAATCAACACCATCGAGTATGCATGTGATACATCCCCCGTATTATTCGCCCAAATGTCTGAAGATATAGAATAGAACTGGCATGGGGTAATCTGTATCGAGATTAGTAAGAGAAATAGGTTAAAGATGTCCGAGAGCTTGGAAGAGCATAATCTAGTGGGAGGATCACTTGTTGTGGGCTTGGACAACTTGGACAGTGAGCAGGTATAACTCTACGTGAAAATTGATGTCTCTTCTTGTTTTATCTGCAGACACGAGAGGAGGTCTCTCAATTGATTAATTGATTGTGGGGAACGCCGACATTGCAGACGCGCCATGCGCAGATTAAACGACGGTTACTGCGAGGTGACGTACATGCATACTACTCTCGCTCACCCATAGAAGTATTGTATAACTGGGTGTATTGAAAACTTACTCGCTATCGATATATCCACCATAAGAACCTGAGAACGCAAGTGGCAAAGACAGGGATAACTTGTATGGAGAATCGTCTTGGCCATACAAACATTGGCACCTGCATTTTCAGGTTCTTATGGTGGAAAGCGAGTATATTTCTACTGTCGCACAACATTTTTTTTTTTTCTCCTTTTTTTTTTTTTTTTTAACCCCTTCAGTTAGAGCAAACCTCGTTCCTAATTTTCCCTACTCCCAAGAGATCAGTACCATTGAGATCCACTACAATCTTTTTTACCAAGACGAAAAAGAACGGAAAACACCCTGGCCGGTTACCGGGAAAAAAGGACAAAAATCTGGCTTTCTTCTTCTTCTTCTACTCCTCCTCCTCCTCCTCCTCCTCCTCCTCCTCCTCCTCCACGTCCTTCTCTTCCATCGATTATTTCTTGCTTACCCCAATTCAATTCCCACCCTCCCTGCTATATGCAGGTATCATAAATACGCCAACTATGATAGGCTCTCCTGCCTAATATTTATCCCCACCTCCGTGAGAGGGACCCCATCCTGGCTAGTCTATACTGTAAGTAATGGTATCGTAAAGTGCCGCTAGAGGTGTAGGTACCTTATTTCATTCCATTGCCCAGCCAAAAAAAAACCCCCGGGAGATTCGATCCCCCCCATCGTCAAAAAGTAATTCCGCTGCGAATACCTCTCCTCCGTATACCCCCGTCACCAAATTCCTCACCCTCGTAGATGACAGAGGCTTGTCTACGCCTTTATGTAATTTTTCCCATGACAGATAACTTAACCCTCGCAATGTCTCGGATTGCGACTAGTCCACTTCTAGTCCCTCCCTTATCTCTGGTCACACCCGAAAAATAACCGCTATCAACAAACCACCAGCGTGAAAATGCGAGATAACCAAATATCCCCATACCTGCTAGGTTTTGTGCACTTAACTTACCAGCCACCCTTTGGGTGATGAAGAATTACACTTATTTATTCTTTTCAATATACACCCCACGTTCTCTTGATTCACTTTTTTTTCTTTTCTTTTCTTTTCTTTTTCCTTTCATGAACCATTGAGATCGCCATTTTGTGTGGGGGGTCTCAAGGTTCGTTCTGTATGCAAACGTGAGTGTGGGGTGTTCATATTGTTGTTACTCGTTGGACACTCTGTCTTCTCTATCTTCGATCGTACCTCTTGCCTCTTTGAAAAGACACGCTATACATACATTGTTTATCAAGTTCTAGTGATTATTCTTTTGGGGGTTGCTCAGTCTCTTCGAATTTCTTCTCTTCCCATCACCCTCGTCATTTGGTAGTAATTGAGGTCCTCTGTTTTCGGGCTCAAAGTTGGTGGTCACGTCGTCGTCGTCGTCGTTCATTCAACTGACATCTGATCTCGTGAAGACCAGATACGGACGTTACAAACTAACCCCCCTTCTTTCGTCAGTAATACAAGTTGTACCCCTACCATAACAGCCCAAACCAAACCAAACTGGGCCAAACCATACCATACCATACCATACCTTTCGTCTCACTGTAATCAGCCTCAATATCGCATACCTCCAATCCGTACAACTGTATTACAGATTACATGAGTGTAGACTGATCCCAAACGGACGTTTCCATTCCATAATAACATATAGGTATGTTACAGAGAACCCTCCTTATAGTATCCCCCATTTAAACAAACCCGGGGAGTTATGAACACCCAACTACATAGTCTTCTTGAGTGTACTCTGTATCCCGAATTCTCTTGATTGATCAGACCAGTGTCCAGACTCACTTCTCCCCCCCCCTCCCCCCTCTCTCCCCCACAGCCATACGCATTCAAACAACCAGCCAGGAATACAGCCAGCCTCATCAACAGGGAAAGGGAAAAAGACTTATCTGCAGACCTTCCTCATCGCACCCATTCGGGCATTCTACTCTCTCTCCCCTTGCCCCATTTAGGATCTCACTACTCACCTTTCCCGAGAGACCCGTAACCCTGGGATCCTGGAAGTCGGAGCCAGAGCTCTACATTCCCTTACCGTAATCTAATCTACCAATTGCCTGGTCTGTTCAACTGCGATAAGCTCAGGACAGAATACAACCCAAACCCAGCACACGACCAATCTTTTCCCCTTCGATATTCCTCCATCTTTCTTTTCATAACCTTCCGCGCTCACCACCACCCCCCCCCCCCACATATACACACATTCCCTTCCCTCGCCCCTCCGTAACTTATTGTCGCTGCTACTACTGCTACTACTGTCTATCTGCTATCTACCTTACTGTTACTGTTACTACTACTGATCTGCTGCTTGCTTTGATATTTTTGGTCTTTGCGCGCGTGCTGTTCTCTTGACATATCTCGTTTGCCGTTATCACGATTCTACCGTCATCTTCACCCTTTCCGCCCGCGCGTTTCACGTTAAATCCGTGGCAATAAAAAGTCTTGCACAAGATTTTGACTTCTTGGATTTGGAACGGGAGTTGTATGTGCTTTTGTTCATCTCCTAGCTACCGGTAGCACCCCTACATACAAAGAGAAATTACAGGTTCAAAAGAGAGAAAAAAAAAGTCAAACAAGAAAAACAATAATTCCGGAATTAGAAAATTCCACAGGTTATCCCCCCATCAAAGGCACGAAGAACAGGCCATGAGTTTGAACAAGTCGGGCGAAAGTGGGAGTAGCGGTAATAGCATTAGTAGTAGTGGAGCGACAGCAGTCGCTACAACTGCTGGTGCAACAACTACTACTAACGCTGCCCCCAGTACAGCCACCAATAACACCTCCGGCACTTCTTCCTCTAGCACTGTTCCTCAAGCAAATGCGACGGTATCCACAAACGGATCATCCACGTCATCCGCTGCCTCTCAACCTCAGAACACTCCTCAGAAATCAACCGGTAATGCGGGAAAGTCCACGGGATCCAGTGTCAATGGAGAGAATGGGACGAGTCGGGGTCGAAGAGACCGCCCCTGCGATGCTTGTCGTAGACGGAAGAGCAGATGCGTCATGAACGACGGCGCTGAAATATGTGTACTTTGCCAGTTCCATAGTCAGGAATGTACCTTCGTACAATCGCCACAACCACGGAAGCGGCGATTGGCATCCTCCAGTGTTCAAGGCTCGGAAGAGCCGACAGTCAATAAGAAGCGGTATGTTGTCTTGTTATTTGCAACTGGAAGATTTTATAAGAAAACCGTATAGAGAAAGGAAAGGAATATCATTTAGCATCCCTTACTTGCTACTGATTCCCATGCCATGTTCCTTTTCCTTTTCGTTTTGGTTATCCTATATCTTAGTCACTCCCCAATTTTCTGGTGCAAAGCTCATCTCTGGGAACCGCTCCCTAGCAGCAGGTCTACCGAGCCAGATTCACCTTTAGAAACTCGCGGCAATGTTCCGGTAGACGACCACTCCCACTCCAACCAGCGTGGCCAATCCCTCCTCAAAGAGTCTTTGGGTCTCCAGAGTAACCGACACACCCAGTTGATAGGCCCTACCAGCGAATATGAATCTTGCCTGGTAGACCTGTGCCCATTTGACAGTAAGGACGAGTATTCACTCTCCTCCATGGGTGGGTCATTTCGCCGGGTATCCGACGAAACTACATTCCTAGTGTTTCCTGACCACTCGACGCAGAATCATATGGAGATGTTTGAGGACCTAGATGCTATTGAACGCATCGTCGCACCACACGGATTGCCGCTCATAAAGTTGTATTTCAAAGTTGTACACCCTTCATTTCCGATTTTGCACAAGAGGGTATTCCTTGAAAAGTATGCCCGATCATACAGAGAGTTCTCACCGCCGCTATTAGCCGCAGTTTACATCCTTGCCCTTAACTGGTGGTCATACGACAGGGAGCTCTCCGCATCGAAGAAACCTGATGCTCAGGCGCTTGAAAAGCTCGCCAACAAGACAATCTCAGACGTCATGCACCGTCCTAAGCTATCTACCGTCCAAGCCGGCCTTCTACTTCTTCAGCAGCACTCGGATCTTAAAAGCGGAAGTTGGGCATTAACAGCGCAGCTGGTGGCAGTTGGGCAAGACCTAGGCCTGCATCTAGACTGCACCACGTGGAAGATCCCTAGTTGGGAACGCGGGCTCCGAAAGCGCCTAGCATGGGGTCTTTTTATGCAAGACAAATGGGGTGCGCTAACCCATGGCCGACCCTCCCATATCACCAAAGCGAATTGGGCAGTACCCCCCGTCAATTCGGATGACTTTCCGGAAAGGGCAGAGGACGAATCTGACGAGGAGGGGGGAGCATTGGAGGTGGAGAAGGGTCGGACATTATTTGAACAGATGATAGTACTGAGTGGAATAATGGCGGATGTCTTGGAGACATTTTTCACGATTGAAGCCCAAAGTGGACTGGGTGGACGTGGAGGTACGAACAGGGTTCTAGAAAGGGCGAAGCCGATCCAGATTCGGTTGAAGGAGTGGTTCACAAAACTGCCAGATTGCTTAAGGATGGATTCAACAAGGCTGAGAAAATTATCTTCTAATGGTTAGAACCCAGTGCTTGGATTTTGTTAAGCATGCTTAATACCGGCATTGCGAGAACTTCCGGGAATAGGTTGGCATTGTATGGGGTGATTTTCCACATAGATGAGTAATCTGTTGGACGTTCAATCGGCGATGCGGAAATGCACTTCTCGACACATTGCAGAACTCCGGGTCATGGATGAAACAGAGAAACTGGCTGTAAGAGAGCGTAATAGGAAACTGCGGGGGGATAGATGGGGTATCTGTATCCTTGTGTCACAGCTCCCCCATCTTGTTCCTCTTCGCCGACATCCCGAAAAGAAAAACGATACGTGAAAAGCCTTCTTTTCCATAAAGAATCAGTTTCTCTGTTTTATTCCCTTGACTTAGAGTTTGTAGGACGGGGCCACTTTTCCTTATGTACATCATTCCCGGAGGAGTTCTCGCAATGCCGTAAAATAAAGTATACCTCTCCTCAAGACGAGTTTCTGACGAATCTGTAGGCTATCTTCATCTTGCGTACTTTGCGACAGAGATAACACTCCATCGTCAAATTCTCCGCTCCCTTACTCCACCAACCAATGTTGACCCCTACCTCTTGCACATCTGCCGCTCGGCAGCCAAGACTCGTCTCATTTCGGCAATGGACTTTGTTAACCGTCTCAAGCCAGAGCATCTTCAATCGTTCTGGTATTTTGCTTCAAAGGTTAACTTTGCACTGATCGGAACTTTTGGGTCGTTACTTTGGGCAACCTCCCCTAGTGCGCAGGAAGCTGAGTTCTATAAAGCAAGGCTCAGTGAGTATAGGTGGACACTTCGTGTTTCATCACGAGGTGCAGAATTCATGGAATATGCTGTTGGTGTGCTAGACGCCTCCGCTGGACACTCTCAACAAGAGCAATTCAAGAGGAAGGGTCTAGGAAACCTGGCACCCGGATATACATCCACTGTAGGAGCTGGAGAAGGGTTCGGCCTGGGAATGGGCGTAGGAATGTCGGGGGGTGAAATTCAACAACATCCATCCATCATCATGTCTCAACAATGGCGCTCTAATGTCATACCGCACGAACGTGGGAATACCCCTCCTGGAACTGGTGACGAAGATAGCGTGGACGAGATGGACGACGAAGGCGCAGAGACAGATGGATCTAGTACGTCAACCAGGCGTACCCGCGATCAAACAAACAGTCAATCACCGAGCATGAGGGCGTTCCACGGGTTCCCATTCCACCACACTGACAACCCTTTCCCACACAACGATCCGTTGGCCACCAACGCCTCCACGCCCACATCTACCACTTCCTCTGCAATGGACTTCTTTATGATCCCACATAATAATATGATGACAAGAAACAACGTTGTATCAGCTGTCGGAGGTGGAGGTGGAGAGCTTGATTTCCTGGCGAACACGGCAGGGTGGCATAGTCGAAGAGATGTTGACGATTAAGCTCTTCCCTTACCCCGCTGTTTTAGAGAAGAACATTCCGTGGGTAAATAGGATGGATAGTTCTTCCGGCGCAATCCTCGGTTAGGCGTGTACTGGTGCGTAGAAACTAAAAAACAAAACAAAAAGAAATTCAGGCAAGAAACCAGAAGGGAAAGAAGGGAAAGAGCGGAAGTCGGTGTCCTTAACATCTCGTGAGCCCTTCCGCGGAGATGGTCAACCGTACTCTTATTTAGGCATGGTACGAACATTTTGGGCTTAGTGGCAGAGCTGCTTGGTAGCATGGGTGGATGATGACACCTGGGGGGGGGATGGCCTCAGACACACTCATGTGAGGCTCGCGGGAGTGTTGGATTGGTGAAAGGGGTGGTGTATGGCGAAATTTTCCTCAGATGCTTCTATTTTTCTTTTTTTTTATTCCTTCCTTTTTCCTTCTTCCGATCTTTACCATGAGCAGGTTTTTTTTTTTTTTTTTTTCGGGTAAAAGCTTGGGTAAGGGAAGTTGTGATCGCATCACCCGGATGTGAATTTGAATTCGGCAGTGTCTGTCTTAAGCTTCCTCTTCTTATAAAGATGGGTTGCTTTTATATTATAACTAGGTGACTATTTATAGACTATCCTTAAGTGTTGAATAGCTTTTCTTGTCCTCGATTTTACTTGGGCGAGTGTTGTCGATTTTTTCCTTTTTTTTTCCCTGTTGTATTTTTGCGGGGTTGAGCTTACGGTAGCTCAACTAGATGGGTTGGCGGATTTTTTTTTTTTTTTTCTTTCCCATAGCTCTCGGGGAGTTGTGCTGTGCTCCATGTATCGATGATCAACGGACAGCTGTATGTGTTTGAAAGAGAAGTCAATGATTCAGACTGTACTCCACGGTACATTATAGGTATTCGTTGTTTATGATTGCGCCGGTTGGATCGATCCTTAGTCAGGTTGACGAGAATGCTACTCTGCTGTCTACTGTTACAGATACCCGTAGTCATGCTCATGCACGCTCTGTCCCCATTCTTGCTTCTCAGTCAGTGGATGAGGCCCACCATGAGGGCAATACTTATTCCAACATTTACGTACTCTCGAGCGATATTTCAATAATCGCCCGTCCACGCAGTCAATCAATTGTACACGTCGACATCTCTACTCCTCTAACTATACACTTTCCCGACTAAGGTGTTTTCAATATTCATAACTACAGTGAGTCACGATAATTCATTGGCCGACTGGCTGTGAATATGCCCTTCTCTCTCTCTCCCTTCCTCTCTCTCTCTCCCTCCCTCCTTCCTCCCACCCGTACCTGGTATTTGACGCACCCACTCACATTCCTCATTACGATTCGTTAGCCCCGTTGCGGCAATGCGGAAATTCCGGGGTGCAGGAAGAAATGCTGGCTGGCTGGCCAGTGCACGGGCAGCTATCCGGGTGCCAATATCGTGGCCTGGTTTTTCTTACGAAATCGATGGACTGGGACCCTCTTTCTCTATTTTTTTTTTCATCCTGTCCCTTGCTAGGCCTATAGGGTAGACATACTCTAACAACTTGCCTAGATTGGTAGGTAAGGGGAGGAAGGCATCCAAGGAGATGCTACCTGTGTATGTCGGTATACAATGTCGGCACTCGTCGGCTTCCACTAGAGGACAGAATGTTACCAGATTGGGGTATTGCGGGCTTCGTAGTCCTGAGCTTGTGAGATGATGAATACGTACATGCGTGAATTGATGGGCCGATGGGAGGCGGTGGAACAGACGAATTGGGGATTATTCACTCAGAGTATGCTGATGCTATTGGCCATCATTGCTTACTTACCTGCTCAAGGAGAAGGGGCAATTGTGTATGTGCTCTGCTCTATACGCATACATTCACTACCTACAGCCGGGCCAGGATCAACAGGGGATGCACTTGAAGTCTCGTGGAGAATTTACAGCGAATCCACTTCCACGGATTCGGGTCGTGGTTCACCTCACGATGAGATTCAAATGCCATCCACATAGCACGTCTGTGCTCTACAGGCTGGGTAGAGGAGAGAGACCTCATCCACCGGGCACATGTAGGAAGGAACCGCCCAACTAGATGTATGCATTGATTAATGATACTCATAACAGTTGCGTAAGTATCGCTCTTTCTGTTGGGATTCCTTTATTTATGGGCCCACTCGTTCATCGCGGTAGCTGCCCTACTACTACTGTAAGGGACAGAAACAAAACAGAGCTGACACCAAGGTTTATTTAGAATTGAGCGAGGGTAGGGTTGATCCTGCCTCATCTGATTATCATTCAAGTAATCGTTGCCCATTTAAGTTTTTCGGCCTTGGCATGGCGTGTGTTTAGTTAGTTTTACTCGTGACAGCGAGTTGCTAGCTAAAGGATGCAGCTATCCGTGGAAAGAAAAAAAATGGGAAAATGCATGGAACTGCCTAACCTTACATGTGCTGTAGGAAAACCTGTACATAACGGACCTACATCAAGACACACATATATCCACTTGTTCTAATCTATGCTTGGTTACTAAATATGAATTGGTATGCAGCTGTCAATATTTGCCATTCGGTCCTGGTGAGCTATAAGCTAGCGGGTTAGTTAGATTAATATTCAATTGACGAAACGAGAATCGTGGCTCCACTACTTTGTGAAATACATGTTTTTGTAGTCTCAGCGTAGTTGTTGCAACCTGATTCCAAATGCCACTGGCATGAGAAAATTTAAAAAACAGCCTTCATTCTGTTACAGACTTGAAATTCACGATAACTGTCAGCTTGTTAATATGTGCCATCATCTGTAGTTGTTAGTTGTTAAAGGGTTTTTATTGTGCGATAGAGATCGATCGTGAGACCTTTTTTTTTTGCCTCTTGTGCCTCTGATTAATTATTCAAGTTCACTGGCTCATCTCCATGAGGAAGAGGTTCGTGCGGCGTTGGATCTCTACTTTGACTAAAAAATTTCACTCAAAAAATTCAATCGACTGATCTTGTTTACTTATTTTCTCTTGTGCGGCGTAGGTCCCGGGATCGCAGGGTCTAGGCTCAGGGCCTTCGGGGCCTCACATCCCTAAAAGGGTATCTTAAGACCGCTGACTTTCAATCCGAACAGAAGTGATATAAGATCAACTATATCTGTGTCTGCGTGTAAAAGAAAACAAAAGAGAACAAAAGAAAGAAGTGACGTCGACGCAAGACATATATCTGTAGTATATGTACTTACTAGAAAATACCAAGGCCTGAAACAACTACAATTTAAAATTTTTTAATATTCTAAGCCCTAAACCCTGACCCAACTCCTATTGTACACAAACCCATGAAATAAACTTTTATTTCCGTCAGCCTGCCGCCCCAGCAACAAGGTGGAAATGATAGAACTTACCGGAAATTCGACCTTCTCACAACCCACAACTATAACCCACGGTATGAAAGATCGCTATCACGGGTATAATTGTTGCCAGTATCAACGTTATCAGGATTATCCAGCCTCCCAAACTCTGCATCCCTAGTCAACGCAGGACTCCCAAAATCCGAACCACTCAATCTACCAAATTGTGTATCCCTTGTGAGCGCCGGGCTCCCAAAATCCGAGCCATCCAATCTACCAAATTGTACATCTCTCGTGAGCGCCGGGCTCCCAAAATCCGACGCCGCCTCCCTCTCCCAACTAACGCGCTCCATAATCTCCGGCTGCCTCCCAAACAGACAGCCCCGTGCGGCATCCAGATCGATGGGCTCCCCCCTGGCCTGGGAGGATAACCCAATTTGCAATGGGACTCCTTTTCGTGTCTGGTAGTATGTGAGCCTGGGATTTCGTTCTTGAAGCTCCTTCTTCAGCGCCACCCCAGTGTATGCGCATGTATCTGGGCCTAAGTCTTCCTTAATAGCTTCAGCAACATCAAGGATGGCCCTGACCTTGCCGATGCGGTGGCCGGCTTGGTACAGCTGGCAGCGGAGGCAGGCGTCTAGCCAGAGGAAAAACATGCCGAGCATCCAGTACAGGTGCAAACCACAAACAACTTTCCAGACAGCCTTTGAGAAGCCGTATGAATAATGGCCCGAGGGGTGGTTAAGGCAATTGGTCATTTCGTAATCGAGGGGGTACCAGGTCCCGTTCAATACCAGCCTGTTGCCTTCCTGTTCGGCGCCGCTCTTGAAGTCCTCAAGCGGAATCATTGATTGGTCCTCAAACACGATGTAGGGAGATGTGTGGTTTGTGTAACCAGTCATTGCTGACATGAGTGTGGGGAACAAGGCGATATATGCCACTGAGTAAAACAAGAATAAGATCTTGACCAGATGGTGTCTTGTGGCCAGGATATGGTTCCTGGTTGCCCTAATCATGGCCCATGGGCCTATCTCGAATGCTAATGAAAGATAAAAGTCGTACCCGACGGTAGAGGTCTCAGCGACGTGGTCAAGGGTAGCAACATATGCCTTGTGTGCAATCCGGAGGAGCACCAATTGCCCCCCACGCCCAACGATGATGTCCCAGGCGATGTCCAGTGACTTTGCAGCCGTAAAGTCCAGGTTCCCGAATGAGAGATCGATGGTGATCCCTTTTCCCAGCGGGGAGTAATGTCTACCGCGGGCTGTCTGCTCCCCAGGATCAAAGATCACTGGTGTGCCGGATCCAGGGCAGAGATCTCTGACGAGGCTTTGCGCTTTGGTTAGGAGGATCACGCTAGATATTATGAATAATGCCATAAAGCAGAACACGACGCCGGAAACTATTGCGATCTTTTTTCTCTGCTCTTGCGAGGATATTCGTGTTAGTGTGATAGGAGGAAGATGAGATTGGAGGCCCCGCGCGCGCTGGTACTTGTGGGCAAAGAACATTTTTCGTTTTGAGGGTTGACAAGGTGGTTGACTGCTGGGAGAATAAGCCCTTTATTCGTTTTTGGAATAGAGAATATATATAGTAGCTATGAGAAGGAACTGGTTTTATAGTCTAGAATCACCCCGCAATTCAAATTGACTGGAGAAGTAAGTTGAAAGGCTCACGCCCTGAGTGAAACGGCAAAGGAATGGATGGAGTCAGATAAATTCCAGCTAAGAGATAGGGCTATGGGTTGGCAAGAACTTGGCAGTGAATCACTTGGGTGTGATCTTTGATCTTATGTGAGGGGTGGGGCTGAGATAAAAACAAAAAAAAGCAAATCCAATTGAGTGATAGCTATGAATAAACATATATATATAGGGTTTATTCAGTGCGGTCAGCGGGAGATAAGCTAACAATGTGTTCGCCTTGTGTGGATATAGATTAAATGTTCAATTTATAATTTTACTAGACTATGGCTGCAACCATACGAAGCAACCAGATCAAGCTTAATTAAGATCACCAATGGCCAATACTCATATAGAAGAGCTGTGTTGTGTTTCATATGATTAAAGTTTTGATATCCCTGGACCGTACTGTGTAGATCAGATAACCTTATCTAGACCCAACGTCGTCTAGCCGCAGAATGTCTTAAGGGGACGACACTCGCTATCACAATCTTTATATTCACTACATGAGAGCACCTAAGCCCCCGTGTCCCAAATACTTGGTCTAGGTTCTTCCAGTGGTACCGAACTGACATTAGTGTTCTATCTCTTACAAAAATTACCGAAACCAGGGGAGCTTTGACGAAATGCTTGTGATTTCTCTCCGCTCGTTAGCCGGGTATAGGCGCTCGTCTGGGTCGGCAGAAAAGTAACATGCCGGCAGTAAGCCGGGACTAGTACACGCGACCCACGTCATTCTTGGCGCCGTTTCCGGGTCTTAAGCAATCTCGAGTACATATCTCCCTACCCCCCCATATTCCGACACCTATGCTAACGTCTATAGACTCTTAGTCCACGCCCAGGACACGCCCAGGGTTACGCCTAGGACACGCCCAAAACCACGCCCAAAACGATGGTGGGCGGGCGGGCATATATGTACCTCATAGAACTAAAATAAAAGATATACCGTTCATCACCTGAGCTGTCCAATCGTCGATGTAACGTCATTTCCCAGCGAACATTAGCGTCAAGGTTCTGCCATGACTGCTAGCCTGGTAAAAACGAAAAGTCGTCTTTTGACTCCGAGACGACGCCGGGACGACCTTGGAGGCCTGATTGAAACTTTAGATTTTCTGCAATGGCCAGTTGCAATTTGAGAATAGCGGGATCAGAAAAGGGTGGACGGGGACAAACGCTCACAAGAATCCTATTTTATCTACATGTAGAGTACCTGCATGCCGGACCCTAACCCCTGAACCTTCTCTTTTTCTCGTGTTACCTGCAGTCTAGATATGATATATATGACTAACTCAACCTCCCCCGCACGAGCTAAGTACATATACCCGGACAGAGCATTATCAACTTTCACACCAGCAATGGAGGTTATGGGCGCAGTTTCTGGCGCCCTTGGGATTATTGCGGTAGCTTTAGGGACAGCGAGATCCATATCGTGTTTGATAGGAACGATCGTCGATGCTCCTCACAGTCTCCGGAGACTGCACCAGGAGCCTCAGGACCTCGAACAAATACTCACGCAGTTATATCAACCCAAAGAAGATGATCAAAGAATAAACACGCGCCAGAGTCCCCTTGTAAGTACAATCAATAGCTGCGCAGCTGAATTAGAACGACTCAAAAGCCTCCTCAAACCCCTTGCCTCAAAACCAGATGATAGCAATAGGCTGTATCGTCGAGGGATTCAAGGGATTAAGACACTCTTTAAAGATGACGATATCAGAGAGGCGCCCGCCGCAGTGCAATCACGGAACCTATCTATCTGCTTGGTATTGATTACAGATATGTCGGAAAGGTTTGGTGTATCCTCAGTATTTAAATCCACAAGCTGATCGATATTGCTATCTAGCTACAAGGTCGGGGGCGGTAATTCTGAGTCTTCAGTTGGCCAAATCTCTACGAAAACGTTAGAGGAAATAATCTCCTAGACTATTCGAAAGGTTCAAGAGGAGTTTATGCAAGAACCCAGCACGAATATTGGAAATATATTGATGCTTGACCGTGCAGAGTTCGACAGGCTGTGGACAACAAATCTAAAATCGGCCCGGGCTCTTAGAGGTAGGAGTGAATTTTTCAATTATGAAATATATGATTGCGTACACCAGAAGTTTATAGCAATGGTCCATGATCGACAGCGTGAAGGTACTTAACATGAGGAATTTTAAATTAGATTTTTATGATTCGAACTAATATGATGAAAGCGTTCATGTTGTCTTTGAATCACCCGGACTATTACGGCGACAAGCTCAAGCTTAAGAAACCCCGGTCTGGAACTTGCGAATGGATCTTCGCCCACTCTCAGTACTCAGCTTGGTGTACTGATCAAAACACATCTGTCTTATATGCTATGGGCAAGCCTGGGTCCGGAAAGACTGTTCTTTCTAGACATTTATTAGAAATCCTACAGAACTCCAACCCAGAAACTACACAAGTTCTTTACTATTTCTGCAACAACCGAGATAACCCTAACCTTACCGCGACAAACATTCTAGCAGCTTTAGTTCACCAGCTCCTTTCCCAAACACCTTCCCTGTTCTCCAATATCGCCAAAATGACAGCTCTAAATAAACCCAGGTCGGAGAACACTTCGTGGCCATTGGAATCACTTTGGGAGATGTTTTGTATTATGGTGGCGGCTTCTCATTCAAAGGTTACCTATTGTATACTTGATGCCCTTGACGAGTGTGGGGCAGAATCAATCTTAGAATTGTCCCTGTTCACAACAATGACTGAGGAATTCAAAGAATCACAGGATTCACCAAGATTAAAATTCTTCTTGACGAGCCGACCTTTTCAAACTTTAACGGAGGACCTGATAACTGCCCGGGTTATTCAACTTACCCCGGGAATTGTCAAGACAGACATCGAAAAGATCATTGATGATGGGATGAAGAGATTACAAAGACGCTTACACTTGAAGAAAGACGTCAAGGAAAGGCTTTGGAATATACTGGTAGAACGTTCGGAAGGCATGTTTCTTTGGGTATTGTTGGCAATTAAGCAATTGGAGGGGGCACGAGCTTTAACTGCGCAAAGGTTGGAAGCCCTTTTGCAGGGGCTACCTAAAGTCTTAGACGGCATTTACGACCGGATGTTGGAGGCCCTGGAAAACGATCCCGATGATCTAGCTCTGGGCCGACGGAGGCTGAGCTGGGTCATTTTGGCTCCGAGGCCTTTGACAGTTCCTGAATTTAGGGAAGCAATGGCTGTACAAGAAAGTTCAAATTCGGTCAGCTCTATCCAAGGGAATTTGTTGTTCAACACTCCCCTTGCTGTGCGTACTGTCTGTGGCTCATTTCTAGAAGTGGATTCTGGAACTGGGGATCTAGGGATGGGGGCTAATAGTGGCGACGGTGCCCAAGAGAGCGATATTGATGAAGACCCGAGAGCTACAGTCCGCCTTATTCATCAGTCGGCAAAGGATTATTTTTTTGACAAGAGTCACCGACTTGGACCCCGCCTTTCTATGTACAGAATAGACGAGCAACAAGGACATAACGAAATTGCAATCACATGTCTTACATGTCTTCTTTTTACGGATTTCATGGAGGGCCCTATTAAAGTTAACCATACCGGTTCTTCAAATCCTTCTACAGCGGGAGTCACAACAGGGGGCCATGATACAGAAGGTCTGCAAATACTCCTCAAAAGACGCATTGCACAATACCCATTTCTTGAATATGCAGTACTCCTATGGGCAGATCATGCTAGAGCTGGTTTGGAAACTTTGGAGGGTGATTGGGACACATTAATAAACTCATCTGTCACAAAGCTCATATGCCGATTTTTAAGACAGCCAACATATCTCGAGTTCTGGCATCAATTATACTTCTTTCGCTCACCCCCCATACAGCGAGGGCGCGATCCCACAGATTACACCAAAATAATTACCCCACTACACGCGCTTGCTTCTTGCGGCTACCTCATATCGCACATTACCTTCTGCAGAATTAGGATGTCGACATAAACAAAACCCCTAGCTTAGGCGATAACGCACTTTTATATTCTATATATACTCTGAGTGATCGAGCGAGTCTGCGGACCCTGAAACTTCTTTTGGATTATATTTCAACGATCAATATACGAGAGGAGTGTAATAATTCTGCACTTGTTCATGCCGTTTTCACTGGTTTAGTGGAGGGGGTAGAGCTGCTCCTCGATGCAGGGGCAGATATAAGCGCAAAAGACAAAGAAGGGCGAACCGGATTATATGCTGCTGCAATGCTGGGACATGAGAGGATTTTGGAGCTACTTCTCGATAGGGGTGCACACGTCGAAGAGAAAGGCACAGATGGCTTGACTTCATTGCGTATAGCATCACACAAAGGCCACACCCAGGTAGTCGGTTTACTTCTTGATCGGGGGGCAGACATCGAAAGCGAAAACCGGGAAGGTCGGACTTCACTGAATATTGCAGCGCAGAAAGGCCACGCCCAGGTGGTCAGTTTACTTCTCGATCGGGGAGCAGACATCGAAACCAAAAGCACCACTGGCATTACTCCACTATGTATAGCAGCATGGAATGGTCACCTCGAGGTAATCAGTTTACTTCTCAATCGAGGAGCAGACATAGATAACGTAACCAAATATGGCTCGACTTCACTGCATTTAGCGGCACAAAACGGCCACGCCCAGGCAGTCAGTTTGTTTCTCGATCGGGGAGCAGGTACCGAAGTAAAAGACCAGTATGGTTCGACTCCACTATCTATAGCAGCACAGAAAGGCTACACCCAGGTGATCAGTTTACTTCTCGATCGGGGAGTAGACATCAATAGCAAATGCCTGGATAGTCAGACTTCATTGCATATAGCAGCACAGAACGACCGCGCCCAGGTATTCAATTTACTTCTAGATAGGGGAGCAAGACTCGGGGATCACGACAACGTAAATATATTATTATTAGCCGCACAGGCTGGTCACGCCCAAATAGTTAGTTTACTTCTTGAAATGGGAGGAGACGTCAATGCGGCAACCCTACGAGGCTGTACTGTACTCCATGTAGCTGCCTCCTTTGGACATTTGGGAATTGTCGAAAACCTATTAAAGCATGGAGCGACCCCCGACTTCAGAGATTCACAAGGATGGACACCAATCATCTGTGCCCAGAAAAGCCGGCAATTAGAAATTGTCGAACGATTAGCTCAATTCAAACCTTCGTCTGCCAACAACGATCAAACCGTAGCCCGATCCCCGACATGTTGGAGCTCGGAAGACTAATCTTTACATATTCAGCTTTCAGAGAATGGTCTTCGCGCAAAAGTTCCACGTAGGACCCTTCTTGATCTAGAATTGATAACTATTGTTTTTTAACCTTTAAGCAGAGGTGAAAGGGTTAGGGCACTCGACTCTAAGAAGTAACTTCTGTATCTCAGCGGAAAAGGATAGCTTCTATTACGAGATTGAAATTATCGAAGGAGGGGACGCAGAGTAAGTTTCAGGTTGACTTTTCCATAGGTAATTCATTGGTCTAAAACACTGAAACCCCGTTCAGTGAAATAGGTATCGGTGTTTCGGGAGACTGCCTAAGGCTACAAGCCATGCCAGGCTGGGACAGAGGGAGCTATGGCTATCATGGGGATAATGGCTGTTTATACAAGGAAACTGGACCTGGTGTGCCATACGCAGACACATTTTCAACCGGTGATGTAGTTGGATGCGGTATTAATTATGATAAGTCAACTATCTTTTTTACCAAAAATGGCAAGTTCCTAGGTACGTCAACTAGTGAAATCGTGAAGCTCCTATCCGGCCCCATGAGCAAAACACAGAGTGTTAACATAATGAAAATTAATTAGGTATTGCTACAGAGATTGTCATAGGTCAACTGTGTCCGATGATTGGGTTCCTAGGCTCAGATTGGGAGGTCTACACCAACTTTGGGCAAAAGCCTTTTGTTTTTCAAGATTTTGATAAGGTATATGAGTGATGGAATCAACCTAGTGGGTATTTTGCAATGTAACTCTTAATTTTTAAGACCGTAAACGTCGATTTAAGATGGGACTTCCAAATTCTGGGATCCGAATGAATATTGAAGGTTTTATTAGTATATATGTGCATATCTAGAGACTTTAATAAATTATACGTATACATGTGCATAGCATAAGACATAACTTTGGTTTTGGTGTATGTGATATCGCTTGCTTTTGGAGGTAAATCTATTGATATTTTGCAATTTGGAATACTTAGTAGCTGTGATGAGACTACATGTAGTAGGCTTGGTCCAGCGGCTGCAATATACATATGATTACATGTACTCGATGAATTAGTCGATTGATTACAATGTGTCACACTTGCCCACTGTAGCGTGATAATCTATGATGCAAACATGAAAATACGCCCATTACGTAAAGTGAAATTGATGGCATTAAATTTTGTACTCCTTAGAGGTTGCCTCGCGACCTCGGGTTGATGTTATTATATTTTAGAGTCGAGGAAGTTTTGCCCCCCCCCCCCCTTTCAGTTGACATGGGACCCGCGGACTGGATATCAAATTCTTCCTCTACAGCAGGTATGTATTTATAGGCGACCTTGCCCCCCCCCCGTCCCCTTGCCTTCTCCATACCTCCGTTCATCCACTTAGAGAACAGCAACTAACTCTAAGGAACAGCGGTAAACTCTAGAGCACAGCAGTAAACTCTAGCTCTAGGGAACAGCGGCAAAACCCTAGGGAGCAGCAGTAGGCTAGAAAGAGAAGCAGTGGTGAATTGTAGGAAACGGCAAAGTTTATAGGTAATAATTTTCTGTATTTAGAGATTTTGCACCTCTCTCATTCCTAGCCCCCCTCTCTATTTCTTATATTTGCCTATCATTTCACAGAAGTGTATTTTGTTGTCAAAACCCCTAGTTGAGTTATTTTCAATTGAGTTGCCCCAGTTGGATTATCGCCTGTTGAACCATTTCCACTTGTGCCGGCCACAGTGTCTTTTTTTTTCCTTTTCTTTTGGTAGATGTCTTCGTGTATCTACTGGTTGCCATGCTTGGTTAGGGCTTTAGCTCTAGCCAACCAGCTTTCAAGAAAGTGCAATCTTAATAGTAGTCTGCTATATGCAGACATACATATATGTAGTTTTGGTATTTTAAAAACTCAGTTACCGTTCAGAAAAAGTGTGTTACGGGCTCCGATCACCAAGTTACTCGACCTTGTTCTACCTCTTCTTTGTTTTTATCAGCAGTTGTTAGTAAAGTGGCTTGAATGATACAGAAACAGAACACACACCCCATCGAAACATCAACCGACGTTATATACAGCAATGTAGACAATTCCGTTGGGTGAAGAGCTATTATTACCTGATTTTGACGATAACTACTTTGGAATTAGCTAAAGAATCTATTGCTTACTGTGCCTTGCCCATTCCTGAGTGATGATTCGTCTCGCAAGCCCATGAGCTTGTGAAAGCATTAGCTTCTCGATTAATCAATGCTCCGAAGTAACTTGGCTATATAATCATTTCAATTCTCGTTAGGCAGTTAAGCAGTGAGAGATATCGTTGGATTGGTTCGGAATATAGACATCTCCAAACAGCTTTCGCCGTGTATGAGCTACTATTAAAGAACCCTTCCTCCACTGGACGCAAAAGATGGAGTGTAATTAACCCGACTCACATGTCGGTCTACCATATTCTACCGGAACTTCCTTTAAACTTGTTGGGTGCTCTTTATCGGAACTTCTTTGTTTAGAAGTGTTTAGTAGGACCGCGCTGCAGTTTGTGAAAAGGAAACTTGAATACCCCTATCAGGCAGGTTAGAGATTGGCCTTTAGGAGTCACAGCACATCTATGGGTGTGGGTACGTCATTGAGATACGGACTGAAATATGTTAAGGGTTCCGGTATACCCCGAAAGCTGATAGTAGAAACTTTTTCGATTTTTCTGTCTTCTTGCTCGTGATCGACTACATCGATAGTCATTGGCACATAATATATAAAGGGTAGTTGATTGGTTTTCGGCATGGGGTGTTGAAAGGCATTGAAGCAGGGGCTAGCTAGTACTGCTTTCCATGCATATGCAAAGGAAGGACCGCAAGTAAGCATCGTCATAGCAGCCCCCAAGTAGTGAGACCAAATGAGGGGAAGGAAAGGAAGCTAGACTAGAACACCCGAGCACGTTTGTCAGTAATTAACTAGGTGCCTCTAAAAAAACGTGCCCTCTCCGTGACATGGTGGTGATGATGATGAGGGGAGGGGAGGGGGGTGGAGGGGACAATGTGGGGGTGCATTGAGCACATGGGCGTTGAGGGGCATGGCATGACTGTTGGGAGATGAACAAGTGGGGGTAGAAACAACGGATCCATTGGACCTGGGAAGATGCACATCGTTTCAAAACATTCGTAGCATGCATGCATAGCGCATGGGAAGCTGTGCGGTTGCCATGCGCTGCTGGGTGGGGGTTGCGCGCGCGCCCTGTGTGCATCATGCCCAAGCACTCGGCATAGGGCTTTATTGGGAAAGAAAGGAGCCATATAATCGTAAGCTCAAACAATTTACACAGAATGATGATCGGATATTTACCATAGGATCGGATGTCTTTGCACTGATTAATTATAATTCTTTTACACATAATATCCACCATTAAGTCATATGCATTTGACGCTCACTCCTAGCTGGAATGTGCAAAATAATCAAGTACGTGTAAAAGTTATACGAGCACATCCAGCTAAATAGGCCAACTGCAATGTCCGTGCGGCGTTCTAGAGAATTCACTTCAACATGATTAACTTATGGTAGCGAGGGACATGGCTAGGAATGAAGAAAACGATTAAATTTGGGCGCCGTTTACTGCCTCTAGTCAGCTACAGGACACCACTACGATAAAAACAACTAAAAACACATATAGCGCGAGCATAAAGGATAAGTGGGTACATTTACACTATAGATGTATGTAGTCGTATTAGGAAATCCATAGAGCCATAGTTGTCGTAGCCTTTTAATATCGGACAAATTAATTTACAGCTGTTGCAATTGTAAAACCAAGGCTATCTAGCCAGGATTTCATGCTACCCATACCCGGGGCTTCAATCTTACCACTAATTCACTTCCTATATAGAACCCTTTTTACAACGGTACACATCGATCACAGCTCTTGGAGTTATGGTGCGTCGATCCGGGAATGCAGGTGTCGAAGACGGGACTCGTGGGGGTCAGGGCTTGAAGGTGAGCTAAGCCAAGGCGGGGATATGCACTTTAATGGTCGCTAAGGTAGGTACATGTAGTTCGTGAGTCTAGCTGGAGTATTCTACAAGTAATTATCTCCTTGGGTTCGCGGACTCGAAGCGATGTTATATATAGCAAGCACGTGGAAAGGTAAGTTCGGGCTGACCTCGGGAGAAATTTCGTTGGGATAATATGATTGTGGGTGATATATGTTTCTGAGTAATTAAGACGTACGTAAGTTGATACACGAGTTTTATTGTGGCTATAATGCCCCCTAACGTAGTCTGGATATATGGGTGAGAAATATAGGTATATCACTTAACTTTATCGGGAACCACCCCTTCATTACCATTGGCTATGCGAGAGGTTGTCACAGATGCAGTCGTTGTCCTGGCGATACCCTAAGACCTCCGAGTGATGCCTTATGATTAGTAGTACATTACATAGCATTAACAAAAGGGCTACATGATAAAATTATGCCTAGTTTTTCGGTGATTAGATTTATTGAAACTAGGATCTCACAGCTTCCAGTTAACAATGACGTCTCGTGGTCTTGTTTACAACAACATACAATCTCAGCAAGATGCAGCTGAAGTACACGTATAGCAATTCTGCAAAAATCGAAAAGTTGTGTAGGTATGCAGGGTCTGAGCACAGTCTTGAGCAGCGCATTAGTTTATCGCCAAAGGCTCTCAACCTTCAGTGTCGATCGCCAGTTTACATACATCAAGAGCATCTTTAGATTGAAGTCCTCGTGCTTAGAGATTGGTACCATTCGGATCCGGTCGCGCGATCGGATGTAGTACATGTATTCTGGGCGCCAAGGCTAGAGTTAAAGTTGGGCCCCCTGTGGCATCGTGACCTAATTAGGATGGGTGACCGGCTATTTCAACCTTCAGCCACGTTATCGCGATAGAGAGACCCAACGCATGCGAGGTAAGATAAGGCAAAAAAAAACCCACTAGAGACAATCCATTACTGGTGACCCCCAAACCTGAACCTTTGGTACGAGTCTCTATCATACCTATCTACCCGTTAAACATTCTTATGATTCTGTAGACTATTAAGTGGTTGCCGGCATGAAAAAATGTGGGGGGCCCGTCGCTTGAGTGTCCATGGGTAGAGCTTTGTACTTGTTGCTCCGCGTAGAGAAACAAAGTACATGTACATGTAGGTATGTATGGTCTGAGTCAAAGATCGGCATATCGACTATGAATTCAGCCTGGGTGTAACAGACGCACAAGATCATTCGAGCGAATTAAAAAAAAAAAACCTGTGATTCCAGCCCTGATCTCTGATCATATCCTAACATAACAGTTAAGGTGCCTTTACTAGCCTTTTAGGCTTCTATGCTTTCCAAACCATTATGATAACCTCGGTGAGGGGATGTTTTGATATTAACCTAGACCAAGTTGTATGGAAAATCTTCGAGTTTTGTGAATCAAAGCCAATTTCTCGTAGCCACAAGAGGCACCGGGTAAAACACTGCAGAATGGTACCTAGTAAGATCACCAAAGTCTCCAGCTGCGTGTAACTAAGCCAAGAGGCTCAAGGATACCCCGTTCAAAACGAAAGACTTATTTCGATACCTGCCCCCCACGTTTGACACAGGATCAAAAAGGAAAGTAGGCAAAATGGCCATCGATGCCAGTACGGCGACTGGACGCGCCACGGAAAGATCATCTCCACGAATTGGATGGCGTTAAGGACGTAGAGGGAACTTTGATCCGGGAGCGAGACGATTTGCGAACTTTTGTAATTGCAGCACCGTATCAGGGCAGGCTTGATGGTCACCACCCACCACCCATATGTATGTGTTTCCGCCTTCTTCGAGATACGTAGAGTCGTCCATTCGTTTCTACCCGTTTTACCGAGCTTGCAAGATCAAACTCCTAATGTTTCCTCAATACAGCCTTTCGCAAAAATCACGCCCCCCATTGATGTAGCGGCCCATAGGTCAATATGTATGTTGTACTCGCGATCCAGTGATGTACTTCCCCCGATCCCGGCTAGATGTGCCCATCCAATTAGCCCGGATACCGAATCCATGATTTCCCCGGATTCGCCAAGATACCCGCCGAAGTGGGACCCCGAAAAGGACGCCTTTTCTGCAACGCTTTGATGTCGATGTATGTAGGTACCTACATGCTCACCATATTCTGCCTAGATAGTTTCTCCTGTTTCTGAAACGTAAGAAGAAGTAGCCACGCTAAGGCGTGGGGAGTAACCTCTGTGGATGATCGGCCTGATACTTTGATGTGGGGAAATTTCCCGTCTTTGTAGGCACCTGTGATGTGCCTGTTAGCCGTATCGATACATTTCTCCCTGCAACATTCAACATTCAACGTATAAACAGACAAAATACCTCAAACACGAGAGCAGTTTCATTTCCAAAGGGAGAAACGTCCTATACAGAGCGCCACTTGGTGACATGAGTATCGCTGGCCGGCCACTCCGAGGATGTCCCCGTGGATATTTTTATTCGATATATAGGAGGAATCGTGGAAGATTCAGCGGCTGGTCCAAGAACTTCATGCAGAGATGATTATTCAATACGTAAAAGGACAACTATCTAAGTGTTAATCACCGAAATTCGATCATTGGCAAGGATATGGAAGGTTAGTCGAATAGTAATAACATACCAAGTTCATACGATTGGTCCGCATGGTCAACTAATGCTACTATGTAGGTATGGGCCGAGAAAGCCCGCGATGTTGTCTGGGGTGCAGTATGTATATCCTAACTGGTATTCGCAATGCGAAGAGATGGATATCTAGGAGGATATCATTGGGCCACACAAAATAATACTTGATTCAAGGAACTCTCGGACGTTCAATCGCACCAAATTGTGTTGGGAGCTGTTGTGTCACTACTGTGCAGCATTGAGGTAGAGCTTATGATCATGACACAGATGTAGTAGCGGAGTAGTACGACGAAAAAAATGTCCATAACGCTACTATTATACCACTACGCAGCACGGTCCTCCTCTCAATTTGTTTCTCTACGGATCTCAGTCAGCACGGTCATCGTCGAGATCAAAATAGTTCAATTGGGAATGAAACTGCCTCAAGACCACTAGGATCAGCAGGATGGTAGGGAGTTAGTAGGAAAGTGAAAATTTGTCTACAAAGCACAAGATCTCACACGCTGCTCTGGAAACGTGAGCCAGATACAATCCTCCGGGAATTTCTGTGTCTTGGTTCCTTTCAAAGGCTTACTGAATAGTCGGGTACCACCTAACTGGTAACCAAGTGGAGGCAACTTATTAATTTCTTTTATATGAGCATGGAGCATTCATCCGTCGTGTACCCCCACGCTTCGGATTATAGATAGTAGATTACTCAAATATTTGCCGTGTTCCCTTAAATAGTAAATTAGTAATGGAGTTAAGGAAGGCCATAGATTGGTGAATGTCTTACTGATTAAAAGTACCGTGGAAGCGGGGAGATAGAAAAGTCCTATGCTCTCAATGCGATTCCATCATGTGGTGGGAGTAGAGCATCGAATTCTAGGATACTAGTTGACCTAGAGAGCCGCCTCCCTCTAATTCCTTTTAGAATGCATGGTAATGTATTTAATCAGTTGGTGGTGATGGTAAGTAACTTAAGTACATGTAGTGGATGATGGTATTTGAATCCAAGAACGCGGGAAGCTGTGGCTTAACTCTGCTAAGAATTGAGGCTTAAGCGAACACAACATAGGATAAGGAAACAAATACCGTCCTCAGCCTTTCCCCGCTCACTTGGTTAGCTAGGTCTCGCCTTGAACGAGCCCCACTTAGAAAGCCGGAACGAATTGTTTATATTGCCGATTTACCAAAAACTTGCTTTTTCGTACCTCGAGAGTCTCCGTGACCTTTGTTCTCCTTTCTTTTTCTTCCCTTCCTTTCCGGATTCTACCATGCGGACCCGAAAGGGCTTTTCCGGAAACCCGAGTCGACTGCGGATCCTACAGAAAATTGTCGTTAGGGCAATACCTCTACTTCTGATAAGGCAGCTCCAGCGTGGGGAGAACAAGGCTGTGTGTTTGGTCTTGCTTCTTTAAATTGCATTGCAGGGCCTTCCTCGCAAGGAAATTGTATTGGTTACATGTAGTGTCAAAGTTTTTGGAATACAGAACCCGGGGAATTGGAATTGAGTGAGGGCTGCCGCGATTGGCGAATCTCACACATGTATATATTTACTCTTCCGGAATGTTTAGAAACAGACTTTTTTCGTTTCTGTTTGGTCCGGATATCTATTGCACGAGTTTGTCTTGGCAATATTTCAAGCACAACTGAATGACGTTCGCACAGATCTGTCAATCATGTGGGGGTTTAAAAAAGTAAACTGTGCAACGGTACACGATAAACAAGGGTCGGAGGAGGCTCTAGATCTGTTTACGAATTCGATGCTGATTGTTCTCGGGAATTGGGTTAGGGCTAGATACATGGGACCCTTGGTTTCAAACCCAAACATGTACGGCCGTGTGAGAGGTGGGCAGGAAATTCGAAACTGGTGATTAGCAGTTAATGCAGTGCACTGGTCCTCTCAGGAACCGGACTTTTAGACGCTTTAACGGCGTGTGGGGGGGTTTCTTTTGCTGTGGAGGGAGGGAAAAAGAAAAGAAGAAAAAAAAAAAAAAACTTGAACCACCTAAAAAAGGGCACAGGGAAAAAAAAACATCGAAGCTAATCAGAGATAGCTGTGAAGATCGGAAAAATCTTACCGCCATGTCATCGATCATGTGAGGTAGTCTTCCGACATCCCATCAAGGTCGACGGTTATCAAAGTCACCTTCACCGTACGTAGAGGGTTCAGATTGTAACCTATTTTATTTTACTCCCAGCTGGAATGACTTCACCTTCAGCCTTACTGTCGATAATCTACCACACATGAACGCGCATATGTATCCTCTACGAGCTCAGTCTCACATACAACACTTAACAATTTCCAGAAGCGGCACTACAGCCCGGAAAACTGGTATCGGATTTTAGCCCCGTGAACAAAATCGATTGAAATTCCCTTACTCATTTGTCATTCCGTGCCAGTTGTCAATCGATAAGTTTGTAACTTTCGAATTAGCATGTTGAATGCCTCTTTAAAGATTAGAGAAGTATGGACCATGAGGTGATAACGATATCAAACGGCCATCATATCCAGATTCCGTTGGGATTGGTATGTCTCTTTAAGGATGGATTAGAATCGACCCTGCATTGGTTATATGAAAAGGTCTCACTCTCCGTGGGAGCAGTCAAAAAATCTGTTGAACGGAGTGCGTATGGGTGTCGTTTCTGGTCTACTAACATTAGTTAGAAAAAGAAATATGCGGCCCTCCATGGACAAAGGGGAAAGAGTCTAAGAGCTGCGCATTTGGCCTCCCCAATGTTTTATTATAAAACGTCATATGCATCAGGAGACATAAACCAAGAGTGCTCAAAAGGTAAGAAAGCAGCTAGGACCTGACGTTCTAGTACTTTATTGAGAGATCTGTAGCGACAAGGAGGTTGACTCGGCAAGCACGGGCCTGATCCGCGACGAGTTACGCTGTCCCCGTTCCCTTGAACTGCGGGGTGCATCCTGTTGTGTACCTTAACGGAAGGGTTCAGTTTGCTGGCCAAAACCTACTTATTTCTTGTTGCTGTCCATGCACTTGCGTAAGTGGTACTCAAACTCAAGTGCTCTAGAGTACTGTGTATGTTGTACATACATATGTACCTACTCGAAAAAGCAGATTGGTGGTTGTAGAGTACCTAAGTACGAGTGAGGATGTTGATGTGCCTGTCAGATTGCTGCAAAAGACCAGACTCCGGCCTTCTTTCTTCTTTCTTTTTCTCCTTCTGCAGACGTGCACCAGAGTCAGTAAAGGATCAATCTAGTTCTATACTTACATGTAGGTACACTCCATGCAGGCTGTGACCTTTTCCTGTTGATTGCTTCGTTCACTGCTCGTCCTGCCCTCCCCCCCCCCCTTTTTTTTTTATTTGAATAAGGAAGTACTTGACGATGATTGTGCACGAATCACTCTTGTTGTATGTTGCTGGAAGCGGATGCGGTTGGAACGGGGATAAGCTTGTGACACTCCACCTATAAGCTTATCCTCGCTCATATCGGTACACAGTACCCTTCCAAAGTCTCAGGAGAAGAAAAAGAGGGAGAAGAAAAAGACCTCGAGGGCTTAGATAGGTAAGGCAAGAAATGGACTGACGAAGTATCTAGCTATATGCCTAGATTTTGGGCTATGGCCGCGGCCGTCGATACAAACTCAACACCTAGACCTACTTGATCTACAATCTATATGTGTGGGCACTCTAGGCACATGTGTCTACAGTAATTAAAGTACATGAAGGTATCTTCTACATACTTATGTTGTCTCTTCTCCATTGAAGTTTGCAAGGGCACTCCAAAAGAGGAAGCATGTTTCAAATATTGGCGCCGCGCAACACCCCACAGTGTAACCCCCACGCGGCCGCACTCTGAACCGCGACCCAGAGCTGCGGGTTGGTGGTGGTTGTTCACAGGTCCAACACTACATACCTACTTAATGTAAGTACCTACATTGCGGGCATGCGCATTCGTGTCGCTCACCACTCACACCGTTGCTCACACTCACACTCTGTCACTTACAGCTGTGTCCGACGGTTCTTTGTCCAGGACCAGCTCTTGTGCTGCAGGGATACCGAAGCAAATTGATAGAAAAGGGTAAGATCAAAGACAATCGGAGACAATAGGACCAGACTGCGTTCCAAAAGGACGGGTCAAATTTTTGTAGTCTGGGCTCGGATCATACCGCTGGTATGTATGCTGTTCTGTCAGGCGTTTCGTTGAGTTCTGCTCTACTGTTGATGATGCTTTTGTTGTCTACATGTTGTTGACTATGAACCTTCTTTTTCACTACCCCTCACATTTCATCTCTACGCTCGTGACGTTTGCATGCTTTGGATGTTAGAACCACCAAATTTTCTCTGTGCCCTCACTGGCCAGGGTTTTTACTGGGTTGGCATGTCTCAGCGAAGGGTGCTTCGGACGTCAAGTGGATACCTTGCCTGAGGCTTCCACCCAAACCCTTTGAAGGAGGGAGGTAGGAGCCAATTGAACTTCGAGCGACACTGGCTCGTGCTCTACCCTCTTCAGAAGTCTTAGATGGGAGGTATGAGGTAGGTGAGAGGGAGAGGAAAGGGGGGGGGGGGGGGTTGGAGGCCCTAGGTGGAGAGGAGCTAGCTCGCCTCATCAAGCATACTGGCTCCCTCTCAAGCCTACATGCACCACCCTCTAGTTTCCTTCATCTACCTACTTTTATTTAAAGTCAATCGATCCCCTTCTCACTCAGACTTATTCTCTCATCATACATCGTCTATAACTACAACTACATCGTACCCCTTCAACTACCAGCCTCAATCCTTTATACAGCCTTTTATATCACATAGGCCAACCTTCGCTCATATATCACCAAAATACTACTTGTTAAAATGCCTCCTCACACCAACGAGCTCTCTTCTTCACTCGAAGCAAACGAAATGGCTTCTGCTTTGAGCGGTTTGGCTCTTCACAGTGAGGCCGGTGCCCCTCACGTTGCTAGTAGTGGACGCCATGGAAACATCTCAAACATCCACAACAAGAGTGGGTATTCAGCTTTGTGCTCAAACACCAAGACCAGCGGGAGTGGAGACTTTCAGTCCTGCAACGACCGCCCACTTCGGGCAGGGATTTACGCCCCAACACCCGCCTTCTTTGACCCCACCACCGAAGAGCTCGATATCCCTACAACCCGAAAGCATGCAGTCCGTCTTGCACAAGCTGGAATTGTTGGACTCGTCACCCAGGGTTCCAATGGAGAGGCTGTACACCTAAGTCATGCAGAGCGAAGAATGGTTACCGCGGCAACTCGGGAGGCTTTAGATGATGCTGGCTTTAAGGATATGCCTGTGATTGTTGGCTGTGGCGCGCAATCTGTCCGTGAAACAATCGAGCTATGTCACGATGCTCTAGTCTCTGGTGGTGATTATGCCATGATTCTCCCCCCTTCATACTACAAATCCCTCTACACGGCCCAATCGCAATTCGAATTTTTCACCACTGTTGCCAATAAGTCTCCAATCCCCATTCTGATCTATAACTACCCTGGCGCTGTTTCGGGTATTGATCTTGATTCAGACGTTGTCACCAAGCTCTCAAAACATCCTAATATCGTTGGATGCAAACTCACTTGCGGCAACACCGGAAAACTTGGGAGGGTCGCTAATGCAGCGCCAAGCGGGTTCATGACTCTTGGCGGGTCGTCGGACTTTACCTTGCAAACCCTAATCGCTGGTGGTAAGGGTGTCATTGGCGGACTCGTGAACATTGCACCAAGAGCTTGTGTCGACGTCTTCAATCTCTACGCTGCCGGCAGAACGGATGAGGCAGAAAAGATGCAAGCAGTAGTCGGAAGAGGTGATTGGGGCGCAATCAAGGGGGGTGTTGTTGGGACGAAGGCATGCCTGCAAGCCCACTTTGGATACGGGGGATACGGACGAGCGCCACTTCCACGGCCAAGTGCGGAGAGAGCTGCGGAGTACAAGGTCGACTTTGAAGAGCTATTGCTACTCGAAGAGTTCTTGTGTAACGGTAGCCGCGAGGAGGACATTCATTACGACAGGAAGAACGAATATCCACAGCTCGTTGATCTTGAACGCATGCTTATTTAAGTGGCTATTGGTGGGTATTTATTGAAACAACTTGGTTAAAAAGTGGTTTCGTGGTATCTGTTTCCTTTCGGTGTTCATAGCTTTTGGGGGTTCTTTACGAGTTTCTTTTTGTTTGGTTCGGGGTTGCATACGCCTAGGGTGGCTGGTGGGTTGGGGTATCATGAAGTGTAGGTGCGGGCAGGATAGCCACTAGATATGGTTCGCAACACTTCATGTCGGGTTTCAGTTTTTGGTTTGAGTTTTTGAGAGTTTTTTTTGAAATTTGTTCTTCGGGTGTTTCTTTTGGTTAAGACGTGCTGTTTTGGTTTATGCATTTGTTTGTTTTTTGTTTGTTTTCTTGCAGTCAGATGAAATTGGGATCTGAGATTCCAATAGGATATTCAGTTGATTCATTTTTTTACAAAATGCACAAGTTCAGATGAAACTCACGTGACTACACCCCCCCGTAACCTAACCATCGCTGAATGAACCCTAGCATAAGTTAAGGGAGGTGAAAACCCCAAAATGCATTTTGGAATAGGGTGCTTGATTAACCATCTACATATATGTTACTCGCTAGGGATAATTTAAAGGTCTTACGGGCGTCTCTCCTAAATATCATCTATGTAGGTGAATTCAATGTTATGAGCTTAATCAGCCCAATATGTGAATAACCCTCTCGCCAAACTCGATCTAGTGTATTCACCACCCTTCTCGTGGGCATACTAATTCGGGATGTATATCCCCGGGGGTTCAGAGATCGAGTGATCGAGACGTTACAGTGCTGGTGATCTCTTTATTTTCGGCCCAAATGGGAGTGAGGAAGATAGGCGTGGCATTAGTTTGCTTAAGCTATAGCTACATGTATGTATATGTAAGGTGTAGGTAGGGTTATTCCGGGAATAATAGAGGATGGGGTTACCCTGTCCGCCCGCCCCCGCGGGATGTCTTTTTTTTTTTTTTTTTTTTTTTATTTTTTTCCTTCCTCAGTGTACGTACATACCACAGGGCCGACCCCCTTTCAGGGAATCCTATCCCACTCTTTTGAGGATCCCCTCTACTTCATCGGCTATCGTGAAGAGAAGCACGGGACCTAAGACATGGCAGAAAGACGACGTAGGGTTAAGTGAGGAAGAAGCAAAACAGTTGCCATAGCGCACATATGGCATAATTGCATACGTCTGCCTAACTGATTATTTAGCTAGCTAGCTAGGTGCTCGTGCACTTAGTTACGATTACCTACTAGAAATTTTTGGACATCTACCAACGTTGACGCTCCTTTGCATATGTAGGACAGTTCCCTTTTCTTTTTCGTTTACGTTGTGTCGGTGATGCAGTCCTTGGCCCACTATGATCAGCCTCAGCGGAACCTCTCCGCACCATCAACCAATTGCCGAGATCCATCCGTTCTCCACGTTCACATTAATTGCCGGCCGGAGAACCCGGAGAATCTACCTACATGGGAATCCTATATCTATGTGTGCTTCTTTTCCAAGCCGCAGCACATGAGTGTAGTTGTTGTCGGTCGTTGTGGTACAAGCTAATAATTCATCGTTTTGGACTTAGCGCAAGGGACGGTATATAATTCTTGGCAATGTTATAGTAGGTACATGTAGTTACCAGAGTAACTGAAACCAACTGGTGGAGAGTGCTAGTTAGAATAAAAGAAATCAGTTCTGGGTTGAGAACATGGTAGGCGGTAGACCAAGAACATACATAGCTGATTCCAAAAACTTTTAACTTAACACCTTTACTCATGATCACCCAGCTTGCCCCCCCCCCCCAATCTTAGGCTTCGCTTACCCCCCCCCCCCATATCCCCCATATATGTTTCCGTCAAGTGAGATGGCTTATCATCCTTCTAGTATCATATCATCGGCCTCGCGATATAAGGGACACTTATGCACACCCTCCCTCAGTATAAATCTCAGCCCCAATCACAGAATGCAAGGGTCATTTCACAGCACCCTACCCAGTGGCAAATAAGCCAGGTGACCTTCTAGAACTCGGGAGCTTCTATTCAGAAAGCCTAACTGCATCTAGGCGTACCACGTTTGGGTGGGGCCTGCTTGGGTCTCCGTATGTGAAGCGAAAAAGGAATAAATACGACCGATAGCGATTAGAGAGGCTCTGTTTTCTTGTCCCAAGATTGGGTGTAAAAATTTCTCTTGACAAATTTTATTACAATCAAGTAGGCTGATCTCCGTTTTTTTTTTTTTTTTTTTTTTTTTTACCACGTGGGTGTGCTTGGCGAACGGCTCCCCTGAGCTCGAATTAGTGGGTCTTAGCCATTCCTACATTGAAGACCACATCCCTTACTCATTTTGGTGGGAAAAATATTTTGGATTGCGGGGAAGTTTAGGACTTAGGGGGAACGAACAATTTCTTGCTATGCGATCATACAGCATGTACGCCTGTCTGTGGTGCGTACGCCATAGGGATTTGAATACTGACCGATCAAGCGATACAAGGTCCACAAAATCGCGCAACAGAATTCACGTTTTCAAACCAGTCAACCAGTCAACCAGTGAACTCGATGCCCGCAATGTCACTTTGCAGTGCCAAATGGCAACTGACTACCCGTGCAGTAGAGCGGCGGCCTCTTGTTACGTTCTCATATGAGGTGATGCACTCCATTAAGTGTGTTCCTTTGGCCGCTATGGATTTTTTTTTTTCCCTGTAACTGCTGTCAGGGGCGAACTTCACTACGTCAGTTCTGGCTGAGTTGGAAAAGAGGCTACAAAAAATGATACCCTGCTTTATCGCCGCATGTACAGTTTATGTCGAGGTAGAACTCGCCAAGGGTACCCACCTTTGGTACAAAGACAGAACATCGGTCTCACTCACGCCCTTAGCATCTCGAGTCAATACTCTGTCACCAGATCTATCTCGTGGACCGCCTGTGCTCAACTGGGATTTTACCCCACAAAAGCCCCATTGGAAGCCTTACAACCTCGTCCGAGTTGTCGGATATCTTGTGCTCCAGCCCTCCACCATGAAGGAGGTATTACCACCTCCTTGCATGCAGTCAACCCCGCATTGGTCGTGTTTTATACATTAAATTTTTTTTTTTTACATGCGAGCACTTCCTCCTCAAAGACATTTAGAAAACAGTGAGTTACCCTAGACAGCCGATTGGTTGCATCGAATCGTGAACGGTCTTTTGTTTAAATATGTGTGTGGTGTGCATGTCAATGATGCACATATAAAATGTACGTACAGATACCCCCCCTCCTTTCCAGGGACATTGTAACAGATCCTCACCGCTTTCAAAAGAAAACGTAAAATAAATTCATTAGCGAGGAAAACAAAAAAATAAAGAATAAAAAAAAACGTACTAATATACACTAAGGGTATGCAAGCACTTGTGTATGCAAAAGTTTAGCATGTCGAAACAGTAAGGGTGGAATAGAGGGGTTGAAAAGACCACATGATTTGCTTTAACGAGAGGTACCCTATATTTGCGTGCAGGAGCGATCATAATTCGCCAATCTGAATAGCAGCAGCAGCATGCAGATCATGTTTCCTTTTTCTCTGAACAGCATGAGCTGTAAACACTCTAAATTGTTGACCACCCATACAAATTCAGGGACGTGGCGGCGGGAAAATTATCATGCCCCCCTCCCTCGATTACTGGGACTCCATCTCCGAAGGGTTTTATAGGTCAGCTCTCACTTGCAAGGATTCCTCACCAATAATATTGGAGCCACCACACACACTGGTACCCGTTATTACACGCCGGCGCATCATTGTAGCTAGGGAAAAACGAGTGTTTAGCCGAAGCTTAAGGGGTTCAGAAAAATCGAGTTGGTAATCAAACAATTAAACAATAAATAAATCATGCCACGGAGTACCGACGTACATTTCTTATTACTCTTTACTTTCCTTTCTTTTGGATTGTACAACTATGTACAGGTTTCTTTTCGCCTACATGCCTACCTATGCCCGCAGTACACATACTTGTACTACATGTATAGTACATATTGAACCACAGGTTGGTACATACATACATACATACGCGGTGGAAGTCTTTCCCCCTCCATTTCCCATCTTCTTAGTGAGTAGAAGTAGCCAGCAGCATGGTATATGCGTCGGCCGTGCCGGCGTTGATGATTCGGGTATTTGAGTTATAATTACGGAATATCTAAGGTTTTGTTCAGGCACAGCACTGTTTGCCACATGCCCGCGTGTATGTGCGGGCTCCTCATGAGTTTTCGAAAGTGCGGCCGGATATATCCCTGATCATGATCTGATCAAAGTTTATCCATCACAATGATTACCCCTACAGTGCACCGACAGGCTGGTAGCGAGGCGATCCCCCTTTTTTCCTAAAATAACATAAGTAGGTACCTACCGTGGATGTACAAATCTAAACTCGTTGTGTATGATGTGTTTGTTACAGGTACTTTTTTTTTGTGTGTGAAAGACGGTATCAATGATAGGTCGTTGGCCTTTTTTGCTTTTGTTCTTGGTCAAGCAGGGTAGAGTATCATTTCTGGCAGGTGGCTTCGGGCCGCATCAATATAAAAGCATATTCTCTCATAGGCTCTCGACTAGTGGAAACATGTAGGGTCCGAATCTAGCTAGCTAGCCCGAGTTGGCTCCAAAGCCTGATGCTCCCGTCTAAATCGAGCGAGTCTTCGCCAGTCACAGGAAAGGCCCTTCGATTTTTTTTTTTTTTGGACAGGCGCCATGACTAGAGTACAGCATCCTTGTGTAGTAATTCCACGCGCAGGTCAGGTCCACAAAAAGAAAAGACTGGAGGCAGAAAGAAACTTGTCCCTTGCCCATCTTCGTCTGATTTTAAAAGCTGCGTTTCAGACCCAGCCAACAGCCCAATCCTACCCGTTTTACAGCATAACTGCATCCTTGGCACCTATCTGATGCCGTTTTTTCTTTCTTTCTTTCAAAAAAGTATGTCACACCAATGATACGAGCTATCTTTGATCCGCGGAGAAAGGAGGAGCGTTTTGGCCGGCAACAGTGGAAGGATCTGGGTAGGGTAGATAGTTAACTAGGAAGCATCTTTAGATGGTGATGCTGATGATGATGCAGATTATGCAGATAATACAGTGTTCATGCAGTTTCACTTGAAACCAGATGTATTCAGTGAATTCTGAGCCGTCCATATCGATCTCAAGTTTTACCGTTCATGAGATTCGAGTGCGGCTCAAAGGGAAGGGCTGTATACAATATGTAGAATTTGTCGTACATACGATCCATTCATTACCAATTACTTTATATGATTGGCGGCTCATAGTAACTCTTCGGTGAGAAATCTCCTTCAACATTAACTATCACTCGCCAATTCACCCAGATCAGTGTTATTATCCGTACGTACCGAGAGTCATCTAGATCGGATTTTGTGACACGTACCATTCGCATTCATTCCTTTGGCCAGGGCAAATAAACAAAAACGCAGTACAACAGCAACATTAATATCATTTAATTCCTAGATACTTGGTCTGCGATTATAAAGACATGATATGATCGTTTGCAGTCCCGCTTAGGATATCACAAAGACCCCGAAGTGATGCCGATGCGGCTGCATGTATTAAAATAGATTTTTCAGGCGAGGAGATGAAACCTTTTTTGTGCAATGAGCGCAGAATTTCGACTGTCAGTCATCGAAACGGGTCACTTCCCCCACGAGTATCGATACGATATGTACGTCGTACCAAAATTCTAGGTCGAGTCAATTACCGGCCCGTGTCGCACAGAAAAAAAACATTTAGCATGTTGCACATAAACGGTAAGAGAAGAGAGAGGGGGAGAGAGGGGGAGAGAGAGAGAGAACAAGGCACGGTCTTCTCCACAGGGCAACGACACATTTTTTTTTTTTTTTTTTTTTTCCGAAAAAATCGGGGCGTAAGAATATAGTGAATTTAAAATTTCCCGATGGGACCCGATCGCCGATGCCAATTGGAGTCACAAATACGTACGTGATGTAGAGTAATACGTTGGAACCTATGAGTTCAGGTTATTTTCTACTAATTGAGCTGACGTACTTATTACTCTTATACACACTCGCTTTTTAGTTGGAGACACTTGTTTGAAGAGCTGGAGCTGATCAATAAGGTGTGTATTGTATGTTGTTTCTGTGGTTCTAGATCGGGTCAATTATAGTACCTTCAGATCAGGACAGGCTATACTCAAGGAATTGATTCTGCCGATTTATAATACAAGATTTAGTGACGAAAGAATTGTGAACTTGCCTAGCTAACTCGTACTCGTAGTCTTAATTGGCAGCCTGTGGCATCCATGATTAGTTTTAAAGGCGTCGGTTTCGTTCCGCGATACTAGCACCACTCACTACTTTGCCTTACAGGACGAAACCCATGAGGTAAGTATCTGGCCGCCTTGAGGAATCGTGTGCGAGTAAGAGTTCACGACTTACATAATGCGAGACTAGCTCTAGCGTGGCTTTATGACCTGGTACCATAAATGGTAATCCCCTTCAACCTTTCCCCATGTTCCCTTATACGTCAACTCAGGTACCCGTGCCAAGCCTTCAAAAACCGTTGTAATGGGAAGTGCCGGCGGAAATTGTAACCGTAAGGTAGCGGCACTCATCATAGCCTATCACTCGATTTACATCGCAAACAAACACGTCACCCACTAAGCTTTGTTGTTATTAACTCATTAACTCTGTGTCACCCACTATGCTTATTATTGCTATTAAATCATTAACACATGGGTTTACTTATAGTATCTAACTCAACAGCTTCTAAAACAAAACAAATCAAAACGAAGCAAAAATCGAAACAGATCAAAACAAAACTAACCATAAATAATTAAAGCTGAGACTGAAACGGTGTAACTTGCCCCATATATTCATGTTTGTTACATTCTTCTCCAGTCCGCGATTTGACAATTTCTCTTTTTCTCTCTAAATTTATAAACCCTGGCCTCCGATCTGTCTCATCGCCTTTTAATCTGTCCCAACCTCATTGATTGCCGGTCCCATGGTTCTCCTTCACTCTCTTACCTCCTCCCCCCCTCCCTTTGGTAGTACAATTCCTAGGATTGGCTCAGAATATTTAAGGCTGTCAGGACGCCTGCTTCTGTTGACAGGGCTGGTATGCCCAGGCCTGCTCTTGCCTGACCCACTAACCTAAGGATTAAGACTTTTGATCCAATAGGATTGATTGACTGACTCCAGTACATGCAGACCTCCGGCTATGATGGATCCAATAGGATTTATCACTTCATCAATACATGGGAATAAAGTACCGTGGAGTTAGTCCACTGGTTTTGTGGGGATATCACCGAAACCGGTGTCTTTTTCTTGCTGTCGGTGTAAGCCCTCCGCTCGGACTCCATTATCACCGATATTGGATTTAAAACTTCCTGCGGCGCGGAGCTGGTAGTTGTTTTTTTAAGTGGTTTTTTTGACGATGACTCTACCGGTATCTACGCTTTGACACTATAGTCGGGAAGGATGCCGATAGACACAGCTATGGGGCCAATACGTAACCACATCGAGAATTACGCATGGCTGATAGGTATCCCTTGAGCTGTTGAGACATACTCGCAGAATCGATCCAGGGCTTCCTATTCGCGGTGTGGCATAGTCACTGAGCCCGTTGCTTTTGCGGTTTTCGCCACGATTTGTCAAGAGTTTGTTTGCAATTTTATTACTGAAACAGGCAGTCCTGGGTTCTGCGGGTCTCAACAGACCAGGGGATACCTCCGATGGGTCACTAAGAAAGCAGGTATTGTGACTTATCCTATAGGAAATGGGTCACAGTTCTGAAATTTACATAGATTGCGTACGTCTGAGAATATTTATCTACTCTTGGTAGACTCTGGTTATTGGGACTGCAAGGTCACGCTGCAAACCTAGGCTTGATGATAGAATAAAGACTCCCGGTTTCACAGTGTGGTCGTTGCTCTGCGGCGTATGGATTATAACTTGGACTAGTTCACCGTGTGAGCCCCAAACCTACTTTCACATACTTCTCTACTGAATTTTTAATGTAGTGACTGAAGAATCGGTGGTGGAGAGAGACTTAGCTCGGGGAACACCCTTCTTCCTTCGTAGATATTATGCTAGTGAAGTGCTTGATCGACTCCCTAAGCCTCTTTTGTAATAATAAAAGCTTAAGAACCCTGTACAATGCCCTTGTTTCCTGATGACCTGAGATTGCCGCGAGTTTATATCGTCAGCCGCGTTTTAAACATGTAGTGCCAGGCTACTAAGGTAGATTATGTTAGTTGTCTTTAATTCACAAAATAATAACTAGCATATCCGAAATCGTCAAAGTACATAGTATTTAGTCTGGATAACAATTGGTTAAGTAGTTTAAACAATGAGCTTCATTAACAAAAACAATAAACTTTGCAATTAATGAGGTAAACAAAACAAAAAAAGATAATCAACTTCACAGGATATCACTCGCATATTTGCTCTTACAATAAGGATTTTTTTTAAATTCATTAGTTGTATATTATGCAGCCTTCCGGCTATAAAAATAAGGGTATTAGATACCCTTATTAACTGATGGGCACGAGATTGAGACAAGACGGTACTAATCTAGACTAAGTCTTGTCCTTCCCGATCCCTACCTCAGCTCATTTAAAGAATTTTTATGCTGCTTAGAAGAGATAATTTGCCTTCTTGATGAGCTGAAATGTTGTGCATACACCGTTTAGGATATTTGGCATCGTTCATTATGGCTTGGAAGTCCTAAGATCTCGCATACCTATCTCTAGACATCTCGTGTAGTATAAGGTTGATCCCGTCAAACTTTGAAACCCCCAGCCCTACGACTGTCATTGATTAAAGGCCTGGCCAGATATCGGGGGGAGCAGCTTCTCGGATGGGGGTTTTGCTTGGGATACTAAAAACATCCGTAGAAGCCCGAACAGGACACCGCTTAACCCCTACTGTCATCCATTAGTAGATAGGGTCTCTAATGTGTCAGGTCTCACAAGCCTATACAAAACGATTAAATACCTATATTCACGTCTCACCATTATTAGATCATTGTGGTGGGTATCCTTACTCCCTTGGGTCCCTTACGTCCACTTTTAAACTTTTTTAGTTAAAGTAGTTTTAAAAGATTTGAAGCTCACGGTTATTATGCGTTTACTCAAGGGGTATACGTATGATGATCTGTTACGTAAACCTTTTCTCTCATCTCCGAGGAGTAAAGAGATTTAAGGGCCAAACATACGGACTTCTTCTGCCTCTGATAGAGGGCAGGAAGGAGAAACATATTCGGTAGCTTTGAATAAAGAATGTCTCAGGGTGAGACGTGTACGCCCGATGAAGTAATATGAGAAATATAGGAGTATCTGATAATGAGTGATATTTTATGATTCGGGGGTCTTTCAGCGGGGAGTGGGGTTATCGCCCAAATATTCTCGGAGGAAACGGCTTTTAACGTAGAAGTCTGTTATGATGATCAGTAGTAGAAGGCGATTTATATATATATATTCGATGGAAGCACCCTACGCAATGGTACGGTGCTAACTAAGTACAGTACCAAAAAGGGGGATATAATAGATACCATAGCAATACGGTATCGTGAAAAACTTCCGAATTAAATCGGAATTTCAACCATTATACCATAGCGATGCTGTAGCAATACCGCAGTGTCATGGTATTCTGGCAGATAATGTACTAGATACGCCCGCTTTTTTGGTAGTGTATATAAAGTAGGCTAGTATTAAAATAAACGAGAATAATGTAAGGATGTTTTCAGTCGATTATGAAGACCCATTAGTCTTAGGCTAAAACTAAAAGGAGCTCAAAGTTGGTTGAGGGACTGCCCTAATTGAGCACTGGATAGATGGGGTAGGGTCGCCCCGGCCCCCCGTAATCTATCAATCAATGGAAAATTAGCTCAACGCTAGAGTATATTAGAATCGCTAGTCTCTGGAGAAGGTGAGATTTTGGTAGGAGATAAACCATGTGGAGGGGACTCAACATGACCCCTTCGATCGCTGTATGTCTGAGCTTTGGAAAGTCGTCCCATGCCCGTCCCCTGCGGGCAGCTTGCTGTTTATCGCAGGTTACCTAAGTAGGGTGTCAGGGTACACGATAGTGCTTAGGGTGTATATAAAGTTTGTGCATGCTGGTGTTGTGTTACCGCGGGGGCGGGGGGTTTCTGTGAGCCTCGTTGGTTCAGCCTTGGTCGAAGTTAGCGCATACATGTAGTACATGTATGCGACGCTAGCGTTAATACAATTACATGTATATAAAAGACAGTGCGCGTGTTTCTATTCACTTTTTCTACAAACTTGAAAATCCAAAAGCCCCCACGCTTATGGCTCATCATTCAGTATAATACGTGGCTTTATAAAACGGACGTAACACGGCGCAGTATTCATAAAGACGCCAAAGTTTCAAAGATTGTGGTTTGGGTGAACCCCCGACATATATTACATGAGTACGAGACTATATGATGATGCATATACGAGCCATGAACGGCTTTCATCGTTTCAGCTTCTCGCGGGTATCGTCACTTGCCCGCCTCTCTCCATCGAATATTAAAGCAGATTCCAATTATGCCAACTCTTTTCAAATATCGATAAAGCTTCCCAGAGACCAACACATGTTAAGAGGTGGTTCTAATTAATCGTTACCGGTCTTAAGAATTAAGGGATTAACTAAGTGGTATACACATATCATCCTACAGGGTCTAGTTTATCCGAAACCTACATATTAAACCTGTATGTAGCTCGTGTCTTGAGTTAAACTGGAGATTTTCTGATTATACAACACCAATACCATGTTTAAGGTGACGTAACAGAATGGGCGTCGTCGTCGTCGTTGTCGTTGACAGTAAGTACCTTAGGATCCTCGCCAAGGCGAGCTGTCAACACTGGACTTTGAAATAATTTACCACCAGTGGTGTTGGCTTGGCCCTGTTCCTTCACTTCTTGTGAACTTACTTACGTAGTGATACTATGCTATACGTATCAACACATGTTGCGATATTTCAAACAGCCATGGCTGGCTATAGGAGGAAACTATATGTTCCGGTTTACAATCTGAACGGATAGCTCTGTGAAGCATGTGAGGATTTAGGGTTTTGGATGTCCTAGAGTAGATGATACGCGTCCTGGAGCTCTTTTCAATGCCTTTCTGGCTTTAATGCATCTTACGCGTTGAGGCTGTGCATTCATCTTGGCAATGGCTGAGTCATGGAAGCTCAGAAGTGGCTCCAGTGCGTAACCTTATCCGGTCTCCCCATTCGGCCATCTATCCCCGGAATCACCGCCCATCACAGATCCCAATCACTCCTCTGCCCTGACCAGCTCAGGTCTTCATCTCCAAGTACCCTTCCACGGTCCTTTCACTTGTAACATCTACTGTTTGCATTCCGCGCATTCTATCATCATTCCCCATCTGGCCCAGAGTCTGCGAGTTCAACCCCTCATCTCTCCCCCGCGCTTGCCCCCCACCCCCTGATTGATGGTATGTATTCCCAACTTCTTCCACTGATGAGTTAGAGCTTAAAAATATACTGATCTGTATTTTCTGCTCTAGGCCGTAACTAAACGCGCAGGCCGCAAGGCTAAGAACAAGGATGATGACCCTTCTGGCTCCTCCGGTGGAAAACAGAAGGTCAAGAAGGCCGTCTTTGAAACCCAGAAGAAAAAGGAAGTAGGGGTTACAGATCTTACACTCATATCGAAAATATCGAACGAAGCCATAAATGAGAATTTGAAAAAGAGATTCGACAACCGTGAGATCTATGTGAGTTAGCTTCTCTTTAGAGCAGGTATGGTATGCTGGAGCTTTGCTGACAATGCAATTAGACATATATCGGACATGTGCTCATTTCTGTCAATCCCTTCAGAGACCTCGGAATCTATACCGACGAGGTGCTTGCAGGCTACCGGGGGAAGAATCGGCTGGAGGTACCACCGCATGTATTTGCTGTTGCAGAGAGTGCGTATTACAACATGAATGGATACAAAGAAAGTCAGTGTATTATTATTTCTGGTGAATCGGGTGCTGGTAAAACGGAAGCAGCAAAGAGGATTATGCAGTACATTGCTGCAGCATCTTCAACATCTTCAACTACTATTCAGGAGATCAAAGATATGGTCTTAGCTACAAATCCACTTTTGGAATCGTTCGGGTGTGCCAAGACTCTACGGAACAATAATTCTAGTAGACACGGAAAATATCTGGAGATTCAATTCAATGACCAGGGAGAGCCTGTTGGAGCGAACATTACGAACTACCTATTAGAAAAGAACCGAGTTGTTGGGCAGATTAGAGATGAAAGAAACTTTCACATCTTTTACCAATACACAAAGGCAGCTCCCCAGACATATAGAGGTGAGTTTAATCCGGCTCTAGGGACAGAAGGGAGGAGTAGCGTGGGACTGACTCGATCTCTCCGTGACTAGAAATTTTTGGAATTCAGACCCCAGATACCTACCTCTACACCTCAAAATCGAAATGTCTCGATGTACCTGGGATTGATGATGTTGCGGAATTTGCGGATACAATGAACGCTATGCGAGTAATTGGCCTTTCACAGGAAGAGCAAGACAATATTTTCCGCATGCTTTCAGTTATTTTATGGTTGGGTAATATCCAGTTTGTTGAGGATGAGCAAGGCAATGGGGCAATTTCAGACTCTAGTGTCACGGATTTCGTTGCCTATCTATTGGAGGTAGACGGAGCAGCCGTACATAAAGCTCTGACAATCAGAATGATGGAGACTGGAAGAGGTGGAAGAAGAGGATCAGTTTATGAGGTGCCTCTCAATGTGACTCAAGCGACAGCTGTGCGAGATGCTCTCGGAAAGGCTATCTACAATAACTTATTTGAATGGATTGTAGATCGTGTCAATCTCTCGATGAGGACCCGAGGACCTGTCGCTCATACGATAGGAATTCTTGATATCTACGGATTCGAAATTTTCGAGAACAATTCCTTCGAGCAGATTTGCATCAACTACGTTAATGAAAAATTACAACAGATTTTTATCCAACTCACTCTACGCACAGAGCAAGAGGAATATGCAAGGGAGCAAATTACCTGGACCCCGATTAAGTATTTTGATAACAAAGTTGTTTGCGATTTGATTGAGGAGAAAAGACCACCCGGAGTATTTGCTGCGCTAAACGACGCCTGTGCAACGGCACATGCCGATCCTACGGCTGCAGACGGAACCTTTGTTCAGAGGCTCAATGCGTTGTCCTCTAACGCGCATTTTGAAAATCGCCAAGGACAATTCTTGATAAAGCATTACGCTGGAGATGTCATGTACACTGTTGCCGGAATGACTGAAAAGAACAAGGACCAATTGTTAAAAGATCTTTTGGATCTTGTAGGGGGCAGTAGCAATGGCTTCCTGAAGACACTCTTTCCTGATCAGATCGACAGAGACTCCAAGAGAAGGCCCCCGACAGCAAGCGACAAGATTAAGCTATCTGCAAATGACCTAGTGACCACTTTGATGAAAGCTCAGCCTAGTTATATCCGAACTATCAAACCCAATCAGAATAAGAGCCCCACAGAATATGATGTCCCAGCTGTCTTACATCAGGTCAAGTATCTAGGTCTACAAGAGAACGTCCGTATTCGACGAGCAGGCTTTGCTTACAGGCAGACATTCGAGAAATTTGTTGAGCGGTTTTACCTATTATCTCCCAAGACCTCGTATGCTGGTGACTATACCTGGACAGGCGATGCCAAGTCCGGTACGATGCAGATTCTCAAGGATACTTCCATTCCAAAAGAAGAGTATCAGATGGGGGTGACAAAGGCATTCATCAAGACTCCCGAGACTTTGTTTGCTCTTGAAACTATGAGGGACCGGTACTGGCATAATATGGCCATCAGGATTCAACGAGCATGGAGGAATTATCTCCGATACCGCGCCGAGTGTGCCACGAGAATTCAAAGGGCTTGGAGGAAGAAGAGAGGTGGGGAGGCTTATTTGAAGGTCAGGGATGAAGGGCACAGGATACTTGCAGGAAGGAAGGAGAGGAGGAGGATGAGTTTGCTGGGTAGCAGAAGATTTATGGGCGATTACCTCGGTATTGGTAACAAAGGGGGTCCGGGTGAAATGATCAGAAACTCCGTTGGTATCAGTGCAAATGAACTTGTCTTGTTCAGCTGCAGAGCTGAGCTCCTAGTGTCAAAGCTCGGAAGGAGTAGCAAACCGAGTCCAAGGATGATAGTTATGGTAAGCCTACTATGGATAATGCGCAGAGTGTTCACGACTGACTGTGTGGGGGGAAAAAGACAAATAGAGCCATCTACATTATCCTCCAGGCGATTGTCAATGGCCAATTGTCTATTACCGCAGAAAGAACTGTTGCCCTGGGTTCTATTAAATTCGTTGGCATGTCGAATCTATGTGATGACTGGTTCTCACTCGGAGTTGGCTCGCCGCAAGAAGCGGACCCGCTTCTTTCTTGCATTTTCAAGACGGAATTTGTAACACATTTACGAACCGCTATGCCTGGCGGTGTCGATGTCCGGGTTGGTCCTACGATAGAATATTCGAAAAAACCTGGCAAATTGGCAGTTGTCAAGACTGTTAAAGATCCTAGCGTGCAACGAGGGGATTTATATAAGAGTAGTACCATCCATGTAGGACCTGGAGAACCGCCGAGCAGCATCTCAAAGCCGACGCCAAAGGGCCGACCGGTTGCCGCGAAACCGATTACAAAGGGCGGGTTACTGAAGCCCGGTGGGCCAAAGACAGGTGCCCACGCAGGCAGAACAGTCCCACGAGCCCAAACCCAAAAGCCTGTCGCGTCACAACCTAGTGCTAGCTCACAGCCAGCAGCCCATCCAATGCCTCACCCAGTTGCGGCGATCATCAGCAATAGCAACAAAGAAAGTCATACTCGACAACCGTCCACTCATTCTATCCGCGCACCCCCGCCGCCGCCACCGGCCCATCCTCCGGCTTCGGAAGAGCCAACCTGCAAGGCGATGTATGACTTTCAAGGGCAGTCCGCTCGCGAGCTATCTCTCGCTAAAAACGATATTGTTATTATTATTTCCAAGGGAGAGGAAGGATGGTGGCTTGTAAAGAGAACGACTGGTGAAGAGCAAGGTTGGGCGCCAGCTGCCTATCTTGAAGAGTTGCCAAGAGCCCCTCCTCCAGCCGTCAGCAGAGCAGTTCCACCACCGCCACCAGTAAATGGAAGAAACAGTCCAGTCCCGCCAAGCAAAGCTAAAAAGCCAGCGCCTCCCGCGCCGCCAGCAAAACGACCAAATGTTGGGAGGAAGCCAGCGCCTGGAGCAGAAGGCGCAGACCGATCGAGCACGGCGAGTGGGAGTAGCGGAGCTGGGAGCTCTACCACCAGTTTTGCGGGGGGATTGGCCCAAGCTGTAAGTTCTTCTCCCCTTTCTTTTTCTTCTATGGAATCTCCACTAACATTACTTTCCATCTAGTTGATGAATAGACAGCAAGCAATGCAAGGGAAAAAGGATGACGACGAGGAATGGTAGACGATAAACGATAGACTGGAGAGGGGGTGGGGAAGCTCCTCGTTTCTTTGGTTTGGTTTGTGGATTGGGTGCTGTGAGCCTTCATGCAGAGTGGTAATCGTAAATTTGGATTTTTTTTTCTACACATTGTGTTTTTATTTTTTATTTTCTTCTAGTGCTTTGGCCTTGTCCTTTAGATAAAAGTGATGAAGCTCGATGTTTATTTCCCTCTTTCCTTTTTTTATATACCTTGTCCAGCTGTGTGTTTCCTTCAGTGTGTTATAGAATTGCGAGTATGAGCGATTTACTTGTAGTATGGTGTCTACACGGATATATACGGGTAGATTCTCGAGAAGGTTGTGTAGATGGGCAAATAAGAATTGAAGGTCTCAACACATATGGAGTTTATATTGCCATGTCAACAAAAACTACTGTCTATACCCAGCAGGGGGACTCTCAAATGAAAAAGGCACACGACTACATAATCACAAGAACAGCCAGCCAGACGCCATTGTTTAATTGATATTATATACATGTAGCTTCCCCGTATCTAGGAGTCAACCACATCTGTCCAGTATGTAGAGTACACACACACAAGTATGTGACAGTCTCATTCCTATAGGTACATGTATATAAATCCACCATCCCCCTCCTCGCCCACCACCACCACCACCACCCGGGTGACCGCCCATGACCGCACCAATATTCACCAGCACGCTCCGCACCCGCGCCCCCTGGGCCGTCATGCTCCCAACCCTCCAGCGCACACTCGCACTAACCGAGTCGCGCACCGCAGCACCCGCAGACCTCTTCTTCCCCGCCGCCGGGCTCGCGGTCCTGCTCCTGTCCGACACCGACACCGACACCGACACCGACGCTGTCGCGCGCGCGCTGCAGAGCGCTGCGGCCGTGGTGGTGGTGTTCTTGGGGGGTGGTGGTGGTGGTGGCGTGTGGGAGTTTCAGCTTCTGTAAGTAAAAAACAGGAGACAGGCGTGAGTGGGGGCTAAAAGGGTATATGTGATATGTGGCAGGCTCGACCAGCGCTTCCAGGGCGAGACCGTCTATCTCGTCCCGTTGCTCGCAGTGCATGACCTCCCGAACGTGCTCCTGGCGCTGCTGCGCGACTACGGCGGCGTTGCAGCGTACCATGACGTAACCACCCCCCCCCCCCGGGCCCCTCCTGCCAATAATAACTAACAACCTATTTCCACATATCCAGAGCGCAGAGCAGTGGACGCCGGCACGCATGCTCTCGCTGATGACCACGGCCGGGGCACACCTGTCTGTCCATTGTAAGTATACCCCCCTCCCCCCTCCCCCCTCCCCCGTTTTGTGTGTGTGCTGAAGCAGAGGGTGGCGGCAGCGACGTTGGTGCTGCACTCGATGTTCCCGTCGTTGAGGGCGCTGGCGGTGGGGGCGGACGAGGCGGCGCTGGAGGTGCTGGGGCGGGCGGAGGCGCGCGCGGTCGTGGAGTTTCTGGATGTGGAGGTTGTGGTGGGGTAGTTGTGGGTAGTTGTGCTTCTCTCTTCCTCTTGTTTTGTTTGTAATTGCTACATGTCTACGTGTATATATCTAGGACCCCCACCGCCAGCCCGCAACATCATACCCGCCTCTGACAGGTCGAGTTAGGCGGCCATGTATACCCCCCCCCCCCCCAATCCGTAGATAGTGGGGCTGGCGCAGTGTATACACACCCAGTGCGTGTGGAGACTTTCAGTCACTATGAGACTACATAGCTAGCTACGATCGAACCCTTCTAACCACCGACACGCCTCCTCCTCCTCCTCCTCCTCCTCCGGTAAGATAATGCTTACACTTACCTCTTCTCCGCCCCCCATACACAAACACAAGTCGTTGGCAAATAGAACAGTTAATCAGCTACCTTATAGCTACCGATAGACACTGCCTGCGCTGCCGCTCTACACAGACAGCAACAACACCACCGAGTGACACTCCATGACTGCAGCGTCTTGGCACACGGGATATCACTCGCACCGCACTGCACAACACAACACACACAACGGTAATCAAAATACAGTTCATTCAATTCCCCCCCCCCCCTTCCCACAACACAAACTCACGCCTCTCGCGCCACTAAAAATAAAAACACAAAAAACAAAGTAAAACAGTAAAGGAAAGAAGAAAAAAAAAGGTAGTCAAACTCAACACCCCAATCAATGCATAAAACCGGGACCAAAAAACCAAAAGCCAAAAGCCAAAACCAGAACCAGAGCCAGAACCAGAACCAGAGACGGAACTAAAACACAGACAGACAGACAGACGGGGAAGGAAAAGAAGGGAATAACTAGTAGTGTATAGGTATAGTATAGTATAGTAGTTAGTATTGGGCCAAGAGGAAAGGGGAGGAAAGAAAAAAAAGAGAGCATGACGAAGGGACAAAGAATGATGTTTTTTTAGGGGAGGGAGGGTGGGGGGGATGTCCTGTCCTGTGCTGTCCTGGGGGGACGAAAACTATTGAGAATGCAAAAAAGAGAAGAGGAAGAGAAGGTATAGTGTAATAAAGAACCAAACCAAACCATGCCCGCTGCGACTCACGCGCAACCTCGCATGCACAGACCAGACCAATACCAAAAACCGCAATAAAAAAAAAAAACTTCATAATAGAAAAAAACAATTAAAACACACACACACACCCCTCCTCACATTATCACACAATCCTTCTCATCACCCTCGTGCTGCCTCTTTTCCAGCACCCTACGCTTCTCCTTCTCTCCCTCTTTACCCTTCTCCTTCTCCTTCTCCTTGTCCTTCTTCTTGCCCTTCTTCGCCGGCGACGCCCCCGACGCCGCCTCATGGATGATCTTGAGTCGTGCGACGGCTCGCTGGTCGCCGTGTTCGGCCGCCTTAACATACCAGACGTTTGCCTCGAGGGGGTCGCGCCGACAGCCAATCCCCATCTCGGTGAAGTATCCGACTGCGTATTCCGCCTTTGGGAGCCCTACATACATCACCACACCATTAGTCTCTTTGAAATCTATACGGGGGTAGGAGGAGGAGGAAACATACGGGACTCGGAAGCCTTCAACGCCCACTGATAGGCCTCATCCTCATTCTTCTCCAGCACCGGCTCCGCGCCAACCAGATACCACGCACACAGCGCCATCATCGCCATGGCATGGCCCCTCTGCGCCGCGCCCGTGTAGAAATGGACGCTGAGCGCCGCATCCCTCGGACAATTGAGCTTCCCGTGCTCGTAGGCGTCGCCCATCCGATAAAACGCTTCGGTGTGCCCCAGCTCGGCCGCCTGCGTGAACAGCTGCGCCGCATACGACGGGTCCTGGAACACATCGTCGCCGAACCCCGTCTCGTGCATGCACGCCAGCTCAAACGGCGCGTTCGGGTACTGCTCGTCGGCCACGTCCGTCGCGCGCTTGAGCCACTTTACGCCTTCCTTGTAGCGGCCCTGGAGGCCAAGGTCGGAGCGCAGGCAGGCCATTCCCAGACGGGTCATTGCCCCGGGGTGGTTCTTAGACGCCGACTGCCGGTAGAACTGGACGGATTTTGCGGGGTCTTTGCGGCAGCCCCAGCCAAACTCGTAGCAGAGAGCTGCACGGTACCCGGCTTCGGCATGGCCGTGTTTGGAGGCGGCGACAAAGAGCGGGAAGGCTTTATCGTTCTCCTCTTTGCCCTTGGTGAAGAGGCCCGAGGCGTATGCGTCCGCCAGGTAGTACTGGGCTTGCGCCATCTTGCCGCAGAGGCGCTCGAGGATCGAGCGCGCCTCCCTGAGGAGCTCGTTCTTGGAGGCGTGGTCGCCGCCGTAGGGACCCTCTTGGTCGCGGGAGCCGCCGGACCCCCGCGGCGACGGCGGAACAGTATCCTGCAGCTGCGCGGCCTGGATCATGAAGACGGCGAGCTCGTACTGGAGGCGCGGGTCCTGCGACTTCTTTGCGTTTGTGCGGTACATCTCGAGCGTCTGCTTATTTGAGAGCAGCGAGGCATTGACACCGACCTGGCCGCGCAGGTGCGAATTATCGAACGGCGCGATGGGGGCCGGCGCCTGGTAGTGCGCCGGCTGCGTGAGGTCCGTGTACGACGAGAGGCGGCTGTCATACGAGTTCGAGCTGACGGCACGCTGGTGCGGCGACCCGGGCGTGCGCATGCGCCCATCGGTCGAAGGCGTAGAGTACATTGACGACGGACGAGAGACACCCAGATACTGCTGGGGCGAGGGCGCCTGGAGGTGCCGTCCGCTACCATTCTTGTGCCCCTCGTACATGATGGGGGAAGCCGAGTTGCGGCGCATATATTGCTGCTGGCCGGCGGCACCGGCGGTGAGCGGGCCGCTGGAATTTCTTTCCTGGTATGTGGGCGCGCCGAGGAGGGGGCTGCTGCCGTTGCGTTGCTGGTAGTAGATATTCTGCTGGCCAATTGCTGGCCCGCTTCCATTTTGCTCGCGATAGCGGTGCTCGTTCTCGCTGATCTGGTTGTGGCTTCCGTAACCACCATAGTTATTATTATTACTAGCATAATACTGCTGTCCTGGCAGCTTCGTGCCGGCCGCGGCCGCACTCGACGAGACGGGACTGATTGGGGAGAGTTGGTGCTGGCTGTGGTTGAGCATGTCGTAGTCTGCCGACGAGCATTTTGACGAACGCAGGCTCTCGCCGGAGGAGATGATTGCGGACTGTGGCTGCGGCATGGGGCCGTTCTGGTGGTGCGTGGACTGGGAGCGGGAGATTGGGGACTTGAGCGGCGGCTGGATGGGCGGGTCTGGCTCAGAGCGGCGGAGTTCGAGGTCGGGCGAGGGCGTGGCAAGAGAGCGTGAAGAGTCGAGGGATTGCACGGATTGCACACGGCCATGGAAAGTTGGGAGCTGCTGCTGGTATTGCTGTGCGGTGGTGATGAGCGGCCCTTGCGTGGGACGGACATGCGAGGGGGGGAAAGGGGCGGAAGAGGATAGAGATGAAGATGAGGAATTGGACAAAGGAGAGAGAGGAGATGTCGGTGATGTTGGTGATGTCGTGCTATTCCTCTTGTTGTTATTGTTGTTGTTCTTCTTCTTTTTCTCGTCATGACGGGAATAGATGCTGGTGGGGGATGCTGGAGAAAGGGGTTTTCGGTTTGCGGAGCCCATTGAACTTCGTGCAGGTATTCCGCTGTGTGATATTGTTGCTGTCGCCATATCTTCTTCTTCTTCTTATTGTACTCCTCCTCCTCCTCCTTGTTGTTATTATTATTATTACTTCCTACTCTTTTTCCTTCTTTACTCCTATATCCCTTATTTCCCTAGCTATTCCCTTTTGTTGAATTCTCGATTATTACCCAAGCCACGCGAGAAAAAGAAAAGAAAAAGAAAAGAAAAAACGCAATCAAAAGATCCCTCTTTCTACCAATCGGTGGGTCCGCACCGCGATGCCTGTGTTGTGGGGGGGGGGGGGGTTCAAGGGCCCGGAACCCGTGTCTCAGCTGCAGAGCGAAAAAAAAAAAAAAAAAAAAGGGAATCCCCCGTAGTTATTGGCCCTGCTGCAACGGTGGACGGAGGGAGAACCCTGGAACTAGCACGCCCGTTGGAATTCTATCTACGGTAGAGTGCGTTCTCTAACCCCGGAGTCGGTCAGTCAGTCAGTCAGTGCTGCAGTAGTGAGAAAAGCAGGTACGTTACGTACATACCAACAGTGCTAGACGGCTGGCTGTATAATGGAACAAGTACCAGTGGAAAGGGTCGATCTGGACAGCGAGTAAGTAAGTAAGTCGTCAAGTATGAATATAGACGGACAGGTACAAGGTAATACGTGGGCAGGAAGAAAGAAGACAGACAATAATATCAAGAAAGCTCTACAACCGCAGAACCGTAACAGTTGCACCAGGGTATATAGTATATTGTAGTAGCAGTAGCAGTAGCAGTAGCAGTAGCAGTAGAGTAGTAGTAGTAGTAGGGGAAAGGAAAAGAAGTCTGAAGACCCCCAGGGAATATCTACCTCTAACTATCCTCACTCACTCTCCCTCCAGACCGAAAAAGCAAAGCACTATGGTCTCGGCAACTTGCGTTGCGCGATGATCGTAGAGTAGATACTACGTATACGCACGTAAAAAAAAAAAAGAAAGTCTAATCGAGCAGGTAACGGAAACGAATGTCAAGAGCGAGCGTTTGTATGTATGGGTATGAACAAGCGAGCGTAGTAGTAGCAGGTAGTGGCAGGTAGTAATAGTAGTAGTAGTAGTAGTAGTAGTAGTAGAGGAGGAGGGAAAAAAGAACAGAACAGAACAGAACAGAGAGAAACAGAGAGATACCACCACCTCCTCCACCTCCTCCACCTCCTCCACGCACAGACAGGCCTCTACAGACAAACCCGTCGCCTAACAGTAACTTACTAACTCCAGGCAGTCAGTCAGATGGACACCCACTTCCTCGTCTTGTCCTCACTCACTCACTCACCCCACACCCACCCCCCCCTACTGATACTGTACTGTATGTACCTAGAGTAGTTCCTCCCTGGCTCTACTCTCCACATTTAATGCTACCTACATATTGTACATACTATACAAATTTTTTCTTTCTCTCGCCTTCCCGGGGTATGCGATACTTACACACATCTGTGACAAAGGGGATGGGGGGGGGGGGGATCCGGGTGTCGATCCGTCTGTTCCCTCCCCCCCCAGGGGGCCGTATGTAGCAATCAATATGGGACCATCAACCTCACAGCAAGTTCACCCATACAAACAATTGGGACCCGGACCACTCAATGCCCACCGCCCTCTTGATCTCCATTTCCTTTCTTTTCTTTCTCCAGGTTTCGCAACCAGAGACCTCCTCTCTCCCCATGGAATACATGGAATGGTAGATACCGCTACATGTACTTAGGCAGGGCAGGGCAGGGCAGGGTACCAGGTATCCAGGACATCCCCTGAACGTGACGCGCACTCTATTTTAGGCGCAGAGGTCGATGTGTGTGTGTGGTTACAAAACGTCGGCCGCCGCTGCTTATGGAGAAGCAAAAGCAAAAGGAAAAAAGAAAAAAGAAAAAAGAAAGAAAAAAAGTGGGGTCTGCGGAAAGGTTTCGGTTGGGAATAATATGGGAAATACTGGAGAGAGACCCTGTGACATCTCGAGTGAGTCCTGCTGTCTGTCTGAGTACATACATGTAGCTACACTGGAGTACAGATGGATGAGAGATGAGGCTAACCCACATGCGGTTGCCAAGGCTGGGTAGAAAGAAGAGAGAGACATTCTAAGGTAATATCACGACATCCCCAGCTTTCAGTTCCAGCTTTCAATTCAGCCGTTAGTCAGAAGAGAAGATACGTGGACGTGCAATTGAGGCGGGCGCGCGTAATGCTCATGATCATTCCCCGTCAGATCGTCAAGTGTATAAATAAGAAAGGAACGGTTTTCCACGAATAAAGACTTCAACAACAACAGCACTTGACGACCAAGAAAGAAAAGAAAAAAAAAAAAAAAAACCCCGTGCGGTTCCCGGTATTTCCGATTCGATACCTATAGACCGCAACCATGGTTGCCCTTGCTTGTCCCGGCTGTATAATGCCACCAGACCCATAGAGTATACTTTTGCCCCACGGCGAGAGGCGAGAGGGTACATGTAGTATTGAACCTGCGCCGCCGCCAGAGGAAGGTATATACACCTCTGTGCTACAGCAGGTGGATGTGCTTATATAGCCTGTACTCTAGCTGTGGGCGTCTACACAAGGCAACTGGACTGGACTGGTGCTACATACACGAAGGATCTGTTCCCCGTTACACCACACTCGCAAAACAATCTCGACATTGACAATGGGAGCGGAAGAATCTCTCGGCGCCCGGATCTTTTATGTTCCTGACCATCAACACGTAGGTACATACATACGTAGGTTGGGTGCTCTACATACTAATCACTGACGGAGGGTATGGTTATTTATTTATTTATAGAATCACGTATATGGTGGTGTGTGTTGAAAGGCAAAAGGCAGGATGACGATGTGGCAGACAGCTTTTGGCCCATCTGCATTTGTCTGTCTGTTTGTCGGGTGTGACGCACCGAGGGTAACCCAACTCAGGTTCAGACCAAGGATGCTCCCTCCCATGGTTTTTGGGGGGGGTTGCGGGGAAGTATGGACTGATAAGTAGATACATGTACCTATAGACATTGGAAGGAAGGGATAGAGGGGACGTATATACATACCCACGGCGAGACGAAACGAAACGTGCGGCCGCTTTGCAATTCGACGCTCAAGGCAGTAGTAGTAGTGGCCTTTTCTACGACAGAACTGTCAAACTTGACGTGCTGCTATGTATGTACGCAGAGTTTGACTGCTCTTCTCTACCCCAGTGCATGGGCCATTCCGCGTCTCGGCGCCGGACCCTCGACTGCACTATTTATTGCTCTTTCCTTTTTGCTGGTAGGAAAGCAAGCTAGAGTACATACTTTAGCAGCTCAGGGACCTTAGACATCCTAATCCCTTCCTTTCCTTCCTTCACGACACATAACGGCAACGGCAATGGCAACGGTTGTTGCTGTTGCTGTTGTTTAAGATTACCCAATCTCTCTCTCTCCCTCATCGCGCCACTGCATTGCATAGCATCACAAGCGATGACTCGCACCTTCCGGATACGCCCAAGTTGCCCGATCATGCAGGGTCCCCCAGGAACTAGAGTCTAGGCGAGGGGGGCCGCTTAAACTGAAAGCCTAGCTACATGTATGTATGTAGCTAGGCAGGGGTTCGGTAAGTCGGTCGGTCGGTCGGTGATGTTCGGGATGCCGAGTTACTCTACCTAGAGTACTACGTAGAGAGATCTACAACCCACATTACATAGCCAATGTCATAGATGACATAGAATGATGATGATGGCGATGCTGAGCGACAACACCACACCCTGTTGTGCGGTTCCCGTGGCAACGTGAATGTGTGTGTGTGTGTGTGGTGCTGTGTGCTATTAATAGGCGCACCAATACTTATGTAAATGTAAATGTCCCCCCCTTTTTGCGTTTCCCGCGGGCATGTGCATCAAACAAATGGGGAAGGTTGCAGTTTGCGGTGCGGAGTTGCGGGCAGGAGGGGATCCGGATACCGTAGATACTTCTTGTAAGTTGTAATAATCGAAAAAGGTTTAATATCTACAAAGTATTAATTGTATTGTTTTTCCTGCTGAGTACTGTCTGTTATTTGTTGTTGTGTTGACGTTGTGGTCACTCTTTCTTTGGCTGGAAACCCTTCCTTCCTATCCCTTCACTTCCCCATCCTCCCTTCCTACTCGCTCGCTCCCGCCCCCTCCCCGCCACCCAACCACCACCCAAAGGGCAGGAAGGAGCATTCCACTCGCTGGTGCTGGTGCTGGTGCTGCAGCATCACTTCTCACTCGCTCATTGTTTTGACCTCTCTCGTGTTGTTTGTTTGCTCTCTCTCTCGCTCCCCTGCCCGGGAATTAATTTGGACCACTGCACTCGTTCCTGCCCCCTTCCTCTCCCTCTCCCTCTCCCTCTCCCTCTTTCTTCTCCCCTCTCCTCTTACCTCCCCTTCCACCCTTCAACCTTTACCTAACTCTCGCTTTTGTGCCTTTTGGGTTTGGTTTGGTTTTGGTTTTGGTCTGGGTTTGGGGTTGATTATTATTATTATCATCACCCGCCTGTCTTACAATCTACAATCTAGCTAGGTCTGTCTTCAGCTTGACTTGACCGGACCTCTCTGGGACACCTGAGGGGTTTTCCCGCCGCTAGGCTCTAGCCATCTATCTATCTATTGATAGCGATAGCAGTAGTGGTCTGTACACCTGTCCCCAACCCCCCCTCCCCCATCTCTATCTAATCTCAATACTAACCCACCTACAGCTTCTATAGACAATGTCCCTCCCACAACGCCCCGACCCCATCTCCCCCGGCCGACAACGTCCCCCGCACCGCCGCGGCGCCACCGACGTCGAGTCCACAGCCCTCTACTACAGCGACAACAACACGCGGCGGCCGCACCCCTCGCTGCCTCCCCCGCCCCCTCCCCCGCCCCCCACAGACCCATACCTCCTGGGCCCCTCGCAGTCGCCAAACAGCGAGGTCGCGCGCAAGCGCAGTCTCATCCGCCCGGAGCGCACGCGCATCAACAGGGACCACCCAAACTACCACTACCGCCAGCATGCTCAGCAGCAGCAGATGAATGTGCTCCCGTCCACGACGGGGAATGATCCCATCGTCGAGGACCACCGCGGTGAGGCTGCAAGCCATGCTAGCACGGAGTCTTCGGACCTCAAGTCGCTGACGCGCCCGTCGAGGTCGAATCCACGGTGCTCGGAGGAGGAGGGCCGCGCGGCGCCGCGGCGACGAGTCAGTGGCAGCGGTGGTGCTGCTGGGGGTGGAGGTGGAGGGGGTGGGGGAAGTAAGAAGCTGGCGCGGTCGCACACGAGGCAGGCGTCGGCGGATGAGAAGGCGCGGATGAAGAAGATGCAGGAGATGGAGACAATCAGTCCGCCCAGTCTGTGGAATGTGTATTGCGCCATCGTGACGTTCTGGTGTCCGGGGGCCGTGCTGCGGTGTTTTGGGAAGCCGGCAAAGGCGCAGCAGCGCGCGTGGAGGGAGAAGATGGGGCTCATTAGCATCATTGTGTTGATTTGTGCGTTTGTGGGCTTCTTGACGTTTGGGTTTACGGAGGCGGTGTGTGGGAGCCCGACGCCGAGGTTGAAGATCAATCAGGTGGATACCGGGTACCTGATCATCAATGGCCGTGCGTACAACCTCTTGGGAAGCAAGCATCCGCGCGCGATGGGGATCAGGCAGGACGCGGATATCTTGTATGATCTGTCGGAGCCGTACGGGGGCAAGGATGCGTCGTTCATGTTCCAGAACGTGAATGGGCAGTGCAAGGGTCTGATCACGCCGTCGAGCAATTCAACGATCCCCACGGACTCGAGCGGCGGCATGGCCTACTACTTCCCGTGCAAAGCCTTCAGGCAGGACGGGTCCACGAAGCCAAACTTCACCGAGCAGTACTATCCCGGGTATGCGTGCCACACGTCGGGCGTCGCCAGGGAGGCCTACTATGGGCTGAATGTGCAGGGCGAGGTCTACTTCAGCTGGGAGGACGTCAAGAACTCGTCAAGGAACCTGCTTGTGTACTCCAACAGTGTTCTGGACCTTGACCTCCTCAAGTGGTTGGATCCCAGCCAGGTTAGTTACCCGTCGCAATTTGACGAGTTCCGCCTCGATAGCCAGCTCCGCGGTAAAGACGTCACGCATCTGTTCCAGGCGCCCGCGGAAAAGAAGATTGCCCGCTGTCTCTCCGAGATTGTCCGTGTCGGTAGCATCGACACCGAGACCGTTGGCTGCATTGCCTCAAAGGTCGTTCTTTACGTTTCCCTGGTCTTCATTGTCAGTATCGTGCTTATCAAGTTCTTTCTCGCGCTCTTCTTTGGCTGGTTCTTGAGCTGGAGACTTGGCGCCACGCGCACAAGCGACCTGAAGGACGATGCGAAGCGCCGCAGGAACGAGATCGAGGACTGGTCCGACGACATCTACCGCCCGCCGCCAAAGCTGAAGGATGCCAACGGCAGCAGTGGCAGTGGCAGTCCGTCAAAGCGGGGGAGCTTCTTGCCCACCACCAGTAGGTTCACGAGCCCATATGCGCAGGAGAGGCCCACGAGCAGGCATAAGCCGGTGCCGACGACCATGGGGTCGCAGAGCTCCACGGCGAGGCTGCTAGCGCCCGGACAGATGTACCAGCAGAATGCAAACAGCGGGTCGAAGGCGAGCTTGAGTGGGATGATGTCGGAGACATCGAACCCGAATCTGTTGAACCCCCATGCGCCTGGCGGACAGGAGAGATACAGCATGTACTCCGAGGATGGGCCCGGCCCCGCTGGGTTCATCCATGAAGCCGTTGTACCGCAGCCCCCACCGGAGTATCAGCCACATGGATTCCCGCTCGCTCATGCGCTATGTCTCATTACTTGTTACTCTGAGGGCGAGCAAGGTATCAGGACCACATTGGACTCGATTGCGACCACCGACTACCCCAACTCCCATAAGCTTATGTTGATTATCTGCGATGGCATGATCAAGGGCCACGGCGAGACCAAGACCACCCCCGAGATTATCTTGTCAATGATGAAGGACCATGCCCTGCACCCCTCCGCCGTCGAAGCATTCTCCTACGTCGCTGTTGCCTCAGGTTCCAAGCGCCACAATATGGCTAAGGTCTATGCTGGCTTCTACGACTACGGCAGCAAATCACAGATCCCGGTCGAGAAGCAACAGCGCGTCCCCATGCTTGTCGTTGTCAAGTGTGGCACTCCCGACGAGCACTCTGGCGGCAAGGCCGGTAACCGCGGCAAGCGCGACTCCCAGATTATCCTCATGTCGTTCTTGCAGAAGGTCATGTTCGACGAGCGCATGACGGAGCTCGAATTCGAAATGTTCAATGGCATCTGGAAGATCACTGGCATCTCCCCCGACTACTACGAGATCGTGCTCATGGTCGACGCCGACACAAAGGTCTTTCCGGACTCGCTCACGCATATGATCGCGGCTATGGTCCACGACCCGGACATCATGGGTCTGTGCGGTGAGACCAAGATTGCGAATAAGACGGCGAGCTGGGTCTCCATGATCCAGGTGTTTGAGTACTTCATCTCCCACCATCTCACCAAGGCCTTCGAGTCCGTCTTTGGCGGTGTCACCTGTCTCCCCGGTTGCTTCTGCATGTACCGCATCAAGACGCCAAAGGGCGGGCAGAACTACTGGGTCCCCATCCTGGCAAACCCGGACGTTGTCGAGCACTACTCGGAGAACGTTGTGGACACGCTGCACACGAAGAACCTGCTGCTGCTTGGCGAGGACCGCTACCTGTCGACGCTGATGCTCAAGACGTTCCCCAAGCGGAAGCAGATCTTTGTGCCACAGGCTGTGTGCAAGACGGTCGTGCCTGACGAGTTTAAGGTGCTGCTGTCGCAGCGCAGACGCTGGATCAACAGTACGGTGCATAATCTGATGGAGCTGGTGCTGGTGCGCGATCTGTGTGGTACATTCTGCTTTAGTATGCAGTTTGTGGTGTTTATTGAGCTGATTGGCACTGTGGTATTGCCGGCGGCGATTGCGTTTACGTTTTATCTCAGTAGGCCCCCCTCCTCCTTTCTAGGACTCGTTCGTAGCTAACAACCAACCACAGTCGTAATCTCCTTCGTCAAGAAGCCTGTCCCCGTGATCCCGCTCATCCTGTTGGCGCTGATCCTGGGTCTCCCGGCGGTTCTCATTGTCCTCACCGCGCACCGATGGTCGTATGTTCTCTGGATGCTGATCTACCTCCTCTCCTTGCCCATATGGAATCTTGTACTGCCGACGTATGCCTTTTGGAAATTCGACGACTTCTCGTGGGGCGATACCCGCAAAGTCAGCGGCGAGGCGGTCAAGAAGGCGGGCTACGAGTATGAGGGTGAGTTTGATAGTAGCAAGATTGTCATGAAGAGGTGGGCGGATTTTGAGAGGGAGCGGAGGATGCGGTTGCCGGTGAGTGGGTGGGCGCCGCAGCCGCAGGGTGGGTGGGAGGAGGAGTAGTTGTGGAGAGGTTGTGGGGTATGTAGCTAGGTAGTGGCTACTAACTCCCCCCCCCCCCTTTTTTTTTTCTTTTTTTTCTTTCTTAAAAGGATTTTTGAGTTGATTTTTGAGGACTTTTTTTTTTTTACGCTTGATGTCATGTGAGATGTGGTGCGCGATATGTTTATTTTTCCCTCTTAGTTTACCCTTCTTCTCTTTTCTTCTTTGACCCCTTTTTCTCTTCTAGCCTTTTTTTTTTTTAAACAAAAAAAAGGGTCGTATATTACATACCCACACCCACCCACCCACCTACCTACCTACCTGGTTGGTTGGTCGGTTGGTTGGTTGGTTGGTTAGTGGTTAGTACAAATTAGTAGTTTAGCCTGTTACTTAGTTACCATAGGGCAGTCGTCGTTTCCGTACACTGGTAGTCTAGTTAGTAGTACTTGGTCCACCACCCCGAGGTGTCTGTCATGGGGGTGAATTGATATTGGTCTGTGTTGTGTTGTGTTGGTCCAGAGAAAGAGCAAGAACATATGTACTGAGAGCGCCCAGGCAGGGGGGTGAGTGACTGGGTTATGGATGGCTCTGTAGTGTATGCTGTACTGTGTATTGTAGAGCAGTATAATATAGTCAGATGCGGCGTGGGTCTAGCTTGATAGTTTTTGGTCTTGCTTCGATGGTGTAGTGTGGTGTGGTGCGGTGTGGAATTGGGGTCATGGGGTATCACTCGTGGTCATGGTGTCTTGGCGTTTCTATAGGTATGTACTAATATATTGTACCTACATGTTTGGTGTTACTTCTTCATAACGGGGGAGACTTTGTGCAGGTGGAGCCAGAGCAGAGAAAAGAAATCAATTTTCTAGGGGCTACAAACGATACCGCTTCCCTAATAGTAGTATGTAGTACATGTATAACTTATATTCATCATTCCGGCCCTTTGCACAACTCAGAAAACCATTAACCCCCCCCCCCCTCCCCATCTCTGCCCTATTCCTCCATTCTAGCACCCCTGCGCCCGCGCAATCTCATCGATAATGGCATCATACATTGCCTGCTTCGCCGCGCGCTTCTGCTGTATTGTCAGTTTTGGCTGAGCGGGCACGGTGGTGGTGGAGCTCTGGTCGCTATCATAACCAGTAGTACTAGTGTCATCCCCGTCATTCTGCTGCTGCGAGCCCCCTACATGATTCCCCGGCGAGGTCCCCATGGTGTTGCTGCTGTCAGGTGGTGGGGGGCTCCTTCTTGTGGCTCCGGATTTGCTGAAAGACGTGTAACGGGCAAGGAAGGTGTTTGCTTCCAGGGTTTTGAATTGCTGCACGCCGGCGGTACTGGCTCTCTGGTACTGCTGCTCCCGCTCGCTGGTGGCTTGAGTGTGGTTCAGGGTGAGGCCTTCGACAGCATTGTTGTTTTCGGCGGCCTTTAGGTTTGTGCTTTGCTGGATTCCGAGGGTTTTTCTTTGCTTTTCGTTTGTCTTCTCGCCGACCTCTTGTAGGTGGTCCATTGTGATATCGATAACGGCGTTCTCCTCGCGGCCCTCCATGGTCTTTAGTCTCTTGGTGCTGCTTTGCCCGTTGGATTTTCTTTCACGCTCTCGGGATCTCTCAGCTATTTCTTGATCGTGAGTTAATGCAACGTCAGTAACTACTGCGGCTCTCTTCAGGGACTGTATTTCGGTGCTTTGAGCCTTCCCCGCTATCCTTCGACGCTGCTCTTCCTCTCTTTCGCCTAGCTCCTGGTCAAGGTCCATTGCCATGTTATCGACCATGTTGTTTATTCGGGCGGGGAGATCAGATAGTTCTTTGGTTTGCATTTTCCCCAGGGCCCTCCGGGCTTGCTCTTGGGCCGTTTCCTCTACTTCTTGGTTATGGTCAATCTCCATCTCTTCAACCGCGTCACCCATCTGTAGATCATTGGTTCTCTTTGTCTGAGCCTTTCCAATTGTCCTCCGGAAATTCTCTTCTTCCCTTTCCCCCAGTTCCTGGTCATGGTCCATTCCCATGCTCTCAACTATATTATCTATCCGGGCCGGAAGATCGGAGACATTTCTCGTTTGGACTTTACCTATGGCCCTTCGGCGTTGCTCCTCAACCATATTGCCTAGTTCCTGATCGTGGTCTAGTACAATATTGTCAACGTTATCATCCATTTTCTGATCATTTGCTTCCTTGGTTTGAAATTTGCCGGCGGTTCTTCTGTGTTCTTCTTCTTTCCTTTCGCCTTGTTCCTGATCATGGTCTAGTACAATATTGTCGACTGTATCACTCATCTGGATATCGTTGTTCTCCCTGATCTGAGCTCTGCCGACGGTTCTCCTGTGTTGTTCTTCTTTCTTTTCGCCTTGTTCCTGGTCATGGTCTAGTACAATATTATCGACCGTATCACCCATCTGGATATCATTGTTCTCCTTGGTCTGAGCTTTGCCGACGGTTCTTCTAAATTGCTCCTCTTTCCTTTCGCCTTGTTCCTGGTCATGGTCTAGCACAATATTATCGACCGTATCACCCATCTGGGAATCATTTGATTTCTTGGTTTGAAATTTGCCGACGGTTCTTCTAAATTGTTCCTCTTTCCTTTCGCCTTGTTCCTGTTCATGGTCTAGTACAATGTTATCGACCGTATCACCCATCTGGGAATCATTTGATTCCTTGGTTTGAAATTTGCCGACGGTTCTTCTAAATTGTTCCTCTTTCCTTTCGCCTTGTTCCTGGTCATGGTCTAGCACAATGTTATCGACCGTATCACCCATCTGGAAGTCGTTGGCCCCCTTGGTCTGAGCTTTACCGATGGCTCTTCTAAGTTGTTCCTCTGCCCGTTCTCCCAATTCTTGATCATGGTCTAGTACAATATTATCGACCGTATCACCCATCTGGATATCATTGTTCTCCTTGGTCTGAGCTTTGCCGACGGTTCTCCTGTGTTGTTCTTCTTTCTTTTCGCCCTGTTCCTGGTCATGGTCTAGTACAATATTATCGACCGTATCACCCATCTGGGAGTCGTTGGCCCCCTTGGTCTGAGCTTTACCGATGGCTCTTCTAAGTTGTTCCTCTGCCCGTTCTCCCAATTCTTGATCATGGTCTAGTACAATATTATCGACCGTATCACCCATCTGGGAGTCGTTGGCCCCCTTGGTCTGAGCTTTGCCGATGGTTCTTCTAAGTTGTTCCTCTGCCCGTTCTCCCAGTTCTTGATCATGGTCCAGTACAATATTGTCGACTGTAATACTCTGCTGAAAATCGTTTATTTCCTTGGTCTGCATTCTGCCGATAGTTCTCCGGCGCTGTTCTTCTCCCCTCTCCCCTAGTCCTTGTTCATGGTCCAGTACAGCATTATCGACAACATTATCCATTCGGAAATCATTGCGTTCCTTGGTTTGAGTTTTACCAATGTTTCTCCGATTCTGTTCCCCTTCCCTTTCTTCTATTTTCTGGGAATGATCCATTGCAATATCTTCTACTGCATCTTTCATCTGAAGGCCAACTATTTCCTTGGTTTGAGCTCTTCCCTCCGTCCTCCTACGCGTTTCCTCCTCCTTCTCACAAAGCTTCTGATCGTGGTCCAAAGCGACACCATCGACAACATCAACAACCGTTGAATGGTTTATAACCTTTGTCTGCTCCTTCCCTACTGTCTTTCGGTGTCTTTCTTCCCCTCTTTCAACAATTTCCTGAACATGATCTAAAACAAGACCAGCTACCCCATCATCCATCCTTACGGCGTTTTGCTCCCTGGTTTGTTCTCTCCCCCTGATTTTCCGGAGGGCCTCCATAGCCCGGTCCTCGACGTCAAGCTCGTGATCGATGGCGACACTCTCGTACTCATCCTCGAAGAACAGCGCATTCTTACACCTGATGCCTTCTTTTTCGCGCTCTACATTCTTCCGCTGGTAGGCGGTTTCGAGCAAGGTATTTTCGAGGAGCGTATGGATTTGCTCAATTATCCCATCCAGACGCCTCTTCTCTTCGAGCTTGTGATCCTTCATACCCATTTTTATCTTCCAGTTTGTCACCTCAGCTCTCTGAATTTCCTCGACTAGGGCCACGTCTACTGGGTTTGGTTCAACGTGTTTTGCTTTCACATCCTCGGGAACCTCTTCGACCTTCTCAGGAGTTCTTTGCGCCAAATCCTGCTCAAATTGAGCACGGTTATTCCTCTCTTTAACTATCCGAGCAAGTTTGTGGGCCCTATGTTTTTTCATACGTTTATTAATCTCGTATTCCTCATCAGCAGTGACAGCGAGGGCCTTATCCTTTCGGTCTTGCCCCACAGACAACATATCTTCCTTATTATCAAGATTAGGAGAAGGTTGTTTCATAGTAGTAAGGGTGATTTCAGGATTTTCTTCATCGTCCAATTTCTCGCTCCCTTGCAGGGTACTACCACCAGCACCATCGAGAAGGAGATATTCAGAAAGTTCGTCTGTAGTAGATAAAAGTTGTGGCTGCTTTTTGAGGACGAATTCGAACCGCGGACATGTGCAATCAAGATTTGTACATGGACCGAGTTTGGTGGCTCGGGGCTGATTACTACAATATCCTTGGTGACGGTCCGGCCCCATCTCTGTATCTGACATATCAAGATAGCCCAGATCTTTGGCAGTCCTGGGGGTAATTTTGAAAGATTTATGAGCATCGTCTCCGAGGATGTGTTTCTCAAAGCTTGCCTCTGTAGGGAAATGGGCATTACAGGTATGGCAAGAATATTTGTAAAAATGGAAATTAGGCAAATCCCGAGCAGATTCAAGGAACGGCATATGGATGGGGGTAGTTGCAAACCCCTTAACCTGATCTTCATCTCATCTGTCAATGCTAGTTCGGTGGGAGGGGATTCTCATGCGGAGCTAGATTGCTAGTAAACATACCCATTGCTTCAGGCCTGATGACAAGCAAAGCGTACTGAATTTTCCTGCTATCGATTTGGGAGGATTGGGGGAAGATAATCTTGTTGTATCTGATCTGGATAGGGGCGAGGTTGAGTGGAAGGTTGAAGTGCATAGAGGTATGGTGGGGTGTTGGGAGGATGACGTCCCTAGCGCGTTTACACATGTTTCAGATTTGAGACAGACATGAAAAATCACTCGACCGAGAAAAACAAGAACAGAGTGGAATTATTCTCCATCTAAACACTTCCCATGAATCGGGACACACCAGATGATATATACAGAATTCCTTCCCTACGTTTATAGTTCAAATACAAAAAACAGGTATTAACGGAATAGGACTAGAAAGCCCTCGGAAAAATGAACCTAAAGAGCTGATGAGCATGAGTTCATGGGTAGATGGATAGATGAGCAGCGCCGAGTGTTGTATAAAGAGAGGTTTTATGATGTCTTTTCCGATAGAGCTGGGGGCGTCCTCACAGGTGTTTCAGCTAACTCCGACGAACCTGACAATGAAACTGCTTTTGTTGATGCAGCAGCTGTGGTTTTCTTGTCCACCTCAGCATTTGCGGTTTTTCCCTCGTTTCTATCACCAAAGGATAAAAATTTCCCCCATAGGGTCGTTCCTGTATCTGACACGGATTCCCATAGCGGGGTTGGTTCGGTTATCTTTCGTTCTCTCCTCTCACCATCATGTCCTGGATAGACACCCTTTCCACCCCTTAGTTTCCAGCCTTCTTCCTCCAAGGCTATAATTCTCTTCTCGTCAAGGGAACCTTGCTCCTCCAATTGTGCCAAACGCTCTTCATCCTGTCTCATTCTAAGTTCTAGAAGCTCCAGGCGCTCTGCTATCACATCACGCCTACCTGCTTCCTTCCGTCTAGACCTTATTTGCTCGGCAAGGATGAGCGAGCCTGCTACGATAAAAAGAAACAGCTCGCTGATGAAGTTCGCGCCACTTTCAATTGCTTTTGCCTCCGAAAGCGGCCGCACACGCGGGCGTGCAACAGGCGTGGGGGTAAAATGAGCATGTGGTTTTTGTGAAAGCGGCTTCGGTGCTCCAGGCTTTGGGGAGCCAAATACAGCCGGAGGAGGGACAGCTTTGGCCGAGGAGACGGTGCCAAGATCAGCGGGGAAGTTCACATCTCCTTCCGACAGCTTTTTTGCGGCTTGACGAGCGGCTTCACGGTCAGCCTGTTCGGCTTTTATAAATGCTGCAGTGTCTTGGAGGAGACCAAGACGTAGACGAACGTCGACCTGATGAATTGACTGGGCGACGTAAACGCAGACTTTGCGGAAGCGGGGGTGATCTCGGGCCTGTTGTTTGATTTTACTCTATTTAGATAGTTAGTAAATTTTTATAAAAGAGAAAAAGAGACGAAGGGTCAATTACGGCCATAGGCTTGGCCAGTGTTTTGATGGCCAAGGAACCAAGTTTAATCGCCGTCGTTGACATAGCTGGTTTTGCTGGAGTTTACCCACAACCCCGCGTTAGTATGATAGGGTCAAATCTTGCAGCTAGACTTGTTTCAAAGAAAAGAATTCATATAAGTTCGCTGTAAAAAATAAGACCTACATTCAGATAGATGGACCCAAGGTCCTAGATGCTAGAGTTAAAGAGGTGAATGAGGGGAAAGGTCTGATCTATGGGGAATTAAAGTCACTAAGGATTATGGCCTAGATTGAAGCTAAGCCTCATGCTCAGGTTTCGACTCATCGGAGTATGATAGAGATGAATTGTGCTGGTAGCACGTACATGTATGTACAACATATGTACAATAAACATGTAGAGTATGTAAGCCCGAACCTATTGGCAGCGCCTCGTAGGTATGTGAGTAATAAGGTAGGTATATCATTTATGTGGTAGCGTTCAAACGCACCCCATAATCGGTGATGTTTCAAGGTTGTGTCGGAATGATATATGGTTGTCGTAGCAACACAATGTTTATCTCGTCAAACCCCTACGCACGGGCCTCCGCATTCTCACAGCAATGTTGGTGTGTGTATCTCGCTCTAAGGGCCTCACTTCTTTACATCCCCTTTCCTCTCCTTAAGTCCCCGCTCCAAACACCACCAACAGCTTCAAGTCAGTAGCCTGTGCCACTACTCCAGTGCTAACTGGTGGTATCAGGAATTCACAATACATTAGCTCGCTTGGTCTATTTCCAATCTAGACGTTGTCCGCGTGTTGCGCTGTTTTTGTAAAGGACACTTAACGGCGAACACAAATCTTTCTATTCTAATGGAAAATATTCAAGGCGGAACTAAAATACTAGCATCCATGGACCCAAATCAACGCCCAGCTCGAAGACAACGGACAGCCGCCCCCAAGTTAACAGCGCCATCTCCTCTAAAGAAGCAATCGGACTATCACCTCGTCGCCCCTCTAAAGGCTGCTGCCACCAAGTCGCTAGTCCCTTCGGCACTTGCCGGTCCATCTAAAAGATCACAACTTACAGGTGCACCTAAAACACCTAAGCCATCAAGCAAAGAACGGAACAAGAAATTCCTCTGCGCTACCCCGCCTACAGTACTCCAGGATACTAGAGGGAAGACTGAGTATGGTCGAGGGCGCCAACTCGGCGAAGGTGGCTTCGCAAGATGTTTTTTAGTACAAAACAAAGAGGGTGGGCTGTTCGCTGCAAAGACTGTAGCTAAGAAGAGTTTGCAGAGCCAGAAGAAGAGAGCAAAGGTTTCTCCGGACCCAGCCTTTTTTTATTTGAAGAAAAGACATTGACTCAAAAATTTATAGTTCTTTGGGGAAATCCAAGTCCATAAAACTATGATCCATCCTAACATTGTTAAATTTATTGAATGCTTTGAAGACCCGGACAATATCTACATGATTCTTGAGCTATGCCCTAACAAGTCCTTGATGGATATGCTACGCGCTCGGAAAAGGTTTACGGAACCCGAGACACGTTTCTTCGTTTTACAGCTTCTAGGGGCTTTGAAATATATGCATGGGAAAAGAGTCATTCATCGTGACCTCAAACTCGGAAATATATTCTTGGATGAAAACATGAACGTCAAGCTTGGCGATTTCGGATTGGCGGCCCTCCTAGTTGATGAAAACGATCGCAAAAAGACAATCTGCGGAACTCCAAACTACATTGCCCCGGAGGTCTTATTTGGGGGCGGGAAAGAAGGTCAAGGGCACAGTTTTGAAGTAGATTTATGGGGTGTTGGAGTTATTATGTAAGTTTAACAGCTCACGTAGTGAATTCTGTATCTGATTGGTTTAGGTATGCAATGCTCGTTGGGAGAACTCCATTCCAAGCGAACGACGTGGATTCTATCTATAGGTACGTGAGATCAATGTAGGGCTCCAGAAAATTATTGACTTTGAACCAGAAAAATTCGGCATAACACCTTCACATGGCCAGAAGATGTGCCTGTGAGCTCTGCTGCAAAATCTCTTGTAAACTCCATTTTAGAACACGATCCAGAGGCTCGCCCTTCTCTGGACGATGTTGCGAATCACCGATTCTTCAAAAATGGATTCTTCCCCAGGTCTATTCCACCGAGTGCAACTAAACAAGAGCCTATATGGCGAGGAACAACTGGGCAGGGCGTAGGAGCTCTTACCACAAATCGGGAGGACTGGATCAGAAATTATGAAGAGGTTGCCAGAATCTGTGGAATTGGGAAAATATCCGAGGGACGGTATAGTCCTGTGGGTGACCACCCTGGAGAGAAAGTGGACCTTTTGACACTTCCTGCCTCCAGACCAGCATCCGTCGCGTCGAATAAAAATAACGACATCGAGAAAGTGGAAACTATGGAAGATGATGTCCAGGAGGGAATGCCAATAAAAGAGAAGGCTTATCTCCTCCCAGAAACATTGAGTCCTAGAGACGGACATGCACGAATGAGGGGTGTGGGTGTGTTAAAAAAGATTCCAAGCCTTCTAGGGCCATCTAGAGGCGGTCTCTTAGGATCAGGGTCTATCCCGACACAAAGACCCATGGATGACGTCGATGAGGAAGAGGAAGAGGTAAGCGAGGACGAAGAACCCGTACGCCCCCCACCCAGGCAATTACGGCAGCAACCAATACGCAAAAGTGCGGCCGTTGCGGCTGCTGCTGCGGCTGCTGCAACAGCACCAGTGCCTGTATCAGCACTAGCACCAGAGCCAGAATCAGTGCCGGAGCCAAAACCAGCTAAGAGTGTGTTCCCAGCAAGAAGAGGACTGGTAAGATCTCATGCCGCGGAAATGCGTGCTGTTTCTGCAGGTTTAGAGGCAGACAAACCAAAACTACCACCACCAACTATAGACCTTCCCAAGAAACAAACGACCCTAGAAGCGCGACCTGAAAGGCCAGTGTCGTCCGCAGAACCCCGAGAGAAAACTTCAAAGGAGGAGGCAAAGGAGCCAACTTCAGAAAGTAGTGGTCCAGTTATCCCCTTTACACCAGTTCTTAACTCCAAGATTGGGAATTCCATTCCTTCCACTACAACGTCCGCAATTATCTCATCGTTGCAACCCTACATTCAGAATTTCAGTGCCTTTACTGCTGGGAAGCTACATCTTCTTCCTCCTCAACCGCCTGCCACTATTGAGGCTGTCAGGTCATTTAAAAGGGGTGAGAAGAACTCCAGTTTGTTTATCACTAAGTGGGTAGACTATACGAACAAGTACGGAGTTGCTTATATTCTCACTGATGGCACTTGTGTCGCCATGTATAACGACAACACATCACTAGTTGTGGACAGTGTTGGTGGACAGAGAGTAGAGTTCATCACGCAGTCTACTGTTGATTCTCCGACGAGTCGAGGGAGTAATAAAAAAGAGGTGACTTATAGGAGATTATCAACCACAATGGCAATAATGAACCAGAAAAAGAAATCAAGTAGAGGTTTGGCTAGCAAAGTCACAATGTGGAAAAGGTTTGGAAATTATATGAAAACAAATCTTGGATCGGAAGCAGAATGGTCTTTTACAAGGGAGCTGGGTCACACCGAGCAAAGCGCACAGGACCCCGAGGGGGGCATGGTATTTGTTACGCATTATGCCAGGTTAAGGCGATGCGCAATGTTCCGCTTCTCAGATGGTGGATTTCAGGTTAGTTCTCGCACCAGTCACTTTCAAAGCTTCTGCTAAGGTTTTTTTTTTTTTCTACACGTAGCTCAACTTTATCGACCACTCAAAGTTAATGGTTTCATCTGGGGGAAGAACACTCCGGATGATTACCAAGCACCATCAATTTATCGTCATGTCCCTTGAAGAAGCACACCGAGAGGTGTTTATAGTCAGAAATAGAGTTCTCTTAGAGTTTGGATTAAGGGAGAAGCTGGATTATCTCAGTGAAATATTCATGAGCTGGACAAACACTGGAAAATTCCCTAGAGATTATGATGTTATTGAGGGAAAACCCTTAATTGTACTAGGAGAGGCGTAAATAAGTTTCTTTGGGGTTTGGTGTTCATTTTGTCTCTTTCTATTGTGGGCGGTTGGCGTTTTTGCTTGCATGTAGTTGATGATTGGGCTTTTGTAATTGTATCCTTTGCAATGGGCTTTTTCCTCTGGTTTATCTTTCTGCTGCAAATGTTACCACATGGGTCTGCGGTGCCTCTGTTTATTTTTGTTTGGGTATAAGAGCAATTGATAATAAACAGTTTCATGAAAATTATCAAGTTAGCTGCCAATGGAATAATTACATTTACCCTAGATTATCTGCTGGGGCGAGTTTGTTACTGCGAGTACCTAGAGTACAGCGACAGGTAATAAGTGATGGAACGCCCTGAGGTACAAACACCAAATGTTGGTGGCGTTTTACCAAAACAGGCATCATTGTGTTCCATCACTTATTACCTACCGCTGTACATATATGTAAGAATATGTCTCAACACAGCCAAGCCCAAATGATACTAATCACAATAGGTCACTCGTCGAAAAAGGTCTCCTGCGTATATATATTCCTTCAGTTGCCTCAACGCGAAGCTGTTTCGTCTTGTACTACGGTATGACTAAGTCCCTGGTATCAAGCTTTGACGTCCATCGCCCTCTTATCGATCAGGTCCTCTAGGATATACCAGTCTTTGCAATACAAATATAAATTCCTGTAGAGTAGGCATATATATTGGCTATAACACTCTGATCTCAGTGCGTGTGCATTGGTAATTGGATTAAACCGAGGGTACTAGCTAGCTGTACCAACACCGTATAGATTCTTACCGAATTACTAGTACTTGTAGTTTATTGATGGCCACCCCACTCTTTGGTACTGTATTTCTGTTGCGCCCTGTTTGTGATGGTGATTAGAGACATAAAATACATGTATGTATATATGACCTTAGACACTGTACACAATAAGCTTTGCTGATACACACACATACCTACATGTAGTTAGATTTGGAAGAACAATAGGATTGTGTGTGCGATGAGGCTGCAAATCATCATGTGTCGGTTTAGTTACCATGTTGGGCACATGCATCCATAGCGCGAAACAGAGTTGCTCGGCGTGGTTCCTACGGCTTGCCCTCTGCCCCATCAACAGAGTCTCTCTTTTTCTTCCCTCCCGCCTCGTTCGATAAATCCTCCCCAGCTGCAGCACACCAGTCGCTAGACGTCATCTATCATAGCCAACTCCACCAGTCGCGCTATTTTGTGTGTTTTCTCTGTTCTGTCCATCAGCCTTACCTTTACTGCTGCCGCTACCTGCGATATCTATAGTACACAAGGTCAACACGAAAGGGGAATCCCGTACTTGCCGTATCTTCGTCGTGACAGAGTGCGCATCGGCGCACTTCGACCCGTTCTTGCGTGCCGTCGAATAGGTTGATCATCCCTCAGATCTCATCTTAAGAAGTTTCGCGGTCGGCGTGGTGTTGATTTGGCCCTTTACTCAAGCATATTAGGAGAACAATAAATCACTAGCCGTCATGTCCATGCCGAGCAAAGATAGCTGGCTGCCCCCTCCCCCACCGCAAGAGCAGCCTCAGCAACAGCCTTCTCAACAGCAGCAGCCTCAGCAGCAGCCCTCGGGTGGACCTCTTCCCCCGACGTCATCATCTCAACAGCAGCAGCATAGACCTCATTCATATACGTAAGTATTCCCCGTACTCTCCCTCTCCCGGGAATATCTCTTGGTATGAAGAGTTGATGTGCATGCGTGTGTACTGAAGACTGACGCGCTTGATTCCAGAGGTGGATCTGGGCAGACACAGGCCCCTGTTTTACCCCCTCCTCCCTCCATGAGCTCGGGTGGGCGTGAGTTTTCCTTTTCCATTGAATGAGAGGGGCCCGAATTCTGATGCGTGTTGGGATGATAGCAACTTTTTTTAATCAAGCAGCATCGCATCCTATGTCCCTTCCTACGCTATCAACAGGCTCTCACCCGTCTTATTCACTACCTTCTATGCAATCCATATCTGGACCACCGCCTTCCGGAGGCAACGCGGGCCCCCAGCAGCAGCAGAGAGAATCCCAACAATCCTCTCAAGGGCCTCCTCCTCAGCAGCCTCAAAATTCGCAGCAACAGCAGCAACAGCAGCAGCAACAGCAGCAGCAAGCTCAACAGCAGCAGCAGCAGCAGCAGCAGCAGCAGCAGCAGCAACAGCAAGCTCAACAGCAACAGCAGCAGCAAGCTCAGCAGCAACAGCAACAACAATTGCAACGCTCTGGATTGCCTTCAAATAGCCCTGCACAGACTGCCCTCGTGATGCAGACATCTCCACCAGTAGTCACTCAGATGCCTCTTTTGAATTCGTCCCAGGGACCTCACATAGCTCAGCAGCAACAAGGCCCTGGGGGACCTCCAACTCACACATTGTCAAACATCCAGAATTCTATTTCTGTGCAGCAACAGCAACAGCAGCAGCACCAAGGAGGAATGAATCAAGCAGTTAATCAGGCTCAGAGCCAAGCCCAGGCGGCGGCCTCTCAAATGCCCCCATCCGCAACCGGACCCGGAAATGGGCCCGGGGGCCCTATTCTTAATGTAGGAGGCCCCCTACCAACAGCCCTTACTCCCCCCCGTTCTTTCGCTCCCCTTTCCTATAGCACCGTTGCGGCGCACGATGTGGACCGTCGCAGAATGTCTTCGTCTTCGTCTTCTTTAGCTTTACAGGGTACTCATGGTCAGTTGAATGTGAAGGATGCTTTGTCATATCTCGATCAGGTCAAATATCAATTTCAGGAAGAGCCGGATGTGTATAACAACTTTCTGGATATCATGAAGGATTTCAAGAGTCAAGCGTATGTAACCCCGAATATCTTTTCGTTTTCTTCCCTTTCTACTTGTGGAGAAGGGAACACAATGGTAATTGAAAAGTTGGTGATGTTGACAAAGTTGGTCTTCTAGAATCGATACCCCTGGGGTTATTGACCGTGTTTCTACCCTATTTAGTGGCCACCCGAGCCTCATACAGGGCTTTAATACTTTCTTGCCTCCTGGGTACCGTATCGAGTGTTCCCAGGATCCAAGGGACACTAAAATAACTGTTACCACCCCATCCGGGATTCATCACGCCTCTTCGGGCGGTGAAGTCTCCATTGGAGGCGGAAACGGGTTACCTTTATCGAGTGCTTCTCTTAATGGTAATGGAAATGGCCCTGGACAGCCTGCTCACTCACGGTTTTATGAACAGCAAGGCAGCCGATGGGGCAATGGGGGTGTTGATAGCGTCATGTATGCTTCCTACGGTCCCGGGGTTCCTGGTCCTGGGCAGCAACAACAGCCGCAGCAACAACAACAGCCCCCACAGCAGTCAGAGCCGCTTTCAGCGCACCAGCTACACCAACAACAATTGCATCATGCGCAGGCACAACAGCAAGCACAACAGCGACAGGCGCAACATCAAGCTAGTGTGCAACAAGGTGTAAATCAACTACAGTCCGCAGCTGCTCATACTAATGGGGCCACTGTGAAGGTACAGGCTGGATTAATCGTTTCCCAAGGTCCCGGAACACCATCTGGTGCTAGCGATGCAAAAGCCGGGAAAGGCCCAGTTGAGTTTAACCATGCCATTAGCTATGTGAACAAGATTAAGGTAAATACTTCTCGCTTTAGGTGTTGGGTTTGGTGAGATTTCCCCCTCTTGCGAGAAAATACTCACGGCTCCATAGAATAGATTTGCACAGCAACCGGAAATCTATAAGCAGTTCCTTGAGATTCTTCAGACCTACCAACGGGAATCAAAGCCGATTCAAGATGTTTACTCCCAGGTTACAGAGCTTTTCAAGACTGCCCAAGATCTTCTTGAGGATTTTAAACAGTTCCTGCCGGAATCAGCTGCACAAGCTCGGGCAGCAGCTGCAGCAAAGGCCGCGCTCGCAGAGCAAGACACAGCATATCCATCCGGAGGTTTGGGACTTCCGGGACCTGCAGCGGCGGCACAAGCAAGATTACCGCCTGTCGGTAACTTTGCACCGCCACCGAGCGTTGGGAAGGAAAATAAAGGGAAAAAAAGAGGACCGCAAGTCCCAACTCAGGAGCAAAAAACTGATGTGGCTGCAGCTGGTAGCAACGCTTTGGCGAATAGAGGTGCGGCTAAGGTGAGTTCGGATATTTCGCATTTCAGTGTCCCGATCCTGCACCTCACTTAAACTCGTTTCGAGGGATATGCATATACAACAAATTATGTTTATTACCGAGATAACTTTGACTTTTAGTCTAAAACCCCCCGTTCTCTATTTATAACCCCCCAATTCATGGAGAAAGCCCTTTACTAAAAAAAAACTTGGACATTTCTAGAGACACAAAACTGGTGTAAATAAGCCTTCGGTAACCGAACAACTAGCGGCCGTTTCACCAACCCTAATTCCGTTCCAACCTGAACCGTTTGGGCGGCCGCCGCAGCCTATGGCATCAACTGAAGAGCTAGCATTTTTCGACCGAGTGAAAAAATTCATTGGTAACAAGCAAACTTATAACGAGTTCCTAAAACTACTCAATTTATTCTCGCAGGACCTCATTGGTAAAGACATGCTTGTTGATAAAGTTGCAAACTTTATTGGTGGTAACAAGGAGTTAATGGACTGGTTTAAGCGATTTGTGGGCTGGGAGAGTAGAGAAGAAATGATAGATAACGTCCCGCGCTCTCTTAGTAAAGTTAGGTTGAGTGTTTGCCGTGGACTGGGACCAAGTTATCGTTTATTGCCTAAGCTGGTAAGTACTGCTGCCTATGTTTAATAGTTCAGGAATTAACTAATGGGTGTTTTTCGATCAGGAGGCGCAGAAACCTTGCAGTGGACGTGATGAGATGTGCTGGGAAGTTCTTAATGATCAGTGGGCGTCGCATCCTACCTGGGCATCAGAGGATTCCGGGTTCGTTGCACACAAGAAAAATCAATACGAAGATATTCTTCACCGTATCGAGGAAGAACGCCATGATTATGACTTCAATATCGAGGCTAATCTTCGAACCATTCAACTACTTGAGCCGATTGCGCAGAGAATTGCCGGGATGACACCGGAGGAAAAGGCGACTTATAAACTGCAGTCGGGTCTTGGGGGACAGAGCAAGACCATTTACCAACGGATAATTAAGAAAGTTTACGATAAAGAGAAGGGTCTTGAAGTAATCGAAATGCTGCACAATAACCCAGTTGCAACTGTTCCAATTGTGTTGAAACGCCTGAAATCTAAGGACGAAGAGTGGAAGGCTGCTCAACGCGAATGGCAGAAAGTCTGGCGAGACCAAACTGCGAGGGTATTTTGGAAGAGTTTAGATCATCAAGGAATTACCATCAAGGGTAACGATAAGAAGGCATTTACGATCAAGTCTCTGGTAAACGAGATCCAGGCCAAGCACAGGGAACAGGTGAATAAGCGGGTTAGTGCTACAACCCCTATACCTGAGTATCAGTTCCAGTACTCGTTCTCCGACTTTGGTATCATCTTAGATGCTAGTAGATTACTGGCTGTTTCATTAGAACACAACAATATCTTCAGCCTCAACGATCGCGAAAAGATTGACGGTTTTATCAAATCCTTCATTCCCCTATTTTTCGGTATGAATTCGCGAGATGTGGAGGATACGGTTAACAGCATCGCCCGCAAAACACCAGATGAAGATCAAGATGATGCGCATTCTCCGGCAGCCGGTGAAGGTACTTCAACTCGCAGTGGCCGTCGTGCTCAAAGACAAGATCAAGACCTTCTCAGAGATGTTCTTAAGCGGGGTAAGAATGGTAAATCTTCAAGGAAAGAGAAAGAAGGGAGTGTGCCTTCCCGCGGAAGCAAAGAATCTACTCCGGAAATTGGGCAACACGATGCGGATATCGAGATGAGCATTGATGGACCCACAGACCGCCCGATCAAAGAGGAAGGAAACTGGATTGCAAGGCCGTTGAAACACCTCCCTGATATGAAGCCTGGGACACCCACTTCTCATGCCGATGAACCGATGCTACCTATCAAAAGGAATATCTACTCACTATACTGCAACACAACCATTTACGGATTTTTCAGAACCTTTCAGATCCTTTGCAGCCGTTTAGCCGACATCAAAGCTTCAGAAGCAGATATCCGAAAAGATATTGAAATCCGCAAGCACCATAAGGTTGCAAATGAGCTCAATATTGCAAACCAGCGTATCGAGGATCTATTCGCAGACACGGGACCAAACGCAAACTACTACTCCCAGGTCCTCGATATGTGTGAGAAATTCATTGAGGGTGACATTGACTCGAATACTTTCGAGGAAGGACTTAGGTCAGTGTATGTCCAAAGAGGATGGCAGCTATACACAATCGACAAGTTGCTTCTTGCTATTTTGAAATTTATACAAACTATTGTGCCAAACGATACGAAGGAGAAGAACCCAGAAAAAGAGAAGAATGCGGACATTATATTGAGATTCCAACGGGATAGAGAACGCAGGGAGTTTACCAAGGAGAAAGGAGAGTACCAAGAGTTGATAGCTTATAGACGTAGTATTGAGGGGATGCTTGGCCAAGACGATAATGTCTACCGTATTGATTGGGTATGTGTCTTTCCTACATGATGAGGTTTGGACAATTACTGATACATGAAAAGCATGAGGATACAAAAGAAGCCACAATTCGCTTCGTCCCCCGGAACGAAGTAACGGTCAACAACGATCTTGATAAAGACGAGCGCTGGAACTACTACATCCAAACTTACATGATGGTCTCCCCTACAGAGGGAATCCCGCTTGAGAAATGTAAAAAGGTGTTCCTTCGTCGCAACCACCCCTCAGAGGAAGATCTCCCGGAGACAGCTGGATCCCCTCGAGAGGCTGCCAGTAATGCCATTGCAGACGGTGCATGTAATGAGGAGAACATGGAAGTGCGGATTTGCGTGAACACGTATCGCCTTTTCTTCATGCAAAATACCGAAGATTTCATAGTTAGGACACGGAAGGAACGAATAGCAATGGGACCAGAGCAGTTGGAACGGGTAAAAGAGAAGAGAAAGAGAATATGGCGAGAGAAAATTTTGGGAGATGCACCTTGGATGAAGGGACTGGAGAAAGAAGAAATAGATCGAAAAAAGGAAGAATGGGACAGGTTTTTGAAGGAAGGGAACCACTCTGTAAAGGATGTAGATATGGGTGGTATCTAACCAGCAACTCTAAACGTTTTGCCATTAATCAGGCGGGGAATCGGATTCACGAATGGTCTGGGTTTTTTTGTCTGTTCCCTATGTCTTTATATCACTGATTTTCTGCTTTGTGTAATGGGTTGTTTTGTTCTTTGTAACTTTCTTCTGGTATTCGTTTTATTCAATTCTCTTCTCTTCTTTTAGCGACATAGGGTGGTAAGAGGAATGTCCTGGGACCCGGGGACACGGGAAAATGTGTATCACGCTATGTACCTGTTAACATTTTGTAACGATACACGTGGATCTTGATCATATGCTGTAGAGGGGTTGTAATTTAAAAACGAGGTTTTGTAGTGATATTCCATCGGGATACCCCTAACCCTATCCTTCAATTGTATGGATCACGAGACCCGTCTGACTTCTTTTGTAAGCGGTTCTGCTGAGTGGCGGAGAAAGCAATTGTTGAAGTTTGTAATGGGTTGATAGGGTAGTGATATTCTCCTTGAGAGGGGTGCTGGTCGGCTGCAGGCTATTTCCCCCTCTTGTTATGTATTTCCCTTTTTTCCGTTCTTTATTTGATTGGATACGAGGTCAACCCTACGATGTGCATACCGCTTGATTTCTGGGCGGGCCGATAAACGAAAGCCGACAGAAGCACCATAAGTTGTACTTAATGTTGGTTCAACGTGCTTTATGATGATATGTTGCTTTTGGTGATTCCTGTGGTGAAAAGCGGAAAATCTGAAATAATAATTCAAAATAAAAGGTCCTGGGATGGGAGGGAAGGGTATAAATAACGAGATGGATTAAGTTAATGGATGGGTTAATAGAGCGGTGGAGGGTTGGACGAGAGGGAGAGTATGGCGGGGCTTGGCAGTTTTTACTAGCAAATTGATGCAGATCTTTTAGTTAGAATTCCCATTCGTGAGCCAAGCCCCGCCATACCCTCCCTCTCACCCAACCCTCCACCGCTCTACCGATTTGGATATACGAACGAGGTGGTGGGGTAGAAGAGGGGTCGATCAAGTTCGAACGCTCATAAACTTACATGTACCTACCTACACATGGGTGATATGATACTACAACATCTACGTGTACGAGACCAAAAAAAGAAAAAAGGATACAGCGGGGAGCTAATGACGAGGAATACGACAGTGTTGCGGTTTATGGTACTGCAATAGGTACCACCTGGGATTTTTCATCTGTAGTCTTGTAGCTGGTGATATGTTCATGTGCAGATGGACACATACATGTAATCTAGACTGTTTGCATTGTTGGTCTGAGAGCTATGAGAACCAGCTAGCAATTTCTCATAATCTCATCGGACACAAACAGGGGTGATCGTATTCACTGATATTATTAACCTTTGTGCTCTAGATCCCTCGCGGGGAGCAGGAAGGGGGTGGGGGTGATCGGGTTCGGCTGGGGGTAACGACACACACCACACTAAAACGGCTCTATTCCCTCAGGAACTCAACCTTAATACATATCGTGGGTTATTCTTTGCGGGTGTCTGCAGTGTGGGGGTGTTATGTAGCTAACATAACTCGATTCATCAGGCATCAGGTATCGTACGCGCTGAACCCCGAGCCTGCAATGTGGAGACTTGCTTTACTGCATTCCCGTGAGACAGAGAGTCGATTGTGGGATTGTTGGCTCTCTATTCCCGAAGGATATCTTAAACAATCCTTTACTTCCTGCTTTTAGCCCAAGAACTGCTATGTATCCGAGGAGAAGGAAAGATCCCGATGTACTGTTCTGCACTCTAAATTATAATTAGTGAGTGTTAAGGTATATGGAGAGTAGGCCTGTTTTGTCCTTAACGGACCAGCTATTATACATGTATCCAGAATACCTACATACATACAAAGAAGCACTTCCATGTTCCCGAGATCCCCTACTGATACTGGAGACCTTTCGCTGCTGTTTTTGTTTATGCCGTTTAAATTTGAAGTACGAATATTTCACTGACCGCATCGCACTATATAAATATATTTACAGTACTACATGTGCTTGTCCAAACAGCATTTGATGCGTTCCTGAGGAGGCTAGAATTGACAGCTCGTTCTTCCTTAAAAATACTGATGTCTTTTATTCGACTCTCACACTTCCATACCTTCAGAATTGAACCTCTACTTAAGTCGTATAAGTAAGTACTTAACGTACATGTAAGTAAAATTACATGTATATATCCACTACATGCACCTATTCCTATGCACAAAATAACACATGTGGACTAACCCCCGCCCATGATCTGGGGACAAAAGACGTACAGGGAGGTGTCCACCACTATCCTCTCCCACTCACCGATACATGTACCTATATACAGATACATAAGGTGGGCACATACTTAAAGTGAGTACATACAGTCTTATGCCCTTGCGTGCTACCAACGGTAAATACTACGCATGTTTCTCACGCTCAATAGCCCGTGAAATCTCGAAAATAGTGAAAATAGTAGGTGAATGCCAAGGGTCAGTCGTAGATCATAACCGCATCAGAGAGAAAGCTGAAAGACCAGAACAGCAACACCAGATTCAGGAAAGTCGATTCGGCACCGCAGTGATTGGCCGAGTGAAAGGACGGCAGTAGTAGAGGGAAGAGCAGGCAGAAAGCTGCGAACAGTCCAAAGCGGTGGCGGCTATCGTTCTGTTCCCCACCCTCCACCAGCCAACAACCAAAAAACAAAATTAAATAATTAAAATTAAACACCTGCGGTTATCATTTGTCTACACAGGAACTTCTTCCCCTAGTAATAGAAGGAAAGAACAAGATACACGCATTCGATAGACATGCCTGGTTCATATAATTCGGACGTTCTCAGCGGGGCCACTGGCCGTGGCGGCGGTGATGGAGGTCGGAATGTAGCACCGCAACTGTCCTTCACCAGTCGGAGATCATCATGCGCTTTTTCGTCAACATCTTCCTCTATTTCCCTGACACCTCACCCCCCACCGAATGATAATCATTTGCCTGGGTTGACGGGATATGCCTGCAACACCGAATCTACTGCAGAACCAAGCCACAGCTGCGATCCAAATTATCATCCTGACTGCCGCCTCCACTTCCTTAACCACAGTCCCCAGCAGCACTACTCTTTCCACCAATTTGACCTGTCAACCGGTCTGGCTTCCTCTCGAGCGGCCACCCCTCTCTTCCATGCACCGTGGGATCCTTGGGAGCCCCCCCAAAACAATGAAGATCACCCCCATTGTAGTCTCTCTGCGCAACAGCAAGCCATTGCGTCTTCTCCCGCCGCCGCCGCTATTGCTGACCAAGATTCCCTCTCTTTTGCATCGACCCTACCGGATACCTGGGACAACCGCCCTTCTCCCGCTACCTCATTCGGCTCTCTGTCAAGCACTGATAGCTCTAATCTATCCTCTGATACTGAGTTCGGAGGGGCCCCAATAACCCCCGAAGACGTTGATGATACACTACGAAACAAACACTACCTATCACCTTATAATAGCTTCACCAACAATAGGATCCCTTACACTCCATCTACCGAAGAGTGTGAAGATAACGAGGAAGATTCGGACGGGGGTATAGACCTTTTTGGTTGTGACATGGCTTCTTCGGGCCCCGTCGAGGTAGTTTATTCATCCTCCGCTCTTCACGCCACAGTCATGGACGAGGACGACTTTTCTCCGAACAACTTGGTCACCCGCCCACCGTCTCCAGTGGGTGGCGGCTCTTCTTTCTTCATGGATATATTTTCTTCCCCTTCCCACGAAAACGAAAATCCACTGGAGGGCGACCTATCGAACCTCCCAAGCTTTCACATGCAACTGAACCCCCCACTCGATGATGGCTTTGATTCGCAACCAAACGTCGAAGAAACATCGGTCCAATCGATTTTCCTAGAAAGCAGTCTACAGACGCCCAGTACTCCAAGCACACCTATTGATACCCTTATCGATTCGTTTTCGCCAGACTCCCAGTTTTCTATTTTCCGGGGCACAGACGGTCTCGAAATCGCCGCAGGGGAGGACGAAGAATTATTTGTCGTTGAGTCAGAGTTGAACCATTCGACAGGCCAACAAGAGAGTATGCATTCTCAATCATCTTCTCAATCTCCTCCAACAGCAGCCGCAGTTCCCATATCCCCGGCTACTTTCGCAGTCGCCACGGCGGAGATAATGGCAGCAGTAGCTGATGTTGGAGGATTTGTCCCCCCTCCTGCTCGTGATTCACTTCATTCACCCGCACTGTCCCCCCCACTGCCTTTTGATCTCTCCCTTCCTTTCCGTGTTCCAACAGGGTCTCTAATTCCTGTACATGAATACGAGGGGGGGAGTTTCAGTGAAGGTGACTCCAGTGATGAAGGTGATTATGATGACATAACTAATCATCAGTTTGATCGTAATCTACCCCTCGAAGATATTGAAAACTACAACAAAGATTTTGCGAAATTCTGTCTGCATGCTTACTACAGACACCGGCTGAATCCAACGAAATATCCAAAGCTATCGGCAGCTGCAGCCGACGTCAAAAACATGCGACGACCCGAGCAAGTGATGAGAGACGAAATGGAGGAGAATGGGTGGGACTACCAAGCAATCCCATGGGACACCCTAGGGATTAGCCGCGAGGCGGCGAGAGGAATTAGGAGGAAAGAATATGATAATTATCATAACATCAAAGAGCTTGAGTATGATGATAACCCTGTATGTTTAAAATCTCCCTTTCTCCCTTACTTCGGCCCCGTAACGCTTCGTGGCTTGGCCGATTTGGAATCGTCTTATCCTTATTCTGCACTTTTGTCCCTTACATCACCCGCTCCCCACTTTGTTGTCTCACAAGTGTTCCTTTTATCTTCGAAATTCCCCAGTTACTAATCCATAGAATAGATAAGGGTTCCAGAAAACCGCAATTTCTTTAGTTTCAGACGAATGGACAATGAGCAGCGTTGTCGTTTAATACATTTTCAATTAAGAAACCTTATTGGTGTCATCTCGAGGAATGACATCTTCTACGCTGGCGAGGGAGTAGTTGTGCATACCAACCCACTGACGGGTAAATCAAGAACGGTGATGGATCTACGGACGCCAGACAGCTGGAGTGGGAACCCGATCAAGATCTCGACAATCGGTACCTGCGGGGGGTCAAACGGTGCTGTGATTGCGGGGTGCTTCTATGGAGAATACGCGATGAAACCACTACATGCACCTGCCGACGCTAAACCAATCACCGGAATTGTAACGCAGAATGAAAGCGGTATCACGAACCATGTGCAAATGATTAGAAACCGGACTACAGGTACGCCTAATGCAGTGTTCTCATCCAACGATCATTTCATCCGGGTCTTGAACTGCGGAGAGAGCATGAAATTTATCATTGAGCACGAATACCTGTGGCCGGTAAATTGTTCCGTCACTAGCCCTGATTCGCGGCTTAGAGTTGTCGTTGGCGACGACACAGAGGTCTTGGTTTGCGATGCAGAGCGGGGGACAACCGAGTTTGTTTTGAGAGGTCACCGAGATTTTGGGTTTGCGGCTGCTTGGAGCGACGATGGCTATACCATCGCTACCGGAAACCAGGATATGACTGTGCGTATTTGGGATGCACGGAATTTAAGTAAAACTGTGAAGGTTTTGCCCGCTGTAATGGCGGGCGTAAGGACATTACGGTTTTCACCAATTGGTTATGGAGGTAAACGGGTACTAGCAATGGCGGAACCAGCAGACATCGTGCAGATCGTGGATGCCGTTTCTTGGGACTCATTACAGCAGATCGATTTCTGGGGCGAGGTTGGAGGAATGGATTTTGACCCATCTGGCGAAGAACTTTACATCGCAAACGCGGATCGGTCTGTTGGTGGAATTATGGAATTTTCAAGGACGAAAGGCTCGGTGTATTACGAAGACTATCATTCCCAGAAGTCACAACAGTGCTACAACGCGGAGGAGGATGCGGAGCAGGTGCGGCGCAAAAGAAGTGCTTTCATCGCATCATCGGAAGATGATTCGGAGTCAACCATACCCCAGGATGAGGACCCGACGGAAGAAGAGGATACCAGAGAGAAACCCGATCTGAGGAAGAGGGGTAGATATTATGATAAAAGAAGGTATAAGCGGCTGGGACATGATATGAGTAATGTTTTTGTTTAGGAAAAGAACTATGAGTGACGCTTTTCCCTTTTCTTTCATTTTATTTAAGTATTGGTTTTTGGTTGGTTTTTATCTTGCGATTTATTTCCTTCGTTTGTTGGGTATTTTTCTTTCGTTTAACTTTCAAGGCGTGATATGGTTTTGGTGTACCCCGGTGGGCGGTGTGTTATGGCGAGGAAAGGGCAGAACTGCTCATTTTTTCTCTTTACTCTTTTAGTTACATAGGTAATTTTTTGGGCTGAGAAGTTGGTGGTTTTCCCGACCAGGCTTTAAAGTACAAACATATTGACACATGCTGCCTCCTGATCATGATCGAATGGATTTTTACTGGCCAAACCTCACGGTCCCTGAGAAATGCCAGTTTAGGGCACCGTAATTCCCACGAGGGCCGTCACTCGACCCAGAGTGTCTTAGGCACATAGAGTAGTCTAAATGGAAGATGTTAGTCGTCGGACTTCAAAAGGCATGTAGAATCGTACTCGCGACAGGCATGAGGAACTTGAACATAAAAACGCGCTAATAGGGGCCAAAGTGGTGGCTACCAGAAAAACGATGTTCAGGTTCTTCATGCCTGCCGCGAGTACCATGGTCCCAGATAGAGAGCACGGCCTTGGTGTAAACACATCTTTCAAATGTGAGAAAGGTTCTTGGCTGGTAGTACGTAATTCTAGAATCCGCAATATCAACTGTTTCGTGCCTTTCTGTACCAGGGGACTATTCCTACCTTCTGATGTTTAGCATTTGCGGAAATGATCGTTGGGGGCTTTTAGTGGCTGTCTTGGCAAACACCAAATTGGATGTAATGGCGCTTCGAGTTCACTATTTAAAGTGTACAGAAGAGGTGTGATACTAACATATATCAGCCTCTCTTATTCCTAAACACTAGATTATGTGTGGCAGGATGCCATTTCAGTTTTTCATGGCGGTATATGGCATTCTCTAGGAACTGAACGTATTGGGACATATTGAGGGGTTCTCAATACTCACGCGACACACTCTTACAGGTGTCATGAGCCCTCGACTGTCCTTTGTGATATAATTACTTGGAGCAAAAGCTTTAACCTGTGCGCAAATTAAATACCTACGCAGGAGGTTTCTTTTTGTATCTTCTTCTGTGCGCATAATTCTCGGGTCGCACGGCGAGAGTGTTCTATTCATCGGGCTCGAAGAAAATGCTCGATACGAACTATTTGCGAGACGTAAGTGACCAACTAAGCTAAGCAGCTCATTACTCACACCTCTTATCTCGCAAACTGTCGAGGCGATACCAACTTTCCTTTTTTCGCCGGGGTCATAATCATATAAATTATAGAAGGTCGACAAACTCAGCCAATATATTTCACTATATGTGTGATCCTTTACCTCAAGATCCTTGGGGAGTTATTATAGTAGAGCGCCAAAGAGGGTTAACTGACAGGAGAGACAAGCCACATTCCAGGCAACAGCTCTACGAAGGTCAGCATGTCTAGATGGTCGCGGGTAATGGGTTTGGGACACCGGTGTAACAGCAATCCACTGCCTACTAGGATAAACACGCCTCACTGGCCTCACTGGCCCGAAATGAGTATACTGTAGCTTTGGGGGCACTTGGTTGGTTTAAGATACACCCGAAGTCTTGATACTTAGGTTTGCGTGGTGGGCTTAATGGTGAGATTGATGACGAGTGACGCCTCATGTCCCAGGTGCCGAGGTACAGAGCCATTTCGGCCTCGTTGATCAAGACAAGGGAGTGCTGCCCGCAGAGAGTTCTCATACAATACTATTCGCAATACTTTTGCGCAAGTGCGAGGTTTAATGAAACAAATATACGCAATTTCAGGGCGAGGTTGGGGGCAACCGTACTTATTCTTCGGCACCCACACTGTCTCATACTCAGCATCCCTTCGAGATACCCAGGATTAAGTGGGAATTTCTGCCTCCAAGCTCCAAGGTAATACGGAATAGATGCTAGAGAAAAGGGTTTAGATCCATTACTTCCGTACATCGACCACATGGACGTCATGAACACGCACGCAGCGCAGCGTGTCCATATATGTGCCACCACAAACTACATGTAATCTACATGTACATGTACGCAGATTTGCGCACAAAACGCGGAACAGGTAGTCGTTTTTTTTTTTGATACGCCTCAGAGCTCTAAAGTTGTGCGTACAAGATAAGAAATATGTCATATCTAAGTGACACGCATGAATACTGGACTAGTATCGAAATTTAGTAAATACCAGGAGTTCGACGCTATGTAGAATTGCGGGTTTCCACCCTCATCTTGCGCGTTATTTTACACTCATTCCACAGAGCCTCCTACGAGCCTTTGGTTATCTCACTCGACAATAAAACGCATATAAACCCTACAGTTCTGCTTAAATGGCGGATATTTCTGAGCTCACTACACACAGTTTATATTATAACATCACCAAGCTTATAAAATTTACAACACACATTACATCCTCCATTTATACATATGCTGCTGAGTTAAAACGTGTGCCAGCCCACATACAAATACTCATCGACGAGCTTCGATCACTCGGCAAGACACTGATGATATTACAACGTAGCCTGTCGACGTCCCCATCGGTTTTTATTCAGTCAAGGCTACAACAATTAAATGATCTCAACAATAAGACCAATGAGTGCCTCCAGAGGCTTACCTCGGGGTTGAGGCCCCCAAATAGACCGTGGCTTGCTGGCACCACCGGGCGCTCTAAGTGGCTGTCGAACTTAAAGGAGACCCTCCGCCATGCATCCAACGTACAAAAGCTAAGGGGTCTTTACCCTCTTAGTGCCGTGACCTCTAGTAAACTGTAAGTCAAACTCAATTAAAACTTTGAAATTTGAAGACTAATTTACCTTATACCCAGATCCTATCACGATCGTGGAGAGGAAGTTTTACCAAAGACATCAACAGCACTAGCTAAACTACACGATCTACGAGTCGAATCTTCTATATTCAGTCCCTCAGATAAAGATGATGTTACCGTGGATATTAGTGAGCAGTGCTATAATCCAATATTCACCACATCTGGAAACAATACTAACATAAAACCATCAGAGGGGGACCTGAAGCAAGTCTTCAGCTGGCTACGCCGTGATGACCACCAGAGGCACCTTGATATATCTCGGCAGCGGCTCACCAAGATTGGAAGTTGGCTTTTAAGAGACACCAGGTTTCAAGGATGGATACAACAGAGAGACATTCGATTGATTTGGGGCTATGGAATACGTATGTACCTTAAGCTTCGCCGCTTATTAGCTGCGCATATATTCAATACTAATAGTCCTATCTCGGTAGCTGGAGCTGGAAAGACCTTTTTAAGGTATCTATTTCTGTTTCTGTGCTTTGTACTCTAATTTATTCTTGTCTACTGACATCAATTTCCAAACTAGCTCTTTGATAATTGACCACCTGCAATCGCAAGCTGCAGAAAAGAACCTTGGTATAGCCTACATTTATTTCAATTATCAGGATCAGGAGCAGCAAGAACCCATATATGTTCTTGCTAGCTTGATTGAGCAGCTATCTTGCCAACATCCAGGCCTTTCTAGAAGAGTCGAAATCCTATACAGTGAGCTATACAGGGAGGAGCGAAAACTAAAGCCATCTATCCAGGAGTTGTATGGTATTTTTATTGGGATCTCTAGACATTTTTTCCGGGTGTTCCTCCTTTTTGATGCCTTGGATGAATGCGATCCAAGTCGACGGAAACCTCTTCTTGCATTATTCAGACGTATGAACAAAGATGGTTTAAAGATCTTCCTAACCAGCCGTCCTTATGCAGAAGATATAAAGAGCTCTCTCCATCTAGCAACAAAGATTGAGATATCGGGAAGCATGGAAGACGTTGGGATGTATATTCAACATAGAATCACGGAGGACCCAAGGGCAAAACTTCTTCTGAAGCAGAGTAATTTTCGGGACCAAATTATCTCAAATCTTGTCGAGGGTTCTAATGGAATGTAAGTGAAACTTAGAACTATTTATTTAGATATTCTTAAGTACGCGTAACTAATAAATACTAGGTTCTTATGGGCTAAGCTCCAATTAACATATATCTGCCAGCAAACAACCACCAAGCAGATACTATTCGCACTTGAGAAGATTCGAGGCGAAAAATCTTCCACAATGGAAAGGCCTCTGGATCCAAGCTACGACAGAGTCATGGTAACTATATACAACCAGCAAAAAAGCTCTGTGGACCTAGCGGCAAAGATCTTCTCATGGTTAGCGAGGGCACGTCGGTCCCTCACATTGGATGAGCTTCGAGTAGCAGTATCAGTGGAACCGAATAAATATCGACTTATTGATCTCCCAGACAGAGCTAAACTCCTGGAAGTTTGCAACAGCCTGGTGACTATAGGTGAATGCAGCAATACTGTTCGGCTTATGCATTCCACCGTACTAGAGTATCTTCTAAGAAACCCCATTCTTACAAGTTCAGAAGACCCTGCGCATGAACTTGCTTTAGCATGTACAACGTACCTCTCATTCGACATATTTCACCTAGGGGTTTCGCTTGGAGAAAGTCGACAAGGATTATACTCTCTTTTTCGATACGCAGCCTACTATCTATCCTCCCATGTCAAATCTTATGATGAGGATACCTCGACGGAGGCTTCCACAATACTATCCTTGGCAATCCTCAAGTTCCTTGTGAACTCCGGAAGCGTGGCTACCTATTTGAACTATCTCTACACCCAAAAGAGACAATGCAATAGCTTTGTGAGCGAAAGGGCATTTTGGAATAGTCAACGGGGAGAGCACCTACGACTACATGTTGCAACCTCCATAGGAAATCTTGCTGTTGTCCAGTTACTATTGGAAGGCCCCAACCTCAAAATCAAAAATAATAATGGGTGGAAAGTACTTTCTTTGGCTAAAAAGACTCAAGGGCACGAGCTGGTAGAAAGATTGTTACTCGATAGGAACGATCAAGATACTTTCGAAAAAGATGATTTGGGCCAAACAGCACTACATATTGCGGCCTCAGAAGGGCATGTCGATATAGTTCAGCTCCTGCTTGATAAGGGATTAAACCCTTTGTCCCCAGATAAAGAAGGGAAAACACCTCTTCATGTTGCAGCATTTGCAGGTCATGAATCAGTTGTCAGAACTCTTCTTGAATACAAAGCCAACCTCTTAACTTTAGATATAAACTGGAATTCGGCGCTTTGCTGGGCAGTTTCTAGAGGATACCAAAGTGTTATAAAAGCTCTTATCGATAATGGAGCCAAGACATCTGGCAATGCTAACGAATGGGCAGGCGAGGAGCGGATAGACGAGGAATGGATATTGGTTCCATCATCAGCGGAAAGTAACGAACCGAATATTTGGACACTACCATGGGACCACCCTGACGACAAGATATACATACACCAAGAACCGACAGTTGAGCAATGTAGGGCGCTTACCATGATACCTTACGCGGACAATTCTCTACCTCCAGCCTTCGAAACTGATTATTGGCGACTACAACCCGAGGATGACCCATCATGCAATTCAGCGCCTAGTTTTGTTTCCAATTACTTAACAACTTGTGCCCACACTCAAGCTACATGTAGTAGTAACGATGACACATACCACACAAACTACAGCAGCCAAGAGGAAGATTTTTTTATAACAGGGGAAGGCGAGGACTACTCAGTCCAAGACTCGAGCTCGTCATTCTCTAATTCGTCGGCGCTCAGCTCAAATTGGGGTATCATAAATTATACGAATGGTGGCAAGGATAAAGGGAAGCGCAAAGCAGCCGACTCAAAATCGGAAAGTACATCTTTAGGTATTTCCGGAAACGGCTTGGATGACTCGCTAGGTCGAAAGCGAAGAAAAAAAGATGGAGATCAAGCACCTTTGGTTGCAAGTGGCTCAAATGGCATTAGCGGTCCGACTCGGCCATACGCATGCCCTTTCCACAAAAATAATCCCCAGGCATATCCAAGCTGTACAAACTGGAAAAGCACGCAGATTCACAGAGTCAAGTATGTATTTAACTCAATACCCAATTCAGACCCAACTATTCCAGCTAATTCCATTTCTTTGATATCTCTCAAAGAGAGCATTGCAGAAGATCCCATATCAAGCCTCTCCAGTGTCATCGGTGCGGGTTACGGGCCGGTGATAACGGTCAAATAAAATTCCATTTAGGGGACCCCAAAAGTAATTGCCCCAAAAATTATCATATCATCCCCGTTGGGAGCGATGATGAAACCAGAGCAAAAGCTCTCGAGCGAAGAGGTTTGGATTGGAGAGCAATATATGAGATTCTATTTCCTGGATGTCCTATGCCAAGTCCTTGTAGGTTCCCCCCAGAATACGCCTCGGAAATATCCCACACTAAAAGAAAACAGACTGGGAAGAACAAATTGCCGTTGTGACGCCCGTTACTGAAACATCCAGAGTTTCCTCCAGCCAACAGGTGGATCCAAACCTCGGGTTTATATCCTGGCTTGGAGCAAACATGTCGAGTCTTTATACGTTGTACCTCCAAGACCCAACACGCTCAATTCAGCTACAAATAAACCAGGGAGTTGAAGCAATTGATAGCAGTGAGACATTTGATCTTGAATCGTTTGAAGCATCAAGCTCCGGGAACATACCCTCACAGATACAGCAACAACCCTTTTTCCGGGGCTATAGCGCTGCACAAAGCTATAATATCACAGCCAATGATCAGGAGGAACATATAACGAATGCCGATCAAAATGTGAGAGAAGTCAATGTAGGTCAGTATGGCGGCGACTATAGAACCACCCCAGCCTTCAGCATCGATACATCCAGTGAACGGGCAGGAACTATAGCAGACGTTGATCGAAACGAGAGCGAAGCCTCCACGTCCCAATATGGTGGAGGATCTTGGGCGCCGGGGGCTGAGTGGCCAGGATTTGCCTAGTGATTTTAAAGTTCGAATCAAGTTGGTATGTCGAAACCCTTTAGCTCCGATACTACAGTCAATTGTCAACTAAAAGGGTTTGCTAGGGTGATGTAAACTATATATTGGTCTGTAGGACAAGAGACTTTTTGAGGTAATAATAGAAAAGTACATGGTCGTGGTGGCTGTATTTTAAACGTGCGAAAAACACATTTCTTCTTACTCTACACCTTCTTTAGCATCATTGTATTGGTTATTCTAAAAGTAACGTCCATCGCGATCGAAAATTCCCCCCTCCCTATAATACATACATGTATATACGCCAATAAAACCCTAGATAATATAAACATCCTTGTGACGTTCTAGGGCGCACTTAGAAATAATAAACCAAATGATAGATTAATACCATACACCCATAACCACCACTATACGTACCGCTGGACACATGACAAGGTATTTGAAAATAAGTCCAAATACCCCTGCAGCCGTCTTCGCTAATCCCAGCTACTCTAACAATTACCGTTTTTATTGTTAGATATCAACTACATATAGTTAGTTAGATAAAAGTATCTTGGCGGAAGACTTATGGAATACTATCATTGATCATTGACCCTAGTAGTCAATGATCGCTCGTCGCCGAGCGCCGGATTCGGTTGTGACAATAGTAGACTGTTGATGTCAACCAGTGCGACTACTACAAACGCAATAAGAAGTCATGCATATAATCTATATCACACATCTAAAATATGGTTCATATCGGCTAGTTGAGTATTGTACCACAATTCAAATCACCTACTTATGTTTGGATAAGTAAAAGTAAACCCATTTTTCGTTAATCGTCCACCCAATAAAAAAAAGACAAAATGAAAAAACTCCCCCTCCCAAAGGAAATACCCAAAGTGCCCTGATTATTACATAAAGTATTACCCCCCCCCCCGCATCATTTTTTTCTTTCTCTCTTTTCCCTACCATGCATCCCTCCCATATCCACTCCCTCTCCTGCCACCGCTAACCCTTGTACCGACGCCTTCTGCTACAACCTCATCCTCATCAATCCAATGCGTCCCAATCCTCAAACTCCCCTCCCCCGAATACTCCTCGACCCGGTCCCCATCCACCGTAAACGAAGTCCTCGTATTCTTCGGGGCCGGGCGCCCCACCGAGCTCCCGATGCTGTTCCTCTTTGCGGTGTTTGGGCGCGGGGACAGCGAGTGCTGCATTTCCAGACCCTGATCATCGTATCGTGGCGCCGGCTTCGGCGGCGTCCGCAGATACTTGTCGGTGTGTCTAGAACCGCAGCAGCTCTGCTCCGATGAATGTGGGGTATGTGGGGTCTCGGTATCGGCGAAGGGTGCCCGCGGGGGAGAGCGCCGTGGCTTCCGTGTGCTGAGACCGAAGGTTGAGGATGTTGCGGTTGGGCGGGTAGTCCGCATCTCCAGGCCATCGGCGAAGGGGTCGGTGTCGCTTTCGGCAGGGCTCGGGGGTGAGTAGGTGCTAGTTTTTGGTGGCCGAGAACTGCTGTAGAGGCCGTGGGTGGGCTCAGAAGGGATGTATTCCCAAGTACGGGTGTGAGGGTTGTAGATTTCGGACATTTTAGGACGGTAGTAATTCGAAGTGTAGGTGTGCTCGATGAAACTATTTGTTGAAATTGTTGGATAGGTATTTGGAGAAGAGGGGGTCTGGTGGTATTTCAGGCAATCAGGTGGGCCAATTACACTGGTAGATACCTGAATGCTAGCGATAAGTGTGATGAATGGTAGTGGTCGATTAAGAGATTTCCTCAAGCTGATTGCACGAATCAAAGAGATATGTGTTCAGTTGCTAGCTAGCTGACAGGAATATGATGATATCTCGAGATATAGCAAATCTACTCGGTTTCTGCTGCAGACTTTTTTTCTTTGGGAAGGAAAGAATGATGGAATTCTCAAAAAGTGAGGTGGTGGGTGGTGGGTGGGTGGTGGTCAATGAAGTCTTATTATGTACGGTGGGCGGTTCTTAGGTCCTCATACGTGCTCATACCTACGTGGTTGCTCTACTGTATGCGCTGGGGGGGGTGGTGGTGGTGGTGGTTGGTGGTGGGCGTCGTTGTCCTCCTTCCTTGTCCCACGGCAAGACTACATGAGTATGTATGCACGGGACAACCAACGATCCAGTAGCAACACCACGATACTGGCCGCGCATGGACCGTGTGGGGAGCGAATAGCCGCAAATACTCTGATTTTGTGAAGATCTTTTTTTTTTTTCCCTCACGGGCGGGGTAGATTCCTTTAGAGTTGAGGGAAGAGAGTGGGCGGTTATGTGCAGGTGTATGTTGCTATCAATGGTAATTGGTAATTGGTAGAAGGGGGGTGGGGGCTCGAACTGGTATCATGATCATTGATACCTGGCGAAACTGAGCATATAAGAGAGCAGGGAAGGAGAGCTAGGTAGCTAACGAGTACTTTGACAGTGCTTTCCCAGTTCCTTATCGAGTACCTCTCTCTAGAGTATTGTGGACTAAGACTTCACTATTCCCTATTTTTAAACCCCCCCCCCCCCCAGGAATATATATATATATCATAGATCACCACAATGTTTATGTTGTTGTCTTACATGCCCACCTTGGCACCCACGTCATACCATGTAAACGTGCACCGACTACACATGAGTGAGTATACTTAGTACCTAGGGCACCCAGAACCACCACTATACACGGCCCATCGATCGAGAACATCATCGAAACCAACCTCAAACAAAAAAAAAAGATGGCCACCACCACTACCGCTGCGATAGCCCCAAGACATGCCTGCACCTGCAATCACACTCATCATCATCACCACAACTCCCAAGATGTGCCACCACGTCGTCCACCCCAGAAACAATTCATAGTCCCCCCACTCTCGTTCCAGCTTGTCGCAACCGGCGTCTACCGCAGCGGCTACCCTCTCGAGATAAACTTCCCCATGCTCGAGCGCCTCTGCCTCAAAACTATCATGTAACAGCCTCCTCCTCCTCTTCCTCCAATCCTCACCCCCGCACCTTAGACTAACAACCCAGCAGTTATCTCGGCGACCAGGACTACCTCCCTGAAAACCTTGCCTGGTGCTCCTCTCACAACATCACGCTGCACCACTTCCGTCAGCCCGCTGTCCGTGAGCCCTTCGTGTCCAACGACCCAGTCTACATCAGCAAGGCGCTCGCCATCCTTCTCGACCGTCGCAACCATCCTGTTCTCGTCCACTCAAACAAAGGGAAACACCGAGCTGGGGTGCTAGTTGGGTGCATGAGGCGAGTGCTACAGGGGTGGAGTCTTGCAGCGACACATGCGGAGTATGGCAGGTATGCGGGTGAGAAGGGGGAGGCGGATTTAGAGGTGAGTGATTTCCTGTGAGGGGGTGACCGGCGGTGATACGGATAAGTGCTGACGTTTGGGTAGTTTATTGAGCTGTTTAATCCGGAATTGGAGTATGAACAGGAATGGGCACCGAGGTGGTTAAGGCAGGGCCCTGAGAAGGCCACAAAACCTATTGATTAATCTCCTAGCTAATAATCGACTTCTTTTCTTCTTTTTTTCTTTTTTTTCCCTTTTATTGCATGGGGGTTTCTTTACGGGTTTACTACATTATCTACCGCTACCATTACAGCCCACCCATTCCAACAAGCCTCTGCTCTCTTCCCATTCTCCCCCTCTCCCACTAGCACACCCACTCCCCAAAGCCCGCCCCCATCCCTACCGATCATCCGTATCGTGCCATGTTAAGCTTGGTTCTAGACGGCAGCTACTGTCTGGCTAGGGCCCGGCTGGTCTATGGCTCATATTACCGCGCTAGAACCGCTGCTTAACATGGCAAATATGGATGGCGAGTCTATGGGAAGAGGGGCTGGCCGGGCTGGATGCTGTTGGCGGGGTAGGAGGCGGGCGGGAGGTATGAGAAGGGGGTTTGTGGTTTGCGGGCTTGTATGCTAGCAATCCAATTCTTAATCTTTTTTCTTCTTTTTTTTTCCCCCTTTTATTATTGCATGGGTTTCTTTACGGGTTTACTTCATAGCATATCCATATCACACATTATCTACCGCTACCATTACAATCCACCCATTCCAACAAGCCTCTGCTCTCTTCCCATTCTCCCCCTCTCCCACTAGCACACCCACTCCCCAAAGCCCGCCCTCTCCCTACCGATCATCCGTATCGCGCCTTGTTAAGCCAGGTTCTAACATGGGGGGCTTTCCGGCTAGGGCCCGGCTGGGTCTATGCTCCTGTCTTGCTAGAACCTATTCTTAACATGGCAGACATGGATGGCGAGTCCATGGGAAGAGAGGCTGGCCGGGGCTGGATGCTGTTGGCGGGGTAGGAGGTGGGCGGGAGGTACGAGAAGGGGTTTGTGGTTCGGGGACTTGTATACTAGCAATCCAATTCTTAATCTTTTTTCTTTCTTTTTTTTCCCCCTTTTATTGCATGGGGGGTTTCTTTACGGGTTTACTTCATTGCATATCACACGTTTTCTACCGCTACCATTACAACCCACCCATTCCAACAAGCCTCTGCTCTCTTCCCGTTCTCCCCCTCTCCCACTAGCACACCCACTCCCCAAAGCCCGCCCCCTCTCTACCGATCATCCGTATCGTGCCATGTTAGGCCAGGTCCTAACACAGGGGGCTGTTATCCGGCTGGGCCCGGCTGGGTCTACGGTAGAAAAGTGTTAGGGCCGGGCCTAACATGGCAAATATGGATGGCGAGTCTATGGGAAGAGTGGCTGGCCGGGGCTGGATGTTGTTGGCAGGGTAGGAGGCGGGCGGGAGGTACGAGAAGGGGTTTGTGGTTCGGGGACTTGTATACTAGCAATCCAATTCTTAATTTACTGGTTTCTGCGCTAGGGCAAGAAATATACGTATTTTCCTGAAAGTAAAGTTAAAGGCAAGAGACCACTTGTTGTGAGACCATGACTCCAGCCCACGCAACGACAACCGGAGCTCGAAGTGAAAGTACCTGCCCCGTACTCCTTGAGTACCCGCGCGGACCTTGCCGGGTTCGGGTTATACTTCACGACTATGTAGCTATGTCACCAGTGAGTACATGTAGATACTTGCTTGCTTAATCAAATTATGTTGGGCTCAGAAAACGTTACTTTATCAATATACCAATTAATCCACAGAGGTTGCTATTGGGGGATGTCCTATCCATACAAGGACGCCCCCCCCCCAAACAGGAGCACTCCCAGATCGGCGGGAAACATCAACCAAGCAATATGATTTTATTATCTTGTGGGGGGGTGGTGGCTTACAGAACTGGGGCGTTTCGGCACCAGGGCGTATACGTAGGTAGTATTTCGGGTTTCGCCTCGGTGGGTGCGCTGTTCCCACCTCATGGGTGGGGCGGAAAATCTTGGGGTTGCGGTGTGACTCAATGGTGGGTGTCCGAGTGATAATCTATGATTCCGGAGATGAGTATATGTTCCTGAGAGTGCTCACTCCATGTGTGAAAGATCGGGGAGCTCTGATTTCTTGGCCTCGGCTACCACCGGTAAGGCTAGGTCAGCTCAACTGCTATGTTAGGCGCTTGGGCTACTAAGGCCCTCGGACACTCGGTAGGAACTATTAAAGAGCTCGAGCCGGTAATGCTCCTATTGCATCCTGGTAGTTACGTTAGGACTTGATTATCTCCGCGCGGGGTTTAGATCTCTGGAATCAAGTGCCAAGACAGTTTCGCTTTGTTCCCATATCTAATGCTCCTCTTATGAAAAACTTTATATTTGGTACTATATTCAGCTTGTTTCCACTTGCGTTGAGAATAAGTTTCCACCAAATTGTGTGGTTGCTAAACAAAAGTGGTGTCGGGGACTTCTTCTCGGAAAAAACCTATAAATATTGGTACTGACTTTTTAGTAGGAATTGGCTATAGTATAGTAAATATGAAGTCTCTCGTAAGAGGAGTAACAGATACGGGAGTTTTATATTTCAAGGATCTATATAGGCCACAATCAAGCGAAATATTTTTGTATAGGAACCGAGTCGAGAGATTGTTTATTTATTCATCATAAGCGGCAAACTCTGCTGCTTCGCTGTTATCTCCTAGTTCCAATTTCAATCTACATTTAATAATATACCTACTTTCTTGAATACCCGTTTAATAAAATCATTCTTCTCGATATAGAATTGATTCCATTTCTTAAATTCTTCCGCACTTTCACAATCAAATATTATCACGGCGTGGTGCAGTGCTTAGCGATGTTGCGGGAAAAAGGATTAGTCAGGGTTTCTCTTATCTATGTTCGATGGGTTGCAGGGATTCTATGGTTTTCAGCCATAAAGTGGCTGGAATCTACCCGGCATGTCACCATACATGTTAGGCCGGCCCCGGCTAGGTTAGGCCCCGCCACCATTGTTGGAGCTTGGCGTACACGTAAATACTTCACTGCATCCGCCGCCCCCCCCTAAAACTCATCAACGTAGCAAACTCTATGATGCCTGAAGTATCTATCACCTCACATGCAAATACTACTTGGTCCAGTACTTATTATGTTAGACACAACCCCCGTTGCCGGAACCTAACGCCCCGAATATCGCCCCATATTTCACAACGACGAAGTCGAGCCAATGGAATATTCTGGATTTCTATAGAAGTACAAACCGTATAAACACATCCGATGTAGCAGCAGTTACCCGTGACTACCTGTCAAGTTTACAAGCAATAATCAATAAACATTCCAACCTTCATAACGAAAAAGACAGGAAAACGGCGCATAAGTTGCTCAACAGATACCATAAAGTGAGCCTTAATCTTGATTCCGACGGCTTCGGCAATCGGGATCACCCAGTTAAACCCCTTCCTCCTCCACCGGGCACGGATGGCCTTCGTCGTCGGTCCGTTGTTCAAGGCCTGCATTGTCCATACATGTAAGAGACCTCAAGCCGATCCGATGATGATACATCGGAGCTCAGATGGCCTTCGTCGTCGGTCTGGTGTTCAAGGCTGTTGCACTCTCATGTGTGGACCTGCTATGCCGACCGAGTGGCAGGGGGGCGGATTGGCAACTACGCTAACTCCCCTCAGGGTAAAGACGCTATAGATCTAAGGACAGCGGCTTCCCGTGTTGAACCTGCTATAATCGTTGGCGACCAGTATAATGTCCATGCGCCTAGTACAATCAATGTTGATAATAGCAGGAAGCGCCCCTCATCCGAAAACCTCACGGGCCCCCCCAAGAGGGCGCGGCCGAGGGCGACCTATTTGACGGAGTTCAAACGCACATGGGAAAATATGTACGACGATAGAAAATGGCCTCTTCCAAGCGGCCGTTATGCGGAAGACATTTTATACGATAACTTCCGAAGTCACAAGTTCGAATGCGCCGCTCATTCCTGGGTAATTGATACCTTGGACCAGTCGGTAAAGATGTGTTTTGATAGGGAAGGGGAGTGGGAGGCCATTTGCGCGAACGTTCCGCTGTTACCGAAGCCTGAGAGATGGTTTGTAGATGCAGCTTTGGGGTATGAACAGACAGAGGTGGTTTGATATGCGATAAGGTTTCGTGCTCATATGCTGACTGTTGAGGACAGCTAAAAACTGCCGAGGGACTTCTTAAATACATACACTCTACTCCGTTGTTCACGGAAGCGGAATATGATAGCCTGGATCCTGATGAACGAGCCGGGAGGGTTTGGCTTAAGGATTCCATGTCCACATGGTTTGAATTCCTACTTACCCAATGTCATGCATCTAGCTAATACTGCACTTTACAGGTGTCGACTTTCCCGCTCCGACTTCACACGGACCCATCTGGAAAATTGGTACATCTGTCGGTTTTGGGCTTGCATATTCGACCTGTGTATGGAAACACTTCCTGGCAGCTATATGAGTAGGTACGTTCCCCACGTTGCACTAGGCATATCAACCCCTCAAGCGAAACGAATAGACTGACAACTGATTAAATAGAGGTGAAACAGCTTTGACGGGAACCTGTGATAGACGGAACTCATATAACCCAGATCGTAACAAGCGTAAGCTCGTTGGACACCTTTACGATGGGGTTTTGTTCCTTGATGGCAAAGAGTTCGCCGTAGCTGAGCATTCTCGTCAATATAGCACTGCTCATGATCAAAAATGGGTTCAGGATACGCTAAAGGTTGTTAAGGCCCTTCATGACATGTTGTATACGTTCCAGTCCAAGGGGGTCGGCGCTCCGTGTGTAAATGGACTGCAGGTTGTTGGGATTGTCGTTGCGGGGTGGCATTGCCAGAATTGGCGGATGTCTATCGCAAAGGGGTACACTTGCCTCTTGACTGGTCACGAAGTGCAGGAGGTTCCCAACGACCACGGGGAGGTCTTTCATTTCATTGAACTTTTAACAGTATTGTGGCTGCAAAGGGTCAGTCACCCCCCACACCAACCAACCCCCCCCCCCCAAATCGCGCTAACGGAAGGTTTACAGGGCGTGTTAAAAGCCTCTAAAGCACTGCTAGCTCCCGCCTCCCTCACCCCTGCCGAAAAGGAGGAACGCTTAATGAACCGCTCGAGGCTACCAGCCACGCCCCTACAAGGGGGCACCATACCCCGATCAGTGAAGACAGATGGCAGCGCCAACGAATCATCCAGCGAGGATAATGGCAACATGACGGATTAGAAGACCTACCTCACCCCGCTGTCTTGGCGGGTAATATCGCTCGTGAAGCCCTCAACGTTTCAGGAGCCAGCGTCATAGGAACATGTTTTTAATTTAATTGATGTGACCCCTCGGGGGATATTAACTGATGATTCCCTATCTTGTGAAGAAGCTGTATCAATAAAAATATCTCCATAAGGACTGGAATATATATTCCTCCTCCCTAATTTCACTGCACACGTGACCAACCACACCCATCAATAGATAAAAGTTTTGCACCCAGTAAGGTGCCAAGAATACATGTAGCTTCTTGCCGTTCCTGTGGTGCCAAGAAACACTTCTTCTTGGCTCACCTCAGATGGGCTAATCGGTCCAAGACTATATTCGGGTACCTGCTGCGAGTAGATACATGTATGGTGGGTGCGGACTACAACGGGCACCACGGTGAAACGCTTAGAACTGAATTTTGCAAGCTAACCATAGAAATATGCGCCGATCCAAGCTCTACCTTCCCATGGTCACAGATATCTTGAAACAGGTGTCCATTGCAGTGCGCATCTACTGTGACCTTGACGTATGTCCCGGAGGCACCAGACACTGGCGAAATGTCTCTCATGCATTAGTGTGACTGAAACAAAGCAGCAATGTGCGAAGTTTATGGAATTTCTAAGTATTCTAGAGACTACATAGTAATGCGGCCCCCCCTCCCCTTCACCCAATCGCTCAACCCAGCGAAGCACCTAATCCAACCTAGCAATTCAAACACCCCAATATAACATTTTGACTTAACAGCGCCTAAATACACCGGCCCAAAATACTTTCTCGGTGGAGTCTCGAATATATACTCCCTCTATTATTGCCTGGAATTTATCTAGCTAGAGATGTCTGCATACTAAATGTTTGCTTTATGGGGAAGAAAAAGTAACTTCAGGGTAGTAAAAATGAGTGGTAAAGGTCACAGAAAAGAATCGATAGTAGACTCTTTTTTTGGTCCCTGGTCGCAATATGTATCCCAACGCTGGAAATGATCGCATGTGATATGTATATGTAACCCTCTGGGGGTTATCAAACGTGACCACCTTCCGACACCCCGAGTACATATTCAATCGAGGCCTTATCTGTGATTCACTTCCCGAAGGAGCGTGAGTACTGGCCTACCAGCGCATCCGAATAGGTTAACCACCTATATAGACATTACCATATTTGTTAAGGCCGAATATATATAACCCTCACCGAAGCCATAGCATTTTAAGCACGTTATGAGAAACACCAGAACTAATACCAAATGATGGTTCGCTCGGACGTATGTAAGCATGATGTAATGCTCATGTGGGCATGCATAAGGGCAGTAGTGTGCTATACCCAGCTGGGTAACACCCAGTCGACATCATGGGACATCACCCCTTCACCATATATCACTCGCGCCGAAAACTAAGTTGGCGTTCGCATTGATTGATATATTGATTGACAGCTGACATACGCACCGCCCAAACCGGTCGTATATGTGTCTATATTGCCTCTTCCACTGTGCCGGTAACCCCATTCCATTCATGCGACTTTGTATTCGCTCGCGCAACGGCAGACCTGGGAATGAGAACCTGAATGTTATATAAGCCTCTCGGGCCGGGCTCACCGCTGGCGCACCATCATGGTACCCAGCTGGCGGCGACTTGCGTACACCCTTACTTAGCCCCTAAGCCTCGCCCCGTAGCGTCCAACAAGTTTTCGAGTGATGTTCATGGACTTGACCTTCCGGCTGTTTCGTTTGGTGGACCACTTTATTCGCGGGCGATCTGGCTTGCCGCGCCTGCTCCGTTCGGTCCCCTAGCGTGCCTTGGCGGGAGGGTCGTATCCACCGAGTGATGCCATGTGATACCCCTCCTCCTGGATTGAACCTGAGGTTACGACTTATAACCAACAGCTAAACACACGGCCCGCATACGGGTAGATCCGATTGATCAACGCCCGGCCACTGATAGGTAAAACAACAACCGCCACGGTAGGTAGGCCCCTGGAAAACGGCATCAGTATGGTAGAATAGACCAATGTCGAGGGATCAGTACGTACCAACTAGGTTTGGCACCAGGGAGGAAGCCACGGTTGTCACCGTGAGGAAAGCGCTGCGCGACTCCGTGGTATACCTGTTGACCCCCGGCGGCAGGTCGGCTCCACGCTCCGGCATTTGTGTAGCGGCTGGGACGTTGTCGGTTATTAAGATTGATCGTGGGTTCTATGGCGGAGGGAATTGGTTATGCAATGGCCCATATCCGTATTCCTACGTCTAACATACATGGAACTACTACTGTCAGAGAGTGCTGTTCCAGGGGGGACAGGGAGTAACATAGGGGGAGGGGGCGCTCACTGTAGAGCTGTTACAGGGACCCATTCCTTTGGGGCCAAATGGGCATCTGGTAGCCCAAGTCAACAAGGACTCGGTGTAGCCTGGCACCACTATGGTCATTTGCACACGTAGCAAATGGATCTTCAGGAACGAGGGGATATCAGGGCTTTCTCGGGTCAGGTGATGAGAACCAATGGTGCTGAAGTATCATACAAGAAAGAATAGGTCCAGCTAATCAATGTTTTTATAAAACCATTGAGAATTTGCAAGGATATTGTGGTGATACTCTTTCACACAATTGCAATGAATATGCCAATGTCATAGCTACATGTAGTTGTGGAATTCATGCAGTCACTGAAAATAAAGCTCCATCAAGGTGGAAACACTTCGTTTATCACCACCTACAGCAAGGTTATCAAGGCGTAACACTCGGCGTTGACCTAATCTATTTTTCTTTTCGTTTATTGGACGGCGGTCCGCTTTACGAGTAGCTAGTGCCTACATGTACTCTACCTGTAGGTACTTGACGTGATTTGACCATGATAATAGGCGTGTTTAACTGGGTATTTCTTTAGGCGGTGTGCTCAATACTAGAGTACATCACCAACCACACTAAAATAGGGGATGGGCACGAGACTATCCAAAATTCTCAGTCGGACTATGTATCAATCCATAGAGTACCGTAGATTCTCGAGAAATTCGCTAGCGTCGTTTGCACCAAAAAGTACTGAAAGTGCTGTTTGCTTGGTGTGCCAAAGGGCAACAACGCTAGCGATTTAATCAATTAATATCTACGGTATAATTTCAACCATAGCTACCGAGGCCCTCCTCTTAACTGGATCCTGAAGCTTTTAATTTGTTCTGGTTTTGACAATAATATCCACGTAAGCTACATGTATGTGCATGCGTATTATTGCCAAGGTTCGAATTCCCAGTCTCGTCTCTCCCTGTCATGTCCAATGAAGCATAGAAGCACAGCCTCGGATCACTTGAGGCCAATGCGGACGTGTTCTAGCGAGGTGGGGATGTTATCCGAATGGTAGCTCCGGAAGAAAAAACATTAGCCGAGCTTATGGACCACGCTTAAATTTGTGGGGGAAATTATATATATGTAGATTCTCACTAGATATTAATATTATATGTAGTAAAAGGTTAATGAAATATAGAATTAAATGTATATTCTATCTGTTAATGTGCGTATACATACGTTAAAATCGAGCAAGATCGCTAGATCATATGTAGCGAGTGATATATCATGATTTACATATAGTTACACAGCAACCATGCATGGGTGCGGTACGATGTCAACACACCCCCGGTTGGCTCCCGGACATCACCGGGTTAGTTTGGTACAGCTGAGTCTAGCTACATTTGCGTCTACACCATACTTAGCCCTATGCGCATATCGATTGGACAGATGTTTTCTGGGGGAGTTATATGTAGGTATGTACTCTAAGTTCACACATGTCTGAAGATCCTCATCTTTGCTGACTTCTACAGCTACCTACCAATCTACCCCCTCCCCCTTCATAACCCCATATCATCACCATAAACCGGCCTATCGAGAGATTTCACTACCCGCAGCAGTACAATGTCAATCCTCGATCTTCCCGGGGAGCTCTACTTCCTCATCGCCGAACATCTCACATCTCCATGCGATCTTAACCATCTTCTTCTGGCTCACCGTGGCCTCGCAATATTCATATCTCCTATCCTCGCCAAATATGCTTCTACTCCAAAGTACGCTGTGGCTGCTCTCTTCTCCTTCGCTGCCTCACGCAACGCCTTAAGAGTGAAATCTCACCTAGAAGCACTTCGAACGCGGGACCCAAATATCACTACCGACGTTGAATCAATCATCTCACAGGGCCCTAATCTTGTCTGGGACGCCCCGAGAAACGATTACATGTCCCCCGGGAAACATATTACCCGACAGCGAGCGCTCCACTGGGCTGTGGCCAATGGGAAAGTTGCGATGGTTCGATACCTCATCTCACAAGGCGCCGAGATCGATTACCGTGACCCTAAAACAGGTGGGAAGGCGATAGACCATGCGATCCGCCAAGGGTACGTATCAATTGTAAAGATACTCATTGAAAGTGGGGCCGACGTAAGCGTGTGGGAGAGCAAGTGCGGAAGTCTTCTGCACTGCACGATATTTGAGTATATGAGAAAATTATGGATGGTTGCCAGTTTGGAAGAGACACAGGATGCATATAGAGAGATTCTAGTGTTACTGCTGAGGGGAGGTGCGGATGTTAGACTTTGCGACGAATACGGCCATACTGCACTCCACCTTGCCGTTTTCCGTTGGTCAGAAGTAATCCCGTTATTTTTGGAGTGGGGTGCCGATATAAATGCCCAAGACCTTTTCGGGAATACACCATTGCACCTAGCGGCCAATGCCGCACCGTTGTGCCCAGAGAGTGTTGAGATACTGCAGGCCATGGGTGCAGACGCGACAATAAAGAATCATTCGGGCCATGGTGCATGCTATTTGTCGGGGTTACTGTACAGCCCATTACTGTACAGCCCTATGCCTACGCGCAAGGGTAAAGATTTAAGGGAAAAGCTTTCCGGGTATAGTTCAAGGTTACCGCCACCTGTGAGTTGGGCTCCTAGGATTCATCATAACTGTGGCCCCTATACAACGCGTTAAGGTTCGTATAGCCGGGATTTTTCTTTTTGATACTTTACAATTGTTGAAAGCGGTCTCTGATTACATGCATCTTCATTGGGATAGTTGGTCCCCGTTTAACGACAGGACGGCCCAACTTACATTTCCATTCCAAGACAGCGACATTGATTTCATGAGATTCAGCCTCCCATGGAGCGGGCCAGACTGGGGTTTTCTTATGCGAAGGATTGGCAACCATCCAGTGCTCAGGTGTTCCATATCTATCAGCGGAATGTAAGCACTGATATTTGGAAATATTTCCAACTCTTGGAGATTGTACAATTGCAACAGTCGTTACAACTATCCCTGGACTTTTCTTTCTTTCAGAGTTCTCAATTATTCTAGTATTATAACATTTGGTCCCGCCAGATTCAGCTCATTTACTTTTTGTATTTGAATACTAGGGTTCACTCCATTATTCTCTAGCAGTTGTGGCTAGGCGTGCCTAAAGGCCAATGATATACGTAGTTGATATCAAGATAGAGATATGAGAGGTTTTGTTCTCGTGGCACGGCCCATGAAGCCAAGCGCCTAGTCCGCCACCCCCTGGGTCGAGCTTCCTCCCTGTAGCACGTAAGAGTGAAAGAGAATCGAAGTAGGACTCTCTATCTGATCATTGGGGCAGAACCAGCTAGCTTGCTATCATCTAAACCTTTGAGTTTGGGATGTTCTAATTAATGTTGCAGGGTTGCAGGAATTTTACCCCCCTGCCCTAGGCTTTACTCACCGTCTCACAATCATCATCACTTAGAGTTAAAGCCCTTGAGGCAACTAACAAGTATGTACTAGAGACATGTGTTCGTCCTGGCATCCGAGCCAGTTCTCCCTTTGGGTAAAGATGGTTTGATGCACTCGTTGTCCTACCTCGTTGGCCATGTATCAAACTTGTATGCCGAGGCTGCAGCGCCACATTACTATCTGAATGTTAGGTGGCGGGGGGTAGAGCTGAGTGATGGGAATGGCATCACAATCTATCACTCACACTGAACAGTGAACAAGCGTAAGCACCAGAGGGGGAGGGGGGACTCAGAAAACGGCGCAATGGGCATTCTTATGCTAGACTCCCCTACTCCGAGTTGAGGATAAGAGCTTGTGGGCAGTATATATGTATCAACGTTTATGAAGGACAGGGGGTATGTCTGGTATATACCACTCTTTGTTTGACCCGGTTCGCTGAAGAGCACCGGAGGGGCTAGACTCGGAGGGTTTGGCGATTGGATTAAATAAAATACCAAAGGGGGGGAGGGAAGGCGTGGATTTGCTGTGGTATGCAGTAGGAACACAGTATTCTTCATGGTTGCCAGCGCGGTTGGGACGATACCGTGTGCACCTGTGGCGAGCATGTACCTGTGGCGAGCATCTTATCTGACCTCTAAGGATCTACTACAAGTGATGGCCTTTATTATATGGATTAAATAAGATGCTCGCCACAGGTGCACACGGTCTACTTAATTTCACCCCAAGTACAATGCCGGTTTAACTCGGTATTCGTCACGTAGTAATATGGTGGTGGTGGTTTCACATACTGTAATATCGGCACCAAGCATCCCCCCTAGGTAATTCACATATCCTTCCTGCAGATGAATTACATAAGTAGATGACTCCAAAATTTACTCATTGATGATGCACCTCGTGTGGTTGTCGGGGGGATTGCCGGAAAGAGTGCCAATCTAGGCTTGTGGCTAACGGTGGCTTACTACAGGGAGGAAAAAAAAAACTGCGGGACTGTACTAGCAAAAAGGTAGCCAGATTGAAATCCGTTTGTCACCACGCCGGCAAGTAGAGGAATCCAGGAAAAGACGAAGACATCGGATAGGTTTGGTTTTCTAGCTAGTACATATAATCTTTTTTAAGTTATATGTATCTAGGCTCTACGAACTAGTATACCTACATGTAGCTAGACTCAACTTAGCATCAGGAAGACTCGGGAGGTTGAAATAAGGTTTGTTTTGTCTTAGCCACAACCGGCTAGCGATGTTGACCCACGGACCCTTGAAGCTACATGTAAGAAAGCTTCTTTGAACCTTGTGTCTGTGCACAATCGAATCGGTGATCAAATTGGATCAAGGACCATTATTTGCGTGGCTAAGGATGATCCTATCCTATCTTGTCTTGGCAAAACTGGCCCCATCCGTGGCCCATGGTTGGTTCCCATGCATGTGAAGAAGGGATTGCGCAATTATTTATGATTTGAACAAAAAGTATTATCTGTTCTGCCGTCGGACATTCTCCTTAAAGGGTATAGAAGAAACTCAAATACGCTAAACGGCCCTAAAGGCGGTTGAAATAATCAGAATCTAGTACATAAAATAAAAAGAGACAATCACACATTTAAGATGCTTCTGCCTCGATAATTAACAGGTATGAACTTTGAAGAAAACAAATACTGGTAAAAGTTCTGTCATGTACTCTACTCTAGCTCTTTAGTTATAAACGTTAAACTCGCACCCTTAGAGCGAATAACCCATCCCACCAGGTTCAAGGAAATCTTCCGCAATATCTTCAAACGCCTCATCTCCCCCATACTCAAACATATCATCATCAACATTCACATAGTCATGCATATCTTGTGCGCCAGGATCGTTGGTGAAACTCTGACCGAGCAGGTCTTGGTGGAATTCCGAGAAATTGGAAAGGTTAACTGGCGCGTTGGTGTGGCCTTGGGTTGGCATTAGGTGATCGACTGGGTACTGGGGTTGGTTGGGGAAATTATTAGTAGTAGTGATGTTATGGAGCTGTTCAGAACCGCTATTATCGGTGCTCGGGGGTGGTTTTGATTGGGTATCAGATTTCAATGTTGTGGGGCTATGGATGAAACTTGAGGTACTAGATTGCTCAGCCTTTGGCAACTCTTTTGGTGGGCTCCAATGGGACTGTGTGTCGTGTGTTATATTTTTAGAGTTATTTATGCCGTCAAATGAACCTTGATCCCAAGTTCTTGATTCTAAAACTTTGTCGAATTGGTGCAAGAGTTCGTCTACCGCATCGGCACCTGCACGGTCCCTAAAGAGCTCTGATATTGCGGCTCTATAAGCCTGCTCCCGGATTGAAACCGAAAGCTGGACTCTATCCATGAACGATAACTCGTCTTCATCATTGGGGACCACTAAAGCCTCAATAGTGTGCTGCCAGACTATCCCTCTCTATTCAGGTATAGTACGTAAGATAGTTTGTAGGATGTTGACTTACATTGGTCTGGTATGTATAAAGGGAATAGAATCTCATAAATCCTTCTCCATGTCTTCGCCTTATTTAGCTCTTGGATTTTTTCTTCAGTTGCCTTTTCCTCAGACGAGTCGTAGGTCTCCGGCTTCTGGCAATCCTCGTCTTCTAAGTGTTTCACGATTTCGGATTGAATACCCCTGTAAGTCTTGCATCGTGGGCATCTGGACTTCAAGTGCTCTGAAATGCAATGTGTTCTTTTTTTCCCCCCCCGTCTAAGGTTAGAAAGAAGTGCCATACATCTTGGGATGTTGAGTTCGTACTTTACTATGGTGAGTTTTGTGTTTCTCCAGTCGGCACAATCCACATACTTTATAGGGTTCTTTTTGAAGTAAGGGCAAGCGAATGGCCTTTTTGATTGATGGTGCAGCGCATCTTTTGCCCCCTTTTGCTCTTTTGGTCTTTTGGATGGTTTTCCAGTGGAGTCATCGTCGTCTTGGACATCATCGTGTACGTCTCTGGTAAATCCTCGAGGCGCTGAACGCTTTCGTGGAGTAGATAGTTTGCCTTTTTTACTCTCTCCTTGGCCAGAAACCCGACTTTGAATGTTATTGATATCTAGGGAGGCGGACGATATTCGGAGATCGACTCGACCACCAGTACCATCTGAGCATACTTCAGCCAAGTTTTCGTATTCCCCTAGCTCATATTCATCTTGGTCTGCATCTTCATCTTCGTCATCATATCCACATTCGGTTCCAACTCCGTTCTCGTCAACCCATTGTAGCTCAGTGTTGTCCGAAGGGTGTGGCGCCTGTAGGAAGTAGCCTCTCTGACAAATTTCGACAGAACCCTTATCGTTGGGCATCTTATCGCCCCACGTGGCGGCTGATGGGTTCCCTACTGAAGGCGACGCCCCAGACCGAGAATGGATGCTCTCAGATGCCGCGTATCTAGGCGGGGTATCTTGATGTTTGGTACCTAAGGACCATAAAAGGTGAGCCGCCAAAGATCAAACCAGCGCGAGGGATAACGTACTTGTATCCCGGTAGTAAAGCTGGGAGCTTCTCGTAGAAGTCACAGGCGATGTGTAAGGGATGTCTTTGGAAGAGAAATATCAGTTGAATGTAGTAATACATGACGGGCAAGCCGTGGAGTGGGAGCAGAGATACCAGTAGCCACTACGTGTAGATTGGTACCTCCTTCAGCTGTCTCGTTCGCGTCCCGTGAGAAGTGTTGTGGTGAAGATATGACCGAAGTTAACTCACGTATATTATTACTATGCATCGCGATATATGGAATAACGCTTTTCACTTTGAATAACTCTAGCTCATGTGCATAGTTTCTAGTTGCGAGCGTTGCTGGAGTCAACATGTCTTGAAACGCGAAGAGGCTGTAGGTACAAGCTTGAGGTCTCCAGCTTAGCTGTTATCAGGAGGCTCCACAAGACAGGGTCATGTGATGAGGTTTTGCCATACGCTGAAGTGCGGATCAAACTCCAGGGTCAAATGACTTTGTGCACGGTGTATGGTACCTACTTTGACAATCCTTGTCAGGGTTGGGGTTGCGGCTAGTATTATGAGTGAGGTACTACGACCACTGCCTACAGACTTACTTACCCCTAAACCCGTAGTAAATGTATGTAGGCACATATATGAAGTATGAGGTAGAGTACAGACCCAGAAACAAATACACCACATACATACATGTATATTAGGTTTGAGGGTTACTAGAAATTGCGGGTTCTGAACTATCCTGTAGGGTAAGCTGTTGGTAAGATGCTGCCCCACCCCAGAAATAAGCAAAAGTTGGTGGCTTTTGCGTACGGATCTTATTATCGATCCCCGATGCCGTAAAATCACATAACGAAAGCAACCGGGTTGGGATGTTCACCTTTGGAACGGTCAGTTGCCAGCCAGACCGGCCTAGAGCTAGATCTTTGATCATATTGACCAAACATGGTTCCAGTTCGATTAATCATTCCGTAAAGGCTCCGACCCTGTACCACAGTGGGCTATTTTATATCTTGAACGATCAGGCAACTTTGTACGCGCGTAAGCGAACACCACAGTTGGTAAAAATGCACTACGTCACTGTGGAAATCCACGAATCAGAAGGCAGCCTTATAGACCCTGGAATATATACTAAACTGTCAAAACGGCCGCTGGGAGTCAGCCATTTCGGGCTTGTTGGCGCTGTATTGATATCCCCGCTCACATGGTCCTCCACTTGTTGAGTACATAGATGTATATCTTCTGCAGTGGATTAAACTAATTTGAACATAATGGATCTTATATAAACATCCTGGTAATTTTTATTGGGAAACAGTATCTAAAAGACATGGAATTAGGATTGCGCCAGGATTTGTGCTATAGTTAATCTGAACTTGTGTCATACAGTGGTTTAAGGTATGAAATTTGAAACAACCCAGACCGGCAGCCCATTTACATTGCTATAAAAGATAGTATACCCTAACCGGACCGGCTCATATATCCTCATGTTCTTTATTCATACACCCGCTGCAGCTCAGACGTATCCGCATTCTGGTTTAAGAGAAACGAAGGGTATATCGTTCCGAAATCTGAATCACTCTCGGAGGTTGTGATACCTCCAAGGAATAAACAGCCTAGGTCTTCAGTTGAGCCCTCATTGTCGTATTCGGCGACCAAACTCGAGTTATACTGCGATCCCTGTAGGGTCTCGGGGGCTGGGACTACATCAGATGAATTCTGGGTCGCGCCGCTTAGCTGCTCTAATTGGGGCTGCCAAACTATTCACCATGTGAGAAAAAGGAAAACGTATGGCTGTATATGACCTTACATGGATCTGGTATAATCTGGGGGTATAACACTTCATAAATTCTTTCCCAAGTTTTTGCTTTCTCTATTTCGCTAGCCTTTGCGATAGCATCTGCCTCCGAAGGGTCCGGAATATGAGATTTCTCACAGTCGCGTTCCTGTAAATGCTTAAAGATTTCCTCTGGTGTGCCGGCCTTAAAGGTCCTGCACCGGCCGCATCGTAGAGGCTTTACATGTTCTTCTATACAGTGCTGTCTATAATGAGTTAGCTATTTGTATACTCACGTATTTGAGAATAGTGGGCAGTTGTTTTTGTTAGCTATGTGGTATAAAGCTTTAAATGGCCTCAATGGCTGTTGAAAGCCTACATGTAGCAAAGTACTAAAAACAACCCCAACCCCAAATCCAAACCCGATTCATAAATTCTCGAAGTGGAAACTCATACCTGACCTGAGAAAGCTTCACGTTCCGCCAGCGTCCGCATTGTGCGTTTAAAATTTTATTGTGCTGGATATCGTGTTGGAAGGAGGGGCAGGCAAAAGGCTGCGGTGAAATTTTCTTTTGGCGGGGTTGGCTCACCGAGCGCTCCTCACCACCTCCACAGTCCTGGGACGAGGTCCGTCTTATCAATGGATTTTTCTTGCGCTTTTCCTTTCCTATCGTACTGGGAACGGTATCTGGTACTAAAGCCAGGGTTAGTCGATCTCTTTCCCCTCCGTTCTCCCCACCGTCACCACCCTGGAGGGGGAGTTTGGTGCTATCAGACGGCCTTGGGATAAGAACTGTTTTCCTATAAGTAGATAGCGATGTGGCGAAAGCACTATTGCCTGCAGTCGTACTGGGTTGTGGTGAAGGCCCCTCATCCGTTGTTCCTCCTGACGCTTCTAGTTGGAATTGGAGGAGGTCTTCATCGTTGGGAGCCTGGTGAGATGCATTAAAGCCCTCAGGTCCCAACATTATAGGCAGGTCTATGTGAGCTTCGAAACGCCCTTGGACGGCGAATATATCCGCCGAGTAATTGAAATATCAAACCCGATATTACGACTGCCTAACAGGCGGGCCGGGAAGAGATTTGGTGAAACTGGGCGGGGACTGTATGGGTACACAGTGTGACTTTTTGAGGTCCTATGGTGAGCGCTTGAAACCCGGAGGCTGTTGTTCTGAGTTGAAAGTTGCAGCAACCGGGTCAGTCCCTTAAGTGCTACCAGAAGGTGTAACCAGGTGACTTTACATGCAAGCCACAGAATTGAGACAATACATGTATCATGGATAAGTCCACAGCTGCACGGGGCCCCTTATAGCGGCGAAAACCCAGGCCGGACTACTATATATATAGAGCTCTTCACAGCCATTAACAGAACAGGTTTACAAAGAGGCTTTCATCTTTACTGTATGTACGTACCCCTTAGTCTGTCAGTAAATGCTGACCCCCCCCCCCCCCAAGAAGAAGTAAGTTTGGTGTGGCTTTACATTTAGATTTCTGCATGAAAGAAAACCTAACCCTGATATTTGGAAATGTGATCTGTCTGATTTCTCAGAATTACGCTGATCATGAGCCCCGTCAGGTTATTGGTTCTTTCAGACCCGCCGCTGCTCCCTTTTGGCTTATGCACACGGCGGGCGGCCAGTATCTTTCGACCCTAATAAACCCACTACATCATGCACCTATATGTATGTAAGTACTCGTAGTGTCCTGACGTTTTTGAACACGGCCGCTATTGCATACACCCAAAATCAGGAGCTTGGCCTATTTTTGTATGGTATGCAATATCAGTCGCGTTCAAAAACGTCAGGACACTACGAGTATGTGTGAAGTACCAAGAATTAGATGAGGATATATGTAGGTACCGTAACCATATAGGATATTAAAGTATATGCAATTGTGTAAACCTCCAAATTAAACCGCAACTTTAGCGCCCATTATAATACCGTAAACTCGTACCTGTATTTTTTAGATAGGATGCAGGATACACCCATCTTTTTATTCCGTACTGTACTTCGCACAGCATGCGCACTCATATTGCAGATCATTTACTTTTTTTTGTCTCGGTGGCTTTTGTTAGACAATGTGCGCGCTTTCAAGCAGCTGATAAGATTATACTTACTCTACATGGACAAATTTCACCAGAGCCCATTGAGTACGTAGGCCCTGATCACCTTGTCTGTGTTCTCTAGGTTAGATAATCACGTGATCAAAATCTAGTCTGATTAATACATGTAGGCTTTAAGATTTTGGTAGTAGAAGGGTACGGTAGAAGTGACAAGTACGTGAATTGTTCCTTATAATTTAGTATTGTATTTTGATTTTGAATTCAGAAGTACTATAGCTACATGTAGTAGAGGTAGTTTTTCGAACCGAAAAACATCGATCTGATACATGTATACATTATATTCTGTGCACTTTGAGTACAACGTATATGTACTCGATCGAGTGAGTACATGTATGTACAACATTGTCTAACTGGGATCCCTGTATAATATGCCGTTACTACTATATACATAGAGCTGCTGCCCCGCTCTTTGAAGATAAATCGTTTCATCAATCTTTTTTTTTTTTTTTTTTTTTTTTAAATCATACTTTCATGACCCTTTACAACAAACTACTCCAAGAACAGATCATGCCTACAGATATCCGTGTTGAGGACCAAGCAACACTATCTGGCGGTACCAATAGATCACAGGGCAGAGGAAATGAAGGTAGAGCTAGTGGTTCTGGGGGTACTAACCTCTCCAGTCAGAAACACAACGAAACAGGTGGAGGAGCCGGGAGGAAGCGGGGAGGGGGAGCACTCCCACAACGCTGCTCACCTCCTGGCGGAGGCGGCGACGGGGATGATAACATCGGTAGACCCTCTAAGCGGAGGCGTATAGATAACTCTCTCAAGCCTTTCGCCTGTCCATACTATCGGAATAAGTCGATTCGACACTTCCACTTAAAATGTGCTGATTGGAGGGACAGCAGTCTTCAAAAAGTCAAGTATGAGGCCCTTTCCACGAAAGATTACAACCCTCCGGACTTGTTCTGGTAGCGGAAACCTTTTTTTGACCCTTTAAATTAACTTTTTTTTAAGGGAGCACTGCGCAGAGCACTTGAAGCCCTTCCGATGTGGGCGATGCAAAATGTTTGCAATGGGTAATATGGAAAAGGAGTTAAACAAACATTTGGAAAACGACGACTGCGACATGAACAATGTGGTCAATTGGAATGACCGTGCGCGTGAAGTTCCGGAGTATGTGGCGTTTGAGGGGGTAAAGAAGGCGCAAACATGGGAGAAGATCTATAGACTGCTGTTCCCTGTGCACGTACCAGATCCATGTATGTGAGCTTATTTGATACCTGCATGCAAGACCATATGGGCCTAATTCTAGGTGACAGTTTGGACACCACCGCCACCACCAATACCACCAACACCCGTGACACGGCCAGCAGCAGTACCAACAGTAGCAACAGTAGTAGTACCACCTCCTCCGCCTTCACCTCCGCCCCCAACGCCACCCCCACCCCCGCCTCCGCCTCCACCTCCAACACCGCATCCACCCCCAACGTCACTACATGTAGCCCCGGCACAGGAATTGGTACCAGCACCAGCACAGCTAGGACCAATTAATGATCCCGGGGAGTTTTTATGGGACGACCTTCCTGGCCAGTCACTTCTACCCCAAAGTCCCGCTGGTTACAATGCTGAAATGGAGGGGCTAGAGGGCCTTAGTAGCATATTCCAGCAACCCTACTGGAATGCATGATAAGAACTGGTAAGTGATTTATTGAAACCCGGCATATAGCCCCTCTTTCAGCTGATTCACCTGTTCCCGTGAGAGTACATATAGTTGTACGTAGGCTGATAAAGATCAAGCTCAGTTACAAGAACAGCAACTGGTTGGCATTTTTAATTGTGATTTGAAGTGGGGTATTGGGGTTCGCGCTGAGGCTTTCGTAGCTATGCGGGGTGTGTAGTTATTTTTGTAACCCGGCAATAGATTAATGCCAACACTTATAAATGTTTCCCACCAGTACTGGTGAAATATCTGGTGTGAAGACTTATATTGGCATTATATGGCCCCTTTCGGCCGAAGGGTCTGTGCTTTTATCCATGTAAAAGTATAAATGTCGGTATTATTTTTACTACCGGTGGTAAGATAATTTACTACCGTTGGTAAAATTAATTACATGTACTTTTAACACGTTTAGCGCACCATACACCATATGTGCCAATTGCATTTAGTCATTAGTTAAGATGAATCCTGCTTAAATAATAAAGGAAATAAATTTACTAGTAAGCCTTTGGATTTTGTGATCGTGAGAATGATGCATATATACAGTACCAAAAAGAGGGGTGGGATCACTACGGTATTCTCATTGGTACGCTAGCATTGCGGTAAGAATACTTGTACAGTACTCTTCCTCTAATGCCGATTTAATTCGGTATTTATCACTAAATTCCGTAGTCCTATGGTAGTGATTTCACCCCATTTTTTCGTACTATATATTATATATGGCCATGGCTCACATATATGGCCATATATTTGGACATAAATCATCACAAAACCTTTTCGGGCTGCTATGGCCCATAGTTTTAAGATATGATACACAAGTGTATTTCAAAAATAATCATTTAGGCATTGACCATAGATTAGTTAGAGTATTTCACTCGGTGTGGATACTGCATGCACTGACTGTCCTTAATTGAAAGTTTCTATATACATGTATGTATGTCAAGACCCTAAACCTGTAGTATAAACAATTAGGGCCCGGGGATTTACCTACCAAAATCTGGAAATATTGAATTTCAGACCCACGCAGCTCCTCTAATATTTTATGAATACCCGAGGGAGCGAACTCGTATTTTTCAGTTCTGGTTTTTGGCCTGGTGAAAAGAATTGGGGGCCGGGCTAGCTGCACAAGATGCAAATTTTGGTGTGCTTTATGTCGACCCCGGATCCGTACATGCATGTATGTGTTAATTAAGGTAGGTACATGTAAGTATGTTGCAGGCCATGTCTGCACTGTCTTCTGTTTCTCCGAGATTGGCTCATATACTTGTACCTATATATAAGTTTATAAAGACGTTATATATACTTTTATGATTTAGCGCCAGTGCACTCATTCCTATCGATCTATCAACGTGCAACTGATAGCTCATGTCAGGCAATATATATACGTATATATTGCAACCCGAGGCGTTCTTTGTATGCGTGAATTATTTTAATTTCTTGCATTTTTTATTGCACGATTACTAGAGTAGAAAGGGCTTGCGCCCTCTTTTGACAATTTATGAGATAGGTCCCCTCTCAGTCTTGTGTTAACACTAGAGACGTCAACCTTGGCCCGGATTGGTACTTAATTATAATATATTAAAGCGTATCATATGTACTTTACAGCGACTAGAATGATATATGGAAAAACAGGGGTGAAATTGTATGGTGCACCATATAGAAGTACGGCCGATCGCATACCCGCAGCCGCGCACCATTTTGCAATGCGATGTTGCAAATGGGATCTAGATAGATCACGTGACTATCGGTAGTGAGGATTATCACGTGATGGGGTCTACAGCACCCCGAAAAGGTACGAATACTGTTGGTATCATGTGATATGTTACTCGCGGCCGAATTCTAACTAAATCACGTGGTGCTGGTTGGCAGGTCTCTTTCGCTGCCTCACGGGTCATGTGGTTCAGTTAAACCTCGGCCGCGCGAGTAAGCGAGTTTAGCTGCTGCGCACCCCAAAGTACCAATAGAAAGCCATATATGAATACAGTACTGTATATATAAACCTACGCCGCCGTATATTATATATCATCCACAACCAAGCTAACATTCGGAGATCGTGAAACTTCAATACCCCCAAAGATTCAGCAACCGTATATCGTCAGTTTTCTACAATGCAAAATAACACCACGAGCGGGTTTGATGGCATAGAACTACATGTAAGTGGGTCGGACTTTGCGGGGGGCTCTAGCCATGCCACAATTGAATTTGTGAACGATATTCACGGAGCCGGTTACAACACAAAGAAGCGCACATTCGATGACTATAGCGAGTCAGAGAGTGATACCCAAGAGGAGGCCGAATGCTCGAGGCCATTAAGTAAAATTAAAAAGCCATTCGAGCCTCCCCTTGCCTGTCCGTACTACAAAAACAACCCAGTCAAAAATTCAGGGTGCTCGGAATGGCGGGGGTCAGGGCTCCCAAGACTGAAGTATAAGCCTAGATCCATGTGTTAGTACATATACTTACATGTCAAGGCAACATATCCGGAAATTACATATCAAGCCACTCCGGTGCGGTCGGTGTAAAAGCTTTAAAGCTGGTAATTACGAGCAGGTTACACACCACCTAGTGCATGATAATTGTATGAAATCGGAGACCCGCGATACGCACGATGAGGCTTCGGCTCTAAAGCAGATTGAGATGGTGGAAAGAGGACAAACTTGGGAGGATATTTATTCCGCCCTATTTCCAGATGTCGATATACCAAGCCCTTGTAAGATTGGTTATCCCCTAACTACATGCAGTTTGGCACAAACTCACTAGTGGGTTCAATTTAGCCTGGAAAGACGAAACCGAATTCGTAAGGGGCCCTCTCGAAAACTGTGACCATGGGCCTCCGCTCATGATACGTTTTTGCGCCGAACTTTCCTGTAATAAACGGACCTACCAGCATGATTTAGGCGAGTACCTTCAAAACCACATAGCAGAGTACCTTGAAAGCCATATAGTCACTCTGCAGCTGCCAGAGGGATATATGGGCGACCTCCTACAGGATTTTGACCAACGTTGGACAAAGAAGGCTTCCGCGTTTGAAGAACGGTCCTTTGAGAGCGGATCCAAGATTATTAAAGTTGGTTTCTCTCAAATCCATTCTCACGAGAGAAGGAATTGTCACACCATATTAGAGTCACCTTGATTGGATTTGGGTCGCATAGGATTAGTAGAGTTATTGGCCGGTGTTGGTGGTTTAGTCGATCCAGCTTGCTTTGCCCTCGTGTAGTTGTTTCTTTAAAGTCTTAATTGTGTTTCAATTTCTCGATCCTTAGACAGGCTAGTTAGCCACGTGTATATATATGGACACAGCGTCTTTGCTATCACCTATACATGATCCCTGATCACAGCTCATGGCCGGTACAGGAATATTTTCCTACCCCCGATTATATCCAGATAACGTACTGCGACACCCCATGTTCGATATGGGTATCTGGCTACGATCGATCATAACCAGCACTACACTAAATATTGTCCATTCTTCTGCGAGGTTAAGGCGTCTATCAGCAAGCTTTGAGTAAGTGCACCTATAGTTTATGCCTGTATCTAACTAACGATGAAATCGGGACCTTTACATCTATCTCTCAATTGGGGATCCACATAGCTAAACCTGAATTCTAAAAGCCTTCAAGTACCTCTATGACTTATCTGATATACATCTAGAGTATCACTTATTAAATAAGATTTCAGAAGTGCGCAAGTGCCCTTGGATCTAAGGTCCTATGTGATAAGAAAAGCTCAGTCTACTAGTTTCGTTCTCTGGCTTTTAATTTTGTCAACCCACATCACAAGCTATGCACGACTATAAATATACATGTTACAGTATACAAGGCTTGGGATAAAGTGAGTGACTAAAAGTGGTGTTGACAGGCGAGGATCCGTTCACTCACTTTTTCCCAGAGCCTTGTACTTCTACAATATCAAGCTGGGCTACGTATTGAAAGTCACTATGTACCCTATCCGCATTCCATCCTCTACCAATCCAATCCTAGTACAACTAACACTTGAGACCCTTTCTCCGTTTCCCTGCTGATCAGTGAGATCACTATTGACCGAGAATTGTGGCGCGCCCTCCACCGCATAAAAGCTGGCCGCCGAGCCTGCAGCCAAGAAATATTTGTATGTGAATCTCACTGAATAGGGATCTCGCTGAGCAGGGAAACGGAGTATATATCCGTATCAGATACATCTTAAGTATCCTATATCAAACCAAATCTAGCTAGCTCCCTTGGGATCAAAATTGCTTCCACGGGTAATGCTTGATATAGGTGTGCCACTCGGCCAATCATTCAAGAAATCCTGTTTTGGTGGCGCTATAAGTGTTAAGTACTGTCACTCACTGGGTATTGATAGACACTGGGTGTTGACGGACAGGGCTTTTTGGCCAATAAGAACAAACTAACCGGACTTAGCTATTTCTCTCTTGTAGGATCCGTCAACACCCAGTATCCATCATCACCCCGTGAACGACAGTAGTTGAATGGTATCAACCAAGCACGTGAAATTTAAGTAGAAGTATATGTCATATCTGGAAGGCTACACGCACAGTAAGTTTAGCCGGTTATTGGTTCTATGCAACAATAGATTAAGCAAATGGAGCCTGCTCTATATTTCAATTATCTGATTGGCAGGCTATGGGATCGGAAAATGGAGCTGGCTCCATTTGCGCAAAAGTCTCTATTACTCTCTAGCCGGTACCGGTCTGTAGGGCTCTCTTAATTGGGGGGCTTCCCTCCCCTGCATGATCCCCAGCTGCAGATGTCAAGTAGAAAAACAGACAACAATTTGGCCTGTGACCAAATGGGATTTTAGGGTACCCAGCCCCAGACTGCGGCCGGGCCTGGGCGTCATTTCAGCCCGGGCTGGCTGGCCCATTAATTGGAGGCCTTGCAATTGGGGCTGGCAGAGGTCTTGCATATAGGGCAGCAACCACACACGCCCGACGCCCTGGATAATGGGTCGATTGGTAACTCAGTACGATAACTCTGGTTGGGTTGCGTCAGAGACCAAAAGGTTAAGGCCTGCATGCAACTGGGTCGGGTGCGCATGTGGGCCGATAACGTCAGTTCTGAAAAGAACAGCCCGGGTTCAAAGGGCTAGATCTAAGCCGTCTGATTGGTTTCTTTACGTCTTGCCACCACTTTGCACTCCTCTTTTGCATTTTAAACCCGGGCTCTTGCTTTGGGACTTAACGGGTGTTGGTCACGTGGTGGGGATTCTGTCAGGACAGCTGAGTCTCCAGGTACAGCCTCTGGTGTAGAGTAGAAGCAGGTCTAAAAACAGGATTTAGATGGCTGGCCCAGCCAATAGAACTCATGCCACACTTCTACAACCACCCCACCAGAGGCTGTACGTATTGACCACTAATATTCTAATTCGCTGCTGCTATTGGAGTCTTACTTGACTGGCCCTTTTTATATACAAAGCCAAACACATGATTTTCGTGGCACACGCACCAAAAAACCGCCAAGACTACATTTTGTGCGGCATGCATGGCGGTTGTGTTTAGAAGTGCTATGAAGTTGTGAGTAGAAGGGAAGGAAGAAAGAGAGGTAATGGGTGTGGAGCTAGTACAAAATAGTGGGGTGGGGCAATTGTGGACTATACCACACTGTGTTGCTATAAGTACTTTACTGTATATCATTGACTGTAGCAGCGGATCCGGAGTAATACAGGATGGGACATAGTAACAATAATCAATCCGCCTTGGCAAAGCTTAAAGAAGCAGTAATGACATAATACAAAAGCGGTCGATCTAGAGCCCCGCCACAATTATTAGGCAAACGACTCTTTTACGCAAAGGGCCTATTACGAGTCAGGATATACTTGTATTTTCCCAGGCTCACAATAACAATACTTCCAACACTTACCCGGCACCAGACGACATCGAGTGATAAATTGTGAAGGACTGACGAGTGATGGTTCATGAAGTCATAGCCACCGATTATTATTTATTTATACCCCGTACATGCATATATGGACTGGTTGATTGTTGTTATTACTGTTAAACCGTTTATTCAACTGGTTGGTTGGTTGATTGTTGTTGTTAATTCATTAGATGCGGCGATCTGATTGATTAATTAATCGGTGACCGGAAACTTTCATGATAATTATTTATTTACTAACTCAGTCATACACCGCCGCATAAAGACTGAAACCCAGCACCCATACTGCCGGCACAAGGACTAGAATCTGGCGGTACACCTGCCACTCCATACATGTTCACCCGCCCGGCGCAAAGACTTCAGAATACCGTATTTCACCATCTGTCCGCGCCAGCATACCAAACATTGGGCCTGGAACCAGTGTCAAAAGATACAGAGCTGATATTCACAAAATAGGTAGTCCATTGACTCCAACGAGGCGAGTATCGACTAAGACAGCGCGCGCCTGGGGCGCCCACGGGTACATGATGGCAGACGGGTACACGGTGAAATACGTCATGACCACATAGTGGCTAATTGGCACCGAAAGGAAATCGGATCTTTCCAACGCATCACCTTAAAGGTGACATAAACTGCAGTGCGTTGCAAACAACCCCTCAACCGACAAGACCAAGAACCTATGAAGCCAAACCGTAAGTTAGGTATGGCCAACATTCTGGCCCCATAGACTTTCGACACCTTATCTTATTGAAAATGCCATCTACCTATCTTCTGCATGCCAAGTGGAACAGTAGAGCATCATACCCATCTATACCTCTACGCCAGACCTACAGCCAAGATCCAGCCCCCAGTCAGACCCAAAGCTCCCACCGGTCCATAAGCATGCAGCCAGAGTGCATGGCCAACTGAGATACCGGCATGCCACCTTTAAGACGCGCGCGCCCAGCCTCTATCCCGAGGTGAGTTAAAGTAACAGACACCACATGTCACGCCTCGGTCCAGTACTTACCTTTCAACATCTACATACGTCGATATAAGTGCGTACAGCTACAAGTACCGAAGGCTGTACCTACTCAGTTACTACTGCCCTCCCCCCTAGCGCCGTCTACCCCCTCCCTGAGCGGTGGTGTGGTAGCCGATCAAAGCGCCTAGCTAGCAGGACAGTGCCGTTCACACCGCACACTGTGGGTCTTGTACCCAGCTAGGTCCCGCCGAGTGATAGCTTGTGACGGCCGCCCGCCTATAACCACCAACCAACCAACCAGCAACCAACCAAATAAACGAGCAGACCGCCCAGAACGCCGCGAGCACCCCCACCCGCAAGCAAGCGAGTAAGTGGCATGCAGCAAGCCGACCGATACCAATGCACGAACACCCAAGCGGAACGCCGGACCCCAACCTACACCACCGCAAAGCACCATCCGCAACCAAAACACCGCTACGGAACTACATAGGGTACAGGCGGAGCCATACCCGACTACGCCACCATACTCCTAGCCAGGAAGGGCGCGTGGCACGGCGAAAGTATCTACACTGACACTGGGGGCGAGTGATATGCTATGATGGATACATATGGCACGGCACGCTGGGAGGTTGGTGTGTATTGAGATTATGCAGGTCCGCTACCCCATCCGTCGACGCCCCTTCCCAAAATGCTAACGGGTGGCTACATAGGCTTTGGCACTTGTTGGTGCGGCTTTCGGTCATGATCGAGGGGGGGTGGGGTAAGAAACTTCGCTATATGAAACCTTGCTGTATGGAACAACACACAGGGTACACTAAGGACTGCCCAAAACCCTACCTGCTATAAGAAATTCGGGGGGGTCAATAAGAAACAAAACCGCCACCGCCTTATCTCTTACAGCGAGGTGTCGCCGTACTTTACTATGGCAGGACAATAGTCACCAGGAACCAACACCAGCACCGAACGCACGCGACAAGTCAATTACACCCCTAACCACTACAAGCCCGCCTACCCCGGCCTCCTCTTCACAAACTCCTCCAGATCGCCCCTGGTCGCAACACCCAGCACCCACCTCCTCTCGGCGTCCGTCACAACGGCAAACTCCTCCCTCCTCAGAAAGTCCTCGAGCACCTCGAGCCCCGTGCTCGGCGTGATGACCACATAGGCCTTTGCGCCCCTGCTGCGGTCGAAGCGGCGCATGGCGCGGTCGACCGGGTCCGTGTCGGCGACAGTGCCCGCGGCCAGCAGCGCCTTGAGCCGCGGCACGGACAGGTATCCGAGGAGGGCGCGCGTCGAGGGCGATACCACGGTTAGCTGGCTGTAGTCGCGGTCGTAGGACATGGCGAGCGCTGTGGAGATTGCGGTGCTTGGCGTGATGGAGAGGGCGGGCGGTAGGTCTAGGTCTTCTACGGTGGCCTATAGACGGGGTTAGCTGTGATGGGAGAGGGGAGGGAGGGGGGGGGGGGTACGCCGCGGTATTTACTGGCGTCCATGGGTGGCCAGGGGAGTGTTTGGGGTTCTGGTTTGGGCGGCGGGGGGGCGGCCATTGTGGACATTGTTTGTGGTGTTGTGTTTGGTTTTTTTGGTGGGGCCGCGGGGTTGTCGCGGGGGTGAATAATGATGCGATGAGGTGATTGATGAGGTGCTGCCGAAGTGTCTGGCGCCCGGCATCTAATCTAGCTTGGCGGCAATCAACCAAAACTGCCTACGCATATAGAATAGTCTTTGTTCTAAATTCTTTGTGATAATGGTATTATCGGGGCTTAGCGAGTGCCGGCCATGCCGGGCCCGGGCACTTTTTTTTTGGTGGGCGCCGGGACGCTCGATCGGGCCGGCAGTGTCTTTGCTTTTTGGGACCTCACCGTGCACGGGCTTTAAAAGTCTAACTGCCAAATTTAAACTACATACACAGTAAACAAAACAGAACACCCAATTACCCGTCCAACCAATCATTTCCCCTCCCCCCACTACCTACTTCTCCTCCCCCTCCCCCCCACCGCCCGTAGTGGGCAGTCCAAAGAAGATCTTGAACCCGTCATACAGCAGCCACTGCAAGCCCGTGAGCGTCCCGATCATGACGATCCTGACGGGGAGGCCGTTCCACAGGCCGCCGAACCCGATCTGGCCGTACAGGCGGCCGATTGCCGCGCCAAAGGCCTCGCCGGCCTTGCGGTCCGCGTTGAGCTTCGACACCATCACGTCTGCCGGGTGGGACACGACGGCGCACAGGACCCCCGCGACGTAGCCGGCCGCGAAGGCAACGCCGGCTTGCGCGCCCTTGTTGTAGTCCTCCTTGCGCCCGGGCAGGCGCGCGTACATTGCTTCCACCACCGTCTCGAACGACGCAAACTTCATCATCGTGTCTACCCCCGTGTCAGTCACCCCACATCACCCGGGGGGGGGGGAGGGGGGGGGAGAAAACAACTCACAAGGGATCTGCCTCGCCCACAGCGGATACAGGCCCTTATACAGTCCCGCCACGCCCTCCTGCGCAACAACGGCGCGGACGCCGCCCACGACGCCGGCAAACGGGGGCGCCGGCACGGCCGTCTGCATGCGCACCTTGATGGCCTCGAGCGGGCAGAGGGCCACGTCCGCGATGAACTCTGCGCTCGCGCTGGCCGCCAGATACACCGCGGTCCTGTACTGGTCGCCGGCCGCGTCGCCGTACGTCTTCTTGAAGAACTCGTAGCAGCCGTACTTGAGCGCGCCCTGGGCGCTGTAGCCAACCAGCGTGGGCGACCAGCCCGTGAAGATGCTGCGGAGGCCGCCGGCGCGCAGGAGCGTGCGCAGGGCTGCGGCGTTGCTGGGGTAGCGCGTGGGTGAGACTTGGCGCTGGCATTTTATCAGGTCCAGGGGCGTCAGCGCTGTGTGTGTTAGGCCCTGTGGTAAGGTAAGGTGTTAGTGTGGTAAGGAGGGAGCGAGGGGGGGGTGTACGCAGGCGAAGAGACCGCCGAGGGTGCAGGCGGCGTAGTATTTGGGGGAGTAGAGGGTTATGTGCCCGGCCTTCTGCTGAGCGGCGAGGGAGGCCTTCTGGAACTCTGTCTGGGCGGAGGAGGAGACGGAGGCGTAGGGGTAGAGCTGGGAGGCGGGGGGGAGCGGCATCGTTTTGTTTTTATTATAGATATATAGAAGATGTAGAAGATGGGTAAACAGACCTCAAGACCCCAGACAGCAGAATATGGAATAGAGGGGATATATAGAGAATATAGTTAATATCTGTTCCCGGATTAGGGAAACGGGCACGACATCATAAGCTGGCCTCTTATCCCCTGCCGCAACGCCCGGTATCTCCGCAGACCCTGTTTTGCGCCAAGCCTGCCGGGTCATGGGCCGTCACTCGCTGTGTGTGTGGGGCAGATTAAATTAATTGGCTCTATTTATACTTCATACATAGATTAATTGGCTCAAGAGACCATAATTTAATCGGGTGTCGATGCATTCCCCCCAGGGACCCTCCTGCCTCGATATCTGGCGTCGGTCTGGCGGTGTGCGCTACCACTTACATTTAAGGACCTAGCTCCAGAGCTATGGCTCCCTACAAGAAGACCACGCTCTGGGCCCACCCGCTCCTCCATCATGCACCATCCCCGTCCCCAACAACATCCAACCCCCACGGACCCGGGGACATCTACACCCTGCAAGCACCACAGCCCCTAGCGCTTAGAGCAAGGATCCCGACCCCGAACGGAGTACTCGCGCTGCAGTGGCTACACACCTAGATTGTCGGGGCGCACCTCAAAAGTCGGATACGGCGGGTATTCTGTCCACGCGCGCACAGCAACCTACAACCCCCGCTGCGACACCATCCAAGAGAGACCTCCGAACTTGACCGACCCCGGAGCCCCCCTAATCCAGCGGCCGACACCCAAGAACAGCCAGTGTCCTATGTGGGGGCCGAACCTTGCAGCGGCAAGACAGCCCCGGTGCTGGGAGGAAGAAGTGCCGGACCGACGGCGGGGTCTATGTCGACGTCGTTCTCGCTGTACATGTCGCCAAGTTGGACTGTTTACGGCTGGTGGTAAGTCGTTTTCAGCGCTGGTTAGATCCGCGCGGACGTGCACTGGGGGGCGGGTTGTGGGAAGTATGTACATGTATGTTCTGGCTGTAGTAGTTGTGGTTGTGGCTCTTTTGCCAGGCCTACTGCTACTGGATCCCCTCCTGTGTTGTATTTTAACAGCGGTGCGAGTGATGATGTGTGACCGCAGGAAGAAGCAAGGAGTACTCTCTCGTGGGTCGTAGGTGTTGCAGCCATCCACACCTGAGGCGGGGCGGTGTCGGCTGTGGGTTGTGTACACAGCGCAATGCGGGGGGTATAGAACGGCGGGGACGGAGGGTAGATATGAAAGACCAGGGGACGAAAGAAAGGAGGGAAAGATAGCCAGTGTGACGGGGTAAAGGGTTTATAGTATAACTCCAAGTAGAAGACATCGCGGAAAAGGAAGAGGTAGGCCGTACGTGGGCGGGTAGACTCAGGTAGATCTGAAGATACAATCGGTGGGCGAGCGAAGATAGAATCAGCGGGACAAACCCCATATATCTTCCTCTCTTAGATAGACGTAGACACATACATACACCCGCAAAACGGGAGAAGAGGCGTGGGTTGGTAAGTACATTACACGTAGAATGATGACCGCCCATCCCCGGGGTGCCTTAGACACTTCCACCCGAACGGAACAGACCCCAGCTCACCCGGCCGGGTGCGGCCAAGGGAATGATGGACATAAGCGCACAACCCCACCATACCATACCATGGAGAGAACGCCGGCGCATTTATAAAACCCCTCTAGTCATTGACCTGTAGCGACGTCCCATGTTCTGGCCGTGCAGGACGATAGTTGAGCCACAGCCCGGGTGAGCTAGATCCAGGAGGTCTTAGTTGGCCGCCTCTTGTGTAAATTACTAGATGACTCTTCCGAACCCGGTTTCTAGTCCTGCCCATGTCCCCCCTCCCTGTCCAGCCAAAGACCGCCCCGGCGCCCGCGGGTTCGGCATATTGGGGCTCGGTGGAACGGGGTGTGGTGGGGGCGGTGCGCGGATGGACGCATGCTGTCTAGTGGGTCGTGTAGACATGTGGGAGGTCCGTATCGATTCTACATGGGGGGGGGGCATATATCCTCACTTCGGTTGGACCGGTTGACCAACATCGTAGGGGTAGTTCCGGGCCATGTTGACCGCGCTCGTGGTACAGAGGTGAGAGCTCCAGGGGGTATTTACGTACGTACCGTGGATGGGCATCGATGTAAAGGCAAGGCAGGTGGATAGAGACTACATGTAGAGTAAACAGATCCACAGCCCCCCCCCCCCCCAAAGCTCGAGGAAAACAGAATTATACCGTATACCGTAGAACAAGTGATCCACAACATAGCACATGTATGTAACTAGCAGTGGCCAACAGCAAGAGATCGTGGTAACTAAGTATATACAGCCCCGTTCAAAAAGCCCCGGCACCCCCCAGGTCAAAAGTGCGAGGGTGCTTCCTCTATTCCCCAATTCTCCCATCACTGTGACTATAGCAGAGAGCTACAATATCTTCGTTGCGGCCATACCTAACGATTTTTTCAGTATGCGCAGGAGAAATGGTTGTTGGTGGGTTATAGAGAATTCATAGACAGACACAATATAGTAGGGTGCCAGGGCCTTTTCGAACAGGGTTGTACATAGATAACCCACTGCTAACTATAACTATAACCATAACCAGTCCCCACCCCCGCTGCTCGAAGCCCACCGCCAAGCCCCCCGACAGCAGGAGGGGGGGTCGGATCACGGTGCGTCACTCGCGTTGCGTTGGCTTGGGGTAGACGAACACCAGCCCACCCCAATCAGACCCGCAGACCCTCTGCCGGGCCGTGCACACGGCTGATCTACAGCGCGCCATCCACTCTGCAACCCAACCCAACAGCAACAGCAGAAAAGGACACTGGCAGCTGCACGCACCAACTACATAACTTCAAGTTGCTTGCAGTCAGTCAATGGTGGGTGCTTTATATATACATACATACTTGCTAGATAGCTATAGGTAGAGCTAGAGAGAGGTAGACGGACGCCAGACACGTGGGGACGTGGGGACGTCGACTGGAGAGGGGGAGATACAGTAGGGACATATACAAGTAGTGGCCTAGGTGAGAGGGTACGTGGTATAGCAGTATATATACTTATATACGCCCACTCCGTCCCCTTCCTCCTCCTCCTCCTCCTCCTCCTCCTCCTCCTCCTCCTCCTCCTCGTTACCACCACCACCGACATTCTGCCCACACACACACACGCACGCACCAGCCTCCACAAGACAGTGGGGCTGTGGCCCGTCCATTTACAGCTGCCTGCATCGCGGGACGGGGGATGGGGGCGGTCTAGTTGCGAACCACCACCACCCATCACGGGGGATCACTCGGCCTGATTCAGACATGTCAGTGTTTGACAAGGCCGTCCATCATCAGTCCATTACATATATATATATATATATACACGCCAATCAACCTCTGGGTTTCAGAAGGAACCACCGCCCCCTCAGGGCATACATAGCTGTACCTACAGGTCACGTCACGTGTGGCATGTACCTCCCCTCCCCCTTACCCCCTTACCCCCTTACCCCCCTCACCCACCCGGGCCACCCCCCAGTAGGCCTCCCGTCGCACACATGACTGCTAGCTGGCAATGCGTGTACATTACATGTATATATGTGTACTGGTCTCATATCGTCGTGTTTATTTTTCGCTATAATAATTTCCCGATTCGAACGCAGGATAGAGCAGATGATAGAGAGTGGGGGAAAAAAAAAAAAAAAAAAGAAAAAAACTAAGACGCTTGCAGCCGAAAAGGAAATGTATAGGAATAGCACCAGCCAACATTACCGAAAAGAAAAAACAGAAATCATCGCTAAGCTTTTGGAGATGTATCCACACACCAAACAAAGGAGAACAGAAACAGAATTGGGGTGGGATTAGGTCCGGCCGATTATATACAGGTAGCCAAAAAAAAAAAGACGGTTCATTCATCAACATCGTAAAAAAAAAAAAAAGCAAATCGCAGGATATCTCATGGGTCATAAAACCGAAAAATTTAAAGTAGTACTGCGCCCCGACCAAAAAAAGAAAAGGAAATGGAAAAGGAAAAGAAATAGGAAAAAGGAAACACCAAACTTTACAGAGAAGACCTACTATGCCCGCAAAGAAAGCAATCTCTCAAAACCTCCAATCGTAAGCATCCAGCATCCATAACATCGCCGGATCACAGCTTCCAACCCCCTCCACCTCACCGTTGGCATCATCTCTGGCATTATTCAGCGCAAGGTCCCCGAACCCGACCACTGGTGAGCTGGTATCGTCCATAACCTGATCGTGAAGAATTCTAGCAGCGTGGTCTGGAATGATGCCTCTACTGGTGTCGTTGTGTTGTAATGATGCAAACTTCTGGTTTATGGTGTCGCGTGTGTGCTGAAGTTGGATGTACGGTGACGGAATGTCGCACATTCTAGTAGCCTCGTTTCTATTGGCAAACACTTGTTCTTGCGGGGTAGCGGGACTGTTCATGACATTGTTAGGCTGCTGCTGCTTGTGGGTTGAAGGTGTAAGAGGAGAGACAGGCGAGTTTGTTCTCTGAATAGCCTCTTCATTTCTCAGTAGGTCGCCCCGCTGGGCCTGTTGTTTTTCATCAGAAGCAATCTTCCTTGGGTCAGGGCGTTGTTTTGGTGAAGGTGCAGTAGCTAGGGCACTTTGCTTTTTTCGGACAACAGCCTCAGTCGCCTTCCGGGTGGTTTCCTCAGTCCTTTTTTGCTCCTTTGGGCTGTTCTTTGCTGTTGTCTTTTGTTTACGAGGGGCCTGATCATAGTCTGCATTGTTGATGTTGATGTTATTGTTGTTGTGTGGGTGCGCGGAAGCGCCGGGATGAGGGGTGCTCGATTGGTTGCACACAGAATCAACACCCCCGCAGGACAAGGGATACTCGGATTTGAACTTCAAAGCCTGAAATTCGCGAAATAACCCTCGAACAACTCTGGGAACTTGCTCTTGGAAGTATTCTATAAATTCATTCAATTCTTCATTCAAGTGAGCCTCAAACATGTCGCTGCAGTAGGCTCCAAGAAGTGGTGATGACTCAAGTTTTATCGTTGGAGGTGTTGGTGGTGTGATATTGCTCTGCCAAACTTCTTGAACTCAGTCCTCTGTTTTTTGTGTGGGTGGGGGAAGGGAAGGAGGGGAAGAGGGGAGGGGGGAAGTTTGGGTGGTGGGTTCCTTACTGGGTGATGGTATATCGCTCTCAGCACAGCCAAACAGTATCTGGTAGATGTGTTGCCAGTTCAAGTTCCTCCGCTCGAGTGCCTTCGCTTTCTTCAGGACGTCGCTCTCTACTAGGGAGGCGGTCTTTGCTTTCTGGCATTCTCCGTCTCGTAAATGGATGTTGATCTGACCGTTGTCGCCAGCGCGGTACACGCTGCATCGTGGGCATTGGATAGGCTTCAGATGCGACCTCTTGATGTGTTCCCTTCAATTGGTGAGTGGGGTTAGCAAATCTACGTAAAGTTTGAAACAACACTCGAGAACGACATACTTGACTCGGTGGATGTCCTTCTTATTCCACTCGGCACAACTCGAGTGTTTTACCGGATCGTTCTTGTAGTATGGGCACGCAAACGAGCGACCGGACGATGAGTCGGGAGTGCTGGTTTGTGGCCCCTTTCTCTTCTTTCGTGGATGCTCTGGATACATTTCCCCGGCATCCAAAAAGCCTCCTACTCCTGCTCCAACTCCTGTTCCTCCTCCTCCCCCTCCTCTTGCCGATAAAGCGAGGTATCTCGACGTAAGGCTCATTTTTCGCTTCCCACGCCCACCATTGACGACTACAGGCGAGGCACGGACGCTAAAGTCGGGTGAAAAGGCAAAGTTTGGCGGCGAGTCGTCCTCATAAGAGCTTTCGTCTGAGTCTGAATTCATCTCTGGGTTTTTTTTGGTTTTTTTGGTTTTTGTTCGGGTGATCTGTAGATATTGGGTTTCTGTCCTGTTCTATTCTGATCCGCTCTGTTCGGCAACCTTGCAACAAACAAGCATCGAAAGAGCAAGCAACTACCTATCTATGTATCTATTCGAACACCCCCCCCCCCCTTTGAGCCGCCACCGTGCTGACTACTACTACGAAGAGCGATGAAGGGGGATGGACGGATGGATGGGGTACTGTGCATGACATCGCATCATCTCTAGTTATTGGCTATGATTTGTTAGGTTGAAAGTGAAATTGGTTGCCAGAGCTGAGCAGAATTGGGTTTTATTGAATGCGTTGGCAACAACAACACATACGTGTTCCTACTTAGCAACGATGCATCTCAGTATGCTTTAGCTGTGTGTGGGGGGATGGATGCGTTCAAAGATGGATTGTATGCAGTAAAGTGTCTTGGGCAAAACTCTACTCTTGGTTCTAGTCCACCACACACCTGTGCATGTCATGTAAGTACCTACCACACAGCCCATTTTTAGGTCCGATCTAGGGCATTCTTTTCGTAGCCTCCCCACTGGTTCTGGCTGGCTGGCAGCCAATACAACCCACCACTTAATACATGAAACTGTAACTTCATACTTCATGGTACATACCATCGCCTCTTTCACACGGATTCACTAAAAATGAAAAGCAAATTGAAATCTCCCCCTCCCTCCCGTCATCACCACCATCACAACCCTACATACACCTACATGTAACGTCCCTCTTCCACATCTAAAAGTACCCGCTTTACAGCATCTATCATCTCATCCTTCGCACTTGGCTTCGCACATTAAAACCCGCCGCAACCCGCGACTACTACGCAACCCCTCCCCGCAACCCCGCCTTCCCGAGCCGAAACGTATCGGTCGGTTTTGAAACCAGGGGACTCGGTCGTTTCAGCATCATCATCACCACCATGATTCACAAAAGTCTCTGTTACATACATATATTATATGACGACGTTGCTGCTTTTGGGCGTCCGTCATTCCCCCCCCTTTCTCCGCTGCCGGCGCAGCAAATTCATGCATTGTGAACACTGCTGAGCTGCTGAAATTCAACTATCGCTTTGTTGTGTTGTTGGCTGGGAAGTGATCCCTGCAACACTGCTTTTCGTGTACCGCCTCGCGAGGCGGAGACATACGGAGTACAAGCAAAGAAGACTATGGATTCCGTGAATTCCTGTGCTTACTAAGTCAGCACTAACGAGGCATACCTGAGTTAGCAGCGGCAGCAGTAGCAGCAGCTCGTGTCAATTGCCCTGAGGGAAGTAACGCCGAAATCCTCAATCTTCACCTCCCCCCCCCCCCCCAAAGCTTATCGCGGCCGCCACCCTCCTCCTCCCCCCCCCCACAACCCCTCCCCTGCTATTCTACTCTCTATTGGTATCCAACCTACTACGGCCAATCTTGTTGAACCTGCACAGCATGGGTTATACCTACCCAAAGAGGCCTCTGTTGCAGTTTCTATAAACGAAAAGTTCCTCAAATGTGGTCGTACAGGATCAGAGTCGCCAAGCCTCCTGTTTCATGGGTCAGGGGGGTACCAAGGTCATAATATATCACTCGTGCTGATTGCTGGGATGTGAGTGATAGTCTGTGATATGGCAGGCTAATTGTAAGGTGCGGGGATCATCTAACCTGATCCAGACCCGGCCTACCTAGGTGGTCTAACCCATCCGTAATAGAATGGCGATGAATTGAGCCAGGTGGTGGGAATATTAATATTTTAGAGGTCTCTAGTTCAAACCAGCAACACCGGTATCACACATCTTATATATTGTATAAGACAGATAAAGCAGATCACATCATATATGGAACTTGCCCCCAACAGGCCTCTACTCGGTATTTAGCTCGGGTTTGATTCGAGGGTTCTCTAAACGTGTTTGCAGTGGTTTTCTGGTCTATCATTCGTAGACGAAGCGGGTGCCGCAGGAACTCCCCATCTTAAGTGATTTTTTCTCCACGTATAGCTTTCGAAAGATTCAGTTGAATTTGTCTGATAAATTGTGTAATTGACCGGTAAGATACCGACTATTAATACTAGACACGCTTTTAGCCATAGCCGAAGAGGGTCAGAACCCCTATGGTGGATATCTGGATACGCTGGAGCACCCGGTATCTTCCCCGCCTCTATATCACCGAAGGTATATCATTTTCCACGTAACGGAGGATATTGGTCGACGCCCCATGACATGTCCAACATATTTACACCCTTGCTTTATAATTAACGGTCTTCTCGGGATAGCGGGCTTTTAGTACCATAGTCGAAGGCCCCAGGAAACTTAAACTGTTAATAAAGGTGTATGTAGTGGGAAGGAGACTGTAGAAGAAAATAGAGGTCAGCCAGTATGGGTTTCAAATAACCCCAGGCCTGTCCCCGGAAGGTCTCCCATAATATAAAGTAATAGTAATATAGTTAAATAGCGTCCCACCTGATTCTCGTTCCCCCTTTGTGCTGATATTTCTTCCGCCCAACTTTCGTAAGTCTCCATTTGGATGCGCTCTAGTTTATTTTTAAACTACCACCCCTAGAGCTGACTGCCCCCCCCCCCCCCCAAACTCCTTGTGACCTTCGAAGCTCGGGTCATGTTGTAGCTATCCAAGCAGGTATTATATCTTATACCCCATGATAGAGATTCCCAGTTTATTGAGGGCCCGTTCGGACAACCTTAGATTATTTCTTTGGATTATTGGGCAGATTGGATTATCAGAAAATGAAAATGATAATCACGATAATCATAACCAGTGGATAACCTACATGTCTAGATAGCGTGGAAATAGGATTAGGCTTTCAGTTGTGTGGGGATAATTACCTCCGGAGGTGACTACTTCCTTGGCGGGTTACTGGGGTAATCAGGAGCCCCAAATGTTGGATTATTCAATTGCACAAACAGTCTATATTATTGTGATAATCCAGAAGTCGATAATCTATCAGATTATCGCCAATAATCTAGATTATTGGGTTGTCCGAACGGGCCCTAAAGTTTATAATTTACTACGTTTACTGAACAATCTAAATGGGCCCCAACAAGCCTCCTTGTCCTGCCCCAACGCACCATCGAGCCATAAATCGAACAGCTAGCGTAGCTCTTTTCTCCGGGGCATAGCCTGTCTCTTTTAGTGTGGGATAAATGGACCTGGGCTGTGTTTAAGAGCATGTACCGAGTGATAGAACATGACGGGAATTCCCTACCAAGCATGCCGGGTCAGTAATGGATAGAAGCACTGTTTTCGATCGGTATATATAGCAGTTGGCTTGGCTGCAGCTCCTTTTTGTGTATGGTTTACACTGGTCATTTGGGGATATTGACGGGACGGTTCCTGAACACCACATCTTCCTGTAACCCAAGAGTCTCTCTCCCTTCGATTGAGGAGTAGGTGAGCCTGGTAACCCTTCGGTTGTTTTTAACCTCTGAATTAATAGAACCCTATCATATAATCCGGTCTTATCCCCGTACCAAAGGTCACAACATTTCCTGTTATAATTGCATAAATGTACGATGTAGAAATAAATAATCTCCCGTTACTTTACTTCATTATATACCTACAAAAGAAACTAGCATCGAACCTTCACCATGGGCCATTGGAGGGGAGTTCCACAACAGGGCCTACAAACAGCTACCCGATGTTAACAAACCAAAAGACGCCGGTGTAGGGTGTTTCCCTGGTGAATAAGGTAGTGAACAAGATTTGTAAAATTCTTATGAGATACGTCTTTCCTCAAAGAATATATTGCTTTATTTTATACACCCCCATCCTAGTAGAAATAAATGCGGGTATTGTGTTTATGTCAACCTCCTACAAATCTTGTGTATTAAAAGTCAGGGTCAGAATTCGATTTAATAATAGTGATGGTGGTGACAGTGATGGTGTGGGTGTTGGCGGTTAATATGATGGCCATGGTGGATTATAGCTCTTGACCATTGTGGTGCCAATCAAGCATTGAATGTGTAACACCCCCAGTGGTATTCCAAACACACTGTAAAGCGCCTGTAATAAATACCCTATAATTCGAGCGCTGAATAATGTTTGATGGGGGATAACCCTGTGAGTACTTGTATTATAAGCAAGAGGGCCCAGGGTTATTTTACTTGCCAGCTCTATCACGCTGGGAGAGGCGTCAGCGGATCGTATGCGTTACTTAGTACGTTTCCCAGGGAAACACAATGCCCCCCCCCCCCAGAGAAAGACAACTGATACTTTCCCAACCTGCTGGGCTTTGTGTGTACAAACGTTCTGAGGAATCATTTGGCCATCTCCCAAGGTAGTGGGGCTTCTCCTGGCGACTTCCCCATTGTTTGAGAGGGTGAGGCAAGAGGGGGAAAGGGTCAATTCGAAATTGGAAAGGAGGGAGGGAGGGATTTCATCCCTTCAGGTGTAGAGTAGCTCACTAGGACGGTTAACTGAATACATTTAGATACCTGTGTGAAGTACGTGTATACGTGGCTTAACATAGAAGCGGATGTTGGAGTGTGACCGGGGTACATGATGTTGAAGTAGTGGAGCCTAGCGCCTAAGAAGTTGCCGTTCAATGAGAGGACACAGGGTTGCCTCGAGGCCGTTCGCCTATCGCTGGCTTTTCTCGGCCTGACCTCGAGAATCAAATCCTTGGAAACCTTGAGACACCTATCTCGTGTCCTCGAGGTATCCGAGTCTCGGCCCTATATATAAGCTCTTGGTCTCGCCTGCCCTGGAGCGAAGCTACAGAACCGCTCGGCTTCGTGGGCCACACTGGACTACAGTACCAGAAATGGGCAGAAATTGACTACCGTATTCCAGCATTACGCTAAGAATATGGTATTGATGCGGTATCGATATGGTATTCTACTTATGATGCTGGTTTAAACCGGTATCATTGACTCAATACCGTAGCCCCACGGCTACATTTTTACTCCCATTTCTGAGACTGGTTTTTACTAGTGTATGATATACCTTATGACGCCTTCCCCGAAATCTTGATTTTCACCACCATATATCTCCCGATTCCAGGAGTCGGTTCGTGCTTGATATACTACCTCATGATACAAATATTGGAGGAGTGGCAGGGGATAAATGCACCCCATTCCCACTTCTTCTGTTTGGGGACATTTCTGTCTGTCTTGAACCGGTGCCGATCTATGGGTAACATTCGTGGATGGGTCGGGGCCTTACCGCAGCTAATGTACCGCCCTAAAATGTTCCGATTACCACCGTACGTACGCGTGGTATGCAGAAAAAATGTCTCCCCCAGAAGCCCCAGTTTGTTCAATTATATCTTCAGCGGCTCGAGCTCATGAGAGTATCCTCTACAATAAACTTGCGACGAAATTATCTTGCAACCGCCTTGGTATGTCACAGATTTTCGAGGACCTAATAACTACATAAACTAAACCTAAGACCGCAGCACCTGGAAAGAGCACGGATATGAATATACATAGAGAATGAACTATGAGCTAATCATAAAGGGGCTGAAATTCATTCTTAGGTTCTTATCTGTTCAGGTGTTTCGATACAATAGCGGCCCCCAGTTGTTTCCCTCCAAACAAAAATTATGATGCTTTATACAGCGAGAAATAATTGTTAGACATTTAAACAATTGCAACGGTACTTGGCGGTTGTAATATTGAAGAACAATGCGGAATATATCTGTTTTGAAAAATTGCTGGTTTCACACATGGTGGCCGACCAATTGAGTAGATACGTACTTTACGTATCCCTTAGACTGTCAGCGCTGACCCCCCTATATTAGAGGAATTAAGTTTGTATGGAAGATCTCTTATTTGGTGAGGGGATCTGTTAGTAAAGCCACACAAAATCTAGGGGGGTCAGCATTTTATTGACAGACTAAGAGATACTGTAGCTACTCGTATCTATTGGTCAGACCTGAAGTTTCGCTTAAATACTAGCCTGAAGAACTTGTTTAAGCACTCTAAAAATATAGGGTTGCGTAAATAATTATAGTATAAAACTAGTTTACGTACGCCACTGCTATTTAATTTATACATACCCTCACCACGCCTACTTTGCTTGCAATTGGAAAGAGCGCTGGATGGCCATCAGAGCGCGCCACAGAAACAATTCGGTGGTGGCTCAAATTTTAAACGGGTCCGCGGAAATACCTAGATAGATATCGGACTCCCGGTTTTACCCAGAATGCGAATTAAGAACTAACAACGCACGGACGTTCACAGACTATCACTCGAAATCCCCCACGCTAGCCAGCTACGTGGCATGCTAGAGAAGAATGGAATGCAGTAGCCAATAACAATCGGCTTTTTTTCGTACGAGTCAATGCCACTCTTCTCCCTCGATCCCGGCCGACACCGTGCTGCTTAAGTAATCCCCGCCAACGCCATGAGGTCGAAATAACCTTTTTTTTTTCTTCTGCAGATCTCCCCACCGCTCAGACTCCGAGACTTCCTCCCAAAAGAAAGTGCAGTATTGTCTTGTCTTATCGTTGCCCTGCTGGCTGATTGTCTTGCGAGTCATCCTTATCTTATCCTTATCGAGAGCACCTACCATCGTAGTCTTTAGAGTTTCGTAACCCTGCCAGGTGCCGTCAGAGCAGGTTTCAGGATACTTAACCTCGCGAAAATTGCACCCGACTGACAATTGTCAGATTACATGGGTTAGGGTTGCGTGGCACTTTAGAAATCCGATAACCAGGCCCTGCTTTTTCTTTTTTTTTTTTCATATATATTTTTTTGCCTTGCGCTGTATTTCTCTGGCCTCAAGTACTTCCTATACGCGCGGGTCAATCCCAGCAGACTATGCATGCGTGTGACCTTGCGGGATGGCCATGGGATGGCCATGGGGGGAGGTAGGGATACTTGTATCTACATGTATCTAGGCTGGGGGATGCGGACCGGTGTAACCTAATAATACACTTCTATCTGGGGAGATATACTTTGCAGATTTTACTCAAGATTTTACTTAGGTCTAGCTGTGGCAAACGATAATGATTTCGAGGAGCGTGTCGTGTGATAAATCACGTTGAGAGAATGTGAGTCCTCTAAAACGTAACCACCACCGCTATATATGGGGTTCCCATTCCAATCTACCCCCATCTCACGCCCATCGGACTGTACCACGAGATCGAGTAAAAAGCTCGTGGTATAATTAATATATCCTTACTCTCCATGCGCTCAGGAACAAGCGACTGCACTCATTTCAAAATCCCCGCAAAACTTATGTAGATATATTACCCTCGGTTCAGTGACCCGGACCCCAAGTAGTACCTTCCAAATTCCTAGAGAATGTAGGTAGCACAAGACCAGTTATCCCTCGAGTAACATTAAGGTCCTGGTCCTTTCGCTAGAGGAGTGCCAGGATTTCCCCGAAATCACTCGAAGCCCCTTTGTGAACCCCCTGTTACCCCGCTTTGTAGGTCAAATGAAAGGCTTAAGATGGGTGGGGTTATTGCGAGTCAGAATCATCCAACTATTGGCACATAAATACTTGTACATGAGCGAGTAGAAGTCTGCTCTGTGGGATCCATGGAGGCGGCAATAATCCCCCTTAATGGCTCATCTTATATGACATATTTGGTGTGGTGGTAGTGGGCTGTAGCAGATCTCCTGTTACGCAAGTGAGTGAGTGGCTTGTGGGTAGGCGTTGGGATCATCAATCTGACGTCTCCAGCATCCATCTATCGGGTTCTTCTCTTGGCATCGTCCACTCTGACCAGAGGATTTGGTTTAATTTCCCAATATCTAGATACCACAGAATAGGGTAGAAATCTCCCGGAAACCCATCCCACTGCAGCAGCGCTTTACCGCGCTGCGTTTATTAAACCTCCCTGTTCCAGTCTATCGGGTTCTTTCCATCCTCTAGCCGCCGCATTCCCGCAGCACCGCCAACAGCCACAACTTGAAAGCAAGGTCGGGTTTGCGGGGTGATTATCCCGGTGCGGTGTAATGGGTTGTAGCGTATGAAAATTTTGTTGGGGGGAAGGGGGCGTGAGGGGCTGGCAGGGGTAGAAAACACGCTTTCGCAGTGTATGTACCAATTTCTAAAGGCCTCCGAAATTGATGGTTGTATGGCTTGGTACTTGTATTTGTCGGATTGCGCGTTTATATTTATGTACATGTATGAGCAGATGGACATTGCTAAATATGCCGGAGCGGCGCTGTGGAGTAGAGTGTGTATGCAGGTTCGTCGGTGTACCTGGAATCGCATGCGGAGTAGCATTCCCTCTATACCTCCCATCCCTCCCCGCTGCTCATCCAGATGGTGAAGACTGTAGAGAGCGAGCTGAACCACCCCAGATTCATCGATAGCTTACCAATACTCCTCCCCACCCACATCGTCCGCCGGTAATCGGCTAAACTACGTCACATGTGGAATGGACAGTTTGTCCCTGTCCCTGGGTGGAACCCACGCTAGAAGGTTGTGAAGAACCACTATGCACGGATAATCCCTGAAACTGGTATGGTTGGTGTGGGTGAGTGAGGTCGCATCGGAGGATCAGGTGGGTTGTTGTTGGTGAGAAATAAAATAAAGGCCTTATTGTATAGTGTATGACACTTGGGGCGTTAAAAGTATGCGCGTAGGAGTGCTTTAGTTGAGGGCAAGGAGCGGCGTTTATCAATGGAGTTGTCAGCCGTAGACGCCCCCCACAAAAAAAAAAAACAGGCAGAATAGGATAAACAACCAAAAGCCACCTATTTTCTCTCTCCCATTAATGCTTGGTGGTGGTGATATGATAGGCAAGGAAGGTGTTGTGTGGTAGGTTGAAAAAAGCGAAGGGGGGATCCATTTAAATCCACCCGCAGCACACGTGTGTGTAACAGACCCTGGAACCGGGGAGGTCCCTAGACCGTGCCTCCTGCTAGACCGTCACTGTTGACACCGTACTCTAGGTACATACACTTAGGTACATACATGTAGGTACTCTACCTACGTTGAAGTGAAAGGGGGGGTTTTTTTCCTGTCAACCCCACGCGAGTGTTATTCCTCCGCAAACCCAGATGGCCTAGTAACGGTACGTTTTAGGCTGATCCACAAAGTTTAGTATGAGGGACTGGTAGACAGACCTAAGCCCTGAAGCAAAAGATGCGTAACCATTTTTTTTTTTTTTTTTACAGGGTGTGGATGTTGTGGAGGAGAGGATCAAGAGGAGAAGGGGCGGAGTTCCGAGCGAACAGCGGGGGTCTCTCCACCCCGGATCCCATGAAAACTTCGATCCTCTACCCTGGGGGCCGGTTCTCCTCCTCTTTCTTCTGTGGTAGTCGGTAACTATGGGGTCGTGAGTATGGGGAAATGCTAATTATGGGCTATGGTACCCCCCAAAACCGTTGATACTGTTCATAGGAGGTACGTATGTAAATAACTCAATTTACTCAGAAAACTACATGCAGTGTGTAGTACATACATGTTTCTCAGAGCCGCTTCGTAGGTAAATATACGGGACTACTGGTAATCAGAATCAGGGACAGCCGTCATTTGGCTTACACTTACATACATACATACATGTATGTATGTATGGGTAGGCCAAGGAAGAGCCAAGCAGGAAGGCAGGTCATCCGGGGGTGGGATGAAGAAGGCGACGGATCAGGGTCATGGCGATGGTGATAGTGGTGATACATTCGGTGGTGTTGTGACTGAGTAAGAAGGTATTGGGGGTACACTCGGGGGCAATTGGGGAGCAATTATAGCTTTGGTATCGTCAATTGATAAAACACGCCTTCGTATGCCCCGGATAGTAGCCGGCGAGAAGTTCATGGCTGGTTTGACGGTACACACGGGTGTACATCACCGGCGAAAACAGACTCGGTACATCCGAATCCACCGACTCTGTCTTCCCCTAGTAAGGGCGTCCTCCTCCCCTCCTCCTCCTCCTCCTCCTCCTCCTTCCTCCCCACAATACACGTCCACCCATCACCTAACCGCCTCCTCACACCCTCACATCAATACATCACCGCCCGTACATATACACACTTGTACGCACCTCAATAAACCCCCCAGCCTTATCAAACAGCTACTTATTTTATTCTCTCTGTAACGAAAATCACATATCCCATTGGGAACCTCTGATAATAAAACATTACCTGTCATCCCTTGAGACAAACCAGACCGTAGATAGATTGCCAATAACCTACTACTCACGGACTTGCGGTTGTCCGACCTTCCTAACTGCTGCCGCCCCCACTCCCCCCCTCCACTCGTTCCTTTCCTACCAAACCTTCGCCTAAACGTTGCCCGCGCAAGGCATCAAAATCAAGGACTCCTACACCACCACCCTACTTGCACAACACCAACGTACTCAGCGAACAGCCACCACTCCTCTCCATTCCAAGACCTACTCTTTTTTCCTTGCCTTCCCACTCCAGTCTTAAACCCCTACCTAAGCCTTGAGAAACAGAACCAGACATAAAAAGAGGAAACCAAGACAAAGCATAGTGGGACAGACAGCCTTTCTTGAACACACTTCCATCAAACAACCTTCGGTACACGAGAACCACCCCCGAATAACCTACCCTCCTAGGTAGCCAGACGGCACTACTTGCCGCTGAAGATGTTGAGCTCCTTTAAGAACCTCTCGTGGATGGAGCGCGCGGTTAGTTTAACTCCTCCTTCGACCCGCTTTCTCGCTACGTGCTTCAACCACTGCTACCATCACTCTTCTTCCCCTTCCTCGGTCTCTCATCCTCCTTTAATTCCTCCTCCTCCATACCCGTATCACGCCTACCATGATTTCTCTTCTGGTTCCTATCGATCACATCTGTATCCCATAATGAGGATGAATTGTAAGGCTTGATGGAGCTCAGAAAGAAGGTTGTGAGGCTGATGGAGGTTGTGGGGGAAGGGAGGAAACGGCAGGCCTTCGTCACCGCGCGCAGAAATTACAATGTGCTGACACGCCCCTTGATGTGCGCCTGCAGAGTTCACACCAACCCGCGTTGAATTCGCCCACAAAGCAGAAAGCTGAGCCTCCACCAACCGGGTTACAAGCATTAATAGAAGATGGACCCCCTAGAATGAATGGTAGCGACAAGTTCTTTGGGATGGAGAATGTAGTTGGCGTACGCCCCACATCCAATATGTGAAGAGAAGATCTCCCGGCTAACACGCTTCACTTCTGTCGCAGTTCGGAAACACTTGGTATGGGACAATCAATAACTCTTCCCGAAAATTCCATTTCTGAGAGTCCGCTGGGGTTGCTTTTCTTAACTAATACGATCACAGCTATTGCAACTCAATTCTACAGTGTTTATACTACTCGAAACCTTTCCGAGAAAGCGTTGTCAATTTTCCCCACAGATCTCAGCTTCCTGGTCAACCCAATGGAAGCATATCCAGGGGACATAACGCACGGCAACTCGCGAGGGTTAGCACTGAGCCTGCGTTGTCAACCCCGGCTTCCCCAACCGGACTTCTCCGGAATAACATACCAAAGCCTACCGCGGGAGGTAAAGAGGATTTGAAAAGGCAGAAGCATCTACCGCTAGCAGCTAGTTTGACCAATAACCCAATGGGGGTAGGCGAAAACAAGGATACACCAGAAGCGAAAAAGAAACAAGCCTTGTTGACCGGTCCAGTATTGAACGTTGATCAATCAAATAATGCTGCATACGGTATGGAGGAAAACTTATTTTCGGGACTGAAGGATATTTTTGAGGCCATCATGGGGCATGAGTCGCGGACAGGGGTTGTCAATCCTGCGAAGTTTTTAGAGATTCTAAGAAAGAAAAATGATATGTTCAGCGGTCAGCAACACCAGGACGCTCACGAGTTCCTTAATTTTGTCTTGAACCAGGTCATTGAGAACGTTGACGACTACCAGAAGAAGAATGGATTAAGGAATGGAAGCCTAGCGGCGCCTCAATCGCAGTCGTCCGGCTCTTTGACACCTGTAAATTCGTCTTCCGCAGCTTCAACGGCTTCCATGACCTCCGCCTCAGCTGCTGGTTGGATTCATGAACTATTTGAAGGTCTCATCAGCTCCGAAACTAAATGTCTCACTTGCGAGAATGTATCACGGCGAAACGAACCGTTCCTCGATCTGTCAATCGATCTAGAGAAGAACTCGTCAGTAACATCGTGCCTGCGACAATTTTCCGCATCGGAAATGTTGTGCGAGCGCAATAAGTTTCACTGTGACACTTGTGGTGGGCTACAAGAAGCTGAGAAGCGAATGAAGATCAAGCGGCTCCCAAAGGTTCTTGCATTGCACTTGAAGCGGTTCAAATATATGGAAACCTCACAACGATTCGAGAAACTGCACTATCGAGTGGTGTACCCCTATCACCTGAGGTTATTCAACACGACAGACGATGCAGAAGATCAAGATAGGTTGTACGAGCTATATGCCGTGGTGGTGCACATTGGCGGTGGTCCGTATCATGGTCATTATGTAGCAATAGTCAAGACTGAAGACAAGGGCTGGTTGCTGTTCGATGATGAGCTTGTCGAGCCTGTGGACAAAGCCTACGTTAGAAACTTCTTTGGTGAGCGTCCTGGCATGGCATGTGCGTATGTCTTGTTTTATCAGGAGACAACCCTGGAGGCGGTCCAAAGGGAGATGTGGGCAGAACAACAACAGGAAGAGGAAGCTGCACGGGCAGCGGCCGAGGCAGCAAAGGCCGATTTATTAAAGTCCAAATCACCGGTCGTAGGTACCCATTTGAACGGTCATGCTAGCAGAGGGTCGATTAGCGGGGAACTGAAGGATAACCATCTACCTCCTTTGAGCCCTCCGAACCCTTCCGCGGTGAACACAGAGGCCCCTGCTGATCACAGGCGGAGGTCTGTCGTTGATTCACACGATCAACTCTCTCCTGCCCCTGGCCTCATTAAGCCTAAGAAAAGAGAGAAGGAGAAGCGGGAGGAGAAGGCAGAAAAGAAGGACAAAGGAGAAACTAGCTATCATGGTGGTATGAATCGATTCCGTTCGACTAGCAAAAGCCTCCGCGGGCCACCAAAGTGGCTAGGAGGTGATGGCAAGGGGAAGAAAGACCGGGAACGGAATGCATCTTTCTCCCACGAGAATGGAGATATGCCCCTCTTACCAACCACCCCAACATTCCCCAACGCACCAGTACCAATCTTATCTCCATCGCTCCCACCAACGAACGAATATCGCGAACTAAACGGGACGAACGGAGGTCTAAATAAGCTAAGAGAATCAGAAAGAGAGCAGTTAAAGGAACTCGACAGAGAGGTACCCAAAAATGGGCACGCCGAAAAAGAAGAAAAAGATAAGAAGAAAAAGGAAAAACATCGAACTAGCTTCTTTGGCTTACGGAAGAAAGCATCGATTGCGTTGAATGTGGGCGCACACGATTGATTTGGTTTTATATAATCAATCAAGTATAGGGGTGTTTCTTTTTTCCTGCTCGTGTTTCCCTCCATTCTTTTCTTTCCTTTTGAGGTGCTGTTTAGGCATATCGCCTGCATGTACTGGCGTAATTCTTGTGTCAAGGGGTTTGTGTCTTTGGTTTATTTTCGCATTATTTCGCCGGAAAATACCTTCTTTCGTATCAATTTCTTAAAGTTGCGCACGTCATAACCGAAACTGCTTTCCCTTAGAACAGTTAGCATATTCATTTATTTCTGCCTTCCCCCTCTTGAAGTGTAAATCTTGACCACTCCTGCCGCTATCCGCTTCGTTATAGTATTGATAGTTGTCTCTTTTTTTTGTTCTCGTTTTTTTTTCTTTTTTTGCATTATGGCGTTCGTTGGGGTATTGGTGGCAAGATATAAGATGAAAACCATAGCCAGCACATATGCTTGGCTTATGTACTTGAGTTGGCAAAAAATGATGCTGCGGGGGAGAACTAAAGGGATGGAATTGTTAAATAAGGTGCCTATGAATTTTTATTCGTGAAGAAATACATGGCATTAGCCGACAATTGCGGGGGCTTCAGGTCAGGGCGGATCTTACAGCTCCGGCCAGGCATCATCGGGAGATAGTGAATCCGAGCTCCGGGACCACAGGATCGATAAGGTTCATGTGTATGTATGTATTTATGTAGATTAAACTATACGCAGTGCAATATTGAGTGGTGTCGCCTTTCGTGCGTTATATATAAAGGCATGTGCTGGATTGTCCTGTTTTACGCAAAAGTTATCAAAAGACGGTTACCAGCAGCGGGTCCGAGGATAGTTTTACAATAAACGCCGATTTTCCTGTAGATTCTGGTGATGAATTTAGGTTGCTATTATTGTGGTTTCTGTGGGTATAGAATACGATCACATGTTCCTTGGATTGGTCGGGGTATGTTCGTATCGGGTTCCTTATATGCCGATTCGTCTGATCGAAGAGGTGCAGGTGCATGTATGTGGTGTGCCTAATATATGTATTTAGGTATGGTTAGGGCGATGACAGGTGATAAAGATTCGCAGTATACCCTAAAGAATTATCCCACAAGTCCTCACTATCATACACGTATGATTGGCAGCCCATGATGGTAACGACAGTGTGATACCAAGTTGAAGTCTAGTGGGGAGGGGGGGGGGGCGACGAGTGACGTTGCATGACCTTGTTTGAGGTGTAAAGAAGAGAGAAGTAGGATTGAGGATTGAGCGAGGGGAGGGGAGGGGACATTGATAAAGTGGGTGTTCCCCCCACTATGGTGGGGCATGGAGATTTTCCTATGGGGTATAAGTAGATATGTATTTAATTCTGCATCCCGTACCTTATCATCATCCATCTTCAGTTAAAAGGCCGGCCGGCCGGCAAGGGTGTTGATTTTGCCTACAGGCACAGGCTCAAAAGGTTCCAACACCCTGGCCCTAGATACCTACCTTACCGAACAGTCACCACTTTTGAGTATTTGGTAGATCTTCTGCTCGCTGCTCTTCATCTATGGCTAGATTGTTAGAGATCTCGTATGTCTGGATGAAATGGGGTAGATAGCGTGATGTGGGTGGTAAGTGGTTTCTCTGAAAGGGAAATGTAGCTAAGTTTGAAGAGTTTAGCGAGAAGTTAGTGTAGTAGACAATAGAGTGATCACCTATGATGCGCTCTCATGAGTGTACTGCCTTGCATTTACTCCAACTCCTTTCTGCTATCCTTCTTACAACCCCAAACATCCATCTCATCCCATATCTCAGTAATCTACTAAGCTACTGAATTAACCTTGACCGGCGATCATTTCATTTATATTACACCTAGTAATTCACAACGGGGATGCCTGCATCCAGAAGGCCCCGTCGATTCGCAGTTTTTTCTTGTCTACATTTCCATGTAGTAGTAGTGGCGAATACGAGTTATCTAGGCAGGTAGCTCGTGGGGTATACCGGAAACATCCAATCGCCCGAGGATAGCATAAAACTCACTCATATACATACTAAGTACGTATATACTTGCCACATTGGGAGATGGGATTAACTAGCAGTGGGGCGTCCGATCCCATGTTCATCCACGTACATGCAGCGCCTTTTAATTTCAGTCCCCTCATATCAGATGTTGTTAGAGTGAAAAATATCCAACATGAAAGCTAAGCGCGCAAAGCATGTTGGTGATGGTTGGTGACGAGGTATTAAAAACGTGTGGTGGACCGGTCAGCAAAGTGAGTCGGTAGGTTGGTTATTATGTAAGGAAAGACCGGCAAACGTCAGTCACTAGCCAAGCCATGCCATAATTGCTTTCCTCCCCCAATGTGCCAGATACTGTTATAGAAATAACGTGATAGACAACTTGATCTTTAAAAAGGAAGGGGGGGGGGGACTCATTTGATCAATTGATCTGCTCTACATGTTAAAAAAATGGTGTTTCATATCGATATGTAATACCATGGCTTACGGGATCTATGACATTGATATTTTATAGATTTTAAGATGACCTTGAAGTTGGAATTTGCAAATTTGAGACTATTATAACCTATTTCGGTAAAGGCCGGGCTGCCACGGGGCCTTATATACATGTATGCACAATTCCAGCTAACATATGACTTCAGTACTACGAGTAACGCAGTTTCAAAATTAATTATTAACTGGTTGAAGACATTGTGGTTCCCGGTGATACGTTGAACACCTAGTCTTGCTTCCCTTGAATGTGTTTCTCGATTTCTTCATAATTTCATAACCCTGTTATTCTCATCACTGAGCAGTGCTAATTGATATTAGTTGAAAACCCACTTGCTTCACCATACCCAATACTTATGGCTATCTTCACCACCTACTTCTTTTTCAGTCAGCATGGTTCCTTTATACGCCGTCTTTCCCAACCGTCTTAATCCCGTTATGATGTTGATCGTATTGTGGGATACTTCCAAGTAGGCTCAGCATATATGTAAGCATAGAAATGTACCGTTTAGCTGAGGGGTTTGCGCTCTCGATTCTCGGGAAACAAATTAATCCTTCTAGCCAAGAAACGAGTGCTCAACATGCACATGCACGTAGGTACATTCATCCCTTCTATTTTTTCTTCGCCGGAGCTTTAAACTGTTCCGTTTAGACACATAAAACACATTTTACGGATAACCACTGCGGTGAATGTTATTCCGACGGGAAGGTGTATTAATGCCACATATATTGACACAGTGCATAATGGTAATGATGTCAGTACAAAACAGTACACTTAATTATAGCCGGCTTTCTATCAATGCCTAATCTAACTGCATTAAAACAGTGACCGAATTACCTTTGTGTCTACAAATGATACCCTAAACTTTAAACGGGGATGTCTTCGATTATGACCAAGAATTCAATTCGCACATCAATCAGTTATAAAAAACCAAGTTTCCTCCTTCATCAGATCTTCCATATCATTATATGTATCCATCTCGCTCATATTGCCATGCATGGCTTTATTAAACTTTATATTTCCGCCGTCCTTCTTCTCCTCGTCGTTTTCAGCACCAGTTGCCAAACGGCCTCGGCATCAAGTACGTCCCTCTCCCCTCCCCTCTTCAGAAAAACTACAGGCCACATTGTTAACCTGCTTGTCTGTAATAGTCAGAAAAGACGCCGCTACTAGAACGGCAGACCCCCCTAAAGCAAATACAAGAGCCCCCTTCAGGACTGCGGATGATGTTGAACGCTGCCCCCGTCCCTTTAACTTATCTTGCTACTACCAGCCCGTCACTCGCACCTCGCACTGCGAATGCACTTACCCCACCAGGGCCGACTCTACAATTATGCACAAAGAAGGAATAACTAAGCACTGCAATGCTGATATGTCTAAATGTGCCTACCTCTATGAGACTGGAAATGGATGTCGCAAGGACTGGAGGTTTAAATGTAGTAAAACTGATATGCCGGGATTTGATTGGGAGTGTTCATGTGAGGGATGGTCTAGCGAGAGTGAAGAATGCCCGATGGGATATAGGGGGGTGGATAGGTGGTGTTGGAGATTTTGGTATTATAAGTCGATGTTTGCGGAGACAGTGGAGCCGCTGAGAAGATATACTGAGTTTGGAAGTGGTGTAGGCCGTGAGAAGGGTGTGTGTTATCTTTCTTTTTTCCAACCCGCTTGAAAGGGAGAACTAATTGATACAAAGAAGGATGGAGTGATGTAGTTTGCTAATAAGATTTCGGCGTACGTAGTGCTCGTAGAACAAGACTGATTTCTTGTCGGTCCCTACACAAAATAAAATATATATTTTGCTCCGAGTTTGTGCGTGTTTACCGACATGATTAGAGGTCTTCTTACATATCGCCGTAAAATCTAGTGACGGACTTGTCTCGAGCCTAGATACATATATGACCTATGTGAGATACAAGCCTAACTAATTTTATGAACACGTTAATTTACTGAAGACTCGTGAAGACAAGTGGTTAAGATAGGATGTTTGTCTAGTTTTTTGAGGAGAAAGTACCTCTATAATACACTGACGATGAGACTCGTGGTAGAGTCCACACAGGTCTAGGCAGAGAGATAGTAGAGGTGATTCTAGTACTCCTTAACAAGAATCTTTCAATTGGCTATTGTTGGTTTACACTCGCTCTATCTTTCTGATTCCTGAAGGACTCATTCAATCAAGTTGTATCATAACCTATGTCCATTTCAAAGGACCCACTGATCGATCCGAGCATAAAAGCCGCTCTCAGGGCCCCAAGCATATACTCTAGTCTATGTATTCTTTGCACCTCGAAAAATCTTTCGGAACCTCGGAAGAGCCCTCCCATGGTCAGAAGCCCGAAATATCCAGATGTTACCTGTTTAACTTGCGTCACGGTTAAAAGGACTTGATTAAGTTTTCAAGTGCATATCGAGTGAGGGGTCATGAAGAGCCCAAACAGTGCTTACATGTATGCATACAAGCGAGAAAGAAGGGGGGGGGGGGTAAAGCACGTACCTACTGCCGCTCTAAATAATCCGTGCTCAAACGATAAATATATGCTCTTACTTAGAAGCCCATCGAGACACTATGTAATTTAAAACATCCCTTGCCCTGGTGTTTCCTTGTACCGAGCTGTGTGAAGGGGAAAATTAAAGACATTCGCGGGAGGAGAAAAAATTGTGCAAGCACCTAACTAAGGTGAATTGAATGAGACGGCTATCGGTCAGCCAGCTAGTCACGGACATTGTCCGTGGTTCTGTCTCGCGAGACGAGTCGGCAAATACATGATGATGCGAGACGACCTCGTATCGCATATGATGCTTAGCTAGAGAAGCAGTATCTAAAGTATTTATGTAGAGGTTCGACCTAAAAGTATCCAGCTGCCTTACCTAGAAGTATCAGCGCGGGCTTGTCTGCGGGTGCTATATTAAATGGTTGCAAAGGAGCTGAATAAATAAATAAAATATGCACATACCTGTTCATTTATATTCATGCACGGCAGAAGCTTATGTCGTCTCTACAAACCAAAAACAACAGCCGTTACATGATGATCGATACCATACATGTGTAGGGAACCCACAGGTGCAAAGAACCGGAAACGGCACATTGACGTGACCAGAACGAGATTTCGTATCCTCCGAGATCTACTCCATGAGTTGCAGGGAAGAGAATATCACTTCCTATTAAAACAATCTGCGTTGGCCTATGTTCAAATAATCGGCAATGGCACACGCGGGATCTCGGAACCAGGTTAGTGATGGCCCACTCATGATGGGATGAGCTAGAGTTCGCGTGCGGCACATACCGCTGAGCCTCAAAGGTCAACTCGCCAAGGTATGTGGACCCCCTTTTTGACACCACATTTCTTCGGTAGCTATGTACCAGATCGCCACCGTTGGAATTTGATGCAGCGAGTTGTGGTTCTGTTGCATTTACTCTACCTCTTAGGTGGGTGCCCTTACACGATTGAGCGCGAGCGCCAACACAGCAAAGGATCTATGCATGTGTTTGTTGTGGGGGTTATGCGGACTAATGTTCATAGCATGTCACTCGCATACATACATATATATGCGCAGTAATTGTTCTGTTAATGCCCGTAGTACTACAGGGGGAGTAGGATACAAAGGGAGCTCTGTCGGCGAGGCGTTCCTGGTCTAGTTATTTGGCAGCTACTCATGTAGCTACGGGCATGCATGCTCCCTGGCCGAAATTGCCCGCAAACCAAGAGAACTTTCCCAGTAGACTTCTCTGCCAAGTCAAGTCATAACTGGTTAGATCTTTAGGAGGAGCCAGGCCCACGGTGCTCTAATTATGTGCCCACTCTATGCAGTAGGGTTTGAATTCATCTATGGGAACATGGAAGGACTGACGGCTTTAGCGGTACGGCCTACAATGGGCAGGCCCATAGTTTCTAAGATTAGTTATCTTTATTAGTACCTAATACACGGAGGGAAGGTATAGCGCAAAGGATATAAATGTTTACCACTGCATGTACTTCCACGCTGATGGAGTTACGGGGTGGTCATGGATGTCCCCACACAAGGCCTGCAGATTGTGGGCGGAGCCGTTATTATTGATCTTGAAACGCGCCTCCAAAATTTCCAAAGAGCGGCCCTGATCTCGATGTCGTACAGCTAGGTCGACGGGACCATCAATAACAATAGACAGTTAAGGTTTTGGTCAAGCAACTGTTCGGGGGTTTCGTGGGTTCGAATCCCTAGAACAGATCAGCTTTACTCTGGGGCTCGGGATGGAGATGGGAGTGGGCCGCGGCACGACCGAGGAGGCCAAGGCCAAGATACATAAAGAAAGCCAAAGTTCGTTGCTTCCAAATGTGTAAGTCTATGCGGATCAAATCTAATGAGTCCTGTAATCTTCACTGTGGACAGTACGGCGGAGCGCACTCTGCCAACGATTCGTGGCAGAGAACTTGTGATATTTTGACCTTTCGACCTTTAGAATATTCTCTACCCATCAGAGTATTGTCATCGCTCCTGGACCCCTCCAGAGCTTAAGATGCTGACTTTGAAGGGTCCTGGGCCCTGGAACAAGGGTCCAAGATCTGGTAGGCTGTTGTCTTGGACAGCCAAGCTGTATTTTAGGTAGAGTACATAAGGTACCTTGCAGGAAGGGGTCAACATGGGTGGTCAACAACACCGCAGGCGCCAACAACGGAATCGGCAGCTAGTTATTCCAATTGGAGGTTCAGCCTACTACATCCTTGTTGCTGGGCTCATTTCCTTTTTGCCCCTGGTCGCAGCTTTTCAATTCCGAGCAGCCCGTTTTCTTCGCAAATACTGGGCGGTGTCGGCGAGCAGTAGGACTCAGACAGAAACGTCTGTCCCGTCTTGTCGAAATTGAATTTCGTTCTCAGTAGCAGCCAGCAGTGGGCAGGTCAGTGTGTGAAATGATTGACTTTCCCATCTTCGGATGGGATGACTATCAGGAACAGGAAAGTTCTCTGGGTTCATCCATCTCATTAGATTGATTATCCATGCAGCGTCAGCCTGCGACGACCCCGGGCGTTAGTTACTAAACTTTCAGATGAGGTCGACCCCCTTTTTGGTGGGGTGCGATTGGGCTGGGCTTGACTGGCACTTCCCTTAATATGCAGCCCGTTGACCACCATCTTCCCCTTCCTTTCTCTCTCTCTTCCACTACGCACAAGGCAACCTTAGTCTTCACGTACACAACCGCTTCACTCTTTTAGCGGGCATTCCTTTCTTTTGCGACTCACCAACTACAGCATTCCATATTATACCCAAAGTTTGTTCTTGATCAACGGTTAAAGAATTATTTATTTTCCCTCGATTGATTAGCTTCGTCATCATGAGATACAGTCTTGTTGCTATTGCGGCGACTGCCCTTCTAGGCAGCGTGTCTGCACGAGGACACGCCCACCGCCGCCACGCCCATGCCCATGCCGATCTGGCGCCCCGCGAGATTGTTCCTGAAGTCGTCCCTGACGAGTGTGCTTGCTCCACCTATGTCACCACATACCTGGTCCCGGTTACTCGTGAGTTTCCTCATATTTTTTTTTTAGATATGCGCATTGTCTTGCGAAGATCTTAGGATTGCGCACATAGTATCAATGGTTCATAAGTGTCTAACATGTATGTTTCAATAGCTACCCCTGAGCCAACTATCATCCCCGATGCCACCACTACTATCCAGTCAGTAAAGACCGTTGTCCCTATCGGCGAAGTTGATGCTACAAAGTCAATCCCCCCGGCCGAAGGTTCTGGTGTCCCTGGTTCTGGTGTTCCCGGTTCTGGTGAGGGTGCTGCTTCCTCAGACATTGCTGGTGTCCCTTCATCTGGCCCATCAACTGGTGTCCCCTCATCTGACCCATCAACTGGTGTCCCCTCATCTGACCCATCAACTGGTGTCCCAGCTATCGAAGTACCATCTACTGGTGTTCCTTCATCTGGCTCATCGACTGGTGTCCCAGCTGTTGGTGATTACACCACAACTATCTCAAGCACTATCACGCATACTGAGACCTCGACATCTTTTACCTACCTCACTACTCACTCGTCTGCTGTCGACGCAGTCTCGTCAGTCTCTGATGTTGCTTCAGTTCCTGCCACCACCCCGGCTGGACCTGTCCCAACCCCGGCAGGGCCTGTTCCCACCCAGCAGGTGACTACAATCGCTACTCCCGGTGTCTACACCATCCCGGCAACCACAGTGACCTTGACAAGCACTGAGGTTGTCTGTGTCCCTGAGACCACCTCGCTCCCCGCGGGTCAGCAGACCTACGGTGGTGTCACCACCATTGTTGAGACTTCAACTACCGTCGTCTGCCCGCTTGCCACTGTGGAGGTTGATGATGGTGTTACTACCAGCAAGATCTACACCACCACTTACATCTGTCCAACTGCTGGTACCTACACAATTGGTGCTACCACTACTGATGTCCCTGCACCGACCACCATCGAGTACCCAGTCCCAACCGCCTTCGCCCCTGGAACCTACGTCCAGCCTGAGATTACCACTACAATCACCGTCACTTCCCAGGTCGTTACCTGCCCGCTCTTTACTGTCGCTCCTACTTCTGATGCCACCAGTAGTGCTGTTGTCGCCATTCCCACCACCACCACTACTGCCCCTGCGGCCCCAACTTCTACCACCGGCTCGTCTACTGCCCCCGCTGACTCTATTGTTTCAAGCGTCTCGAGCGTTGTCGCCACTGTTATCCCCTCATCCTCCGTTTCTTCTGCTGCTCCTGCTGCCTCCTCCGCCGTTGGTGAGATTACTTCAAACGGTGGCCTCTGGGCTATTACTTACTCCCCATACGCCAACGGTGGTGGGTGCAAGACCGCTGACGAAGTCGAGACCGACGTTGCTTCAATTGCCTCCAAGGGATTCCAGAACATCCGCATTTACTCCACCGATTGCTCTGGTCTCGAGAATGTTGGTGGCTCTGCTGAGAAGCACGGCCTTGGATTGATCCTTGGCATATTCCTCAAGGCTGGCTGTGGCTCCACTGGCGCCGATCAGATTAAGGATATCATTGCCTGGGGCAAGTGGGATATGATTGTCTTGGTAGTTGTCGGTAACGAGTCTGTCTTCAATGGGTACTGCTCCGCCTCAGAATTGGCCACCTACATGACCACCGTCGCCTCCGAGCTTAAGACCGCTGGTTACACCGGTCCTGTCACTACCACTGAGCCTTTGAATATTCTCCAGTCATATGGTGCCTCAGACCTTTGCAAAGCTATGGACGTCGTTGGTGTTAACATCCACCCCTTCTTCAACGCTGGTACTGCTGCATCTGATGCTGGTACTTTCTTGAGCAGCCAGGTCGCTCTCACTGAGGGTAAGCCACATAATCCTACATTCCACTGATGAAAGAATATGTACTAACTAACTATACAGAGGTCTGCTCTGGAAAGAAGGCTTGGGTTCTTGAGTGCGGTTGGCCCTCATCTGGTGACGCCAACGGTCTCGCTGTCCCTGGTGTCGCTGAACAGGCCACTGCCGTCTCCGCCATGGTTTCCGCTCTTCCCGGACGTGTTGCATACTTCACCTTCACTGATGACTACTGGAAAGCACCTGGTGCCTACAATGTTGAGCAGCATTTCGGTCTTGCCCAACTCTTTGCTTCATAGATGGTGTAACGTACTTTTCTTACTATCATTTCCCTGGATATACTTTTGGAATGAATTTCTGGAAGTACCATCTAGATCTTGTCAATATCTAAGGAAAAATAAGTCTGTAAGAAGAACATTATGTTAATTTCACGGTCTTCATGTTCTCCTCATCGTGCACCCAGGGGGGGAGATAAGTGTATTTAAGTTCGCGTCTGGGTTCAGTTTGTGGTTTGGTTGGTTGGGAATTCCTTTTTTTCGGAGCGGTTTTTTTTTCTTTCCTAGAGTTTACATAATATCTTAAACTTCTCTTCTTGCAACCACTTAAGACAGTGCATCCACTTTTATGCTTGTGTTTGTGTGCATATGTGTGTTTATAGAGCGATGATGTGTTCGACGAAAGGATACCGTGTCATGGGTTGAGAAGGAATCCTTGGTGTAATATATATATTCAGTAAAAAGACCTCTTGAGAGGAAGATGAACCTACCTATCTGAATACTCCGTAAATTATTGCCTGACCTCAACAGTTTTTATGTCATCTGTTAAGTTTTTGATAGGACTAATGCAGAAGTAGGTTTCCCATGACCCGATAGTCTGATGACTTAAGAGAATCTTTTGTACCGGAATCTGTAATATTAGCCGAACACGGTAATAGTAGGTCACGGTTCCCTTGAATGGAGCTGTAGGTACAAGGTCTTTCTCGGGGTCCAGGGGTTACTCCATAACACCACTTCACTTGGTGTGCCCATTACCAGCTTAAGTTACATACTTCTCGTATCACAAGATTACGTGGCCCATCCTAGTTGTATGCCCGGGGTCATGTCCTTACCTTGACCAAGCTGGTTAGATTACTACTCCTAGGTTGCGGCTAGGTACATTGGGGCAAAGAAACATGCCCCAGCGGCTAGGGGAATTAAATCTTGCGGCCTTTGACCTAGGATTCGGGGGTCCGGCAGTGACTGAGTGGATAGAAAGTGTGGGCACATCTTTGCGTGGGCTACAGAGCACTCCATATATCTACATAAGTATGCCCATGCCGCATACATGTAGGATGAGTTAAGTACCCAACTACATCCTTCTGGTTGATACTAATCATAGAAGAAAGTATACATGGATTGACTATGCTTTAAGCTAGATATCGCCTTTTGACTACATGTATGTCAGGAGAATACAGTCATGGACGCTAACCTTAGTCACGAAATATCACTCACCATATGAGAGAAGTGGAGTGTTACCCGGAGGGTGATCTCGCAGAGGGAAGCGCAACGCGCTCTGCTCTTATACTTTCTGTGGCTTGATGCACTCGCCGAAGCGTGGCCTAGTGGTGATTCACTCGACTACGTACCGAGACACCATGGTTCAACCCCAGGTGGGAGCGGTGATCAGAATGCCCAACATGGTAGCGACGCTCTTGAGGGATGATACTGATCACGTAAGTCTTTTGTCCTTTTTTCCTTCCCGCCTTTTTTTTTTTGTCTCTTCCTTTGGTTTTTTTTCTCTTTGGTTTTTTTCTCTCCCTTTGGTTTTTTTCTCCCCCGCCTTTTTTCCCCCATTTAATTTGGCCTACAAGGGTAAACTTTATTTATCAACACCGATGCCTAATTTAATCATCAAGGCCCCTCTTAAGGATGACCTACCCAGAGACCTATCCGCTATCTATTAGAGTTCCTTGTGTTCAAAGAGCTGGAAGGTCGATAGCCACGATAGACCCTACAAAATTAGAGATGAGGTCGCAGGTTTGGCAGTGGGGGCCGGCCATTCTATAATTACATTGAGTTAACGACTTCTCAAGAATTTGGTAACCAGGGCGTGTAGTTTGGCGATCAGATGAATGGGTTAAAAAAGCAATGCATCCCTACTCAACCTATAAAATTTAGTTGGTACGATAAGTAGCGTGAACCGGAGCCCATATTGTAGCCACAAATAGTGCCATCCCTATATAAACACGGACACCCCTCCCCCCGGGGGCCAAATCTGCTGCCATTGCTGCCGGTCATGAGCTATACAGCTCTCGTCGCCGAGACTATCACGTACCAAATGCCGTTCATTGATCATGAGCTTAGGGTATGATTACTCAAATTACCACTCCGCATCGCCCCGGAATACGGTCTAGCTTTAACACCCTGGGCTGGCAGAAAGCGGACATGGCTGCTATAGCTGGTAGTGGTGCTGCTACATGTCACCCTTCTACCAGTCAGCAGGTTCCGCGGCGTAGTGGAGCAGCTGCAGTGTTGATACTAGCGGTGATAAATCTAAAGGTCATAGAGTAGTGGGGGGAATAATTCGCACCTAAGGGGATTAAGGGTTCTACAAGTGGATGGATGCATTGTGCAATTGCACTTGGGTATATGTACATAGTGATGTTTATCGCGTCTACAGGTCAGTGTATGGTGGACACATGCACCTTGATTGCCCAAAACCCCAAATGTGCCATTGAACTCGCAGTAAAGCAGTGTGTCCCCCCCCCCCCCCCAACGGAGAGTAAAAAAAGTGGCGCCTGCCGTACGGTTAAGACCTTTGTCGCAGAGAATAATCCTATTTTTCTTAAAAAAAAAAAAAGAATACTACCCATCATTGGATACTGATATCCCCTGGAACCCGTTAATTCCTGAGGGTAAAAGCTGGATGTAGGGTTAGGGGTACTTTGCAGCAATTTCGAGAATGAAATACTCCTGAAATATAGTTTGACGTAGCAGGATATATGAAGTGCAAAATAAAGTGTGTGGATCCATTACTGTATTCTCGTCAATGTGCTAGTAGACTGTATCCCGTTTCTCCGTACATGTACGTACGTACCTACGGCGGGCCATAGGTGCAGACCGTCTAAGACCGCAAACATGTACTTCAAACATTAATTCCATCACTAGCCCCACCACCGCCCAGCTACCACTCCCCCCACCAACCACCAACCACCAACCACTAATAACCACCACAAAATCCGTACTAAAAGCACCCCCAATACCAACACCCATACCCAAGTTTACTAAAATCTACAAATAATCGGCGTCGGCAGTAGCAGAACAAACCTTGAAATAGTAGCAGAACAAACTTTGATAGGAAAAATTAAACGCCAAGACTACCGAGTGATTATCTATGACGATAATTCTTAATCCACCTACTGGTGCTATTGTGTCGCTGGCATCTAGGGGTACGGTCGAATATTGGGTGCTCTGGCGATATACAGTACGTGCATGGTAACTGGCATCATGTCAATAGCTGGGTGACGGGCTACGAATTCTATATCTCTCATAATATCGCTGCGCCAACGAGGCGAACCATTAACGACACAATAGTAAACCATAAATCCGCGGAAATGCTTGGATTACATAACTAGCTTAGAGGGCTATTCTCTTCATCTAGTGATGAGCTCCTTGTTTCTCGACAAGGATCCAGCTAGACAGATGTACCCAGGCCATTTCATTTGCAAAACCATCACGCATAGTCCTACATTTCATGGTAACATGCTATGAAAGCTCTCAAAGCTCAAGATCTCGACATAAATCGAATCACTCAGTATTTTGGCAGATATTCGAAGAAGAGTTTGTTACAATATTCTTTCATATTTGACAATTATCTAAGTATATATACATGAAGAGTTCATTTAGTGGAAAGCCCCAGCACCAACGTCAAGGTAGAACTCATCGCTGAGGGAAAAGCAACGCACGCACGCACTTAAAGCAAACAGCAAAAAATCAAACCCTAGATCCATGGACCACCCCCGGAACGGGGTCAACACCGAGCTCAACGGCTCGGACTCGGCATAACAATTTATCGGTGGGATTAACATCACCACCAGGCCCGGACTCGGTCACTCGGGATCGGCCTCTCGGAGTCGGCATCGGCCCGATCTTAGTATCGGGACTCAGATGATCGGTATGGTTCACTTGAAGCAGGACCGAATCAACTTTTTGACCGATTTTCGTACCGGCTCCGGCTTTTCGGCAGCCAACTCCATAAGGTGTTTCCGCTTATAGTAGTCAGCGGCAACACCGAGCCAGTCAGGCTCATGATCGCAATCTGGCCAAACGGACCCAGATTCGATCGGAGTTGGCTCAGGGTAAATCGCGAAGGCCTTTCGCAAACGATCACGTTTACGAGTGCGAGAGGGTTTTGAGGAGGATTTTGAGGGAACCGGGGATGAGGGTTCCCTCGCGAATTTATCAAACTTTCGTTGATAATATTTGGCAGCTTTATCCTGCCAGTCTGATTCGGGTTCAGACCGGACAACTGCAGACCACGGAGAGGAGAAGGAGGGGGGGGGGGAGGAAGAGGAGGAAGAGGATGAAGAGGAAGAGGCAGCGCTGGAGGTACCACGAGGGTACACGGAGTAGGAGAGCTTAGTCATCCCGAAAACGTTTTGGTAATCTTTGTGATTTTGATAGCTCTCCGAATGCGTGGGATGACTGATAACGTAGTGTTATAAGCCTGTGTGATCTTAGGATCTTGAGTGGTTCTCGGGGATGGGTGTAGGATGAAGGCCCTTTTATACCTTCAGGACCCTACTAGTAACACGATGCCATTACAGCATAGAGAACACCTTCTCGGTGGTAGCTCCGGTTGATATGCCCTAGTGGCCGTTGCTATTCGTAAAAAGACAGATCTCTTCTGACTTGCGTCACAAAAATCCAATTTTTTTTTTATTACGACATACTTTGTATACGTATACAAACGACTTTAGATCTACAAACCCCTCGGCCCTCCACGTTGTCTCTTGCACAAAAAAAAGAATGGATATACAAAATCCTTTTTTCCTTTTCTATTGAAGATTGATAAACGGAAATAATCTTGTTACCCAAAATCGTAACACTATTTCCGACAACGTACTCGCTTTCTTCGATCCTCGGTCGCTGTAAAAGATTGAGGACTGTCAGGGTACATGTATGTATGCGCTACCCTGGATGACATCTCCTAGTGCGAACCTTAACCACCCCCTCGGGTCGCCGCAGTAGGACTAGTTTCCCTATCGATACCCCGATCAAGGTTAGCCACATATATTCTACTGTTCCCCACCTTTATCTGTCCGCGCCGGATTACAGATACATAGAACTACATGTACATGTAGTGGTGAGTCCGTATTACTCTATCCGGCGATGGTATACATTTTCCACTGGTTACTGTGGGCAGTAAACATTACCTGGCTACGTGTACATGTACTTGCCACTTACAATTAGTGCGCACGCGATCCTGTATTTGTACCTGTTCGTACGATCGTTCCCTAGCTTATACCGCGCATAAGCACCTCGCCTATCTCTTCATTTATCTAACGAATGAACTAGTTAGAGGGAGGGAAAGAGTCACTAAAGGAAGCTGGCATCATCATCTACTCATACCAACCAATCGCCCAACTCAAGCGAATTACATATACGGATACATACCAACGGAGATGGAGATTTAATTAATGAATTAAACAAAAAAAAAAAAGGAGATCTACAATACTATGATTGATGGATCCAATTAATGATGTAAACAAAGGAAAAGACTATGGTCGAAAAAGCAACTATGAGGTGAGTGATATCTCGTGAGTATAATGTGCCGCGGGCCTTCTTTGTGCGGTTAGGGCTGGAGGGACCACCATCCCACCCCCACCCCCCCCCTCTCCCCTTTTTTGACGATATGTGTCCTTTGCTAGCTGTCCTGATAGAATCACGAGGTGACGTATGCGGTTTTGTATAGGCTCGCCCCAGACCTCGCTGGCGCACACAGCCGGAGCATCGCCGAGGCGCACACCACAAAGAGACTTACATGTAGGTTAGCATCTTCATTTCGTAATAAGTGCATGTATATATGGTCATTTCTAAAACCACCTATCCAATCAAGTACCCTCCTAAACCCTTTTGTGTAGTGCGCGCAGTAAAAAGCTCCGGTGTATTGTAATACAGCTCGGCACCTACAACGTGCTAATATCACCCCGTTTCGCTAACGACTTTCAATACCTTAGCCTTGACCTGGCTCTCACAATTTCTTGGACGGACCAACTTCCGCGGGCACAAATTATCCCGGGTCTCAAAATGTTAACACAAGGTGTCTAGTCTATGGGAATTTCAAGTAGTAGGGAGTTTTCGTTCGGAATGGTTCAAAATTTTGAGAGGGGAGGATGCGATTGGATCAGTTGCTAGTAACTAGCTAATAATAGTCTTTTACTCCGGATTCAAAATTTTGAAAGTTCCAGGAGCATTACATGATTATAATAAGCTAGGAGATAGCTACGAGCCTAAGGTCAAGTTATGAAAAAGAAACACCCCGCTCTCTTTCAACCTACATGAGGTCACCCCACTCTCTTTACTTTAAACCTTTACGGGGTCACTTTACTTTCCCCACTTACAACCTTCACTTTCAACCTTCACGATGTCAACAAAAAAATTACTTTTTCTTGCACTTCATGCTCATGATTCTTCTATTCTCCCTATTCAAAGAAGGCGGCGGTTGAATTCAAGGCTTTTGCAATTAATTTCGCTACTGAGAGTTCCTAAACGAGTTTTACCTTATAATTTCCGGATTTTTTCCATCTACGAGTATAGTGATGTTTGGTGCTTGGAATTTTTAAGATTTAATAGAAGTGAAGTTATACTTCTTGCCGAGCTCATGCATATACCCTCAAAATTCAGAAACAATTATCAGGCGGAACCATCAACTGCATTATCTGTCGTACTATTTCGCCTTTCTTCACCAAGTCAATACAAAGAAATGGTTGGACATTTTGGACATTCGCTTGCTTGGATTTCAACCATTTTCAATGACGTTTGTATTTTTATCTATACAAGATATAAAATTCAAATGGAATGGGATATATTCCGACTAGTACCTGAGGTTTTTACCAAATATTGTACTGCTATACAAGAAAATGGGGAGCTGTCAGGTAAAGTTTGGGGTTTTATTGATGGAACTCATCGACCGATATGTAAGCCAGGAAGAGAAACAGCAGACCAACAACAACTCTATAGTGGTTATAAGAAAGCTCATACAATGGTTTGGCAAGCAATTGTCACTTCCGATGGATTAATTAGCTCTCTATCAGGACCATGGGAGGGCCGTCATGGTGATTGGGGTATATTAAAGTTGTCTGGTTTGCAAGATAATCTGCGGTCATATGCTTATAACCTTGAGGATAATCCTGTAATGATTTATGGAGATGCTGCTTACTTTTTGGAGTCTGGAATTCTCGGAGCATATAGGGCAAGAAACAATCGACCTTTAACTGCTGAGGAACTTGCTTTTAATTCTACTATGGCTTCTATGCGTGTTACAGTTGAATGGGGTTTTGGAAAAGTCATTTCTTTATTTAGCTATTGTGCTTATAAAAATGGTTTAAAGCTCGGTTTATCACCTATAGGTGCTTATTATTTTGTATCATGTTTATTGACAAACTGTCATACATGTTTTTATGGTTCTGCAACTGGCAGAAAATACAATTGTAACCTACCGAGCATATGGGAATATCTTAATGTACACGAAGAATAAGGATTTATCTTACATTTCTTGTCAAAATATCTAACATCTGTTGCATACCTATCTTAACTTCTCTGATTTCATCCGTCAAGTTGTCAACCTGTTCCTGTAGTTTGCTGTTGGAACTCTCGTGATTCTCTAACGGGGCGGGTTCGGGATTATAGTAGGAGCAAGGTAGGGCAGAGAGTCCACAAGAAATCTCTGATCAGGACGTGGAGGCGGAGATACCAGTAGATGACTCTAACCGCGGTCATGGATTTACGAGACGAGGACAGAGTCTTCTGTAGGCGAGGCGGGATCAAAGCTCAGGTTGATTCAGATTCAGATTCGGGACAGAAGGGCCGGCCAAAGTACTAGATTGCTTAACAGAAAGAAGACGTTGCGAGGAGGCAGAAACATGGAAAGACGGCGCTATATATACAACTAATCCTCTGGCTTTCATATCATAGAATCCCCAAACCCTCTCCCGTACCACCCATACTATTCCCAATCCTCCCAGTTCTATCCCGTTACTTCCCCATCTGTCCTAGCGCTTACATCCCATTACCCGAGCTCCTTCCTAAACCATCATTCTACTTCCGACATCGACCGATACTATCCAACAACCCTGTTTCGAAGACGTTTTGGCGGCGGGCGACAGAGGCGGAGCCGTGATAGTTCTCTCGTTAGGTTGGCTCAGAGAACTCCGTTGCCGGTTTGGTGGGATACGCGTATGGCCAGTCGATGGCGAGACATTGGTAAGATTCTCGGATACTCAGGGTTGGCGCGTCATAGCCCTTCCATTTAACCAAGTACTGCAGACGCGAATAGCGAAGGCGGGAGTCCAGAAGTTCATCAACTTCCCATTCTTCATTACCGTCAACAATCACCGGGGGTGCAGGGGGAGGAATATGTCCTGGCAGAGGGTCGATCGCGTAAGGTTCTAGCTTCGAGACATGAAAGACAGGATGTATCTTCATGGTGGGGGGAAGATCGAGTTCGTAGGCATAGGGACTAATAACCGAAACGCCAAACTTTAAAGTCGTTTAGTCGAGCAGGAAGCGCCGTGGTGCGAATATGTTTCGCGTTAAGCCATACCTCATCCTCTACTCGAATGGGGCAGCGGGTGTTAGCGTTTGTCTCCTGTCGATCTTGGGCATAGCGTATCTCAGCTTGCAACTGATCGTGAATCTCGGCCATTTTCCGAACAAGGACATTAGTATCCTGAGGACGGCCCGTGAGCAGGGGCAGCGCCAGATTTTCCGTGAAGCGAAGATCAAATCCATAATTGACCATAAAGGGGAGCGTGTTGTATCGAGGTTGATTATTTGGCGAATTCAACGGCGGTAACTACCCACCGTCATCCTGTTGATAGGAAACATAACTCCTCGATATTGCTTCCATCACCGCGTTAATCCGTTCCGTTTGACCATCCGTTTCGGGTGGAAGGCCAAGACATCGCGACATCAATCTTAAGAGCTTTGCACGGAATTTCAGAACCGGATGTAAAGCGGAATCTGTGATCGGAGACAATACTGCTAGGAAGGTCATGAAGTTTCCAAACATGCTCGATAAATAATCGTGCAAGATCCTCAGCTCCGGTGGTGGTATTACAAGCAATATAGTGCCGCATCTTTGACAATCGGTCGACTACCACGAGAATCGCATCTCTTCCCTTGCTTTCCGGTAGTCCCGTAACGAAGTCCATGGAAATATGTGTCCAAGGTCTCTGGGGGATCGGTAGTGGGCAAAGAACTCCATAGGGAAGACGTGTGAGGCGCATCTGTGCAGATGTGACAATTTCTCACATAACGATCTACCGTCTGCGCCAGGCCAATAATACGAGCGGGCGAGAAGTTGAAAGGTTTTGGCTTTCCCGGGATGGCGTGGAGCGTCATGATGTTGCTGAAGCAAGTGCAGCTGCAGGGTCGTGTCATCTGGTACAAAAAGCTTTCCGCGATAGGTTAGAAGACCCTTTCTTGTTGAGCATTCTGCCAAAGTGATCTCTCAAGAATGTCTAACGCCGTCTCGGAGAAGTGCTAAAATCTTGATTGGAAAATTGATGGCAAAGCCTGTTCAAAAGTTTTTCTAGTGTGTCGCCGGACGATCGGAAAGATCGCCAACAAACCCAGATTCTGGGACTTCAACACTGTCTGACTTTCTTTGCGTCGGCGTTCATCCTCTTTAGGCAGATCTCACGATCTCCTAGTCAACGATCCGGCTTTCCCTTGTTTCGCGGTCTTAATCACATAATTAAACCGAGACAGAAACTCACCACCGCGCCGCCGATTCAAGTCTCTCTTGGTCATAAAATACTCCAGATTCTGATGATCGCTCAGAACTTCAATAGGTTCAGCGACACCCATCAGTTCAGCTCTCCATTCCTCGAAGCACTTAATGATAGCTAGCAACTTCTTATCATAAATTTCGTAGTTGCATTCGGCCGGGAAGTGAGTTCGAGAGAAATAGGCGACGGGGTGCAGGATATTCTCATCGCTATACTGAGAGAGAGTTCCTCCTGAGACATAATCTGATGCATCCGTTTCCACGATGGCTCGGCGATCAAAATCAAAGTGACGAAAAATCAAGGCAGTAGTAAAAGCAGTTTTAAGACCCTCAAAGGCTTCCTCACAGACGGAGGACCAAATGAAAGGCGTTCCCTTTAGTAAGTGTAGTCGGGGACGAACAATGCCAGAATAATTCTTAATAAAGCGCGTAGAAATTTGCAACCATTTGAAGACCAGTATATCTACGGCGTTCGCGGCGACAATCGTTTGATCTTGGGTCGAGTTTGAGGCCTTCGGTAGTAACAATCATGCCCAAGTACTTGACTTCCTTGACCTGAAACTCACATTTCCGGGAGAGCGAAAGATCGGCGTCGGTGAGAACTGCAGGCTGGTGGCGTGATTTCGATGTGATTCCAAATCCTCGCTGTAGATGAGGATATCGTCCAAATATGCCGTACAAAAACGATCCAGAAAAGGACGAAGAGTGTCGTTGATGAAATGTTGAAAAACAGCGGGGGCATTGGTGAGTCCGAACGGCATAACTTTATACTGAAAGTGACCGACGCGTGTGCGAAAAGCAGTTTTCCACTCGTGGCGACTTCGAACCAGATTGGCGTTCTTCAGGTCTAGCTTTGTACCACGGCTTGCAGAGTTGATTAAACGTCTCGCGGGCGGCGTGGTAGCGATTTTTAACCGTAATAGCGTTTGGCGCCGTAATCCACACGAGAAGTCCACCACCGGCTTTTACAAATAACACAGCGACGGCCGTGAGGAACTTGATTCAATAAAACGCCTTGAAAGATATCGTCGATGTCTCAATCAATGCGCCAATTCATCTCGAGGCATCGTCTGAGCGAAGGGAGGCCCTTTCTCGCCGTGAAGATTGATGCGAATATCATACAGACGGTGAGGTGGTACTTTCTGAGGACCTTCCTTTCTAAACCGTTGCCCGAAGTGATGATGTTCGGGAGGAACCAGGGCCGCAATCTCCGGAATCGTTCAGAGCCACCGGCGAGCGATAAACCGTAGTCGCAGGTTTTTCACGGCAGCATTGACGATTTCGAAGTCATGATTAACAGGAAGCGGTGAGGAGATTCCTTTGACGTGAACAGGAACTTGATTATCGTTGCAGCGTTGAAGACAGCGAGAGGATCCGAAGGTCAGCGAGTTATTCGCGAAGTTGATGGTAATATTATGTCGACGAAGCCAGGGAATACCTAGCACCAGCGAATAATGCCCTGCAGTAACATAGGCAGAGCGACATGACGGATCCAGAAGAGAAATGAAGCGAATGTGAGTTATCTTCTGGCGAGATTTCTCTTCCATCGATAACATGAAGAGCACGGGGATTGGGGAGAAGAGTAGTGGGTAATTCCTTGTGGCGTACAAATGATTCATCAATGAATGCAAAACCGGAAGCTCCGGTGTCAACAAGTGAGTAGGTTTTAACAGTTTTATTTTTATCAGATACGATACATGAAACGACAAGATGATCGTTATCCGAAACCTTCTCACCAGAGACACCAGAAGCAGCAGAAGCAGACAAAGAAAGAGAAGGGACCTGGCCTAAGCCACCTAAGACAGGTCCTCGTGAAAACCCGACTGATCCGGAGCCACAGCAGAAATCGAACCCGGAGAACCCAAACCCAAAGACCCAGAACCAGAAGAAGAAGAAGAAGAACCAAAGGGAAACCCAAAAGCGTAACCAGAAGAGGAAGAAGAACGAGAAGCATTGTTGATAACGGGAGGCGCGCTGGCCCCAGACATAACAGAAGGTACACAGCGCCGAAGTAGCAACAGAGCGAACGAGCAGCGGGTGACGGCAGAACATTCAGCAAAAGTGGCGGACCTCCGCAATACATGCAGAGTCCCCGGGCGGCACGACGGCACGTTCGCGGGGTGATAGGACCACGCGCTGGGGCGGCCAGAAAGATCCATGGGTACCGCACCGGGGAGTAAGAGGGATGAGGCGAGCGAAGAGCGGGCAAGCGCGAGCGTAGCAGATGAAACAAAGGGTTGACGGCGACAAAGTTTGGCGGTCACTGAGCATCTCGGAGCCTATTATCCAGCTTCTGAAGCAAGAGAACATATTCGGAGGTGGCGGCCGGAACGTCGTGATGGATCATAGCGGAGCGGAGCTCATGAGAAAGCCCTTGGGTTAGCGCATGTTTCTTGGCCTCATCGTTCCACCTGACCTCAGCAGCCAAGCGTTGGAATTCCGCAAAGTAGGTGGAGAAGTCTCGGCCTCCTTGAGTAAGGCGTTCGAGTTCTCGTTCGGCAGTGGCAATGCGATCCGGATCTCCGAAGGCAGTTTCCAGAATCGTAATGAGGGCTTCGATGTCTTCCAGGTCGATGCGTCCCCCAACCACGAGGGGCATCACTTGGGCGAGGGCGCGACCGGAGAGAAGATTAATGGCATATGCGAGGCGGGCTTGGGCAGCGGGAAAACGATCATGATTGGCGAGCATCTTGAGACGAAGTTGCGTAATAAAAGGGCGGAGCTCCTCCCTTTTTCCGTCGAACTTAGGTGGGTTGAGAACCTTCTCCGAGCGAGAAGCAGACGCGGCTGTTGGTGCAACCGGGGGAGCCACAGGAGGAGCAGGAGGAGGAGCAACCGGAGGTGGGGGAGCTTCAAAGTGAACCTGTCGAGGAGCGGCGAGGCGTGAAGCGGTGGCGGCGAAAGATTTAGTTGACGTAGTTCCGTCAGTTGTTGTTCCAACCCGGCTATATGTTGTTCGAGTTCGGGAATAGCGGAGGCTTGATTTTCGGCAGCTTGTCGAGCGGCGACGGTGGTATCCCTTTCCATCGTTAGGTTTGCCACTTGTGCGCGAGCTTGATCTCGCTGGGCACGCTGGTTAGCCACTAGGTGAGAGAGACGTTGAAAGAGCAGAGTGGAGTCTTCATCATATTGATCGGTGAATTGAGCTTCCGTCAAAGGGGGGGTCCATGTGGGATCGGGGTTGGAGGTCATAGTGTATAGTGGGAGCCGAAGTATAGGCAACGTAGTCTAACGGGGCAGGTTCGGGATTATAGCAGGAGCAAGGTAGGGCAGAGAGTCCACAAGAAATCTCTGATCAGGACGTGGAGGCGGAGATACCAGTAGATGACTCTAACCGCGGTCATAGGTTACGAGGACAAGGGACAGAGTCGGCTCGGTACTACACCAGAGGCGAGACGGGATCAAACTCAGGTTCAGGTTCGGATTCAGATTCGGGACAGAAGGGCCGAAGCCAAAGTACTAGATTGCTAACAGAAAGAAGACGTTGCCTGAGGAGGCAGAAACATAGGAAAGAACGAGCCCTATATATACAACTAATCCCCTACACTGCTGACTCATATCATAGAATCCCTTAGAAACCCTCGCGCTCCCGTACCACCCATACTATTCCCAATCCTCCCAGTTCTATCCCGTTACTTCCCCATCTGTCCTAGCGCTTACATCCCATTACCCGAGCTCCTTCCTAAACCATCATTCTACTTCCGACATCGACCGATACTATCCAACAACCCTGTTTCGAAGACGTCTTGGCGGAAGGCGGGGTACAGAGGGCAGAGCCGTGATAGATTCTCAGCTTTAAGCATTTGCGCCGCTGCCAACAAAGTTGACATTTTTTCTTTCTCTATTTTCTTATATGTTTCCATCATACTTTTATTCTCCTCCTCATTGGATTTCATAATGGTATCCAAAAACCCCCGGTTTGCAACTCTTTTGTTCTTAATATTCAAGTCTTCCGATTTCTCCAACTTTCTTTTTCGGCTGACTATTGTTTCGCACATTTGACTTCTCAAAGTTGCGCTCTTGTCCTTCTCTATTTTCAACTCTTCGTCATTCTTTTTTTTCTCGCCTTCCTTTCTTTTATAATCATCTATGAGTTCGATCCATGAATCCAATACTTGATCTCTATCAGAAAAGCTTCGGGCAATACCACTTTTTTTCTTATCATTAGCGATCTTTTTTCTTCTCTCCAGTTCCCATCCTTTCATAACACCTTTCAAATGAACATCGATACCTAGTTCTCTGACAACTACTTCACGTACCAAATTCCAATATCTGTATTGTGGTCCTTTTATAAATTCTCTGAAGTACTGAATACAGATTTTCACCATAGAAGCTTGTGTATCTTCATCCCGTATCCATTGTCTTTTTTTCCTCTGTTTTGGAACAGGATTTTGGCTGTTCTGAACTAGAACGTTTCCATCATGCTCAATTTTGGCATCTATACCAGCAATTATATTCTCCGCTTCTCTAATACCGGCTTTTTCTGCATTTTCCTTCATCCATTGGTCTCTCCTAACATAGATTCTTTCTTCTGTATCATCAAAGTCCAACTCGCTATCGAACTCTGACTCTTCAAGTCCAGCAGGATCTGTGGGAGATCTCTCGGCAAGATAAGATCTTTCAGTATTCATATATCTCTCGGCGTTTAACGGATTCTGGGCGTGAAACAAATCTCCTGTATGAAACGAGTTTCCAGAATGAAACGAAACTTCAGCATGAAATGGATGCTCGGCGTGAAACGAATGCTCGGCATGAAACGAATTCTCGGCAGAATTGTACATTTGAGACAGCAGCTTAGAGTTATCTGTAGGTATGATGCTAGGTGTATATAAAGTAGGGTGTCCCGTATAACCACCTAAAGTTGAGGGTTGGTAAAGAAAAGACTCCTAACAATTACCCAATTAGCTTTTTAATTTTCTCTTTTCAAACAGGAAACTGACTTCAGGTTCATTTGATTCCATTATCACCGGCACAGAAGCAAGGCTGAACGAGAGAGACAAAGTCTAGTGATGGTGGATGGTTGTGGACCGTGTAGCACTTGCACTAAAAAAGGATGAGGTCACTTTATTGTTACACTAGGAGATACATAGGTGTCTGGTAGCGTGGTCTCTTCCAAAATTTCGAAAAATGTAGCGAAAACTCCCTAGTGAAGACTGTCTTAACTTGGATTCGGGGGACTACGCCACTGTATTAAGCGATATGTGGCTTGATGTGATAATTAGTACCTTGCTCGCGATTAGTTAGGATAGGGTTGAGCTGCAAGATACGGTAACAGGATGTGAAATCTGCAGGCCTCTCTCTATCCAGCCACTGAAATTCGGCAAAATACCGATCCATAGAACATCCGAGACCTACGATCTCGGGATATCTACCACAAGGTCAAAACGTCTATAGTTCATGCGCGATGATATACGTGGTTATATGAGGTCTCGAAGACAAAACCCAGGACACTAATGTCAATCGGGGGAAAGAAACGCGCATAGACCCTGCGCGCCTCGGGGTATAGTATTTTCCGTGGCTAGTCGGAAGGATTGATGGCCGCTTGCAAGCTGAGAACTACACCCTTAGACTTGACGTTGTTGGCCGGCTATTGTGTTCAGTCTCGCCGTGGAACGATACGGATAAACACTGGTCTGGCTTCGGCTGGCAACGGATGTATATTGATTGTAATGATAAGACAAGACAAAAAATTAGCTGAAGGTACATGTAGTTGTGATGCGGGCACCTGTACAGTACATACTGTAATGGTACTAAACGCTAAGTTTCATTTGCAATTTGGCCCCCAAATAATACTACTAAGTATTTACTACATGTAGTGCTAGTGTGCCCCACAACGTGGCTGATAACAGTTTCTTCGCCCGTCGCAGCAAGATTAGCTACATGTATCTACGGACTGTGGGGACACTAAAATAAGCATACATGTAGGTCACAGAAGGTGATTCCACAGCCAAGAGGTAGTGAGGGTTAGGTTTACTACAGAGTGAAAGTTGGCTGTCAGCTCCTAGTCGTGAAAACACACTAAGGAGTAGGGTTAAGGTGGGATGGATAAGTGTATGCTCGCGTAAGTGAGCCAACGTACGCCAAGGTTTGATGTATAGCAAGTACGGTAAAAAGAAAAAAATTGTGTCCAGAGATGTGGTTGTGCAATGCATACAGGTACATTCTTAGCAAATTGTGTCCAATAATGAATTCAGTACATGTATGCCTATGACACATGTACTTGGGGGGTGAAATTACATGTAAGTATTGTCCCAACCGCGCTGGCAACCATGCTATCGCGAGAGACAATACTTAATCACCGCAAGTACAAGTACATGTAGGTATGACAATTTTAGGCAGGGGCAGCGCCAATGTTAGATCTCGCTTGCGTATTGGCAAACCTTTACTTCTAGTGCTTGCAAATTAATAACAGTAGAGTATTGTTGTCATAGCCTACAGGCTACATGCCATCAACAACAGTAGATTATAGGAAATACTGCACAAAACTAACAACAGAAAGAGGCTATCGAGTGATAGAATATGGGCGAGTGACATTTTATGATGGAAACTGTCTTAGCAAGCGAGATGTCAGTGCATGGTGCAACAAGAATAATAGGGTTAGTGTCACGAAGGCTCCGCGGATCCGATGCTCTCCGGCCCGTTTCCAGATCTGCGTTTGATGTCTTTGGTGCCACCCTGTTCCCAGAAGTACCCCTTAACAAGTCTGCCCACCTCAACATACTTAAGATCCTTAGGGTTATGGAGTCGCGGCGGTAGCTCGCTGTACATGCACGCAGTGGAGAACAGTAGCCATGCGTGCCTCGTACCTATGGAGGCTGGGCACAAGAGGAGAAGCATACACGTGTTACAAATTGCAAACCAGAGAACTTCTGCCGGTAAGCGGATCGATAGAGCTTTCAGATACCGTTCCTTCGATTATATACGCCCTAGTGGCTACTATCAACCCCACCCCCACCCCCCCCCCAATCCCAGCTACAGGGCACAGTCAAATGAATTCCTACAAAACACAATATAACATAAACGTACCCAGAGGAAAGGCTTTGGATTATTGTCAAGACTATACTTCTTCCTGACCCAAATAAAACCCCCATCGATAGATCGTATACGTAAATCGGCCACCGTAGATACCAAATAAATACTGGAACCATACATGTAGTCAGATATCATATTTAGTTAGCCATAGAGCTTGGAGTTACCTATTTTTTGTAGGTAGAAGCGCCAAGACTTTGTACATGTAAAGTATTGGCGTCTGCAACCTTTATTGTCTTCGGGGATGAGAACCCCTTTAGCTAGAATAAATATTTTAAAGGGGACGAGCCGATAGGCTCGATAACCCCATTAATAGTAATTATAATAATAATATAACTCCTAAATCGCAGTCTTGGCACAGTCTTGGCCATATTCTTGGCATCCCTTGGCATCCTGGCGGGCTGCACTTGGCATGAATTTTGCCATTCCACTTCAACTACTCCTAGACGTTTTGATAATAAAGGGTTTAAATACAACCATCCCATCGAAACCCCTCCACAACTCCCTCTCCTACTCCTACTCCTACTTATTTACAAACATCCAATTTCACCGCACAAAATTTCAGCATCCACAACTAGGTTTCTCCTACCCCTATCTATTTACAAACCTCCAACTCCACCACACAAAGGCTCAGCATATATCCACAACTAGGTTTCTCCTAATTAAAAGTTTCGTATGTTACAACCAGACCCCATACCAGCTAAGCAGCATAGCAAACTACCAGAAAGCTAATCTGTGGCTAGGTGTTACATTTAGCACAGCTACCATTACCAACCGCACAATCAGAGGCCTAAGCAAATCAACTATCCATGCTACCTATCGGGATGACTTTGATTTCGTTCAAATGTGACTCGATAAGTATTTCTTGCTGCCCTTGGTCCAAAAAAGCCGAAAGTAAAGAGGCCATGCATTCCTCCTCTCCAGATGCAGTCAATGGGAATATTGTTGAGTTACAGCCTCCTGAGCCGCCTGGAATGGTCTATCCAGCAAACCGAACCTCCGAGGGGCCTAGCGTAGCATCGAACGGCGCCTAGCACGTACTATCTGTAAGAACAGCTATCATTGTGAATCCTAGGATCGGAGTAAAGCAGGGCTCAGCTAAATTTTGGGGGGTAATAGATATAGGAGTATGGAAAAACTATGAACGGTGTCGGGTTAGGCCTTGAGAATGGGTACCTTTCGTTTCTTCCTTTTGTTACCTCCTTTTGCGCATCATTTTCGAAGCACATTGCGGGTTCTAGAGCGATCAAATCTTTATCGGAGTTTTTATTTGTTATTTAGTTATATCCTTTAATACACGCAATGGCGACCAGGTTTTGTTTTTTAAGTTATTTGGGGGGGATACTCCCTCGGTGCACTTGGCGCGGACTCTTAGCAGACGCATCGCCTGCTACTCTAGGACACGTGCATCACGCGGGGTAGAATGGGGCTATGCCTGCATTAACGCCAAGCCAAACAGAGTGATTTCCCATGACCTGACTAACCCCAATGAACCTGCTTAGTCACCAACCTAGACCCGCCATTCTGAAACATCCACCCATGGCTGTATCGACGGGCATAAACAAAGGTAGTATGCTGCTGTCTTGCGTACGCTGTTCACCCCTAGCTGGTCACCACAATAACCCCTATCCAAACACACAAACACACAAACACGCGGACTACGAGCAGTCGCAATTATGGCCTTCTTGGAAACTTAATTTGGCCGGTGCCCTCATGGCTATTATGTCGGCCTCGGTCTACCACCCACGACTTCAACCACATGCGACCCAATTGTAACCCTAATGAAGCAACAATATATCATATACAGAGTAAACAGAGTATAAAGGCGGTTGTGAATTTACTAAGGCCTCACCTAATAGTGTAATCCCAAACGGTTGCATCACTTTCTGGTACCCCTGGGTATAGCGATGGGGGAAATTATTGTAGAAGTATGGTAAAGTGTCCTATTGGCCAGGGCAGCCACCTAGACCCTGGTCTTAGACCCCTGTTTCTACAATAATTTTCCCAATCGCTGTATATACGCGAGTGATGTGGCAGCAACACACCGCCAAGACCCCTCTCACAGCCACAGCCGAGTGACCCAACATGACCGTCTTGGCACACATACACACACGCACAAGCACGGACCCACAGACGTCAAAAGAAGGTTGTGTGGCAGCAATGGCGTAACCAGGTTTCTTTTTTTTTTCCCTCGCCAACGGGAGGGATGTGGGAGCGTGCATATGCACGACATCTGAACCCCTGCAGGTGCGTTACTATTTCTTGCAGGGATGGTTGTGTGGTGTGGTGTGCATGCAGGGATTAGCCATGGAGGGTGAGGTGGTGGTGAGACAGACAGTCCGAAAGAAGAAAGTTATATATGGCCAATCATATGGTGCCCGAAAAGGAAATGGAATAGTAACTCACACCAGAATATATAGATGTGTACCCAGTACAGCAAATCATTACTACATTTATCTACAGTCAAACTGGTATTATAAATTCCTACTCAACGTCAACACGATCATCCCCCAGAGGCCTAAGTGTCAACGCCCTAGCCCCCTCTCCACCCCCAATCATCTCCCATCCAACCCCTTCAAAGTCTACATTCATCCTCTTCAACCACGCCTCCACCACCTGACCAAGTATATTGGTATCCCCCCACTCAGCACACTCGCTGAAAAACAGACCATCGTCCACGCCCTCCGCGCCGCCCATACCAGCAGCAGATCCACCAACGTAGCCATCACACGCTCTCAGCGCGGCAAAACACCCCTTCAGCCCATTGATCTTAACAGATCTGCTGAGCATATGCGTCTGCATTGCCAGCTCCGGCACAGTCTCGAGCGGGAGAAGCGTCCTGGTACGGCGCCGCGATTTTGTGTGTTGCGCTGAAGACGCAAGGAGCACTGGTGGCTCGCCGGTTAGTGTAGTCTGCTGCCCGGGCAAGTGCAGCGCGGCAGTCGCGGCAAGGAACCTGTTCTTATGCGGCGAAGGTTTAGGCGGGCTAGCTGGTTCAGGTGCAGGGTTGGCCTCCGGATCGGGGCTATCGTTGAGGCGACGGCGTTTTGGCGCCGGCTTGGACTGCCAGTGGTGTTGAGCCTCGTCAGTGTCATCATCTTCGTGGCCGGGATGGTCTTGGTAGAACTTGGCCGCAGATATGAACCCCTTCCTTGCTGCTGGTGGGCTTTCCTCGCCGTCTTGTCCGCCGCCCCTTCGGCGGGGTCCTGGAGCCCAGGGGCTCACCACCCTGGCGTTACCGCCAAAACCCTGTGTAGCCTTCCTTGCAGACTCCTCTCTAAACCCACCAGGCGAGCTCGCGATAGGCGTAATCGGTGCATCTACCCTATTCCTAGTGCTCATCCTCCTATCCGGCGACACAATTGAAGGTGGCTTGAACGGCTTTCTTACCGGGCGGTGCGGTAATGGCGAGGAGCTAGCTGGTGACGATGAGTGGGTGATTGGGGCATTTAATTTTGCGGTTGTCCATGGATTGGAAATGGTTATATCTTTGCGGGCGGTCTCTTCGTTATCTGCCTGAAATCAGTTATGTGAAGGCTAGCAGAGGGCTTTATAAGAATTACCGGAGGCGTTGAGCTCCATAGGAATATATTCCTCATCGTCTCCATCCTCATCGGCGCCGTTGTACATGTTGAAGCCCCAGTTTGTGGATTTACGGCGTGGGGTTACAGGTGATGTTGTATCTGCGCCAGCGGCAGGGGGAACCACTTCGGTGATTGGCGCTGCTTGATCAGGTGGCCCAGGTGCCTCCTCTACGTCTTCAGTGCCTCCCATTGGGTGGTCCTGGTCTTCCGCCACGCCAGCTAAAGGTGGTAATACCTCCTCCCCAAGCGGCGCATTGATACGGGTACTCGCGAAACAACTGCTCATAACGGCTTCCATCTCCATCGCCGCAAGTTCCTCCTCATCTTCGTCATACTCCGGTTCTTCCACCGGCCGCATATTGGGCCTTCTACTACTACTAGCACTACTACTACTATTCCTAACGGGGGTCTCTGAACTCGTATTAACTGGTGCTGGCACTGGCTTCGGTTTTCTCGCCAGTAGCACCTCAAAGCCATTTCGCGGTGCTTCTTTGGCCTTGCCTTTTATATTACTAGTATTATCATCAACTTTAATCTCGCCGTAGAAGCCTTTCAGCATCTTCTCAACGGCAGTGACCACAGCTTCAGAATCATAGAACATAACATCATCCTTTGCCGGCTCGATATTCGGATCGTAAGAGCCCGGCAGGCACCTGATGTTGAGATATATAAACGGGTCTGAGACCCCCGGTGTGTCGAGCGCGGACTTGAGATACGACTTGTAGAGCGCGAGTATCTGCTTCAATGTCCCTCTCGCACACGACACGGCTCGGAAGTCCACAAACACGAAGTTTGTGCACTGTGGCTTCTTTGCTATCACTGCCGGCAAAACCGTGGGCTTTGGTAGGAATGCCTCTAAAAATATTGGTTGTTCCTCTCCACTACTTTCAGAGACTTCGTTCTGTGGAGGCGAGGAGGTATCGACCCATTCACAGGCTGCAGTGACGTCTTTGCCGACCGCTTTCTGCACGGCTTCAGGGACGGTCTTGCTCGGTGCATAGACAATGTCCTCGCTGCGGCCTTTAGTTCCCGACGCCAGAATACGGAGTGAGAACCTGCACCGTGGGTGTGAGATGTAGTATCTCTGCAGCAGTGCCCGAAACTTCGCTATCGACTTCTGTGTACTCTTCAACGCATTCTACACCCATCATTAGCCACAACCCCTCTACCTACCTACCCACCCCACCCCCGAAAAAGAAAACCCACATACCTCTCTCCTAACCGGCAAACCCTTCAAAAACCCTTCAACCTTAACCGTTGTCCCCACCGCCGCCCCCACCGGCCGCCTTCCCACCACAACCCCACTTCTATCAACACTACACGCCACCGCAACCTTCTCACTCTCGACCCTCGTCGTGATCGTCAGGCCGCCGCCCGCCAACTCCGCCGCACTCGCCAACGCCTCCCCGCGAAAGCCCAGCGTGCGGCAGTTCTGAATGTCCCCAAAGTCGCGGATCTTGCTCGTGTGGTGGCGGAGTGCCATTGCGTCGCGGTCCTCGGGGGGGATGCCATGCCCGTTGTCCTTGACCTGTAGGGTGTCGAGCGTGTTGGCGGAGACTTCGACCGAGATCTGGGTGGCATGGGCGTCGAGGGAGTTGTCGAGGAGCTCTTTGATGAGGGCGGAGGGGTCACTGAGGGCTTGGCCGGAACCGAGAGCGCGGATGGAGGGCGCGGGAAGGGGACGGATGGGCATTTTTTAAGTGTTTTTTTATTTTGGGTTTTTTTTGGCCTTTTGGCCTTTTGGCGTAGGTGTAGGTTGATGTAGTTTGATGGAGTGAGATAACGAGGGAGACGCGAATTGCGGGGAAGTCGCGTTGTTGCGATGGCACAAGCCCAGTACTGACATCATGCAGCATGGCGAAGATACAATCGTCCAAATAGCACATACCTACCAACCTACGATCCGGGTGGACATTGCAGGTTTTGGTGTGTCGTGCTTAAATTGGAACCGCATCCAGAGTTACTAGACAAATTCGCTAGTTTAGGCGTGTTCGTCAACTTTGGTGGTATGCAGGCGGATCTACTCATAGAGGGTGAGCGGGAGTACATATCCACCCTGAAAAATACCATTGGTTGGGTCTCGGTTGGATATTATGCGGACTTATCGTAGTTGCAGGAAAGAGCAAAAATAAAGGCTGACAAGTTTTCTTTTGCCTTTAAACACCCCGGGCGCCTCCCCTACAATGTATCCAACCTTGTTGTTATGCTCACTTGATTGCAAACCGACCCCATGCTTACATAAGGATTTGAACAGCTGTGTTCAAAGCTGCCTGGTTGGCCTACAGCGATAGGTATGGAAAAGCAGTTATACATATGGCGCACAGATACCCCTGCACAACCAGTCTAGTTCGTAATGGCTACGAACCGACAAGCAGTAGGCACGCGCTTTACGTCGCTAGGGATTTCATCTCTCGGGAGCCGTTTTATCCTTATATAAAGTGCTGGTGCCCTCTGCTGGAGTTGCGTGAATGATCAGCCAACGTTTTCTTTGAGCCAGCCCAGTTTTCAGATCTACATATCCACTGCAATCATGATTCATATCCATTTCCACCTCTGCAAGTGCGGTGCCATCTTTTGCTGCTACGGTGATAGAAAAATGGCCCCGCAAACCGAACCTCCGTCGCTAAGCTCGAACAGCTCAAACGCACTCGTCCAAAACCAACCCCCAAGGCCGCCCGCAATGGAGCTTCCAAAGGTCCAAGCCGGTGCCGGTGCGGGTACCGGATCAGGGGCTATGGCATAAGGCGTGGGAATTCTCATGGTGCTTTTTGATGTTAGTTTCTTCCTTATGCGCAGATAGCTACCGCTCTTTTCTGATTTTTTTTCTTGGCGGTTATGTTTAGTTTGGTATATGCGTATGTACGATTTATCGATGGGGTTTTATCGGAGTCTAGTATGGAGTAAGGTGTATAGTGTTGGTTGGATCCTGTTCTCTTCTTTTATATCGACTTTTTTTTTCTTTTTCCTTTAGTTATGTATTGAAGAAAATTTTTTGATTTATCCCTGCGATATATGAACACGCGCACCCAAACGGGTATCTGGTGGATGTGTAAGACCTTTGGAGAATCTCTCTCATGCATAAATATCATGTGATCTCGATTTTGGGTGAGGGTAAGCAGTTCGCCGCATTTACCAGTCTTTGGAGAACTTCCAAATTACACATCCGCCAGATAAAGTTCATCCCGGTTTCCTGGTTAACGTTACTGGTAGAAATCGACAGCTACATACTGCCAAGCCTCTAGAAATGCCGAACGCATTTATGCATGCCAATCCTATTACCGTATTATCTGAATAAATTCGTTGTGAGACAGCAGGGGTATAGGCCAACCAGAGCCCACCTTTAGGTGTCAATCTGCAGGTTTTGGTGTAAATAATCCTTGCTGCAGCGCAACGAATTCATTGAGATTTTGCGGTAGGCGGATTCAGTAACAGCCCAGGACAGCATTTGGTTAAGAAAATCAACCTTGGCACCCAATGTGGTTAGTGCGCCTACCCGAACTCTGATTCCAAGGGTAAATAACCTAAAATCAACAGCACTAAACTTTCCAAAATCTTGTTATAGGGGAAACTGCACTAAGGCATTGTGCCCAGTAAACAAAAAAATAATAAAAATACCCGCCTAGACACTCTGCTGAATCCGCCTATTCTATTGGTGTGGAGGGTATGGTGCCGCGTACCTTAAAGGTGACATAAATTGCATAGCTTATATCAAAAAATCTAGCGGGCAAAATTGTAGATATACATGTACATGTAGTTAATATCAGGACTTTGGTCTGTTAGATTTTGATATCTTGTCTAGTTAAAAGGTTATAAGCAATGCCACTTACCTAAATTTGTATGTAAAAAGCGCCAAGACCTGGTGAAGTGGAACAGCACTATACCCGAAATCGTGAGGTGGTATAAGTGGACAATGGATTCGCAGTATCCGTGGGATGCACAGGTACGTTGGGGCCAATAAATAATACTTTAACCCTAACCCAGCCGAGCCTCCCGGTATGGTGCGAGAAGGCGACCAGTTCAAGGTGAGGCTCTTCGGTGTTTGCTTCCCAGATGAAAAGCCCCTGCATGTTTCAGCAGAGCAAGGCGTCGAGCCTTCCAGCACAGCAGCTATTTTTCCAGTAGAGATCTTGGTCAGTCAGAAAGTTTATTAGCTCATTCAATATCACAAGGGATACACCACGGCTGACATTTGTCTTTGAAAAACTTTAGTCGCGATCGCAAGCAGATACTGTTTAATACCGCAGTAATTCGTCTCTGCAGACGGTTACACAGTCGTCGAAGCTACCTTTTACAGTGCGTATGTATGAGGGAAGATTTAGGGGCGCTTGTAAGTAATTTCAACGTCAATATGGGTGTCCGTTGAGGCGAATTGACGTTGTCGGTCCTCCAACAATCACAACAACCCTAGCCCTCAAAAAAGGCCGTGCGCCGCCTGGTTCTGGGCGCTGCTTAACAGGCCAGAACGGAGTTTTCACCCTTGTAAACTCCGTTCCAACGATCTTTGTTCCAACGACCTTTTTGTTAGGCCTTGATCCTTGGAAACCCCATTTTGTCTGGTTGCCAAACGGGCCCTTATAGTTCGCTAATCTTATGCAGGGGGGCCACAATAAAATCCGTAGCAGAGCAAGAAGCCAAAACCGGCTATCCCCGGGTTACTATGAAAATACGTACTACAGTTAAATAACATATGAAATTTATCTTCCAGATAACGCTCTCCACACCCCCCCCCCCCGAGCCCCGAGCCTGATCACGAGAATAACTAGGCACTACTACGATAGATAGGCTTTTGTATGCCTTTAGAGGAAAGATTAGCTTTTAGTACCTGCATGTAAAAGAATATGGGCTAATAGTCTGACTTACAGAGCTCGATCCTAAGCATTGTTAGATGCTTTTGAAGTTTGAGCTAATGGATAAACCATGTTGGCCGGTACAGCAGGCTGTACCTCAACCAGCGCAATTTGCGCGCCGTTCGGGTTCCCAGCCGCAGCTGTAGCGGATCCTGAAGGCACAACTTCCTTGTGTTTGATCCCCTTTGACCAGGGACAGCAAGAAACACTTAGGGAACCGAAATTGCAATCGAAAGAAATTATGCTGAGTTTTGGTTGACTAGAAGGGATCATGGTTACTAGGAGGGCCGGTTGTCGTCGACTTCGAAAGCTAGGCGTGGCTTGCGCCTGATAGCGATAGAAATGAAGAGAGATAGCTGTACGGGCCGATGACAGTTATCTAAAGGTGGAGATAGGTATGGATTGGTATTTATACTAGACTTGTATGTGTTATTTTTATAAAAAAAGTAGAGGAGATAAAGGTAAGGAGCATTTGGCCTCATAAGCTTTAAAACGACGTGAGAGCCGAAAAGTATTAAATCCGTTGCGCATTGACCCCTTTTGTTGGCTCATAATAGCCTCATATGTACTCGGGGCAGGTAAATAGTACCGGACAATGCAAGTTTTGTCTCTGGGCTCTTTTTGCAGCCTAGTACGCGCACCCATTGGCGAACCAAAAACCTCTACTGTCAGGTACTTTTTACCTGCCCGAGTACCCCTCTGCAGGCACCAATCAAGGGATGTACAAGGCTCTGGCATTAAGTGAGTGAACAAAATTGGGCGTTGACAGGTGAGAATCCGTTCACTCACTAAATCCCAGACCCTTGTATATCTTTGTCGCCCGCAGATAGACAGAAAAAAAATTTAACCCTCATCAGCACAATCAGCCTCCCTACTACAAACCCTACAGTTGCAGATCTCAACGTGAAATGCTAAGTCAATGTTCTCGGGGGGAGAAGGAGAGGTTCCTCCCCATAGTTTAGGGCCTATTCGGGTACAGCATGATTTTAATAACATGGTATTTTTCGGTTGCGTATTATTTTACCTCCGAAGAAATACTACATGTAGGTATTGCCTCTGTATTTTGGTGTTCGGTCAAACATACATAATGTACTATACATGTGCCCACCTCGCGACCGCGAGTTGCTACCTTTGGATGTATGTAGGGTTAGGGTTCTACGCTCTCGGGTGAGGGGTTCCAGAAGGTATGCTCATAGAGGGGAGCGGGAGTACATATCCACCTTGAAAAATACCATTGGTTGGGGGCCTGTAATAGTGTTAAACTAATCATATCTAAGGAACCGTGGGTCCTTTCTCGGTTGGATTATGTAGGTATAGCAACCTGAACACCTCAAAGCTGCAGGAAAAAGAAATAAAGGAGACAAGTTTTCTTTTTCCTTCTTTTTCCTTTTTTTTTTTTTAACACCCCCCCCCCCCCACAAAGACTTACCCATATACATATGTTATAAATTTCAACGTATCCAACCTTGTTGTTATGCTCCCCATCACTTGGATTTAGTGGCCATCAGCCAATAGCATTTTGGGGATGGGAGTACCCGCTCACCCTCTATGAGTAGATCCGCCATATATTTGAAAATGTAATTCATTATGCATTGCTAAATCTCTAAGGAATAAACATAGTAAAAACCCTCGACTAGGAACACCCACAAATTCAAAAAATACCCAACGCTTCATAAAGGACAAAAGGAAATGAAAGACTGTGAACTCCTCAAACTCCACCGTATAACTACTGAACGAGATTTTGACGAGGATATATATGGGGGGTGGTTATCATGGTACAGTAACTATCTACACCCTTGGGACGGGTTGACGTTAGCTTTTGGAGTCTGCGGGGGTACATGGCGCTGCGAACCTACTTAATTACAGACCGCGCAAGCTTAGACACTACTAGGTGCCTCCGGTGTTGTTTGAGCTGCTGGATAGTCCATGCTAGCCAGTGCTTTAGGCGGTTTGGTAACAAGTTCAATCGGCGCGCCGTTCGAATCGAGAGCTCCAGCATTAGCTACACTGGGGGGCGTGGTGTCCTCGACTTTGGATTCTTTGGAACAGAGACAGCAAGAAATTGCTTGGATATTGAAAGTAATTAGGCTAACCGGGCCGGAAGACATCATTACAGCGGTCGCCTGGTCTTCGGGGGTGGGGATAGCTGGCGATAGTAATGCGCGTTAAGAATAAGAAGATGTATATACTTGTGTTTGAGTGGATCGATACACTAGAGTAAGCGATGGATGGCCGTGACAGTTATGTGTTTTCCCAGGGTATGGAAAATAGACAGTTGCACTGGGGGCTGGGTTTTTTTCTCGACTTTGCGGAATTAGAGACTTTATATCATGGCGGATCTACGTACTAGACCTCTCCACGGGGGTAACGTATGGTGCACACCAACTTACCTTTCACTTGATCCAGATTATTCTGTCCGATCCGAATCTGGAAAGTGTGCGACGTTCGTTGAAAAGCAGCCTTTTCCCCAACTCCAATTGGCCAACCGAATGAGGAATCGGACAGAATAAAAAATCTGGCAAGTAGGCGTTGCACATCTACCACTCACTTGGATTATTTGGGATGTTACAACGTCGCAGGCCCCCTCCCTCCCAAAAAAAACAAACCCACAAACCCCCCAAAAGATCAAAGATCTACGGTGCCATCCTCCCTCCCAAAAGGACCAAAAGGAATAGCCCCCCTCTCTCCAAAAATAATAGCCCCCCCCCCTCTCCAAAATAGGCCCCCAAAAAATAGCCCCCCCCAGCTCGCTGCCGATGTGGCTAAGGTGGAAACCTTACAGGGCCCTTAATTAATAAAGTATAAAAGCATCTTAATAGACCTAAACTAGGGAGAAATTAAGCGATTAATAAGTACCTTTTTATTATACTAGGATATGGTAATCACGGCCCAGATGCGTAAAAAGATCGTTAACCCCTGCACCACACTTCTCTCACCACAAACCACAACCACCACTTCCACCACCACCACGACCAATTAAAGATGTCGTCCAAATACGCTGCTCTCCCAGACCTAGTATATATCCTCTCCATGTGATTGATTAGCTCATCCGGCTAATTCCCCCCCCCCAGGATTCCTCGCAGGATATCTACGAGACCCCCGACCTCACCTACGACGCCTCCACCCTTCCCGTCAGTTTGCTTATTACCCCCCCCCCCCGGGGGCCAGTGTAGAATACTAACCCAGACCTACAGACAACCACCAGCCTTCCCTCTGACGACTCACACGACAATGACTCCGTCGACGGCAGCGGCCTCGTCACCGACCACCTACACCCGATGGCCGCCCGCGGCCGCTTCAAGCACTCCGAGATTGATGCCCGTGGCGTCGACTTCTCCGACCGCATCAGTGGCAAGCGGCGTTCATACCGTGCGTCGAGCCGGCGGCGACGGCGGCGCGGGGGGGTCCAGGAGGAGGACGGGGATGAGGACGGGTATGATAGCGGCGAGCTGTATGGCGAAGAGACGCTTGCAATGAGGGTGGCGAGACTGAGGAGGGAGATTGAGGAGGTTCGGGCAGAAGCTGCCGCGGAGGAGGGAGGGGACGGGGAGGGGGAAGGGGTGGAAGGGGAGGAGGAGGAGGGCGTGAAGATTAAGGCTGGGATCGCAGAGCTGAGCGATGCCCTAGAGAGTCTTCAGATCTCTAGTCCCGAGGAACGCGGCGCTCAAGCAAAGCTCGCGAAGAAGCTTGCTGTCAGTCTCAACGCTGCCCCTGAACCCACCGCCGATACCCCTACTACCACTACTACTACAACAACCCCGGCAGCTCCCGAGGCACCCCACACGGCCTCCTACACCGTCACCTACGCCCCGAACTTCAAACAAACGCACGCCCTTGCCAAAGCCGCCGACCTCGACACGCGCCTCACAATCCTCGAAAAGGTGCTTGGCCTCCCCCCCTCCCTCTCCGTCACCAACACCCCACCCACATCCATCATCCCCACGCTCGACGAACTCGCCCGGCAAATGTCCGTCCTCACCTCGTCCTCCACCTCCTCCCTCGACGCAGCCTCGCGCCGCGTCCGCCAGCTCACCCAAGACGCCGAAAAACTCGCCGAGGCCCGCAAGGCCGCCAAGGCTGCCGCAGACGCGCGTGCGGGCGACGACGCTGCCACGTCGGTCGAGGAAGCTGGCGGCGAGGCGGCGGGCAGCAGTGAGCGCGACGCGAAGATTAATGCGCTGTATGGCGCGCTGCCGACAATCGAGGGGATGGGGCCGCTGCTGCCGGCGGTCCTGGACCGCCTGAGGAGCTTGAGGGCGATACATGCGGATGCGGGGAGGGCGGTGGAAGCGCTGGCGAGGGTGGAGAGAAGGCAAGAGGAGATGGCAGGGGAGGTGGAAAGGTGGAAGGAGGCGCTGGTGAAGGTGGAGGGGGTGGTGGGGGAGAGTGTGGAGGCGGTGGGAAAGAATATGAAAGAGGTGGAGGGGTGGGTGAAGGAGCTAGAGGTCAGGTGCGGGATTGTGGAGAGGTTAGAGAAGGAATTGTAAGTAGGGTGTTTGTGCTGCGGCTGCTGGGCGTCCTGGTAGTGTAGTGTTGTCCCTTTCTGGCGCAGTAAATAGCTAATTAGGTAGTAATTTAAACCTGGGAATTGACTTTCTAGAGACTCTTCATTCGTAGTTTGTAGATCATTACTTGCCAAAATTCCGGGGCAAATTAGGACTATGCCTTCCCACGCAAACCACCCACTCCGGTAGCACTGCTGGCCCGCGCTTACTACTAAACCGGGGTCAATGGTCGTTTTACCGGAAACTATGACCCAGGTCGCTGGATCTAGGTTAGCGCTATCATCCCGCTTAGTCATGGATTTGCACTCTCTTGGCACCGCGTACGTAATATTTGACGCTTAGTAATGACAGGCAAATGCCCTATGTATATCGACTGGTACAACGGTGCAAGATTTGACAGAAGCGATAGGCCCGATCCAGCACGTCAAAAAAAGGCAGGCAGAGTATCCCATCTCGCGGTCGGCCTGTAGCAATAGCTTCCATCCATACCAAGGCATCTATAATCACTCGATCATGTGTGCCATATGGCCGAGTGATATTCCATGAGTGACAGTGCGGGGAATTAATCTTAGATATTAATATCCGTCCCCTATGCATCAGGTCGGGGGAGAACATGTAATTAGCACGAGGTCTTGGCGGGGCCTATGCCAAGATGCTGGGCCGAACAAACACCACGTGGTTGGTTGTCAACTCTAACCTGAAGTAACAAACCTAACCCATGTTCCAAATAGTTTATCCAGTAGTAACAACTCAGTTTAAGCGTAACTTTACGGTTACGCTTGGCGGGTAGTTTCAACATCAGCTCTTGGCGGGGCCCCGACGAACACACAGGGGACTCTGGGCCAATAGAAGTTAGAGTGGAGATCTCACGGCTTGGCTATTATATTTCTTGCCATACTTGGAATCCCTGTTCGTCAAGCGACTGTGAAAGATTGTAGTTAATCGTGCGAGTACATGTATTCACCCACCAGTTGGGGGTCAGTGTTCAAAACACACAGGATAATTTTCTGCCAAGCCTAGTGTACAGACGTATAAGATCTTTTTAAATTGGGGAAGGGGAGGGCAGCCAAACTGAGCGCTCCAAGACTCGGGCAGGATCAAGCTTATAGGAGAAGGGTTGGTATTGTAGGGTGACAAAAGTTCTCGTGATTTCTGCATAGCAACCAGCAGAAACTTCCTAAAAGTCTAACCCGAAAAGCCAGTAATAGGGACTTCAGCCTAGATACTATTTTCTATCAACCTTGAGCTCTCTAACAATACTAATATCTTCTTTACATCTCTTGTGGTTGCCAAGTTATAGTTGGTTCATGGCCCACCCTTTTACAAAATCACGGGAACCTTTGTCACCCTACAATACATGAGCCAACTCGAGACTAGGGCTCGGGTCATGGGCCACACTAGGTTCCAACTCCTGGCCGGTGCCCCAATGGCCTCGAATTCCAAGGTGGTAGGTATCTAAAGCAGAGAACTCTGGTAAAGAAAAAACTCGTACTTTCGGGTGTTCACCTACAGGGATATCTACGAGCGACATACCAGGCTGATTATCTCGGGCCGATCATGGTTTATCTCTTAATCGGGCTGCCTTACGGGTAGATATATCGACACTTACGCATCTTAGATAAGGAGCTATAATGGACTTGGGTTAACATCCCTTCTAGATAAGTATGCGACCATTCTGACAAGTTGGGGATTGTGCGCGGGGCGTCATCGCGCTGTGTAAAACGGAAAGTCAAGCCAGGCAACAAGCTACCCAGGTGCCCGTGCATAGGAACTATGTGAAAATTAGCATGTTTCATATGTGAATATAGGTTGACGGTGAATTAGAACTGAGTTATCATTCACAAAGGCCATGGTGGTACGCGTACGGCAAGACACTATTTCGGTTGTTTATAATACCCCAGCCCTGCAAAAAAAGATTATACTCCGTATCAGTCAATTAAGCCCACTAGCCCCTACCCCCTGATCGAATGGATGGTGAGCTATGGCCCAATATGTCTAATAACTCATATGATCCTGTATGTCTATGCGGATAGGCTCCCGATAGATTAGGCTTCCAGTGTAAACGAAGGGACTAGATCCGTTTTTATTATCGCTCTAGCTTAGACGACCATCGGCAGATCTAGGATATATATGGTGACCTATCACTACACGTAGTGCTCTATTTTGGTGACTTAATCATGAATTATCACTCGCTTAAAGTCACCCGCCAGGTTTTGTCCCCGCTTATTTATCGTTTCATACAACCCGTAGGTTATGGAAACAAGTTTTGTGTTTTATACTGTGAAGATAGGGTGCAAGACTTGGTTAGTTAGCTGATTAAAGCGCTATAATTATGTCTCTCACATCCACCGATCAACCGACCGATCAAATATATAAAGATTCACACACAGAAAATATACATTATGCCAGACAAACCTAGGCATAGAAGCCACATCACAACACGTGCCCCGCGCAGTACATGAATTTCGCAGGGTGGGGTAATATGTTACTTAGAGAAGGAAGTGGCCCTTTTAAAGGTACAGATTAACTTAACCGAGTATAAGATAATGGGGGTTATGTAGGTGCAGACGTGTGGGTATAAAGGGCTAGAAAGTCGAGTTTAGCTTGTAAGTTGTAGCAGAGCATACATGTACATGTATGTAGTGTCAAGAAGAGGGTTTTTTAGACATGGGTGTTTTCCGTCTGAGTCGGCTGCTACTGGGGCGCTGACGGCAGAGTACACGCAGCAACGGGCTAGCCCTCCATTTGGTGGTGGGTGCTGCTGCGTTTAGGTGGATGCGTCAGGTGGTAAGAGAAACAGGTTTAGGTGGATACGTGGTTGTAAGGAAAGTAATATCTAGCTATTGGGAAGTTTATCCACTTTGTCCGAGTGAGACAGAGAAAAGCAATAGACCGGTACTCTTTTTCTTGAAAATCGGGTTGCATACATGTATGAGTTATCGATTCTCTCTTGGAAACATAGGATATCACTCGCTTTTCCTTATTAGGACTGTTGTAATGCGTGTCAATGCTTCCGTGCCTAGGAGACAACCATTAGGCCTAGGCCTATTCTCCAGTAGATATGACATATGTCACTACCATGAGGACACAGTATGTTTCACCTATCAGCATACAAGACATGTCTATAGTCATGTAGTCAATTACATATAATCAACTACATGTAAGCCTCGTGCTGCCCAGTCCTCTCTGCTGTAATATTACAAAAAGGACACAATCGCATGAGGTTGTACCCTATATAGAACTACCCGATATACAAATTGTTTCCTCAATTGAGCCAGACACCGCTTTTGGAAGTTATCGTTGGGGTTTAGGGTTTCTGCGCCTATTGCGGCTGTGGGTTCAATAATCTAGAGAAACACTCTGTTCCAGCGCGCGGGCATGAGGCGTAATAGGGTATGTATTCGCATTGTGTGAGCGTTACCCTTGCTGGGCTAGCTTTTTTTTTTTTTGTTTAATTCATTACTCGTATGTGCTTACGCACACACGATACTCACTGAGCCTTAGGAAAAGCTGTTTGTTAAATCTGTAGCCCTGGAATATACTTTTTATTCTAAGCTAATTATATATTAGAATATGCAGCCACTTTTAAGAAAAATGACATTGCCAAAGATTCGGATTTCAGTACTAGATATCTACATGTACCTAAGCTCCACTATTCAACTTCAACCAGCTTTTTTGGCGCTCCCCGAAATAAGTAACTGTGCCCGACCCGATATCCAAAATTAGTCCATCAGAGTACACCAAAATAGAGTAATCGAGAAAAAAGCAGTTCCTACTCCCTTCCACCCTCCCCACCCCCATCTAGGACTGGTTTACATCTGACGCAGATATCCAAATTAAGTAACGATGCATCTGCGGATAATATTTACCAGACCGACAATATCATTGATCACTAGACAGAGGGATTTTTGAAACGATACTTTTCCAGCAACCCTCCTTCCCCGCCTCTCCGATCCACCATCTCCTTACACACACACTTACTTGTCGGTTGAAATTCATGCATGTATCAGGAGGAAAGAAAAAGGGACAAAAGAAAAAAGTAGGAATCAACAATCCATGCAAAAAGGATAGGAAAGGAATAGAAACACAAAATAGGCATGAGTCGCAAGCTCAGAAAGGAAGTTGAGGGGGAATACTCAACAAATCAACACTAATAGGGAATGATAAGAGGAAAGAAAACAATTTTGACAGGAACTCCCTTCACCCCCACTCCTCACAACGTAACAATACAAATCTAACTTACAACCTTATCACACAGCAAGCACACTACACTCACCTCCCGTGTAGCAGCGGCCGCACCGTCCCTAAGGTCTTTTATGACAACCACTGGGCTACTGCCGCTATCTGAGCGGACCGTCACCTCAAACTTCTCCTCCACCTCTTTTAATTGTTTCGCTGGAGTTGAGAGCTTGCCTCCTTTTCCCTTTCCTCCCTTTTTCCCATTCGCTGGGGTCGCCGGTGCCACTGATGTGGAAGAAACGGCACTCTCTAGGATTGACTTGCGGCCGCGGCCCTTTTTTAGTGTCGCTTCTGGTGGTGTAGCGACGATTGTGTCGTCGTCCTTGGCTGGGGGTTCGGGGGCAGAGGTCAAGGCCACTGTAGGTGACATTGGATCCTGGCCGGTGAGGAGAGCTTCATTGATGAATTCTTGTATAGAGGCAATTATGCACTCCTCGTGCAGCCAGCTTTTGCAATGTGTGCACCCAAGCATCATCTTATCGGGGTTATAATAGCCACGGCACCTACAATGTTCACGGACCTCCTGGGTGGGGTGTTAGCAATCATACATTGGGGGGGGGGGTTACTAAGGAAATAAGGATCTGCGAACGCACACCCAGGCTCTGTATAGTTAGATTAATAATTCAAACCTTGTTTGTTGTGCTCTTCTTGATCACGAGACAAAGTTTACAAGCCATTCTTTCTACTTGTGATTCTTGCTGAAGCACAACACTCTACGATATGAATGCCCTCCCCGATAAAATAGAGAATAATATCTTACCATTAAAGTCGAAGACGGATAATCTAACTTTTGCCTCCAAAATAAATCCGGCAGATCCTCTTCGTCATCTAGCTCTAGCCAATGCTTGACATTCGCCCTTCCAGAGACGGTCATTGCATCGATGATTTCCATGTGGTTGCTTGCAATCAATTCCTTCTTCCCATGATAAGACGCCCTGCCACCTGGGAGTTCCTCAGGCCAGTACAGCCAGTAAACACGCAGATAAACATGCGCCTCGTCGCTGGCTCGAATCTCAAGGACTCGGGCTACCCAGAACTTGTGATCGTCCATATTTGTAATATCAATACCATGTGGGATATTATCATGGTTAACGAAAATATATTCCTGGAGCGCAAAGTTCTCGGTTCCCACTATTCGCTACTGTCAGTCATCATCAACAGTCGCTGGGAATTAAGAGCGACCAGTGAAAAGAAAGCCGCTATTTAATTAAACGCAAGGAATTAATCAACCCACCAACAAAATTCCGGTACTTCTTCAAACTATCCCACTGTTTCTTCGGATTAATAGTGAAAACGGTCGAGGGTAGATCCTCAGGTACTGTCTGATCCAATTCCTGCTTTGGCAGCGCCTCCGCCCCAGATGTAACGGTGGACTTCTGGCGCTTTGCGGCAGCTTGCTTGGCCTTCTTGACTATCGCCTTCTTGACCGCGGGAGACTTGTACTCGATCTTAAACGGGCACTCCGAGAGCACCGCTACGGGAGCCTCCTCCATTTCGGTGTGGTCGGCACCCCCTGCAGTATTATCAGAGGAGGTACGTTTACGTTTTCCAGCCATTGTAAGAATAGATTCAAGGGTACCGGTGTTTGTTCGACTCGGAAGAGAGGGGGGGTGTTGCGGAGATGAATGGTTGAGAGGGGCGGTGGTGGTGGTGGTGATGGTGGTGGGTGTTGATGGAGAACGCGTTCTAACCGCGTGTGAAAATTCGTTCGGGATGTGGGGGTGGGAGAGCTGGATTCAAATGAAACCACCAGAAGAGAACGAGGAGGATAGTGATCGGTGGGACGGCCTTGAAGGAAGGGACGAACGAGCGGTGTGGTGATGGGTTTGTTTTGACGTCGTAGGTCTGACCGGTTACGGCATTTACATACAGGGATCTATTCACAATGTTACTGGGCGGTATGAACGTTTTGTTCACCCTCTGCCTTCCCCGAAGAAGAAATAAGAATAGCAGCATAAATCGAGTACTACACATAGCCAATACATCTGAGAATTTATATTCAAAGCGGGCTGTTTGGACGGATTTCCTACTCTCACAACATTGGTATGCCAACGCATGTGTGTTTGCCACGTGAGTTAGAGTATTGCCGTTATGCTGCCTAAGCACGCTCAGAGTCCTAAATGCGCATGACCGTTATAGGGTTAGGTAAGAAGGTAAGAAGTGGTTAAATGAACCCAAATCCAACACAAGTACATGTATCTCTGTTTACAGGTCCACCTGCGCACCGTACCTAAAAGGGATTCTATAGTTAAAACTATAACCCTAAAAGGCATCATTCAACTATACCTTGACGCAAGCTGATCGGATCAACTATCCTAGGTAAGAGAGCCATTGGTCCTCTCCTCCCTTCCCTACAAATCACTATTTACAATCGCTCGGTGTCAACAGGGCTATTGTGATTAGGTATGTTTTATAACTAACTCATAAATGGCTGTGCCTAGATCCGCTGGTTGAAAAGAAAATTTTGTGTATAGTAGATGAGCTTCTGGATATGGCCTACCTATGAGCCGGCCCTGACCGAGCTCCCAGAGCTCGATTCAGCAATTAATGCAGGTTCGCAATACACATACATGTATGTAAACTCTATGGACAAACTAAAGCTATATATGGCTATAGCTACGCAACGAAAATTATTAAGGGACAAAGGATACTATAGTACAATTCCACACCTCTCGTTCAAAAAGGCGAACATCTTTAACCGAGTCCCTCTTTCTTGTTGAATGATAAAGCACATTTATTCATTCTGTCTGTACTGAGAGTATAATCGCACTTAGCACTTCCAAAAGTTTCTTGGATTGATGCCTCACCCTTTACAACCTTTGTGTAAATACCCCCTCCGACATTGTATACAGGTACTTTTGTTGGAGGAACAAACCAAGGTAAATCAGTTTAGACTTTTGTCCCACAATATTATCAGGTAATTATAGGTATGTACATGTAGACAGTTTTTGAGTAACAAACGACCTGGCACCCCATCCGCCCGCAGGAGTTCAGGCCGAATTGACTTCAGAGAAGGGCGCATGCACGTGAGGTATACTAATCTGTATTGCACTTTTCCTGTACTGACGTTGAAATCAATTAGATGTTTGATGGAGTTGTGAAAGCCTAAAAGGTTCGATTTGTGATTTGTGTTGTCGATCTATCATGAGATTATGACTATGGGGCGTGAAGGTCTGCCACAGTTTAGTGACAAATATCTTGTTACTAGTTGGGAGAGATTGCAGTTCCGGTTCTCTCTACCTTGACCATTGAGACTTAAGAGATAATCCAGGTTTTTAGTGAAGAGACAAGAAAGCTATATGGTCTTGCTACTGGCAAAATTGGTGGGTTATCCCTCGGTCATAATAAAGTCCCTATATCAACGGTGAAACTCCAAATATCTCAACAGTCAACAACGCTATGCCTACTGTAGATGGCTCAAAGGAAATATGTTTCTCTTAAACGTCTCTATGCACTCGACTCTTTGTCGGAGGAGCCAATTGGCGAACATCTGGGAGAGAAGGCCGGAAGAAAATACTCCAGATAATTCCTGCGAAGTCAATCGTTGTGCACCCAAATTAATATTTCTATTCCATACAGTACCTATATATGGGGGAGGAAAGACTGAACAATACCAAATAAATATGGAATCGATGCTGAAGCAAGTAATTCTACAACTAGCACATAGGCATTTACAACCTACTGGCAACAATATTCACGTACCGATTTAAGCTCATATTCAGTTCTGTCTATCTCACCACCTCTGGGTGTATTGAAAAAAAAAAGTATTTGAGTTAGTTAAGTAAGCTTTAAAAACACAATATATACATATTGATTTTTTCACAACCATGCTTTAGAATTAAACGCATGAGTTATCACTCGAAATGTGTTTGAAAGCCCTTGGCTTGGCTTGGCTCAGAGAAGAGAAGACGGGCCTCCTCTCTCCGACATATTTATTGGCCTAATGAAACCTTATGGGACAATCTATAATTATAAACTAGCCAAATATTATATTAGCTTGTCATTTGGAACCATTTTAATAAGCCTTGGATTGATAATAGAAGGCCATGCCGAAATACTAGCGGGCTATACTTTCTATTTCTTTGATTCATCAAAATTTTGCATGACTAGCAGTACGTACGGATACAGAGGGGAGATTCTTAACAACAGCAAGTGCCTAATCTACCCACTCCAACAATTTTGTCTCCACTACGAGCGTCCGGTGCTGATTGGCGGGGAGCCTCTTGGCACTGGACATGTCCAACGTTGGTGTAGGTACATACCACATATTCAGAAGTTCTCTCTGTGCTATTTCTGACTAGAGACTTCAACTCGCAGAGTATCCAACCAGGTGACGTCACATCAGCAATAGGCCGCCTTTATACTGTATGAAACGGATACGTGTTTCTGCATCCTTTTAATGGGTCAATAGTGGTGATTTGATTCGAGGGCAGGTATGCATTGCACGTGTACAACAACAACACCCATATTTTGTGGCGTACCTCAACATCCTGGAGACTTTTCTGACTTGGTAGACGTTTTATTATTTGGTTAATACATATGCGCCCATATCTCAGCTTACTGCTCATTGCGAGCAGAAAGGACGACGACGAACTTGGATGAAGAGTGGCTGCAGCACAGCCTTCTACAATTGGCCTGTCGGTGTTGAGAAGGATAAAGTGATCAGTCGGAAATCCTCAAATACTCCGTCCCTCTGCTGATGCTAGGATAGTCATGATGGTAATCACGCCGAACAGCGCGGTTAAAGGGGTTCTGTGAGTTGGCGAACCGGCAGAAGAAATTAGGTGGAGTGGTGTTGACACTTTAATTTGAGATCGTCAACGCCCACGATGATGTGGACCCATAAGACTTGAAGACGTCATCGAATTTTGTCTTGATGGGTTGACGTCGATACCGGTACCTGAAAACCTTCTTCATAGACAATCACTCGCCACGTGGTCCCTTCCTCCCCAGTAACAATGATTATTGGGTACCCAAGTACATGTAGGCACAAAAACCACTTCGCTGTTGCCGCCGACTCCCTGACCCACTTTAATGGTTGTCGTGTGAAACGGTTTCACCCCTCTAACAAGTGCCTAGGATTATACGGAATCTGAAGATACATGTAGTGTAAGAATTCCAGATATGGCTGAGCCTGGGGAAATGCCGACGAGGTTTGAGGGGCTGTAGGAGTGGAAAGGGGAGGGCGACAGAATGGGAAAGATGGTGCATTGTCGTCCTCGCTTAAAAGGAGAGGCTTTATTTCGGGGAAGCTACATGTAGTGGAGGGTACTCTACGGTACCTACATGTATATACATGTTGCAGCTCTGTAGGATAAAAACAAAACACTCTTGCCTGGTAATATCTTGTAGATTCAGCCATTGTGCTATGGAACTGTAAGTAAGTTCATACTGCATAGGTATAGGCATAATACACTGTAGAGTACATAGTTGCGGGTCGCATACATCTTTGGTGACCGGTTCAGACCTAAATGCTCGGTGCTACATGGAGTGCACAGATACATGTATATCGATCGACCAGTAGTCCGCACTTAACGCGATAACACGTGAGTTGTTGGTACGCGATTGAGATGAGAACCTTAACACGTGCCACAGCACAAAGACAATGGAAAAGTCACGTTATCTATTCGAGGTTTCAAACAACAAAGTGAAAGATTCCGTTGTCCCTATCTTGAAATAAACTTTGGCAAACAAACAGGATTGACAGGGTTGGCTGTGGTTTGGTGAAGAAAGCTTAAAGCTGACCCATTGACACTCCTCTCGACTGGCACTGCCTTACGCAATGTGGGTCGCATATCATGTACATGTAGTTAGTTCTTTGTGTTAAGGGTACGTCCAGTACTAAGTATATATCCTCCACGTCGATAATTTCCAACAAAAAAAGATATCTATTTTTTTTAGATTCCGCATTTCACAAGCCATGAACATAAGGGTATGTTCTGTTAATTTACTACATGTAGATGCCACACGAATTCAACCGCGTCACATTTTTCCTCTTGTGATTCCACACATATGCACAAAGGGTGGTTATAAGAAAGGCAAGACATCTAGCAAACTTATTCTGCAGATGCGGCAGCACCAGTGATAATCTCGACCAACTCTCCCGTAATGACAGCCTGTCGGGTACGGTTGAAAAGAATCTGGAACCTGTTGATCATATCACCAGCGTTCTTGGAGGCGTTGTCCATAGCGTTGCGACGGGCGGAGTTCTCGCAAGCATGGCCTTCGGCAAGGGCCTATGTTGTATTTATGGTCGGTTAGAGGTCATGTTGAAGTCAGGGTGAGCCGTAGGCTTAGATGTGCGGGCTTACCCAGTAAAGTGTGTTGGCCAGGGCAAACTCGCGGAGGTTGCCAAGCTGCTCGTCCTCAATCTCGAAAGAGGTAATGTTGGCTATTGATGACGTAAGCAGGCGAATCAACATCAAATTGCATAAAAATCTGGACCGGGTAAAGCCGGGAGGGTAAATCTCAGAAGGAAGGCAACGGAAAATATCCACATGGTTTTGCGCTCTCGGATAACAATATAGTATTTTTACATCCGAAAATTCTTCATCATTGGATGGGAGATGACAGTCTGGGAATAAGAGAACAAAGACTCACCAGAGGCCATGATAGCTTCCTCAGAGTAAGCTTCGATGGTGCTGGGCTCATAAGAGATGGCCGACTTGAATGAGTTGTAGAGAACCTCGATGTTGTCATAGGTCTTTCCAAGCTGGGAAATCTGGTCGGCAATCGTCTGGGCCTCAACGAAAGTCGGGATGTCCTTGCCGACGTTCGCGAAACTCATGACAATGTTCTTAGCCGAAGATCTACCCAATTGCGCCTTAGATTTTTCTCCGAGAACGACAAGGTCGATGTCGGGGTTCTCGATGAGCTTTCTGCGAACAGCCTTGGTGAGACCGGAATGGATACCGCCGCACAATCCCTTGTCAGAAGAGCAAACGATGATGAGGTTCTTTCCACCCTCCAAGGTCTTTGTCTCAGCATTGTTGAAGACCTTGTTGGAGGTCTCACCGTAGACACGAGAGTCACCCATAGCGCGCTGAGCGCGGGCAAGTTTAGTGGATGCGACAATCTTCATGGTTTTTGTAATCTTCTCAATGTTCTTGATGGACTTGAGGCGGCCCTCGATTTCACGGAGGGTGGCATAATTGTTACTTAGGGCTGGCCTATGAATGGGAGAACGGAACGAGACGAGATGTTAGCGATAGTTATGATGGTGGGCAGTGGTGAAGCGGCCGAGGAAGGGGGGGTGGGGGGTGGGGATATCAATTGAAATCCTTTACCTAGTAGAAGTGGCCGCTGCCTTCAAGAGAACAGGTCTGGCTGCTCGTGAAAACATCTTGAACGAAATATAAAGGAATCGAATGTGAGGGTCAGGGTTATGGGGGGGTTGAGAGGGGAGAGTGGAGAGGGGGGGGGTGTTCACTGCAGCGATGAATAACTTCTCGGAATGATGGATGGAGCGTGGGCGGATTTCCTTTTCCTAACGTGGGGATCTGGAACCAGCAGCGGGCGGCACACCAAGGAATCGGGGCTAGGTATGGTTTTTTTCTTCAGCTAAGGGTAAAAATTTGAGTCAGCAGCCAGGAAGATCACGCTTCAGCCAATGATATTTTTTTTGAACACTTACTCACCCGGCCTTAGCGGTTTTCGACTTCTGGTGTTCTTTTTTCTCGCATTCGATTAACAGCCCGGCACGATCCTTCTGTTTTTCTCTTTCTTCTGACTTTCGCTGTTCGTCTCGCCTCCTCGCTCTCTGACTTACATGTATTTATTTACCGACACACTTACTCGCCCTTAGCCTTCGGTTCGCCCACACCCTTCCTCAGGCTACATACCCGCCCTTGCACCGTGCTTTACTTGTTGCGTTCCAGCATCCAGAACAGTCCCAGCGTCCAGCGTGTCGGCATTTACTCTGCCAGGCTGCAAAATCCCACCGCTCTCCTTGCTTGCTACTGTTGACCTCTACACCCCCTCGCGCGTCACTCCTTCTTCTCTATCGACCTTCTTGTAGCTACTACTGTTGCTGCTCTTGTGACGCTGCTACTATTGCTACTGCCACTACATACACTGCCGTTACTCTCTGCGAGTCCTCCACAACACTCGCACTAACACACGCACTCACCACGCCGCTCAGTTCTCTCTAGCCTCTGGTGCTTAACAGATCAACCCGCCATCCCCAGCCTTCATCCTCCTCTCCCCCTCGCCACATCCCCCACTAAAGCTGCACACTCTTATTAACCTTCTCAAACCCCAATTCTCTTTCCATCGTATTTTCTCCGCAAGTATCAGTACATTCTTGTTACACATTGCATCGAACTCACGCCCCACCCCTAGAAGGGCTTTAAAGGGCATTACTTGTTTGCCGTCGAAGCCCTTTACTACATCCTCTATAACAGCTGTCGCGTATCCTATACGCGCCTCTAGATCATTTAGATCTCCAGACGCCTCCCTCGCCATGTCTTCTTCAGAGGATGATATCCCACTCGCCATGCTGAATGGCCGGGGTCGCACTAACGGTAATTTTCGCCCCCTTCTTTGTTGATTTTCTATTTTGCCAGCGAAATCGTGTACCACGGGGCGTCTGGAAGCCCGTTTCTTGCCTTTTTTGCTCCTCTTCGAGACATACCCGCTACCTAGAACAGCAGGTTCTTACGGATTTCTATCATTTTCATCTCCAATCGTGTTTCCCGCTAACATTTGGCTGCTGCTTGCTTAGGTACATCCTCCGCGACCTCCTCATCGACCAACGGGAAAGGGCCCATCCTACCAGACAGAATCCCAAAATCTGTAGACAAAAAAGTTGACCATGACTTTAATGCGATGGCTGTCGATTACCCTAAGGAAGACCGGGCTGGTGTGCCAATTGTGAATGTTGCTGTCAGGGAGGAGTTGGATAACGGGAGGGCAAAAAGGAAGGGGAGAAAACCACCAATTAAGGAGGAAAGTAGTGATGATAGCGATACTCCACTGGTGAGTGCATTTCCATCCCTCAGTATCTACGAAATTTCTAGCGGAGTCACGATCTTCTGCATACGTTGCATCTAGTTGAATGTTGCTGACTTTTCCCGATTAGACAAAACGTCGTAGAACCAACGGGGTCAAAGCGAGCACGATCGAGTCATCTGATGACGATGTACCCTTAGCTAAGAGGGCAGCAGCATCAAAGATCCGCACCGCCAGTAAGAAGCCTACTGCTGCTAAAGAAGAATCGTCGGATTCAGACACCCCTCTGGCCACTGCAAGGCTTGCCAAGGAAAAAAGGAATATCGAAAAAAAGGCTGCGGTAACCGCAAAAGAGATCAGGGCGGAGGATAAGAAGACTGCTGCCAAGGCGAACGGGACAAAGCGAAAATCAGTTAAGGACGAGAGTGATAGCGATACCCCGTTAAAGGCCAAGAGGAAGCCAGCTGTAAAGAAGACGAATGGCGTCAAGCAAGAGTCTTCGGATGACGACGTCCCTTTGGCGAAGAAGGCCAAGGCTGCTTCTAAAAACGCGGCAATTACCAAGGGGAAAGCAGTTGATAGCAAAAAGACGGTGGTTAAAGGAAAGGCAAAGGCTGCTAAGGAAGATACGCCCGCAGGTGCTGATACCGCCGAGGACGAGGAGTATAAATGGTGGGAAAATCAAGCAGAGACGGATGGGACTCAAAAATGGACTACTTTGGAGCATAATGGGGTTCTTTTCCCACCACCATATGAGCCGTTGCCAAAGAATGTCAAGTTGAAGTATGATGGAGTTCCTATTACTTTGCCACTTGCTGCAGAGGAGGTTGCCGGATTTTTCGGACATATGTTAAATTCTTCTCATGCCGCAAACCCTACATTTACTGCAAATTTTTTTAAAGATTTCCAAAGAATTCTGAAGGAATCGGGTGGAGCCAAGGACTCTACCGGAAAGGTTTGTTGTGTTCTACGGTGGTAATGATTTTTACTGACACTTTCACAGAAGGTTCTTATCAAGGAATTTACAAAATGCGATTTTACTGATATCCATAATTATTTCGCCGCCGAAGCGGAGGCAAGGAAGAATTTAAGCTCCGCCGAGAAAAAAGCGATCAAGGCAGGAAGGGACAAGGCAGAAGAAAAATACTTGCACTGTTTGCTAGATGGTCGGAAAGAAAAGGTCGGCAATTTCCGCATTGAACCTCCCGCACTATTTCGTGGCCGTGGAGAGCACCCAAAGACTGGTATGGTCAAACAGAGGGTTCAGCCGGAGCAAGTTACCATCAACATCGGTAAGGGCGCGTCTGTACCACCACCACCTCTAGGTCATAAGTGGGCCGATGTTATCCATGACAATACTGTTACCTGGTTGGCTACATGGAAGGAGAACATAAACGGCAACATCAAATATGTCATGTTGGCAGCTACTAGTAGCTTAAAGGGAATGAGTGACTTCAAGAAGTTTGAGAAAGCGAGAGAGCTCAAGGTACAATTTATATCTTTCAGATGATATTAACTATTATTCACTGAAAATACTAACGAGGCCATAAATAGAAACACATCGATCGCATTCGTGCCGATTATGGGAAAGATCTTAAGGCTGATCTTATGGCCGACCGCCAGCGCGCTACCGCAATGTATCTTATTGATAGACTTGCCCTTAGAGCTGGTAATGAAAAGGGCGAAGACGAAGCCGATACGGTTGGCTGCTGTTCACTCCGATATGAGCACGTTACTTTGAAACAGCCCGACTTGTTAATCTTTGATTTCTTGGGTAAGGATTCCATCAGATTCTACCAGGAAGTTCCTGTTATTCCTCAGGTATTTAAGAACATGAGGATCTTCAAAAAGGAGCCTAAGACCACGGGTGATATGATTTTTGACAGATTGGATGTAAGTCACTTTCACGTTTCTCACGTCTTTATTCTGTACTAACAGTTTGATAGACCAATCAGTTGAATAAACACCTTCAAAATTACATGCCTGGGCTCTCGGCTAAGGTCTTTCGTACTTACAACGCATCTTGGACAATGCAAGAACAATTGGCAAAGATTCCCAATGAGGGCTCCATCCATGACAAATATGCCGCTTATAACGAGGCGAATAAGGCTGTCGCTATCCTTTGCAACCATCAGCGTACTGTCAGCGCAACCCATGAGACCATGATGCAAAAAGCTGAAGAGAAGGTATATTTTGACATCAGTCGGTATCCTTGTTTTGATGTTGACTCATCCATTATCTAGATCAAAGCCCTTCGTTACCAAAAATTACGCCTAAAGAGGCAGATTCTCTTTCTCAAGCCCGAGTTAAGGAAGAAAAAAGCTTCTTTCTTTAAACCGGATCCCGAAATCGACGATAAGAATTGGATTCTAGAGCACCAAAAGTTCCTTATTGAACAGGAGAAGGAGAAAATCCGCAAGAAGTTTGAGAAGGAGAACGAGAAGGCTGTTGAGAATGGCGAGAAGGAGCAGAAGCCCAGTGAGTTAAAGGAACGGCTCAAGGTTGTTAATGAATTAGAGGCCGAATTCAAGCTGGAGAACAAGACTGGTACCGTGGAACCAAAGACAAAGGGAGCTACAGTAGAAAAACTTGAGTCCCAGATTGAGAAAATGGATGAGAAAATCCTGAAGCAAGAAACCGAGGCTAAAGTCCGCGAAGACAATAAAACTGTTGCGTTAGGAACTAGTAAGATTGTATGTTTGAACACAGCACATATTCCTCTATAAAATCCCTCTATCTTCTTGGGGCACGATACTAACAAATTCTTAGAATTACATTGACCCCCGATTGTCGGTCATGTTCTGCAAAAAATACGATGTTCCTATTGAGAAGGTCTTTCCGAGAACTCTTCGCGAGAAGTTCAAGTGGGCCCTCGAATCAGCGGACGAGGACTGGGAGTTTTGAGGGACAACTGGTGGCCCGAAACACCTTTACCACAGTCACCTCATGTGGACAATACTTCCGATGGAATATCAGCAATAATTTTGGAAGATGAAAACACTAAATGATAACGAAAATGAATCCGGTTATGGGGTTGTAAGAACATGAATCGCGAAGGCCTCTGACACGGGTATTAATTTCCGCCTCGTTTCGAGACCTTTTCAATGAATCTTACAATATTCCGCTACACACCTTTCTTCTTTTGATTTATTGTATTGTGCTAAGTTTGTAACTTTGCTTCTTTCCTGTAAACTTTGTCAATATGCCTTTTTTTTTCTCACTCTCTTCCTGGGGGTGTGCTTGGATTTCGTTATATTTTGTAAACCTTGACCTTGTCTTTTTTTTTAAAAAAAAATTTCGAAAGTTGACATGACATACAGCAAGTCTGGTACCTCCGACATTTACTCTGGCCTTGGAGAACGGAAACCACTTGGCTTTAATTGTATGTCAGTGAAGCGTTCCGGATTTATAGGGAGGCTGTGCGTTGGGCGGGATACTGGGTGGTTTACAGCTTACTTCTTTCTTCCATTCTTTCAATAGTGACTTTCTTCGCTGTACTTTTAAAACCCTTCTGTACCTACTATGGTTTGGGTCGCATTTCTTTCATTCGTTTCGCAGAAAAGCATAAAATAACTTTTTTCCTTCTATTTTTCTTCTCATTTATCTCATTCACTTTGTGGGAGTACGAGAGGGGGGTTTTCTTACATAGAACTAGTTGTGTTGCAAACCATTTTTTCGTATTTTCCTTCGTTCGCTTATTTATCTGTCTTTGTATCGTGCTCGTATTGTGTAAAATAGGTGCTCTCTATCTCCTTGGTATTAGATAGGATGGATCGGGGTAGGTATATATGGGAAGGATTGGTGTAAATACAATGGGATTAGATTGTAAGTTACAATTTGATAATTTTTGACAATGGGGGGGGGGGGGCTTGAACTTTTGTATATGAAATAAGCTGAGAGACTGGGCCTTATTTTGTATATTTGACAGTTGGTATGAATAACATCCTTGTGCCTTCCGGGAGAGGCTTTCCTACTAGAAAACACGATGACTATGAGCGATGACTATGAGAAAACCAGGAGTTCACCTTTATATTCGGGAGAAGTTGGATTGGGGTTGCGATTAGACCGATTAGACCCCCTAGTATTGCCGAGCTGTGGCTGGTGTTTTAGTGGTGAGAAAATGTTTAATACCCGGGGTCCAACCATGCGCCTCCGGCTGTCCGCTACTGTCATAACATCTCTCTCTCCAAGGTTGCCACATGGACCTATAAGATTGATAACCCTCATATGATTGGATTTTGTATAGATCCTGCCCCCGAGATGCGGGGGGGGAGTGCCTAGTCAGCGTATAGAATCTAAACATCGATGGACGACTGCAGCGATCTGAGCTCTGGAGTTTTTGGTACGGTTGGTCTTGGTGGCATTATGATATGAGGGAATGAAGTTGTGTTTCCATAATATTATATTGGGCTAGCATCAATCACCCCCTGTTATTAGCAATTGTAATTAATAAAGTTTGAGCATCCATGTGTTTCCCCACACATCATTATCAATCAATCCCCACACATCATGAGTTACATGAACGATTTTCCGAGTGATTTCCTGTGTCCCCTCGTAAACACGCGCACTTCTAGGAGATGGGCCAACTTGAGGATACGAACCATATGTAGAAAACAGCAGGGTAGTTGACTTGCGCTATCCAGATTTTTGCAGCAGCAGTCTTCTTTGGTGCCCTCCTCTGCCAGGTGCCAGGCCCCCCAGTATTCCGTAAAACGATTTTGTAGTTCCTAGCCATAGTCCTCGCTCCTATAAGCTTTGAGCGGATATTACATAAAGATCGCCTGAAACATTAATTGTTGGTGTTGATCTCAATATTTCGGTGTATCCAGTGTCCTGCCCCGCTGGTAATTAGTCCTGGGTGTGACCGCGTCCAAAGGCTTGACAGATCCATTCATCCCAATTTGCAGTTCCTTCTTAGGCAATAAAGTACGCATGTGCCTACCAGACGCAGTTAGATAACCGTATTAAGCGTGGCCTGTCGACCAGATGGCTTAGAGTTGGTGGGATGAAGACATGAGGAGGGGCTGTCGAGATAGGAAGCGTACAGCTCGGTGATTTATGATGAATACTTTGCAGCTAGACAAATGGACTGAGCATGAGCTTGGCGGGAAAGATTTATGGAAGGCAGATTGCAGGGGATGGAGCCGGCATGTGGGTAGGAGGTGTATAGATCTTGGTGGTAGTGGGTAGCTGTAGCGCAGCTAAAAAAAATTGATCTAGTAAGTTCAGTTTTTGGAAGTGAACAGATAATCCCAAATTAAACCACACATCACCTTGAAATTCCATATTAAGGAATCTCTCTGGCCCCCAAACGGGCTCCTACCATCATACATATATGGGGCCCCGAGATGTCCTTGCCAAAAAAACACCCCCACCTCGAAATGGTCCGCATTACTCATCACCTAGGAATTCTTGGGACTCATCTCAAGACTTCAAAAAAAGTTCTTAAGACCGAGTCCCGGGGCATTAGGTCTCGTGCCCATTAGTGCTTCTTCGGAGCTCTGCGTGGTTTGTTCGCCTATCTTGAAGATTGGGGTCAGTCAGTTCGTGCACTCTGTCTTGTATTAAGTAGTTATACATCCCACTAACATCACTTTGAACTCGTATCTGGTCGTAGCTAGCGCAGTGTAAGTCCTGGTCAATCGCCCGAGAGCTAGCCTAATCACTCACGGCAGATTCCTCCACCTAAAAACTCGCTCTGCGAAAACTAAACATCTCGGGATAACAAAAACAAACCTACCGGAAATGTCGAGTGATGGACGGTGAGTAAAATGTAGATAGAACGCGCATCGTAGTGCGGTGGGCACAGTATCATTGTGGGGAGAAGGTATTTTGTTCTGACGATAGTTTATTGAAGAATTGGTTTAGGTGGTTTGTTGGAAATGGTCTGAGGTGGTGGAGATGGTCCTCAGTGAGAGTGAGTTGAGGGTAAATGTCCCGAGCTTGGCGCTAGGAGGATCGCAGAAACGGTGGATGCACATATGGTGCCATTTTAACTTTTGTTGAGCGGGGGTTCCCCGTTTGACATGTGTTCATCTTCCTCGCACCAGCCTATCGGCCTCGATGTCAGTAGTAGTAGAATATCGGACACGAGGGTTGGTAATTCTGGGTTGAACGGGGTGATAATTTCTGGGGTAAACTAGACATGGCGCCTATATTTTCCAGGTAGGCACATGTACTTGCAGCTGCACAAGAGCGGTGGAAAGATTCATACATGTAGTTAATCCATAGATCCGTACGCATGTCGTTGATCTAGCCGGGCCTGGTCACCGAAATCGATCAGCCAACATCACCTAGATGAACAAGTAATCTGGTAAATAGATTAATCCATTGACCGATTTTCTAGATATCTGCAGGTTTATCAGCCCACAAATTCGTCATGTAGATGACCCCCAGACGTACAGTTGATCATCTCCGTACCTGCATCACTCTACCACGGCCATGTTTCGTTTGGATGGCCCGTGCAGCAACAGCGGAAGCAGCTATCACACATACCTCATAACCCACCACCACCGTCATGATCACCCATAACAAACCTTAAGTCCTCGCTCTCGAACCCACATATACAGTACTACGAATTTACTTTACATGATTCCTCTACTCCAACCGAGACGCACCATTATCTACCCCTGATCGACCTCCATGATCCCCTCCCCCCTCCCTCCGTATCCCCTGCTGCATATATAAGCCACCCACTCATATCAATTCAGTATCACTGATCAGCCGCCGTGATTCCGTATATATTACAATAATGCAAAAAAATTGTTTATTGATACTAATATATAGCCAATACTTACTTGAAGCCACCGCTAGTAGGAGCAGGATGCAGATTGTACATGGCGCTTGCGTCCTGATCGAGGATTTTGCGCCGGCCGTGGGTAAGTCCTGCACCGATGAAACGGCCTTTACCCGCTGCAAGGGAGAAAGGGTCTTCTACTCACAGCTACTCTACTATCTACAAGCACATTTTACCTACCAAGATGCATGTACACTCTCCTACTGAGACATTGTCGTAGAAATGAAATCACTACTACAATACTATACATCCATTCCCGGCTAGCCTACCCTAGTACTTATAGGCTGTCATAGCTGACTGATCCAACCTGTGCCACCTGAGCGAACCTTTTCTAAGCTGGTGGTTCAGCTCAGAGGGATGTTGCCGCGCTTCAATGCCGCTCGCGCGCCAATTATTGGTCGGAGGGGGGGGGGAGGAACTCTTCTAGAGTGCTCTACTTACTTACTGGCTTATGCTTATGCAAAGAGGGGGGGCGAAGAAACGGCCAAAGAGTGCAGGCTGCATGTGATAGGTTGTTGATGTTGTTGGAAGAGAGGTAGAGTTGGAAAGTTGTGGAGAGGTAGATTGATACTCGTGGTGTAGGTATTGGTAGGTACACTACTGCATTACATGTAGTCAGTGGTGGTGGTGGTGGTGGTGGTGGATAGATGATATTCTACTCACACAACAGTAAGTACCGACAGTAGAGAGATCCCGCTTCGAGTGGCCGATGTGATACTCGACTCCTACCATTCCTGTTGCCGTCCCGAGCCCACCACCCACAAAACCCACAACCAGAAGCCCCCGGCCCGCTCTCTTCGTGCTTTCTCAGAGTGGACTAGACTACAAGACATCGAATGCTTGGTATGTAGCTTCGCTGGCCCTCCTCCTCCTCATACTACTACTCCTCCTGCTCTTCCTCCGCATTACCACCACTACCATAACCCCCACCGCCGCACAGGAGGAAAACCCCACCTGTCCCTCCATTTCCCCCCCCCCCCCCAAATCCTTCTCGAATAAGTACCCTCGGATATCCGCCCATCTATCACTCACTCCCCTGGCATTCTTCATCCTCAACGACTATCGTGATAATTTATATACCCCTACTCTTGCCACTACCACCATTGTCTACTCATCTTAAAATACTACTTTTTCTCTATTGTCCGTTGTGGTAATCTGTTCTCTGATAAATCCAGATATCTACCAAACTACTTCGTACTACTGCTACTACTGCCTTCCTACCTCACTACCCAACTCACCCACCCACCCACCCTCTTCCCCGCAAACTAAACAGCCACTACCTACACATAATCCGCGATGGCTTCAGAATCGCCTAAGCCCAGTGTCCTGATCATCGGAGGCCTTGGTTAGTCCTCCATACTCTTTGATACCTCTGTACTCGTAATAAGAGAGGGAAAGAGAGAGAGGGAGAGAAAAAAAGCCTCATTGCACTTTGAAATCATGATATTAACTTAACCGTAAACTTTTAGGCTTCATCGGACGCTACCTCGCGAAATACATCCACACCAATGACCTCGCCTCCGAGATCCGAATAGTCGACAAGCAGCTCCCGCAGCTGGCCTGGCTTGCTCCCGAGTTCGCTGAGGTTTGCACACAGGAGCGCTTCTACCAGGGTGATATGTCACGCGAGCGTCCGTCTTCTCCGTCCCCCCCTCATCCCCCCCTTCCCATAGCTAATACTCCTCCTAGACACATGTGAGAAAGTACTCACCCGCGCCGATGGCACCACATACGACTACATCTTCAACTGCGGTGGTGACACCCGCCTCAGTCAGGACGACGAGATCTACAAGCAACGCAACCTCAAGCTGTCGACGACGGCGGCGCGCGTCGCCGCACGCAAGGGTATAAAGTGCTGGGTTGAGCTTAGCACCGGCACCGTCTACAAGAGCGACCGCGAGCCAAGTAAAGAGACCGATAAGCTCAAGCCATGGCTCAAGCTGGCTACGTATAAGCTCGAGGCTGAGGAGGAATTGTCGAAGATCGAGGGGTATGTATCTTCCATTTTGGGGGGTTGGGGGTAAGTTCCCAGTGCTGATGCGAAGGTGATATAGGTTGAACCTAGTCATCCTGAGACTGGCGAATGTATACGGAGAGTACGGGAGCAAGGTCATTGCAACAATGCTGTGTATGGCGCGAGTATACTCATATTTGGGCGAGGAGATGAAGTGGTTATGGACCAAGGACCTGCGCAGCCACACCGTGCACGTCACTGACGCCGCGAGGTCTGTCTGGACCGCGGCCGACTGGTACAACAATGGCAAGAAGAACTGGGACGATTCGTGGGGGGGCGTGCCGATATTCAATATCGTGGATCATGGGGATACTTGTAGCTTCACCCCAAAGATCCCGAGTAGTAGTGGGAAGAATGGCTGACAGCTGAAAACTAACAAATAAATAGCACAGGGAGACCTTCAGAAGTACATTTCAAAGATTTTCGGCATCAAGACGGGCTTCCATGGGACGATTGTCTCCTCGTTTGCGCGCATGAACTTGGGCTCCGCAGTTGATGAAGAGAATGATGAGGTGCTACAGCCGTGGGGGGACCTTCTGAATGAGGCGGGTATTACGAGGCCTGGCCCGATCAACCCGTACTTGGAGAACGAGCTGGTAAAGGACGACGACCTAAGTCTTGATGGCAGCAGGTTTGAGGCCGTCACGGGATTCAAATACGATGTTCCAAAGGTCACAGAGGAGGGCCTACTACAAATTATTGAGAGTTACAAGAGACTCAATTGGTGGCCGCCGATTGATCTGAAAAAAGAGGAAGGGTCAGCCTAACGCTGGAACTGAGGATTAGGTGTGTGGTAATGATCAAAAGTTCATGGTTTTTACGATTATTTTAACGGCGTGTATCCTGAGGATCCTCTCATCACATTATCTAGCTACACAGCCCAATACCCGGTATTATTTTGTGGTTACAGAAAAGACTCAGTATTAACCAAACTCCCTGGCGTTCCAGGGTGAAAAAACTATGGGAGACGACTGTGGCGATCAATTTCCTATCATTAATTTCTATTGCGCTTTTTTTTTTTTTTTTTCAGTCCGGGGTTTTTCGCATCGGAGCGTGCATAAATATCTTGTATCTAGCCTTATCCCACCTGCATAATACAAGCGTTAAGAGAGAAAAATAACGTCTATACATATCATGGGCATGCGCACATAGCACGTAATTAATGGCCGGTACCGCCGTTCCCCCCCATGCAAGTAAGCAGGTATCCTCCTCTCGGTTTCTGCTTTCCCGGCAACCCGATTAGACTCCAGTGGCCCAAAGGACCACCCCCCTCCCCCCACCGAACTGCACGGGTGGCTTGGGTTTTTATCATTGGGCGCTCCTACGAATCGTGATAAGGAGTCTTTATTCCTGATCTCATTTGTTCTTTTGAAACAAGTTGTCAACTTTGTTTTTCATCACACTTACCAGATAGAGTTATGGCAGGTGCAGAGGCTAAACCAGCTAACCTTATTTGTCTTGTCGTGCAATCATTGGCATTGCCCCCTGTGGCTCCTTGCACTTTTTTTTTTTCTCGAACCACACTCTTATACCTACGTGAGCCAGGGACTCTCATACCCAAAACGCCATACATAACCACTCCCTCGGTTGCGTAACGACACCGGAGGGGCCGGTATACGAAGAGAGAAAAAAAATAAAGAAACTCAACTGACGTGCTTTTCGCCACCCATACTCGTGGGATAAATACTTTTTTTTTTACGATTTCCAGGAGTTACGTTGGTATTGGGTGTTTCTAGAAAGAATAGGGAAAGTACAACCCCCCTGACCTGTCCACTTCTATTAGTTGTGGCGGCTTATATGTATGTAGGTACCTACCTACATAAGTACCTACATGTACTTTTGCTTTACTTTTACGAGGCCGATAAATACTTGGTATGCCCTTGTTCCGGGGAATTAAAGTAACGATTGTGGTCGAGGGCACAGCCTGCGATGTGGAAGGTCCCAGGTACTAGTTCCAGAACCATTTCGTATGCTAGCTAAGCTTTTTTTTTTTATCGCCTTCCCTTTTCTTTTTTCTTTGGCCATGGGCTTTCTGACTCTCCCTGTGTGCGCGCTCGATCCGTATTAGAAAGCTTTTTGATAGTGACACAGGGGCCCCATTGATTACGTGGGGAATACGGTTACTCGACAGCAACATACGATTATGACAGCTGAGCACAGCAGCAATGACCTATGCAGAGAAGAGATAAAAAAACTCCTCTGGCCCCCCTGAGTCGACGATGTACCCTTGCTGCAGGGACTGCCAACGTAATATATTGCTGAGTACGTATAACCCAGAGTATGATGGTAATAAATGTGTTTTGGACTAGGTACCGGCAAATTGGGAGAGGAAGAAGAAGAAAGAAGCGATGGTGAGGCGTGCATACATATGCCCCCATTGTCTCACTGTACCTGGGTTCTTCGATGTTGCTGTATAATTATAAGTTTCCGGGCCCGAGAGAGTTGCCTTCTATGGCCTACAAGCACGTGCCTACAATACCTGACAGTTATACCTTGCTATAAGAAATCTCGCTACAAGAAACCTCGCTACAAGAAACCTCGCTACAAGAAACCTCGCTATAAGGAGGACCTTGCTGTAAGAATAATACACAGGCTACACGCTAAGGACTATGAAAAATTCTACCTGCTATCAAGAAACTTTGGGGGATTTTTGCTATAAGAGATAGAGGCTGGCCTCCACCTTGGCGTTTCTAGTAGCGAGGTGCAACTGTAAGTAAATAAAATAACTATACATCTGCTTTCATAACTCAACCCAAGGGGACATGTGCAGGTTCCGAATTAAGGTATAGATATTACTGGTATAATAAATAACATGCTCACAAGGCCGACAGCGGCATGAAAGGCTTAGTTGCATTAATTAGTCAAACTCCAACCATTCGTTCGGGCTCCTCAGTCAGTCAGGCACGATTGTAGATCCTCTTGGTGTGTTTTGCATGGATTGTCGGTGAGAGAAAAAATTCCCATTGCAACCGGGTGTGAGTGATGGCTGATGACCTCGCCTATTTCTTATGCATACATGTATTTAGATATGGTCTTCATCCGAGGAGACCAACACATCACGTGCTAGATAGGGTCGCACCGAATCAAGACCGCCCCTATTACTCTGCGAGTAAAGTAGTATGTACCTGGGGTATTTTAACTCCATATTAATCTCCGCGGTCTACAGATGCACTCTAGAGTAGAGTAACGGCCAAAGCAATTACAGATTTTTTGGAGGGTTCGTCTGATGAGACTCATCCCTACAGCTATGATAAATATCTCCCGTCGGCTGTGTTCAAGGCAACTGAAGACATTCCCACAATTGATTGGTTGAATCATGACTCCAACAAAAGGGGGGGGGAAACATCCCGTGGGTTAGGTGAATTGTTGGAAACCAACCGGGTTACTGGGTGCAGTGGTCGCTGGGGCCGATTGGTAATCATGGTGGATCACTCGGCCATACTACATAATAGGGTCTTAGTAACAATTCTCCCTGTAGGTATTATAATATAAGCCCTATCGAGAGAAATCGCTGAGACATAAAAGCATAGAAGCCGTTGTGTGCGCCAGCTAATCTCCCGCGTATATGTCTCTAGTCAGAGAAACATACTCGGACGATCACACGATGTCAGTCCCCTTCAGTAGAATTGGTTTACCTCGGTACAGCTAGATCTACCGGCCCCCTGAGCACTTCACTCGAACTCCGGTATCGGTGTTTGGGATTTTATGTAATATTCGGCCGCTGTTTCGGAGCCGTTGCCGAAGAACTGGACCTCCTCCAAGAACAGGAATGTCTCATATAATCCTTGGCCAAATCGAGCCAGGAGACCGTAACTATGCTGGAAGTGGGTCATAATGTTGCATAACATGTCAGACCCTCTCCATCTTTTACCATTAAAGGAAGTGACGGGCCTAGAAATTAAACGGGGTCGGAGACTCTGAGTATCAGGATTTACCGCGTGCTCTGGGCGTTTGGTGCGGTGCGCTTATCAGCGGCTGATATATGTTCACAAATATTTTAGCAAGCGGCCTTCCTCCCAAGATAGACGGGATGAGATAATTCCAACGCAATGATGCCAAACAAAAAGCTATCACGGGCCTTAAGAAATCTGTCTTTGGGGACGGCGGGGGTTCCGTATAATGAGGTCTAATTTGGTCGCCCGTGCTCCTCGTATTGTCCGGGGATGCCACCAGGAAACAGTCTTAGGCTTAAAGATATAGACTAACGGTCAGTGTTTACAATACAGCGGGATCGGGGGTTTCATGTAGCAATGCTCCGTGATCATGATCGCCATCGGCCCGGCAAAGCTGATTGCGGGGTTGGGCCCATTCCACAAGGGGATTTATGGCATAGTGGTGGTCAGCAAGGAATTCAGTCACAGTGACTAGGTGATGGCTGATACCCGTATCTGCTCCAGAATGTGAGGTGTAAGTATATGACAAGGGCCTGGGAATGAGACTACATGCTCGGAAAATAGGCTATCTACGGCCAGGGGTTATCTACTTAACGGCTAGTTGGACGGTACCGCGGTATAGATCATATTTGCTAATAGTAATTTTGATCTCATGCACAGCCAATTTTTCGGGGTATGGTTAAACGGGGGGTATGACTAATGTCACCCAAATTCAGTAATGAATTAAATGAAATTCCTAGGAACAGATGGTACTCTTTGCAAGAATATGGCCAGAGAACCTTTTTTTACAAGATCCACCAAGAGCATTGTTTGCTGAACTTGGTTTTCAGATTCATGGGGGGTTATTCGTAGCCCAGGATAACCACACCCCCAGAGTGCATCTACATATATAGTTATTAGCACCAATATTTCAACTAGATGCCTGGAGGTGACAGACCTGACTAGGTGACGCAGATAAGAGTGTGAGAGGTGCAGGAATCTACGTGTAGCTATGGGTTATTTCACCAATTCCGCCAAGCCAACGTAAATTACGGCCCCATCCGCAAGAATATGTAATTCAGGCTGTCTTTTACCTCTTCCCCCTACATTACACCCGGTCAGAAAAAAAAATGCTTAACTCCCCTTTGTTTTTGAACCATTTCCTGCGTGTTCCAATGTCTCTCCATTCTACATAAGCAGCTTACGAGAGACTACATACACGCAGCCTTAAACGCCTTTTTTTTTCTCCCTGAAAATAAGCCATATATCATCGATCGATCTACTAAAGCACATGTATGAATTTCCAACAATCTAGCCTATTCAACGAGCAAAGGGCTTAGTGAGAGCCTAAGTGCATGGTTCCGGGTCGAGTTAATCAACCTGAAACGTGGGGGCCTCTTTAAACAATAAATGCAACCCAATATGTAGGCAGTCTATCTAGATAAGAGACCTGCAGGAAACCTGAGGTCTTTAGAAGAAAGACGGAAAAAAAAACCTGAGGTTTGACGGAGGCCGTAAACTAGGTCCTAGCACGAAAACATACAGAGGGAGAGAAAAAAGCAAATATCCGGATGTAGCCCAGCTCAGCTGGTCACATATGTAACCGAAATCACATCGAAAGTATGCCACCTTATCTATCCCGTTAGTCAGATCCAAAGCTAGATGTTACCAAACGAACTACATGTGATCTCGGAACTAACAACGTTCTGTAACACCACCGCCCTGATATTCACAGCCTATCACTCGCTCCACTGGCCGTCGACAAATTGTACCTCTTGGCCAATGACTTGGCTATAAGCAGTATTGGGAACAAAGAGTACAAACTAGTGAGACGTACTGCCACGCTGTGGCTTCGGTGCTGGAGGGCTGTGTATACTGACCTACATGTATCTCTTATCTACATGTAGTCATATTCCTTGTATGTCTTTTCGACGAGTTCTTATGTGGCTTCAGGCCTAGAGCCCATCTCCATATACGTAGCAGCTTCTGACATCACCAAAACTGAGAGCATCTTTAAATGAAAACCCACCGCCATGTTGGAGCCATAAATTTCAACTACACCATAACGCTTCCCCCCTTGCTCACAAAGCAAATTTCCCGCATATTTTCGTCTTCCTCTTCACATGTACTATCTACACCCGAGTCACACCAACGAGTCCCCGAGGAGGAGTCCGAAGATTCCGAATACCACCTGCTCAAGCATATATGTAGCAAATCAGCAGTCCAGATGCTGCAGGTACCCGAGCACCGACCCGGCCCTTGTGATTGACCACGCCTCGCATTAGGATCATGTGTAATTATCGTCACTATGTATACGTGTGCGGGGGGTGGAAAAGAAACAAGGAAAGAAGCAAGTACTGGAATTCCATGAAAAACACACAACTTTTCCTACCGCCCCTTCTAACAAACAGACATGCACCAGACCAGACAGCAGCAGAACACCCACCCCTCACCTCCCGCTACCCCAGATACCCCGCAGCCAGCGCAGTCACAAGTCCAGCAGCCACCAGAAGGCCCCCCACGCCACGAGTCTTCGCCCCGCGACTATTCAGCTCCGGAACGGGCGTATATATGACGATGCTGCCTGGTCCTGGGGTCTCCGACCCTGACCCCGTCTCCGTCTCCGTGGCGTTAAGCCCGTAGCAGTTCCCGACGCTGGACTCTGGCCCACCCATCCAACCGTCAGCCACGCCCGCCCAGATATTCCCCACGACCCTTCGCTGCCGCTCCGCGAACCAGACCATCCCTAGGCCGAGATCCCCGTACACGCATGCCCTCGTCCGCCACGAAACGCTGGAAAGGAGACCCCCCGTGCACACGGGGAAGACTTGGATCGACATTTGGTAATAGGCAATGTGGAACCTGCCTGTTGGACTGAAGGGGTCTGAGGCGAGCTCCCAGCGGAGCATGAAGGCGCCTGTTTCGGGGGTGCTGGCGTTGGTAAGGAGGTATTCGGTCAGTGTTGTGTTGCCGGCGTTGAAGGTGGTGGTGCGTGAAGGTGGGGTGAAGATGAAAGTATCGGGGGGGCAGAGGAGCTTGGGCCCTGTGGTTGGGGGTGTTAATAGGTGTAGTCCGAAAAGGAGGGGAAGGGGGAAGGGGAAGGGGCTTACAGCTGGGGGAGTAGAAGTCACCGAGGTGGGGGTAGAGGACGGAGGGGGGAGCGGTGATTGTAAACTTTGTGGTATCCTCGCCGTAGACAGAGTTTTGAGGACAGAGGACTTTGGGCTCTGATGCAGTGACATCCTGGGGGATGACACCCACTACGAAGAGGAGGAGACAGAAAAAGATAGAGAGCTTCATCTTCTCTGTTTTTAGATAAAGAGGATAAAATTTGTCAGTAGATTGTGGGTCGATATCCTTGAAGGCCAGAGATAAGTTTTCGACAGCTAAAGACAGATTCGGCGTGTATAGAGTTTGTAGAGAGGTAAAGGAAGTTTGTTTCAGCCAGCCAACTACATACATACATATATGTATATATATATGCGTTACAATTTAATCTCTCTCGCTGCCTTAAAACGTTTATAGTATGTGTATTCTTGCCTCCCGCCCGCCCCGACGCCATGAGGTGGCTCCCTCCTCTCAAGCAGGCACGTACCCGGGGCTAGCTGGATAGATTGTCTGTTTGGTGTGCCACGGGAACAGTTTTGGGTGTGGACGGCGGCGGCTGTGGTACGGTATAACATGTACATGTACTTGGCAGTTTGGCGGAATAACTACATGTACATGTACTTAGCTATAGTGGGTGGGAGACATAGAATGGGTGGCCAGTTATATACATGTATGTGTGTGTATGGTGGGGGGGACATGAGTATTGTATATACATGTAGTTTGATTGATCGGCTGCTTTCATCCTGTGTACATACGTCGTAACTTGGCCTCATTCTATTTCATTTCCACGAGACAAAAAAAAGTGCCGAGCATCGAATGTCGAATGTCGAATGTCGAACGTCATGTCACTCGACGTATGCATGCAGGCCGCGCCGGTCGATCATGGACTGTCATTCGGGCGGGCTGCCGTACGTATAACGTCTATGTAGCTGGAGTACTTGATTGTCACCACAACGTCGTCACCCTACATGCGCCGGATCCGATACTACATGCAATTAAGTGGGCAAAATCAAGGATCTGGCGCGCGCGGGATGGAGTGTGGTGCATGTACTTATGTATGTACATGTAGTAACGTGGGGCAGCGTCAATGATACCGATAGCAGGTTATTTTATTAGGGGTGATATAGTCTCATCTTTGCAGATTTCTGGGCGCTAGCTGCTGCTTGCTGGTGGTGGGTACGTTGTATATAATGTGTATACGTTGATGCAGTCGGCGATAATATACTCAAAGATATATACATGTACCTACATTGTTAAGCATGTAGGTATCGAGGGTGGGGTGGTGGTGGTGAATTTTGTGTCATGAAGGCGTAGTTTGTAGTCCTGGGTTGAGGGTGGGTTTGATCTTGGCGACGGGGGGATCTGGTGAATCTCAAATTAGAGAGGAGAGGAAAAGCTTGTGGTTACAATTACAATCATTTACCCTCAAGCACAGCAAAACACAGAATAGAACAGAACAGATAGAGAAATTAAAGGAAGGTAAGTACTCAGGGTCCACATTCACTCACTCACCTCCGTAAATCAATCATTCCACCACCACTAACAACTATAACCCACAGTCGACATATCTACAAACCACAACCATGTCCCTCGCCCTCCGTCTTCTCCGCCGACCCCTCCTTCGCTCCCTCCCCACACCCACACCTACCCGCCCTCTCCGTCACTCCTCCACGGGCCCCCAAGTCCTCTCCAAGCCCACCAAATTCACCCCCCCATCCCACCCCAGCACCCGTCAACACCGCGACCCCATAAACTACCCCGGACCGCCGCAACCCCCGCGCGACCCCACACGCCGCTATCCAAACACCATGCCCCCTCCCAACACGCTCGCACACACGCTGCTCACCTCCCGCTCGCTGCACTTCTACCTGTCGATGGGCATCCTGGTGACGCTCGCCGCCACCGTGTCTATCCGGAACTTTGTCAACACCTCGCCGTTCGCCGCCGGCGTGCGCTGGGAGTGGGCTCACCCGGTTGAGAGCATTCGGGGCTTCCTGCTGGCTGTGCGCGCGCACGCAGAGGACGAGAGCCGCCGCGTCGCAGAGATGCGAAGGCGTAAGGTCGAGGATGTCGAGTTGCGGGGGGAGTATCGCCGCGCGCATGGCCTAGAGAAGGCGGATTCCTTTGGCGGGTGGGGGGTCAAGAAGAGTGGTCGGGAGCCGGGGCTTGCCGGGGCGCAAGGGAAGGACGGTTGGGTGGAGGAGCAGATTAGGAAGGTGGAGGAGGAGGCGGCAGCGGTGAAGGAAGTAGGGGAGCCGGTGGTGGCCGTGGTGGAGGAGCCGGTGAAGGAGCCGGTGAAGGAGGAGAAGAAGAAGGGGTGGTGGTAGGGTAGCAGTGCCCAATCTTTTTGTATATAGCTAAAATAGGGTAAATGTCGATATGGGAGTTCTTTGCTTTGTCCAGTATTATTCCTTTCTTTTCTTTTTGCATTAATTTGCTGCCTATAGTAATTAATTACCATATGCCCGTAGATTTGTTTTTTCTGCGGTTTGGATCACAGCCTATCACTCGACCTTGAGTTATGCAACATGTGCTGTAAATCCATGTCCTCACCTGTGAAGTGGTCACTTACAGCCCCGCGCAGGGCAGACACAACCCCACATGCCATGCCAAGCCAAACAATCCCCGAGCCAACAATCCCCGTGGCCGGAGATCTCTTCATCGGGAGTGCTAATGCAGCTCCTCGCCGCTTGGGATGGGTCCGGCTGGCTATGTATGTACATAAGTGTGTGGGTTAAAACAGAGTCTGGTAGATCGCAAATGAGGGCCTTGGATGACCCGCGGCCGACAGTCCTATGGGCCCTTAGGGGAATTTTCGCTGTGGGTGCGAAACAAGAAACTTTATTCCTTTAGTGCTGATATTTTCAGGTACATAATAGAAACTGTATCCACCTTTTTTTTTCTCGGGTGTGGAGTTGGGTTCAAAGGGCAAAGAAGGTTGCTGCCAGTATGCGTTGAGAGGCTGCGGGTTAGTGGTTGTGGGGGGACGATATATTCTTTGTCTAAACCAACTTGCAACCATCCTTGACCGATAGAAATGCTTCCTGATGACGACGGACAGGCTTATTCTATTTAGGTTTGGAAAGTAGGCCGTGTTTAGCTCCGGTCGAGTTACCGCGTAGGGAAATATCCTGGCTTGTAAGGCGCTGCTACTTCTGTGTCTGCTTGTGATTGGCTTGGCGCACGGGTGGTCACTCGGTCATTTGCTACATGCATGTAGCTATAGCTGACATTGCCGTAAGGGCGAGATGAGATGAGATGAGATAGCCCTCTCTCTCGCAGCAACAGCAGCAGCGATGAGTGTCTGCCCTGCTGGTCAAAGGCGCAGTTACCTGCAGCCGTAAGAATGCTGCATGTATGAGACCAGCTCCGGGCCACCGTTAATTTAATTTCTCGACCCCCCCCCCCCCCAGACCAGATCTAGATAGCACCGCCTACGTACATATGTAAGTATACGCCCCCCAGAATGTTCTAGTGAGACTATAGATGGACATCGCTCCTATACCCACCCATAACGGGCTCCAATGGCGTGCTGCTGATGCCTGGCCATGGACGCAATCTTTTTGGATATTTTGGCTTGAACCATCTCGGGCGAGCTTGGCCTGATAACATAATATATATAGTATAGACTCGGGTCTAGTCGGCTCTCCGAATCCCCTCTCAGCTAACACTATATAGATACATACTCGAGTCGTACTGTGTTCTTTCCGATCCGCATTAATTCCAAAATTTATCGAGCTCGGAATCCAAATCTTTACATACGGTCTTGCTATATAATTATCTAGACCTGAAACTTATAATACGTAGATCCTATTTTTCCGTGGCCAAAGTCAACCATACTCCTGCCCAAACGACCGTCTGCAGGTATACGAATTTGCGTATAACATCGACCCTGCCCCCATCTATAGGTAAAATCAACGTTGGTTATGTCTGGAGATCATGCGGGGTCTGCCCCCAGCCGGGCCGTCTTCCTTTCTAGCTACATGTGCCCCGCTCTATACGATCTAATTCTTTCATTTATACCCATGTCCCATGGAATTAGCTGTCTAGTGTCCCTTTCAATCTCGTGATGACCGAGAATTGTGACTGAAAACAAGAGATCCTTGGGCCGAGCTGTAAAGTTAATATGATCAAGTAGCAGCCAGACGAACTCTCCGTCACCTAGCAAATTGCCAATGGATCCAAGCAAGTTAAGTCCAATACCCGTCGAGTTTTTGATAAGCCATAAAAGATCTAGAAGTGTCAATGCTAATCCTACCTTACTGTCTGGCTGCCGCTCGTAGGTAGGGGTCAAGTTGGTTCTTTTTCGGGGTCATCTTGAGAGTTATAATTAAGAGTGCCCTTGTAGAGACTTATTGACGACACATGTCGGGTAATGCCCACACATATATCTAAGTCATCACCCACCTACGTCCCGTTTGTAAAACCAACTATATCATTACAATTCTATCGTCCAATCCAGCTTGTCGAGCAGGGCGCCTTGCTCGCATGTTTTCTTCATTAATGAAGATCTTGATTTCTTGGTCTTTGTGGGGATTTCAAGGGCTCCTTGGCATCTTCGAGGCAGAGAAAGCGGCTAGTAGGTAAACCTTTCCTACCTAAGACGGCAGAGTAAGGGAATAAGAGTGCTTCGTTGCAAGTGTACTTGATTGCATGCATTCGTTTAATGTATCGGTAATAACGGAGGCTTGTGAGATTCGAATTCCTTTGAAACTGTACGGAGAAGGGGGTTTAATCGATCGATCAAAGATCCTGCAGGTACAGTATGTCCTGCATCCGTGGCAGATTTGGGTTAGCTTATAATGGGGAACTCTCGGCCAATCATCGAGGCTCCGGCCCCATGAACCAACCAGTACTTTCAGGGTACTATAAAGGAAGCTGACGCCTATGCCTTTGCCGCTTATGGAAATAAGAGCCAGAAAATGCGAGTGACAAAGCAGGGATTTTTTATGCGGAGTGGTGCTTAATGGGTATCTGCATTTTTCTGGTTCCAGGTCCTACACTGGATATTTTTCATTGGCTGAGAGTTTATAATGCATTTCCGGTAAAATGTACTGAGAATGTCTATCTCCTCGCCACATGGTTTGAGAAGTCAGGTCCCCACCTTAACTCTCCGGCCTTATATCCTCCAAGACTAAAAGCACTACATGTACTAGGTACGTACATACTTTGTAGGCTTAGTTGCTTGTATATTTTAGTTATCTTTAGAAGTTAGTTACACATATGCATATATACAAACACATAGCTATTGAGGAACCGTTGCGGGTACGAATATAAGGATGGCCACTCTATCTAGTCTCGTGGCCATCCCCTGTTTTGGTGTTGTAGTATTTTTTATATTAGTCCACACCGGTATTTAACACACCACCAAAAGAAATACCGATTGGGTCTGGGAACGAGGGAACGAGACTAAATTCTACCTACATATATTGTGGGGTACTTCATGTAGTATAGTAAGTATGAATCAAAGGGTGTCTTCTGTTAATCAAGCTATTGCTACGGTACATTTATCTATGTTAAGGTCGGCGGGCATATATGTTATGCCTGCTGTCCTTTAATACATGTACAGTACTTACGTGGGCTGCCAGCATTAAGTATATCGTCTGTATGCGGCGATGTTCTAACAATACTTCATATATACATACCGTATTATCTGAAAAAATTCGTTGCGAGACAGCAGGAGTATAGGCCAACCAGAGCCCACATTTAGACGTCCATCTGCAAGTTTTGGTGTAAATAATCCTTGCTGTAGCGTAATGAATTTTCTTAGATTTTGTGGTATGTATTCAGTCAATGTAGCAAGAGTTAACGACTGTATAATCAATTCCCAAAGCAAAGGTACATCCCCAGAATTTGATAGAGAAACTCTAGCCGATGAGAAAGAACCTCATTGCTTGCTATTTCCCTCTTTTGGTTTAGTTTACCAACACCTCATGCATGCACAGTAGCAAGTAGAACTTGGTAACGCGAGTGACAATGTGTGATCATTGGGCCACCTGTTAGATACATTACTGTGTGACTATTGGCCCCAGATACAAATCAAACTGACGTTAATTCTTACATGATGCAGGAAATTAATTAGTTTATGTATATATTGCCCCGATGTTCGCCCTAGATCTAAGCTGAAGTTGCTTAGTCATCACATACATAATATTGCACTCCTACATTCTTACTGAAGTCCTTTTTTTTATATGGGAATTGTTTTTTGTAGATCTATTTTAATTCATTTCATTTGCTCTCTTTTTCTATTTAGTATCAAGCTTTTGTCCTGTCGTTGGACTCAGAGCTTAGTCAACATGTTAAATACGTCACAACATGGGGGCAGCTGCCTGACATTGACAATCAAGTCAGCAGCCATCAGCTGGTTAAATCCCTCGCTAAACCACTAACTCATCGCCAACGTTCTGCCAAACATGAAGCTCTCCTTAGTCCTACTTCCAGCTATCTATTCGCTCGTCTCTGCACAGCTTCTCTACCCTCTTGAATCCAACAAAGACGCCACGCAGAATAAGATGCCTTCACCCAATACCGATCAAGCTCCCCTCAAGTCACATGAAATTCTCTATAGCAGCGACAAGCCCACAGGCTCTCTGCTTCTCTCTGATAAGCTCTCACAAGATAGGAGCATAGACATTTTTGCGGAGTTGACCAGAAAATTCGAGTCCATCTCCACTCGCCTTTCTAACACTGATGAAAACACGACTGTACTGGCACCGTCTAATGTTGCCGTTTCGAAGCTACCGCGAAAACCGTGGGAGGATCCAGAGGATGAAGGGGCGGGTGGAAATATTCTCAGTGATATATATAAGGGACTTGTGGGAGAAGATCGCGCCAGCAGAAATGAGAGGAACTTTGTCGAGGCGCACTTGATTAGTGTTTCGCCATGGCCAAAGGGGGAGAAGGTAAAGACTCTGCAGGGGAAGGAAATCTGGTGGGACATGGATGGAAAGGACAGGATCGTATGTTTCAATCTTCAACGCGTCAGAGTACTACATTTATTCTGATATTCTTTCTGTGATATAGATCTATCCCGATGGTATTAAGCTTGCCGAGCACCGCGACATTAAAACCGTCCCCAACGGAGAGATTTGGGTCCTCGATGGTGTCATCAACTACTGAGACAGCGATGGCTGTCGTTCCTTCCGTTTGATACTATAGTGTACCCCGTGCAAAGGGTCACAACCTTCGTATGTTGTGATTTTCTAGGGTTGTTTTGTCTGGAGCCCATAACGGTTTTTCTATTCACTGAGTTCGCGTTTATTAATGACTACATGTAGCCTGTTTTGTTTCGTTGTATTCGTTAAGCATAATCAAGATAATAATTTTGCTTGTTTGTAACTGGCGACAATGAATGAATGATACACAAGTCACATATCCCCGGCCCTGAAATGATGTAATAAAATTGATATTCTACTGTATCCTATTGGGGTACTTGCTTCCTTCACTCCGGGGTGAAGTCTATTGAGCATCAGCCCAATCGTAAACCAACCTCTTGTAAAGTACGTTGCCAGTATCGTCCTTTGTGAACTTAAGATGGCGGACATAGTATCTAATATCGTTGATAGTCTCGAACCCCCAAATCTATAATTCCAGTACGAGTTAATGACACCCAAAAAGAGAAAGAAAAAACGGTGGGTGTACCTGCTGTGCAGTCCACTTATTCGCATCATTAACGACATAACTCTCCACCGCGCCGTCCGCTTCAGTCTCCGGTAAGAAGTTACTCTTCAAGTAGTCATCGTCCACCTGTGATGGCTTTATACGCCTACTTTTCCCCACGAGTTTCCCGAAGATGTGGTCCTCATGTTCCCGCTCGCTATCCCGCACCCAATTAGTCACACCACAAAACCACCGGGAGGGAGGGAAACATACGTCCAATCTAAGGTCCTGAGCTCAGTGGTACCCTGAATACCACCGGTAAGGGTCTGGACAATATCAATGTGCTCGATGCCTGCGTCATCCTGGTAGTGCTTGATATCAAGACATATATTTGCAAGAGCGATGGCTTTACGGGTCCACCAGCCGATGTTTTGCTATAATCACGGAACACCATATGGTTAGTATTGCGGGACTAAAACATCCACTAATACCCCCGGAATGCGGAACAGGAAGGACTCACTAATGTGAGGACATCATCAGTGTCATCTGAAAGGGTCTTGTTCTACATTAACCACACGTTGTGTTAGTTAGTACTCTCTTCGCAAGCAGTACAAACCCCAGCCCCGATCTCTTAAACATACCATCCAGAACTTGCCCGTCAGGTCCTTCATCGTGGTGGTTGGTGGTGCTGCCATTTTGTGTACTGTTACTTATTCAATTGTATGGGATATAGTTAAGTGGGTGGTAGAATTGAGGTTCCAGGAGCTCGGGAGGTCTTTATATGAGCTTCTCGATGCGTTGTATGTAACAGTTGCGGGGGTGCATGGGGGTCTGCAGCAGGTAGGTACAAGTATGCATTTTATCAATAATTGCTTTTCACATGCAAATCCTACTGGGTTGTCCTGTACCTACTCCATCTAGCCAGAAATCCTGTATCTCGGCAATTGCTCTTCAGGAGCTCCGAGCTCGTGATATGATAGTGTAGAGATATTATACACTTCAATGGGGGTGATTTGCAACCTGCAGCTCGCTCGGGGGCGGATCTGGGTTGGTGGCGGTGACCTAGACCGGGCCGGGGTAACTTTAATTTTGGAATCATTGGCTCAGGACAGCAGGAGAATCAGAATCATGTATGTACCCGCGATAAATAATAAACTACAAAACAGACATTCATGCACCCAAACCAGAGGGGCATGTAGAGGAGAAGTAACTACACAGCAAGTGTCCCAAATTTACCCTTTCCGTCTTAAACTCATCCCTATCCCATCTCTAGCGTATCAGCGGCGAGATGAAGAAAGAATTCCATAACACTAAACACCATCACCGATTGAAACACGCAATCAAGATAAAATAGAAAATATCCTCCTAATAAACTTACAATTCATCAAACAAGAAGGGAAAAAGGGAGATAATTGAGGATCAACAAGTTAAAGAAAAGGAAGGGGGCGTTGATAAAATAATTATTACTCGGATAACTCAGAGAGTAGGAATTTAACCAGCAGGTTCTGGAAAAATAAAGACAAAGAGAGATAAAAAAGAACTAATTGGGCAGCAAGCTGACAAACACCCGAAATCTTTCCAACTCCCACATGCCCACTGGGCTCCCACCCCCACCGCTGCCATTAACCATCCCGCTTTTTGCTGCAGCTATAGCCGTACAGTCAATAGTATTAACAGCGCCTGGGTTTAGCCTCACTTCGTATGCAAACTCCTCCTTCTTTCTAGGTTGCCCGTTCCACATAGGGATCTGCTTGGCGGCGTTGTTATTCACTCTGTGCTCAACATTAAGCTTGTAATGGCGGTTTGAGAGACCAGTAGAGAGGGTGGGCGTGATAATAATAGTCTGGCAATCAGCCGGAAGATGTATAAAGAACTGGGAGGTCAATTTACGATCATCGGGGGAGAAGTCTCTCGTATACTTGACCTCCCCGGAAGTCGTTGATACCGATGCAACACGAAGGTTTGTAATCAGCGCGCTCGAAGCGTCTATATCATAGGCGGTTAGTTCCCCGGGAAGTGGTAAAAACATGTGACAGGAGAACTCCCTACCTTTCCCCTCGGCACGATACTTTGGCTCATCATAACCTCCCACACGATGAGCCGGTGGTGCCGGAACCGGAACATTCAACGGTGTTGGACTCTGCGGCGCCGGTGTGATACTCAACCTCTGCGGGGGTGGGGGCATTGATCCCGGGGCTGGAGGGCTCATTTGTTGGGACCTTGGCGTCCGTGTCATCGAGTTTGCGCGAAGTGTAATCGTCTCATTGTTTGGAGAACCTGACCGTCCCAACTCCAGTTTCTCGGGGGTCCGAGACCTAGTCACTCTGACTGGTATTGGGGCCAACCCACCGACTGGTAATGATGTCGCGGCAACAGGAGCCGTTGGGACTGGAACTGCCACTGGGACAACGGAGGGTGGAAGAATAACGGGAGTAGGCGAGGGAGGACTGGGCGCTTTTTTAGGCGACACATTACCATTGCTTGTCTGTTTTGACGGACTGCTTGACGTAGAGTTGCCATTGGTGATAGGCGACACAGATGGCGCCGCCGGGGAGGTTGATGGAGCCCTTGCTCTAGGTGTTTGCTGTGTGGCGGCCGTCTTGCCGACATTAAGCCTAATCTTGGGTCCCGAGGTCTCTTGCGGCTTTTGTGGTGATTGGGCGCGGTGACTACTAACATTTATGCGCAGCTTTATACCACTTGGAGCGCCGTTTGTTGCGCTTGGGGCGTCTCCAACCTTTGCTTTCCCCTCTGCTAGGCGCTTTACGAAATATGCCTACGTTTACAACATATCAGCCGTACCGTTCCCCGTTCCATTCCTGACTATGAGTACATCCTGACTTACATTCAACTTGCGCGCATCTTTAACAATATCGCTCCCTTCGTCGTTGAACTCCTCGGCATTCTTCTTGATCAATGCGACTGCATTTTCAAAATCGGCCCATCTAGCATACTCGCCTTGTGTAACCTTCTTCTTGATCATGTTGAGCGAGATGGGTTGCTTGATGATGCGGAAGTATTCGCCATAAAGTTTTTTGCTAGGGAGGTTGAGGAAATAGTGGGCCACGGGCTCGCCTCTAAGATTGATTATTAGTTCCTATCGGAAAGAGTTGGATGTTTCCATGTTTGTTCTAGCCACCAGAGAGGTCAAACTTACGCTTCGTCCACCAAGGCCATCATATCCTCTACTACACCCATCATCGCTTGCTGTAGTGTTTGCGTCCCCCTGCCTCTGATAGCCCTACTAGCCGGTGTATTGTCGGCCTCCTTTTTTACTTCTTTTGATTTTGAGACTTCCGTCATATATGCCTCAATTACATTTCTAACTCGGATAGAATCGCTGTGAACCTGACTCTTGGGCTTGTTGTATGTGGCAGCATTTTGGCACATGAGCAGAAGGTCGGCTTCAACATCTTGCAATGTAGCGTAATGTTGATTGTTAAGCTTAGTCTAGCGAATGTGAGTGGGGCAGAATGGTTGGGGAATGGAGATTTATGGACGGACCTGGATCTCATGGAGCGAGATTGGATTTTTGATTTTTTGATAATAATCGGGGTAATCCGCCTATGGTGGGTGTTAGTGGTGGGGAATAGAACTGGGGGAAGAGCTTATTTACTTGGTTGGGGAGCTTCTCGAAATGTTGACGGATGTGTCGGTTCCTGGAAGAAATATTATTGTTAATATTTCATTCGATAGCTATTATGTAGGGTGTAGCATTGGGAGAATAAGATCGGATGAGATGAGTTCAGGTTGAGTTGAGCGTATAAGAGCGACTATTGCTACCAGTGCTACTAATGCTACAATTACTGCAGCTACTACTAGCATAGTATAGCAGTGTAATAATAGGGATATATATTCACAACCTACCTTTCCTGATGGTTCATAATCGCATCCAGCAAACCCTGGCCCAAAACCTGTGCAGGCTTTCCTATACAGTCAGATCCATTCTGTTGCACAGCCTTATGCCCAGTTAGCTAAAGAAGAGCTACCGATATCGCATATCATAGTGGGGGTAGAAGGGGGAAAGGGGGGTAGGTAGGCGGGCATGTAGTTAGATGGATAATAGCTGAGCCTCATGATCAGGGATAGCCAGAAACCACGCAAGAAAGGTTGATTGATAGCTATCCCTAAAGTCGCGTTTCCTCTCCTCTCCTCTCCTTTCTTCCTTTACCTTCTCGGCCTCCCCACCAAACAAGAATACAGAACTTACAGATTGCTTTCTCCGTTTCCTCGCTCGATCATCAACGTCGGGTGTGGGCGAGGAGGCGGTTGCTTGTACATGGGCAGCTTTGCGCTTATCCATCTCTTCTATCTCTTTTTTTCTTTTCGCGCGCTGGGCGGAGTGGAGGGAGAAATAGAGTTGAGAGTGCTTTGTTGAAGTCGGGGCGGGCGCTGCTGTTGGGGGAAAACGCGACTTCGCGACTGAACTGACTGGCTTAGTAGGTTGAGTTGGGTTGAGTAAATGCGATCAAGCGCGCCCAATAATTTTTTTTTTTTTTTTTGGTTTTAAAAAATTTAATATTTTTTTTGGAATAATTGCTCGTTTTTTTCAGTGGCAGTTAGAAGGACCTTTCAATAGCAACAAGCGCGATGGGGTGGAGGAGCGGCGGCGAGCGATCCCACAGCTAAGGCGGGCGGGGAGGGATTCTTTTTTTTTTTTTTTTTTTTTTTTTGCGTGGAAAAGTCGACGTCGGTCGGTCGCTCGGTCGGTCGCTGAACGTCAACGAACGGGAGGAAAGCCACACTCTAGACCTAGGCGAGCTCTCGTTTCGAGAATGGGGATAAGATGAAGGACTACAAAGGGATTGTTTGGTATTGTGGTTGAGTGAGAGGGTCATGTGATGTTGTGATTATTGATTTTTTACGAAAGTCCAAACTATCCCATTATTTACAAGCCACACATCGCATAGGGCAGAGATGGGAGGTGAAGGAACATTCTTTTCCATGTAGGGGAACATGCGAAGGCGTTTCAGGTAAAGATTTCAATGGCAACAGTTGCACCCACTCTGCATCTAGCATTAGAGCGTATTCAAGGCTAGTTTGTGTATCTTGGTGCTGATGTATGCGCAACTTTGGCCCATTTTGAAAGTAAACAAGAGAGGCGGCGCTGAGTTAACGCTCGGGGACTTCGCTACTTAACTATCGCCTTTGCTCCTCTTACTCACGATCCCCCTCTTTCCTCACCACATCTCGAGTTTCTGTTCGCAGAGCTTTTTTTTTTTGCCTACGTACTACTAGTACGGTGTTTGTCAGCTGTCGTTGTCGTTACTCTCACTAGCACACAATCCCATCACCCTTTCACCAAAAAAAAAAAACGTTGGTTGCCATCATCATAGCAACAACAGAACAGAGCCGCGCCCCCAGCAGCCCCATTGAGACTCTCCCTGCTGCCGCCCACTAACACCAGAGTCAAAGAAAGCGAATCACGCTTCGGTCCGTCCCTTTCTGTAAGGTCCATTTCCCCTTGGCCGCCTTCCCACCCGCCCCCGCCCGCCGCCCATTATTTGCCCCTAACCCCCCCCCCCCCCCTCCAAATCACTCCACACTCCCCACTTTATTAACCCCTCCACTGTCCCACTTTCCTATTCCCTCTTGCGCAAAGAAGTTCAACAACAATCTCCAACAGTGCGCTGATAATCCTCTGCAACCCCTAGCCTCGTCGCCGCTCAACCCAAATCGTACCTACTACAACACTACCATGGAAAAAGGCTCTAGTTCCCGCAATCGCCGCCCGCGCATGCTCTCTGAATCCGAGAGAGAGCGCCTTGACGAGTTTATCGATTTGATCCATTACTCTGACCGGTAACTTGCTTCTCCCCTCCTCCTTCTCCTCGAGCGTAAACTAAGCAGATGCCTTGATAGCTACTCCGACAAGACCTACGAGTACAGGTACATACCCCGCTACCAGTAGTTCATCCGATCCGAATCGCGGAAGCTAACCAATCAAAAAGGCACGTCATGCTTCCCAAGCAGATGCTCAAAGCGATCCCCAAGGACTATTTTGACGTTGAGACTGGGACCCTTAAGATCCTCCACGAAGAGGAATGGAGGGGTCTTGGTATCACTCAGAGCTTGGGGTGGCAGCACTATGAGATTCATGCTCCTGAGCCGCACATTCTTCTCTTTAAGTTGGTGCCCACTGTTTCATCGTAATTTATCCCACACTTGCCCGTTTTCTTTTGTCCACTCCCGTGATTACTGGTTTTAGTTGCTAACTTTCACTTTCACAGGCGCCCCAAGAACTTCCAGGCGAACGTTCAGTAGCCACGCTTTAGAAACGGAACGGAGGGATAAATACTTTTTTTTTCCTTATCATCACTTTGGGCGCTCCAGGATAACGGGTAAACGAAACAAACGGCAACGAAATGAATGATTCCGAGAAGCAAGTTTCTAGTAGATAGGGATAGGAGAAAGGGAAAATGGGCACATACTCACGATTTCTTTCTTTCTTTTCTTTAACTATACTTTTTTCAATTAACCAGAAAATCTTCATTTGCATGCAGAGATTTGATAGCATTTTTTCTCTCCTCTTGTTTGCTTTTTTTTGTGCATGTTCTAGTTCTATAGCTAGCTGTCTTACTACTCTTTTATTCATTCTTCATTCTTCCTGCTCTTTCTCTCTCCTTTTCTATCTATAGTGTGTCTTGCCTTCTAACCTCCTGTCCTATCTCTCTTCATGTTTGCGATCCCTGTAAATACTAGTAATTCCCAGATATCATCTTCTGTACTTGTACTTCCCGCGAATATCAACGGTAGCAATTGAACCCCAGTGCACCCTCCGCTAGTGCCTGTTCCCGCTCCCGCCTGCTGTACCTGGTTCCTGGGTCGACGCTAAGGGGTTACAGTGACGTCTTTGTGTTTCACAGGAGGAGATGGCGTGGCCCAGGGGTGCATAGTTAATGTTGTTGAGAACCTGCTCGGTCAAGTTGGATACATGTAGTTTCTAGTTTACCCATCGGCTCTGTACCTAGGTGAGATTGCGGCGAAGAAAGCCCATGTCAACAGTCACTGGAGCCCCAGTTAACCGTGTATCCTAGTGACGATTGTTCCACCTGAACATTTGAGATGTAGGTCACGATCGCCTAAGCCCTTGGGCAAGGAGAAAATTGCTGTACCGAGCGTTTGGTCCGTATTTGAATGTATACATGTACCCAGCCTTGCGAAGAGGTGGGACTATAGATGTCTTTGCACATAAGTACTGCCATTTCAGTTGGCCCTTCGTTCGGGTTGTCGTCATTGAACCGGACCAACTTTGGCAAGCTAGAAGGATGATCCTCGGGATTTTACCAGTGAAAGGACGGACTTGAGCTGCACACAACAGGCCTACTATTGGTTTAAATGAAACCAGACACCCTTTTCCTAAACGCTACGATGATCTCAATATCAGATGCTTCCGAGCACCCGAACTTCTAAAATTGCGATCCATGCGGACAGGACCTTGTCCGGCGGACAACTTCCATGCATGATATCCTGTGCTATCTCCTACATCTCCACTGCCACCACCACCACTTCCTCCCATCCTCTACTTTGCTTACTCCTTACTTACTCTTCTTCAACCTTTTTCTTTTTTTTAAAAACCCCCTTTACCTTCTCCCAAGCACCCTTAAACCATCTAACGACTTTTTCCCAAGCTATTACGTATACAGTTATTAGCACATACACCAATAATTATAACATAGCATTGGGCTAAAAAGAGTCAATTGAAACTTACCCGATGGCTTACGCCCACATGTTGGGCACTGCTCTCCACATATCCCACTGTCCGCAGTCACTGGCATAGCATTCACAGTGTCGCCCAAGGCGCCCAATGGAGCCCACGCGCCTTCCCCTCTAACAGGTTTTGGGTTTGGAGTTGGTGTCGGTGGAGTTGACGTTTTCAGCTCCTTCCCCCAATTAGCATCCCACTGCGGGTTTGGGTCTAACCAATGATTTGGTCCCTCCCATACTGGCTCCAAGCCCCTACCATAGGGCCACGGAGCCGAAGGGATTGCCTTTGGGAAAACGGTGGCTTTACCGTCCTTTCCGCCGTCAAAGCCATACAGTTCTGAAAAGCCCGGGCGTACCTCGGCCACGGAACCAACCAGATCATTCAACCTAGAAGGCTCGGTGAAAACAGGCGAGAAATATTCTCCGCCCCCTGCAAATATCAGTACAGTAAACATATCATTGAGAACATGACTTTATTACTTTTTTCAAGCTGGTAGTGTAAGGGGGCCTGTAGTGTAACCTTAACAAGGCAACCTAAACATAACACTAGTCCGAAGCTGTTAAATTTCATTTTGAATGGTCAAATTGGTATGCGGCGTCCGATTGAAATTCGGCGGGCTAGTTGGTAGAATGTTGAGTCAAAAGTGGGGAGATATATGTACTATTTATATAGAAAATTTCTAGAAAGCATTGTGAGGGCATGGTTATGTAGCCCCCGGACCCTTTACCTAGTGAAGAGTACGTGGGAGTCCCGCGCGCGATTGTTATCCAACGTCTACCGCAGTGGTGAACTGATAGTAAGTGATAATGATCCCCAGCTAACCTAAAGTTAACCTATTTGGTATCTCCATGTATGATTAGTAGGAAACATGAGCTAGTATACCCATCCTCTACCCCGCAAGAGTATCGCCAGACTATCGTGAATGAACCTAGTGCCGCTAATATAATGTAGTATTACATGGGGATTAACGCAGTACGGCGTTAGGAGATTCGCATTCAGCATATATAAATTTAACTTGGCTCTAAGCTAGCGTATAGAAAATACCACTAGTATATGTCGTAACGATGTTTTCCGTGGTATTTTTAGTGATAAAAATACGCATTCAGCTTCTGTGACTGTTAGGGCTACTAACCTCCTATCTTAAGAAAGCTAGATACATGTAAGTTTGTGATGAGATTAGCTTAAAGGTTTATTATAGTCGAGTAACTAAACTGCATGTAATATGGACAGCTTGTAAACGAACTTTTAATCCCAGACAAGGCAAATCTCGGTAGAAGTATATATAGTCCTTTATAATAGTAAGTGCGTATATATGAGTAGGAGCCCGCAACCTAGCGGTTATATATCCCATCCTTTTTTCCGATTTTTATGTTTCCCCTTGTCGGCTTATTCGTGCCGCCACACAAGATGTGCTAGGGAAATAATTTGACTCGAGGTTCGGGTACTCATTCAGGACTCCCTCACCCGGCGATGACCATATGAGCATGTAGCAACTTAGGCCACAGAATTGTACTTGCTGGTCACGACATCCGCATGAAACTCTTCCCGTCAAACATTAACCCCTCGGAGCTGAAATCCCCAACCGTCGTGCGACATCCAACCCCCAGCGAGTGATCCATTATGACTGTAATAAACAAGACTCAGCGGGATATCACGTGATAGATATTGCCAAGAGAAACTTACATCATCCCTGCTCGTACCAAACTCTGGCCAGCGTCGAGGTAAGAAAGAAAGAAGAAAGAGGGAGAATCACAGTGAAAGATACATACAGAAAAACCTGAAGAAACTCTTCAACCAGCGGACCCTCCCCCCTAGCTCAGTGCTTGTTTGTTCTGTGGGCGTCCACCATCCTTAACCTCCAACCCCGGGCGTTTGTGTGGCGGAGGATCTTCCTTCTTCTTTGATTGGGTGTGCAAGCCACGGTGCCGTCGGTCGTCGTCTCTGACTTTGCTTGGTTCAACGACGCCGCTTCAGTCAGCGAGCGCCTTACGACCCCCAACCTGAACGTACGGTTCTCCCCTAGGCTTTCCATCTGTTATTATCAACCTCATCTCCATCTCCTTCTAAAAGTTCCACCCGATAGCTCTCACTTCGCTCTTCATTGTCGCAGCGGGTTCACGCCTCCTTATACATATCGCACAAAACCACTTTGCTCTTCTCTCGCGTCGCGTCTGGTTGCCTCCTGGTTAGCAGCGGAAGCGAAGCAAAGACTGTGAGGCCAGGGCTGGAAGAGACTCAGAAAGTCAACGCTCCAAATCTGATATAACCAAAAAAAAGTTTCCGCTCCGGAGTGACATAACAACAGGAGTGTAGCGAAGAAAAGGGAAAAATAATAAGAAACCCTGGCTAATAACTGAGGGTCCCATTTAAAAAAGAGTGAGGGGGGAATGGCAGATCCCGGCCAGGACAATTCGCACGGCGCTGGCTCGATGGATCCCAATGGCGCCGCAACCAATGCGAATTACTTCGAGGCCATGGGGAGTATGAACTCTCTCGCGAGTGCTGCTCACGCTCAGCAACAAGCTCCCTACAGTCCGCATGGAACAACGTCACAACAGCACGCAGCAGCAGCGCACAGTCTAGTAGATCCCATGTTCTACATGACTGACCAGCAGCAGCAGCAACAGCAACCCCAGCAGTATTACCCTCAGCAAGGTTATGTGCAAGGAGCTTCACCATATCCAGCGCCTACACCAGAACAATGGCAACAGGCTATGATGGACGGAGGAAACTTCCAGCAGCTATTTAATCATATGCAGTACCAGAATCAGCAGCAGCAGCAACAGCAGCAGGCACAGCAGCAGCAGGCCCAACAGGCTCAAATACTCGCATTGCAGCAAAGAGGACAACAGCAGGTTGCGGCTGGGGCATTGGCTCAGGGAAATATGGTTCAAAACCCAGGAATGATTCAACATGTGCAACAACATGCTGTCCACCCGCAATACGCCCAACAACAGCAGATTCAACAGCACCAGGCGCATCAGCAACAAGTTGAAGAACAGGCTCAGCAGCAGCAGCAGCAACAGCAACAGGCACAACAGCAACAGCAAAGCCAGCGCCCTCAAATAAACACCGGAACACATAGAATCGCTCCTCCGGGACCACATGGCATCTCCGCCGAATCCTCGAACCTGTCATCCCCTCAATCCCTTGATACCTCTACTCCTATGGATCTCGACTCTGCGATGTCATCAAAGGTACTTTCAACACCAACTGTACGAACTGTTCCGGATCGGACTCTAACGAAAGGACGAGCCGATTTCCGACCTAAAACTGCGATACCACAGGATCTGACAGCGGAAGAATATGCCCGGCAATGTATTCAGGCTGCCATTGCTAGTCGTCTACCTCCGTATGCGCTACATCCTGATGAGTATCTCATACTCAAGGATCATATCAACCATACTCAAGTAACAACTTATATCCACATCCGGAATGGGATTCTGCGGTTATGGCAACGGAATCCTCTTGTAAGTGTTACCAGGGAAGAGGCTGCTGGTTGCGCAAAGGATTATCGTTTTTTTGATGTAGCAGAAGTGGCATACGAGTGGTTAGTACGGCACGGGTATGTTAATTTTGGGTGTATCGAGGTCCCAAATACAATCTCACCATCTCTAAATACGGCAAAGGCCCGAAGAAGGACTATTGTTGTCATCGGGGCGGGAATGTCCGGGTTAGGGTGCGCAAGACAGTTAGAAGGGTTATTTTCACAGTTCGGGGATAGACTGCCCGCCGGGGAAGCGCCCCCGAATATTATTGTCTTGGAGGCCAGAGGAAGACTGGGGGGACGAGTCTATTCACATCCTTTGAAGAATCAATATGGCGCGAATCTTCCGGAGGGAAAGCGGGCTACTGCAGACCTGGGGGCACAGGTTATCACAGGTTTCGATAATGGGAATCCGCTCGGTGTGTTGATTCGGGGGCAGTTGGCACTACATTACCATAGTCTGCAAGATAACTCATCCCTGCATGATTCCGATGGTTTTCCGGTCGATAAGAATCGAGATATGTTGGTGGAACGCCTCTACAATGATATTCTGGATCGGGTGTCAACTTTTAAGAATAAAATTACCACACTGAAAACAGTTGAGGGTGATCGAGAACTCATCGATACTGGAAAAGACCCAACCGGCGAAGGCGGTGAAATGATCTCCAAAGTAGAGAATAATGAAGTAGATTTGCCATCCGCCAATAGCGCTACAGACGAGAACTTCTCTGCCAATGTCGACAAGCTTACAGGAAAGCCTTCCACGGCCACCGGCTCAAGTGCTAAAGTCCCCGCAGCCGAACAGGCGGCAAAGATTGGTTGGCAGCTAAAACCGGGAGTTACGAGCGAAGAGACTATCACTCTTGAGCCTCATGGTACTGATTCACGCCATCCAACACTCGGGAAGACAATGGACTCTGTGCTACGCCAGTATCAGAATATCATCGATATCACCCCCCAGGATCTTAGACTCATGAATTGGCACTATGCAAACTTAGAATATGCAAACGCCTCTAACGTTGACTCATTATCTCTTGGCCACTGGGATCAGGATGATGGGAATGACTTTAGTGGACCGCACGCCATGTTGTTGGGCGGTTACACACAACTTCCGAGGGGTCTTTGGCTCAGCCCTAGTAAATTGGATATTCGAACGCGACACGTAGTCAAAAAGATCACATATACTGCACATGGGAATATCCAGGGAGGTGCCACGATAGAATGTGAAAATGATCAAGTCTTCCATGCAGATAAGGTTGTTGTCACGTTGCCATTGGGAGTTTTGAAAGCGGAACAAGTAAAGTTTGAACCAGCGCTGCCAGATTGGAAGAGCGGTGCGATTGAGAGATTAGGGTATGGATTGCTGAATAAGGTCTGTGCCCTGAGACTCGATGGGCGACATCAAGCGCCCAGAAGTGATACTAATTAACTTGGAATATAGGTGATTTTGGTATATGATGAGCCTTTCTGGGACGTAGATAATGATATGGTCGGCTTGCTAAGGGACCCAATGGGTCCTCCCGAGATCCAGGAAAGCTACGAGGCTAATAGAGGGCGGTTCTACATGTTCTGGAATTGCACGAAGGCCAGCGGGAAGCCAACGCTAGGTATTTGGCCAACTAAAAAAATGACTTTCTTACTCAGCTAACAGATCACTCTAGTGGCGCTCATGGCTGGCGAAGCTGCAATGCAAACAGAACTCGAATCAGATGAGGAGCTTGTCAAAGAAGCTACCTTCTACCTCTCAAAAATGTATCCCAACAAGAGCGTTCCACAGCCTACAGAAACCATCGTTACACGATGGAAGAAAGATCCATACTCTCGAGGGTCTTACTCATATGTGGGGCCTGAAGCCACTGCGGATGATTATGATCTCATGGCAAAGCCTATTGGAAACTCTCTCTACTTTGCCGGGGAAGCATCCTGCAAATCGTACCCTGCGACAGTCCATGGTGCTTACATTAGCGGCCTCCAAGCTGCGGGTGAAATTGCAGAATCTATTCTAGGGCCCATACATGTACCATCGCCACTAATCCCGCCGAAGCCAAAGTTCCAGGGTTCATATGGCTCATTGGCCGGCTCCAAGAGAAAGGCAGAGGACTCTGTCATCGAGAAGGCGCGAGAATTAAAATCAGCGCGATTAGAAAAATACGAAGAGAAACTAAAGCAGGCACTCCATGAAGCACTTGGCGAGCGGCCCACCAAGCCCGGCCGATCAGGGGCAAATCCTTTCTTGCTGTATCAGAAGGACCATTGGTTTATCTGCAAAGCCAAATGTGATGAAGCACGTCGCAAGAGTACAAATAATGACGAAGCAAAAGCAACGAGAAATGAAGTCCGTGCGGCATTGGGTCAGATGTGGCGAGATGCGCCGGAGGATGAGAAGAGGCCTTACTTGGATGAGACAGAGAGCAATAAAAAGAGTAATGCCGCGAGCGTCACAGAGTTCAAAAAGAAGCTGAGTGAGTACGATAAAGCAGCCACAAAGTTCAAGAAGGAATGGAAAGAAAAAAATCCGAGCGTGCCAACCGATGAAGAGGTGTTGCTCTCGAGGCAGGCGGATTTAGAGGTCAGTTCGAATGCATACCTTGTGCTTCATGGAACTGGCTCTGACATGACTGCAGATTGCGGAAATTAAAAGAAGCAGGAAGCTCAACGGATTCATCGACACGGATGAAGAAGATTACTGATACCTTATTTTAACCAGCTAGGAATCTGCACATGAGCCTGTGTGTGTGTGTGAGGTGGTTTAGTTTGTCGTCTACCTGTTATATTATTCCCGACGTACTGTTAATCATTAGCCTTTCCTCCATTTCACCATCCTTTATCCTGGCCGCATTTTCCCTCTCAGTCCAGGTCTAAACTTCCTCTCCCTTACCAACCTCCCCCCCCCCCTATTAGCCTCTCACTCTCAGTCGGTGTTGTTCTTTTTTTTTTTTTTTTTTTTCTTTTAATTTTTTTTTTCTGCATTGCATTTCCCAGTTATCTTTCCCGCCATCATTTACCCTTATTTCTGTAACCGTATGATGCGTACGTGCGTGCATGCGTGGTACTACCGCGAGGAGAAGATCAAGAAGAGAAGTAAAAAAAAAAAAAAAAATGCAAGGCTGTTTTTAGGGGCCGCATCTGTACTGTAGGAATCATTGGGCTTGGTTTGTGAGGGTTGGAAAAAGCACGTTTTACGAGATCAGAGTAGGGATGATAACGAATCATACTTTGGAACGTACATGTCATCTACCTACCTACATACTTGTAAATGCACGTATGAATATGTACAGATCATGTTTTCTCACTCGCGTTGAATGAATGAGCGAGTTTCTGTGATAAGGTTCCCTGTCAAAAACCCCTTGGCGACAGCTTTACCACGCCGGGCGCCGAGTGATATTCCATGTCTCCAAATCGCACCCAGGCTGTTTTGGCGTCCCGGAGCCAATAAGCGCCTGTCACCACCGGCCCACATCCAACCGATATAGAGCGTATAATATATATCCAGGCCAACCAATATTCGCGGACCCCGAGAGACAGCCCACCATCTCTGCCGGTCGGACATGAAGAGAAAAAGACTAACCGCCCAATCAAATCAAAGGTAATAAGGGCGCGTCCGGGAACACTACGTTTTCAAGGAACAAAAAACGGATTTTTAGGAGAAACCCCCCCGTTTTGGTAAGAAGTGAGTGTTTTGGTGAGATAACGGGGTCTTAACTGGGGGGGGGGGGGGTCTCCGTTAAGTTGAAAAGTACAGCCACTCTTAATCAAAAGTGTTTGTGATTCGGGTTTAGGGTGGCATGTCAGTTATCAAACTGTGCATTGAGATGTTTCAAAATCTCAAGCTATCAGTACTGGATGTTCATGGTGTTTTTATTCCCTGTTATCGGGTTTCTATGATACATTTGAGTTCCTGGATTCAACGTCCCTAGTGTAAGCCGCATTGAGCACTGGCCATCCTATATCTGGGTCGCGGGCGCTTTGATGGGTGGCTTAGGTACATGTAGGCAGGTAGGACCTACTTTCCAGAAAACTCCGTCAACAGCACAACTAACGTTTTTTTTTTCTTTTCTTTTTTTTTTCTTTTTTTTTTTTTTTACAAAACGGAGCTTTTGCTTTGAAAGGTTCCCGGGCGCCCCCTAAAAATAAAAAAAAAAAAAAAAAGCGGTGAAGCTGGTCATGGTGCGCACGCGCAAACGCACCGAGTGACAAACCATGTCCATACATGCCACCACATAGCGCCGCCCTCCCTCCCCCACATACACACCGCATCTAGATAGACCTCTCCGCATCCTGGGTGCTGGAGTGAATCTATGGCCGCGTGCATGGGGGCCCTGGCTTGGGTTGGTGGCTGCTCTGCCCTGCTCTGCTTCGGGGTGTAGATAGCGGGGATACGTATCGTGTCGTAGGATCCTGTTAGATCAAGTTCTGTTTGGTGGGTTAATATGTATGTCTATGGCCGAGTGATAGTTCATGCCTCACGCACCCTCGATGTGGTATGACAAAACCTTTCCTCCCGCTCTCCGGGGGCAGGGTAGGATCTTCCTCTCTAGGGGGAAACACGCACCAAAAAGAACATGGAAAAACCCAAATATACAAAGCACACCACATACCACTCTCTCCTCCTTGGCCCTAGCCAACCTGATGCGCTCATTCTCTCGAGACTCATCATTCACCAGGCAAGCGTCACCCCCCTTTTACATAATCCCCTTCTATTCGTTCTCGTTCTAATTCTCCCTGCAGTTCATCTCGATTGATAGATAACCCGCGAATATACAAGACACCATGGCAATATCTCAACCGCTCCATTTTAATCACACAGCAGCAAACCAATGGCTATGGGAGCGCAGAATATGTAACCCTCATAGGCGAGTCCTCAGAAGCTCCAGCCACCATAATTTTTTTGCCTTTTCTACAATACTCTACATTAGAAAAATAAAAGTACAATAAAAATACAGTAAAAAAAACAAAAAACAAAGATAAAATTAAAACTACAGTACAAAAACAAAGATAAGAATAAAAAAAAAAAAGAAGGGATAAAAATATAAAAATAAAAATACAGGCACCCAATGCCAAGGGCCAATAGTCCTCTCGGCTCCTCCGGCGCCCAGCACAAAAGAGCAATGCCCCCCCCCTACATGTGTGTATTAGCACCAGAATATAAACCATCGACATGGTACATACATACCCAACGCAACGGCCGCAGCAGCGGGTTGATTTTCCGCTTTCCCCAGCCCCCGAGGAACGGAAGAGCGGGTGGGCCCCCTCGCCGCCACACCCGCAGAGGCGTTTCCGTCCTCACTCATTGCGGTAATGGGGGTCTAATTACCACCAGGTCAGCAACGAGCACAACGTAGCCATTTTTAAAACGGAGGAGATAGAAACCATACCAAAAAGACACCCCACACCAGCAACGAAAACTTTCGGCACTCTCTTTGGGGGGGGTATTGTCTCGGCGGTATGCCCGTCCGCGGACAATACCCCCACCGCCCGATTAAGGGGATAGCGAGACTGCACCAGAGGCCACCAATATAGTAGCCGTCGGTGCCAGGCAGCCAGGAGGATGGCGAGACTGGACTGACGGCTACTATATAGTAGTCGTCGATGCCAGGCCGCCTAGGCACCGGGACCCAACCGAACGGATGTATCGCTGCCCGCAATCACAGCATGTCAGAGAAAAGAAAAGGGTATTTGGCTCATGAGTGGACTTACATGTGGGACTTGGTGCCAGCCCTGGGGCGTGGGGAGACAGTGAGGGGTGGTTTCCTGCTCTGCTCGATACGCACGTTAGAAAAACATAGGTGGGTGGAGATATAAGAATCGGTGTACATACCCCAGGCAGCAGCAGACGGAAGAATGAATCCTATCAACCCGGCACGCACGTTAGAAAAAACTTAGCTGAGATATAGAATGCACATGTATCTACACACCCTAAACACCCCCGGGGATTCTTCTATCCCACATTATATTAGCAATGGACAAAAAGAGGCAGGGTAGGAAAAGACAGCATACCTTCTTTTTCTGCATAATGGCCAGCCAGACCCACTACACACACAAGAAGCATCAGCACCAACCCACACCCCCAAGATAAAGAAATACTCACCAGCACCACAGATGTGGTCTTTCCTCTCTCCCTTGGCTGAAGGCCTAGGCTTCCTATCAACCAACCCACATTAGCAACCCCAGAGATATCCACGAAGGAGGGGGAAAACACACTCGTTCAAGGGAGGAGGAGGAGTGTATAGCATGAGCCACCCGCCAGCTCAGCTCTGCTCTCGTCTCTCTCTCTGAACAACACCCCTTGCAACCAAGGGGGCCAGGAAGAGTGTCCCGGAATCACAGTGGTGATAATATACACGCCTTTTTTCAAAAAAAGGGATAAAAGGGGGATAAGAATATGGGGTGAGAAGGAAGAAAGGGGGAAAAGAACGAAAGAAAGAAAGAAATGGGAGAGGTTTGTGCGTGTGTGCGGTGCTTAACTAATAGCCCTCATGGGCACTTAGGGCTGGCATTCTGGCATGTTTGCTGCCCGGACATACTTTCGAGACCTAGATACAGTAGGTATATAATGTGCGTGTGCGTGTGCGTGTGTGGCGCCGAGTGATTACAGATGACGCGGCGGCTTCAGACTGTGTGGTGGTGGCGGCTCTCCTTATAAGAATACCCCCCCCCCAGTATGTAACTAAGTACAGCCGCGTTCGAAAAGCCCCGGCACCCTATCACACATTGAGTCTGTCCATGGGTTGTAGCCCACAAATAACCATACCCAACAACTGACCAGCACGGCCACAAGCGGCCACGACCCGACCCATCACCAACAGTACATGGTACACAGAGATATCTCAACACAAGAAGGCGGACTAACTGGGGCCTCACCTAGTGCAATCCCGGTGCATACACGAGCAAGGCCACTCCACTCCACCCCAAACCCAAACCCAGCTCTGTCAGTGGCAGTGGTGGTAGTGGTAGAGGGCGGGCGGGTGCCGAGTGATTGTGCGTGACGGACGCGGCGGGCGGGTTTTAAATTAGTAGCTATGTGTGTGTGTGTGTGGGGGGGGGGGGGGTAGCTAAGGACTTGTGGTGTTAGTGGATGTGGAGTGGGGTGGAGTGGGGAGTGTGGCGCGCGGTTGTGGTTGTGATATAGTATAGACAGTGTTACGTGGTAGTGGGTGCTGCATAGGCTATCACCCGCACCCTCACCACCCATCACAGCCACAACCATCACTATCATTATCACTATCACAACCACCATCACCCATCACCCGCACCCTCACAACCCATCACCCATCACCCACAACCACAGCCACAACCACAACCATCACCCGCACCCTCACCACCCTCACCACCCACAACAAAAAGACTCTTCAAAAAACTCTCTACATAGCATTATATGTATGTATATATGTATATATGTATATATAAAACCCCCACCCCGCCACGCCACGCTCTACGCTCTCCATGTAATGTAGTGTAATTACCTACAACGACCACCGCCACCACCACCACCGCTATACCAAAAACAGCGCCATTAAAGGAGAAAGGAGAAAGAAAGAAAGAAGAGATGGCCATGTAGTGTATGTAGTGTAAGTGTAAATAAACGCATACGTACGCACGTGCAAGAAAAGAAATGGTATCCCATAGAGCCAGTAGCTACATATACGCCCAAGACTAAAAAAAAGTAAATGCAATCAAAAAAAAAAAAATACTAAAAAAAATGCAATTAAAAAAATAAAAAAAAATACCCCCCCCACTACTCCTCCTCCGCACCCGCACCCGCACCACCTGCACCCCTCCTCCTCATGCCCCTCAACCCCACCTGCACAACCTCCAACGCATCCCCAAGGCCGCCTAAAACACGGTCCAACTCCTCCCACATCCTCGGGTCGCCTCCATCCAGCGGCAGCACCCCCACATCCAACGGCTCAATGACCGGGAACCCCGTACCCGCACCCATCCCCGTACCCATCCCCGGCCCCACACCAACACTCCCAACACTGCCAACACCAGCCATCCACGGCCTCCCCGGACTCGGTGGCAACATCCCCGCCGCGGCCTGCGCCGGCAGATCCAGGTTCAGGTTCCCGGGCCTACCCCCCGGCGGCCGCCCCCGCGTGATATCTGCGCTGCGCGACTTTCCATGCGGGATTGAGGCGAGGCGGAGACCACCGCCTCCTCCAGAGGCAGAGGCAGAGACGGGGGGTAGCGGTGGGGGCGGGGGCGTGGGCGTGATTGTTGGCAGTGGCGGCGGACCATCGCGGATGACGGCGATGTTGGGCGCGGACTTTGATGGGAGGTGGTGCGACTTGAGGCCGAGCTGGGGCGGGGGCGCGTACTGGTGCTTTGGCGGCGACGAGGGGGCGGATGCGGCGGTGGTGGGACGGCGCGGCGGGGGCGTGGGCGAGACAGAGGTAGGGACGGCGGGGGTGTGGTTGGCGTCGATGGGCGTCGGGGGTGTGGGGGACGAGGAGAGCGTGGGGCGGTGCAGGGAGGCACCGGCAGAGTCGGCGCGGTTGCGCCGGATGCGGACTATGGGTGGTGGCGGGGGGGTCGGGGTCGAGGTTGGTTTCGGGATTGCAGTGGTGTTGGGGCTCGCAGAGCGCTTCTCGGGTACCCGCAGGCCGTTGTCGTCAAATGTGGGGATCGAGATCATGGATACCTTGTTCTCGGGGGTGGTGCTGCGGCTGCTCGCACCGCTGCGGAACGAGGGGTCGTAGCCCAGGTTTCCCGGGGCCTGTTTTGTTGCTGCTGCTGCGGCGGCAGCAGCAGCAGCTTCCTCTTCAGGACTCTGAAAGAGACGGACGAGGCCCTCCGCTGCGCGCTGGCGTGCGGCCTCTGAAGGGGTGTGGTAGCTGGCGGCCTTGAGGGTGCTGACGTTGCTGTTGCTGCCCATCTCCTGCTTGATGTACTCCGAGACGCCGCTGAGACGGCTCTTGACAGTATCAAAGTCCCATCCTGGCTCCGATGCGAGTGTGGCGTTGAGCTGGTCCATGTCGCTCTGGAGGGCAGCCTGCCACATTGAGTCTCTAACGCCGCCGCGGGAGGCCCAGGCCTCGTAGCGGACGATGAGCTCGCGCATGAGGGATGAGGGAAGGCTCTTTGACGCCTTGACGAACTTTGAGCGGAGGAGGTCGTCGACGGTGGCACGCTCCTCGGGCACCTCGTTGAGGCAGAGGGCGACAAACTCGCGGAGGGGGTTGGACCATGTGCCGCCCTCAAGGCGGGGGGGTGGGAGGCGTGGGATCATGTCGACGACGCGGTTGGGGGGGATGTTGAAGAGGGGGGGGTTCTGCTTGGCCATCTCGATGATTGTGATGCCGAAGGACCAGATGTCGATCTGTGGGTGCATAGTTAGTTTGTTAACAGAGAGATCCCCGAGAGAGAGGGGGGGGGTGTACATGCCCGCGAATCGTAGGAACCACCAGTGAGAGCTTCCGGGGCCATCCATTGGGGTGTTCCGACAAAGGTATTCCTCTTTCCATTCTTTCCCGCGAGCTGCGCCGAGACACCGAAATCGCACAATTGCACACGACCGTCCTGTCCAACGAGGATATTCGCAGCTGCCAAAGCAAACCCATCAGCCAGGGTCCACCCACACCAAACAAAGACTTTGGCGTACCTTTGATATCACGATGTATGATGCCCTGCTTGTGCAGATACCCCAAGGCCGTCAACGTCTCCCTCACGATGATTGTGATGTACTTTTCGTCAATCGGCCCCGCTTTCATCTACCCCCGTCAGCACCAGCACAGCACCAGCACCGCCCCCGTGACAGAGAGCAACCCACCAAAGTCCTGACGCTCCCGCCGCTGCAAAAGTCCATAATGACCCACAGGCGATGGCCCAACAGGTAGCTGCCATGGAACGCCGTGATATTCGGGGCATCCCCGGCCTTGAGCTGGGAGAGCAGCGCAATCTCCTTCTGTATGTCCTTGATCTCGTCGTCGTGCTGGTCCAGATCCAGTGACTTTACCGCCACAACCTGCTTTGTCTCGTTATGGATCCTGCACCCAGTCAGTCTTCCGTGGAGGTTGTGGTGGTAGTGGTGGTTGTGGTGGTGGATGGATTGGGGGGGGGGGGATCAAGACCCTTTGTAGACACTCCCGAAACTGCCCTTTCCGACGAGCTCGAGAACGGTGTATGGCACGTCCGCAGGCACACCCGTCATCTCCTTCCGCACCGCCTTCTCGGAGTCTAGGTGTAACCATGTCAGTCATGGGGGTGAGTGGTCTTCCGGGGGAGGGGAGGGGGGGGGGGGTACTTTCGCGCACCCGCAGGGCTCTGTCGCTTGCGGAGGCTGCGGACATGGCCATTGTGTTTGTGGCGGGTGTGGTGGTGGTGGTTTGGTTCAGTGTTCAGTGTTCGGTGATTGGCTTGCGGGGGTGGTCGTTGTTGTATCGTCGTCGTCCACACACGCACACACGCACACACGCACACACTCGGGTCTCCCGCTCCCGCTGGTGTTGCTTTTTCTGATGCACGGACGGTGAGCTGTGGGGTGGATTCAGTATGTTCGGGGGAGTATATGGCGGGAGAGTATGATGGAGAGAATAGTGGAGAGGATAATGATAGCGGGATTGTGTATGTACGTAGGCAGGGATGGGTGGGGAAGGGAAGGAATGGAAGGGGGGGAAGGAAGAAGGAAGGAAGGAACGAAAGAAGGAACGAAAGAACGAGGGAACGTTACACGGTGCGATGGAATATTCTATGCAGCAGCAGCAGCACAAACTGCACTCGCTCGCTACGCTGCTCTTCTCTGCTCATCTCTGCTCTCCTCTATTCTGCTCTGTTCATGATCTCTTTTCTCTTCTCCTCTGCTCTGCTCTATAGATCCACACTACTCTTCTCTGCTCTTCTCTGCTCTGCTCTGCTCTACCTTTAGTTTGTAGTCCCCCTCACACAAACCCTGAGACATCCCCCAGACATGGAAAGTTGAGGCGACGCACAAATATGGCAGCCGGGGCAAGCAAGCTTGATGCCTGCTGCCCGCAGTCGATCTGATCAATTGACTCGCACCCCGCGATCGGTGGCTGTCTTCTCCCCATCTCGCATCATCACTCTATTCTAAAACAACTTTATTGTCTCTCTCTCGAGTTCCCCCGTGACGCGCCTCCTCCACACGTCACGTCAGTCGCAGTCTCAGTCTCAGTCGCCCCCCACCCACACTTCCCGTCGTCCTCGCCTCAGCTCAACTCACCTCCATTCCACTCCTCATCTCTCACCACACAAACACACCCACCACACCCACAATGCCGATAAAACCCCCCCCAACAATCCAGACAGCAGCCGACCTCCACCACGCCCGCCACCTCGCCCAAGCCCGCCTCAAACAAACCTGGGAACGCATCTTCACGCGCTTCAGCCACGACTTCTCCGGCATCGCCGACGAGATCGACCCCCTCACCGGCGCTCTAATCGTCGACAACGGACACCTCCGCAGCCTCGCCTCGCCCTCCCCCCCCCCCTCCTCGTCTTCAGAGGAGGAGGGGGAGGAGGAGCACAAGTGTAGAACCTGCGCCGACCGCGACGAACTCGACGACTCGCCATGCCACCACCACCACCACAACAACCAGACACCAACGCGCGCACACCTACTGACATGGCGCCCCGCACAGCTGCACACGCACCTCGCGCCCCTCACAGACACGGCGGACCTCGCGCTCCAGCTGCAGAGCAACGGCGTGGGCGGCCGCGCCCTGCACGAGCTGTCGATAACGGAGCTGCGCGCGCGCCTGGCGCTGCGCGGGACCGCCGTGTGGGCCGAGATACGCCGGCTGCAGCGCATCCTCTCTGGCGACGGCGGCGGACCCAAAGGAGACAGTAACGATGACAGGGACGCGTGGGCGCCGCCGCCGCGCGCGCTCGACCCGTTCTACAGCCACGCCTGGCACGACGAGCACCCCGACGGCACGCCGGCCGCGTTCTGCGGGAAGCGCGCCCGCGAGGAGGGCGCCGACGATGGGGGCGGGGGGAAGAGGGTCAAGGTCCTCAGGGTTGGCACTGGGCGGGCGGGGGTAGGGACCAGGGCGGCGACGTTCGAGGTTGCCATTCCCCCGAGGAGGAGGGATGCGTCCCCGGTGCCAACGACCCCCGGCGTAGCGTCCCGTGCGACAACCCCCGCCGCTAGAGACCCAAAGACGAAGACGAAGACCCCCGCGCCCAGCAGCAGCAAGAACCCTGCTGAGAACTCTACGCGCGCACCAACGCCTGCGTCCGCGTCTGCCGTCAAGACCGCCATCAAACGCCCTACACCCACCCCCGCCGTCAAGACCCCCACCGTCAAGACCCCCGCCATCAAGCGCCCCACACCCACCCCCGCCACCAAGACCCCCGCGACCAAGCGCGCCCCGAGCACAACCCCGAAACCCACCTCCGCCAGAGCCCCCACTCCCGCCGCGGCCGTCAAGACCCCCGCCGTCAAGACCCCCGCCGTCAAGACCCCCGCCGTCAAGACCCCCGCCGTCAAGACCCCCGCCGTCAAGACCCCCGCCGTCAAGACCCCCGCTGTCAAGACCCCCGCTGTCAAGACCCCCGTCGTCAAGACCCCCGTCGTCAAGACCCCCGTCGTCAAGACCCCCGCCACCAAGCGCACCCCGAAACCCACACCAACACCCACCACCAAGAAACCCACCACCACCAGCAAGCCCACCACCCCCGGCTGGACAGCAACAATCAACCGCTCCCGCCTCCGCGGCCACAGCTTCGCCCGCTACGCCACCGCCGCCGACGACGACGACGAGCTGGCGGCGCCGGCGCCGGCGGTGGCAGTGGCAAGAGAGAGGGCGTCACCTACACCTGCACCTGCGGTGCACACGTGTGCGCGCGGCTTCTGCTTCGTGTGCTTGGACCGGGAGGGGTCCGAGGATCATCTGAGCTGAGCTGAGCTGAGCTTGGGGGGGGGTGTTTTTTTTTTTTTTTTCGTGTAGATATGGGGGAGTTTTTTTTTTAAAAAAAATTATTTTTAATTGCTAATTGTTGCTGGCGTTTTTTTTATTTTTTTATTTTTACTTTTAGAGGGGGTGGGATGGGTAGTATAGAGTGGAGCTACGATAGAATAGTGTACTGTACTGTACTGTACCCCCACGTGACCGTGACCGTGACCGTGACCGTGATACTCCCGGCGGGCCCAAGTACTGTGGCTCGTTGATGCTGGTACATTTTCTCAGCTCTGACTGTCTACCCAGCTCTCAATTCCCTTCCTACAAAAGCTGCTGATGGGGATGATGATGCCAGTGTTTACATGTAGGTACACACAGAAAGGGGGCCCTCTACGCTGCCGGCGATAGTGGGTGCCGGCACCAACGATGATGATGTGTGAGTATCGCAGCTGGGACTGGATTGGCACAGGGGATGGAGTTCAGTGCTTATTGACTGGTACGGTAGATGATTTACGGCCTCTACATAGATATGGGTCAAAAGCAACCTTACCACGGTACCTAGTTTATACATACATACCTAGAGTACCTTGAGGCGGATGGAAACTCTTTGGGGCTAACTGTGCACCCGTCAGTGGGGGAATTTCACAGGTACTCCACCATAAGGATTGGCACCGATGGTTAATGTAATAGCAAGCGCAGCATAAAGACTAAAATTCAGTGCTCATGGTTCATCTCACTTTTGGGCACATGGATATATCTATGTACTTCTACATGTAGGTTTTGCCCCTCTCCAAAACATGTGCCACTACCAAGGAAGTGAGCTAGCTACTTGCGGCGAGAATAAGTTTCCGCCAAGTTTGTGTGAGAAAACGCTGTTGCAAGACAGAAGTGGTGGCAGGAACTTATTCTCAAGGCAAGTACATGTAGGTACAGATTTCCCGCCCCCAGACCCATTCCACCTGAGGGAGGTGTGGGGGATCAACACCCAGACACCATGACATACCGACCGGGATCCACCCACCCACCGCCGACCCCACCAGACCCGGGGGAAGACCAACCCGCAACCGATACCGACCCCGATACCGAGCGCCCCCCCCACAGTCTGAACCACCACCACCAGATCACACCGCATCACTCCCACCCTTACCCACTACAAGGGCAAGGCCAAGGCTCGGGCCGCAAAAGAAGAAAGGGCCCCCGGCAAGTACCGGACCGTGACACACAACGCCACCGTGTTGTTGTTGGTTTGCCCAGGGTTAGGGGTGTGTGTTTTGTTGGAGAGGGTGAGACCGAACATCCCCGGTTGCTTTCGGGGGGACCATACTCTATTTTTCAGCAGGTAGAGTACCTAATGTAATGCATGCATGCATGCAAGGGCAAGGGCCTCGATCTGAGTATTCCCCCAGCACGGTACTCGCCCCCCCCCCCCATACGATACGATTGCGAGACAGTGGCTTCCAATGTCTGAGCTGGGGTGTGTGTGTTAGATGTAGGAGGTGGTAAGAGAGCTAGGGGGAGGGGGGGGGGGGCGGGCGAGCAGAACTACTTATAAGACCCTGGGGGCTGCCTGCTCCCTTATGGCGCGACCTTTTTCTTTTAGTGCGTGTAGATTGTAATGGTAACGATATGATGCATTCTACGCCGACGACGGATACAACACAGGCACAGGAACGGGGACGAGAACAGGACCAGGAACAGGAGCAGGCACGGGGGGAGATGGGGGAAGGGAATGGATTCTACAAGCTGGGGGAGCTGTTGGAAGGTAGCTAGCTAGCCCAACCCAGCCCAACCCAGCCCAGCCCATGCCACCGACCCATAAAATATATCTCTACAAAAGAAAGATCCCCATCCTCACCACTGTTCCAGAGGATGAAGAGGAAGAGAGAGTGGTGTGAGAAGGAGGAAGAGAAAGAAAGAGAGAGTGTGTGAAAGAGAGCACCTATTAATTAACTCGCCGTGATAGCAATTAAGCAATACACCCTCGCCGCCACCACCAACCCCACCTCACCGCATCCACGCTTCAACCTCTCCGCCGCGCTCTTTGAGACTGGCCAGTATGCGGCTGCATTGGGGGCGGCTCGAGCCGGCATTGATCTGTGCGATGCCACCACAGCCAGCGGGCTCCTGGCGAAGCTATGGCTGCGGAGAGCAAGGTGCGAACTTCAAATGCGTAACTATTCGGCGGCGACGGACGCTGCGGAAAGGGTAAAGATGAGCGCCGCCGCGCCGGAGGAGACAAGGAGGGAGGCAGAGGAGCTGATGACCGCCGTGAAGGTTATGATGCACTACCGGGCGTTAATCTCGGAGGAGGAGGCGCTGAGGATCGTGTTTGAGGTGCCGAAATATAGACCTAAACTGTGAGGAGCTCCCTTCCCTCTTCCCCCTGTTGTGATTGGGTCGGTTTCTAGGATGCTAACAAGAAAATAAAATAATATCATCTACTCTATACAATAGGTCAATGAATGTCTTGGAATATTACAACCTCGGTCACGATGCCGCACAGTCCCAATTCGACCACTCGACTGATTCGCCGGGCGCAAAACATTCCTTCTTCTTCGGTAGCGTTGGCGACTCCCGTCATGTATTTGCAACTATCGTATCAATCGCGCAGCACGAGCAGAAGCAGCAACAGCAGCAGCAGCAGCAGTCAGTAGCCAATGAAAGTAACGCATGCGGGTTCCACCCCGACCCCCAGACCACCAAATACCATTTGACCATAAACAACATCAAAGCGCATGCCGCAGCTCGTAATGTCTTGATGATACTGCTATTGCACCGGCTGTCCGTATTCGGCGAAGATCAGGTGCAGGCGAGGATCGACACCCTCGCGCTGCTGTACTACATCTACCTTGGCGTGCTGATGCCCGCGCGGGTCCACGGGCATCTCCAAGAGTTTATACAGACGACACGGAGTACGCTCTTGACGCAGTCGGGGCTGCCGTCATGGCTGTGGGTCTCGCAGAGGGATTGTCGGGGGATTATCGATGTTCTGGATAGTTGGGTGGAGCCCATGTTCCCCGTCACTCATGCCCAGGCCCAGATCTCAGAGGCGGAGAGGATCATGCCACAGGGAGAGAAGCCGAAGGGGTGTGAGCGGGAGTGGACCGCTTACCGTAGGACTGGGGCTCTATTCCCGCCGGTGGCCATACGTTGTCATGAAAGTGAGCTGGAGTCATTTCTGGCTGGAGGCCCGGGGGTCGGAGGTCCTGGGATGGTCGCGTGGGAGGCCGGCTTGAGGGGCTATGTTGGTCGCGAGTGGAAAGTCAATATGACATTGGTGGACCGGGAGTGGTGCACGGAGTAAGTTCGGTTTTTATCCCAGTCGTGCGCAGGCCGAGTGATACTTATGATTGCGAACAGAGCCGGAGTGTGGGATGTCTCCTTCGATCCCTTCAGCTTCGTGGGAATGCTCTATGGGAATATCGATATAGCGCTTCCGCAGGAACCCACTCAGCTTTCCGACTACTTCGAGCCCCTATTTATCACGTCCGCCGAGATACTACGCCACTTTGGGCACCTCCTTATGATAGAGCTGACCATTGGCGATTGTTGTGGTGCCCTCGAAGAGATCCGGTATGGAGATAAAGTTCCCCTGCGGGATGTCCAAAGGCCGCTGCACTTCCCCCGTGCATATGATACCATCCATCTCAGCAATCTCCCGTGAGTTTCCCTCCCCACTAGAAAGGATCATTCTCTTTGGCTGATTTCCCCAGTGACTATACTGGCGGCCACCTATCACCCGTTCTCTATGCCCTTCCGGTCCTCAAGTCCGCGCCTCATGCGCACATCGCCACAGTCTGCCGGGTGAACCTTCCCCTATGGCAGACCGTCGAGGACTATGTCGCCGAATACGTCTGCCTCCCTACTCTCAACCAGCTTGAGTCCGCGACCTGCCTCCGCCTCTGCCCCGGACAGGAAGCCAACCTCCATGAATTCATGCCCATGAGCACCTACACGCGGTGGCAGCACAGCGCCGCCCCCACCCCACTTCCCTACAGCCAACTTCTCCCACGTTCCACATTCACACGCTGGCTCCTCACCCTCTTCTTCAAGTTCGCCGCCCCGCCCATGCATGAGCCACGGTCCATATCCAAGATCCTCTCACCCCTCAACCTCAGCACCTGGGTGCGCCTCCTCGTCCGCGTCGTCGAGCTCGGGTACCCGCCACACTGGGTCTCCTCCCTTCTCGAAGACATCCTCGCCAACCGCGTCACAACCACTATCCGCCCCCCCGAAACCGCGCCGTTACGCATTCCCAACCTCGAGGCCCAGCACCCGCCGCAGCGCATCTCCACCGCTCCATTCATACCCGAGCTCGAGGTCCTCCTCTGCACCTGGGCGCGCATCGCGCCGTTCACCGTCGTCTCGCCCCAACACCTCCCACCGCCGGAACACATCTTCGAGTACAGCTTTACACTTTCAGCGCCGCAGTTCCGAGACGAGTTCGTGAGCTGTCTGATGCTCAAGTTTTACCCAGAGCGCATACTCGAGGAGCTGCATCGGACGGGGCATGGCAAGCGCAGAACGTGTGTAAGGGAGATGCTAACGTCGACGGGGCGGCGCACACCAATGAAGTGTGCGATGCGGGAGGCGGCGATCGTGATCAGCACATGGTGGTGGGATAAGGAGACAAGGAAGGTGACGTTTCGGCTGAGGGAGGGGTGGATCGAGGGGTGGAGGGACGAGGATCGCTGGGTGGCGGGCGTGTGGAGGTGCGATGATTGGTCGATGTGTAGTGCGCCGACGAGCCTAGGTGAGGGAAATCTAGAGAGGGTGGGACTACCATGGGGGGTGAGGACCAAGATCGGTAGTGAGGGTTTTGCTGGTAGTGGAAATGCGGGGGAGGAGATGGAGGTGGACTAGGACGGATTTTTGGCGGTAATGATTGTATTATAGAGGGCCACGGAATATATTTCTTTTCTACGGTGATAGTGTGGGCTTGTGTCTTATATATTGTTGCTTCTTCGATTGGTGAGTGTTGTGAATTGCGTGGTTAGCGTGTTGTGTCCTAACGGCCCCCAAGTAGAGTTTAATTTGAGCAATTATGAATGAAACTAGATTGGAAAACTGCACTCACTCACTGGTGGAATAGAAAATACTTTGAGTAGATGCGACCTTGTGAAGGTTCCCCACTGTATAAGGTTACCTATTGATAAAACAATTGTCGTACATGTATACAATTTCCAGTGCTGAATTCAGAGTTTTTTTTTCCTTCTCCCTCCAGATAGCCAGGGGTCAAGAGTCTGCCAACTCTCTCTGAAGGCTTGTGAGTATGAAACAAAGAATGGATTTAGACGGATCTCTTACCTCGTAGAGGGGTTTGACTTATCATTTCTCCGATCACCAATTTTAGGAGTGGTATCTTCGATCTTGGGTCCCTGGCACTCATGATGACCCGCGATCGAGGCGCAACGTGACGGAAAGTAAGTTATACTTCTGTTAAGGTACGAGGATATGAGAGACGTAAATCAAAGCTCTACCAGTCAGAGGTGTCCCTGGCCGTATCTTTTCTTTTATGTAAGGTCTAGCTCACACCAGGGTTTCTGAAGCAATACCGTAATCCGCTAAGTCATGAACTCTAGAGAAGCGGATGTTTGGTTAACCTAGTATTTCAAGGAAGGTACGCCAAGTTACGTATCAGAATGGTGCGACATGGTGCATCACTCGGTCACTGGTGGTTAATTACAAACGTGAAGTTGTTGTGACTTCGGTGGATGACAGGCGAAGAGTCTAACCTCGATAATTAGGCAGTCAAGATAAACAGGACACATAGATACATGTATCATGACAGCTGTTGACACTAGCTTGAAGATGGATACCCGTTCGGGCTTGGCATCATTTGAGGGGCCAATAATATGGCCTACATGTATGTTTCCATATTGTGAGTGCCCGCTCCCCGCTACGTATGATAGTTGGCGTTTCACCTCTAGTAAGTTTAGTTACATGTACTCTGGTTTGTAATATAATGTGTGGGAGCGAACGAGTCGAGCACTTGGCTAATAAGACTAAGAAGTGCGCCCGCCGTGACATAATACACGAATGGGGCTCCAAAACCCCCAATTTTTTTTTTAGTATATCTCGTTTCCTGATCACCACCCGGAGTGTAGAAATCGGAGGAACAGCAGGCTACCGAACGCGCGAGTATACTTGCAAGAATAAGTAAAATTTTGCCCTTGGTCACGTTGCACCTTCGGCGAAACGAAAAAAAAAAAAAAAAGAATGATGACAGAAGTGGGACTTGAACCCACGCTCGTTTCCGAACCAGGAATTGATGTTAAGAGTAAGACCTTAACCTGGCGCCATAACCAACTCGGCCATCCTGCCATGGTGTAGAAGTGTAGTAAACAATTATTTAGGTGTGGTTCTACAAGCGCCAAGGCGGAAGAAACTCTCACGGGCTTCGCCCTACTTATGCATTGCAACGAAGGGTCTCGGAGCAAGAACATATCGACTTTGGTATTCAGAAAGGCCTTTCTCAACTCAAAAAAAAATAAAAAGACGTACAGCAAAGGACCTTAACTAGGATCAATACCGAGGTTGGATGCTAAAGGGTAATGATAATTTTCACGGAAAGGGTGGGTCATAACCAGTTACATTTAAGGGCGCTTTTCTGCTTTTGGGTTGCTTGTACTACTCTCTGGCAGGTCGCAACCAATCAAGTCCAGGGGCGGGTGGCCTATCATAGTAGGGGGATACGCCGCCCAAAACTCCCGACCCTATCCTATGTATGGGGCGATCGTATCCTAAACGAATCGCTATAGTATTGCCCCTCAGCGCCTTCGCAGTCAAGGGCTCACATCGCTGGTGCAATTCTCGATCTCACAAGGAGGGCTACTACGCAGCCATTTACCACGTGCATGGCTGGCTCCATCAATTAACTCCACCGCCCCGCCCACCTGCTCCACCTACTACTGGCCTCTTTTTTGGTATCCCGGATAGCGATAAATCGTAAGTTATGCCCTTTCTTACCCAAGCGAGTTGCCATTGGTTGTTTTTCGTGGAAGGATAATGGAAGAGGTGTCCCGAACAGAGATTTTCCAAGGTCGTACCCCATATCCTTGCCTGTCGCGATTATGACATTCTAGCATTTCTTTGGTGCTTTTCGATAGAGCTTTAGAGTAGCTCCTATTTCCAAAAATGTTTGGAGTGGCTTCTCAAGTTACTTGTAGATGAAGGAGGAAGTTGGAAGCCCTGATAAGAATGATTAACTGGTGTGTTTCAGTGGCTACTGGGGGGGTCCTTCCAAATCTCGAGACTTTGTTTGATAAGACTGCAGTCAAGTAAATGTAGAGGTAGAAGAGCAATGGCATCAAAAACACGGTTGCTTGATTTTATCTGACAGTTGTAAGCTTCAGACCCTACCCGCCCGGCCGAAGTGTGGCCATACACTCTGCCGCATTTCTGTGGAGAAGGAACATCCTATGCAGATACATAGTTATTAGTGGGATGGCATAGAGAAGAAGTCAAGGTAGATCGTCAACTGAGAAGCCGTAATTCCTTGCTGCAGGAAAGAGTACATATAGCTTTCAGCTATTGAGTGTAACTTAATCAAATGTAGTTACACCCATGCCCTAAAAGATTACTCAAGTAGAGCGAGGCAAGACTTACATGGCCAAGTCTTATGTAGAACTAATAATGATCGGATAGATACAGCACCTGGGGCAGTATGAAGCTTTCAAGACTTTGGTAATTAACGCGGGGGCGGGGGCGGGGGGCAGAAGGCTGGCAGCCTATCATGCAGTAAAGAGCGGGGACCGAAGTGGACTGGAAAACCGGGCCCCGATCCTTCACGCAGGCCTTTAAGGCAAGCTGGGATCGTGCCGGTTCACTATGTATAGCACCTACTGTGTCACACTTTTAGTGACCAATTTTGTCACGGGTAGTAGGTGTACTCTATTTTTTGAAAGTTTCCCTCTAAAATCTGAGGCTAGGTGAAAGTTTCTGGTTGCGGTATGCACGGGTTAGGTTTCCTTCCTACATGATGGACCTTCCTCAACAAAAACCCTAACCCTGGGAATTGCAAAATTAAAAATTCTGTTCAAGATCCCACCGTGCTAGAACCTTAATGGTGTTGGATAGTCGCCCTCGATGTATACGTAACGAATGCTACGGTATCGAATATTTGCTGTATCGAACGCAGCTTCTTTTTTTTTTAATAATTATGTTGCAAGTGGTTAGGCTGGGTTATGCACGTGACATTAGGCTATGCATACCCTTTTTAGCTTGTTCAACCTCACGCAATCTTCACGACATGTCACTCGTCAGAATCCTGGGTCCGAATGTTTAATTCCGTAGTATAGGTGATTTAAATCGACTACTTTTACGTGGAGTTCCATAACGGTGGTTGCTGGTTGTGGCCTCTCGTGGTTTTGCGTTACGGGCGCCCTAGAACCTTGCTGTATGGGTGTAATTTGTTGATCCACTGGTGCACCACTTTTAAAATTCGCAAATCCAAGGTCCTGGCTCAGTTTTGACCTGATCCAAGGCTTATCTCGCCAGGTACTAAGCTGCTCCTTGGCCACATATTGGGTAGACACACTAGGTTGGGGGGGGGGTGGAGATTCTTATCCTACGCGAAAGCCCTGAGCTTGGATCTGCTGTGGCCATGGGTTCGTACGTGTAGCCCGCTAACTACTGGTTTTCTAAGCTCACTATAGAGGTTTCTAGATTACTTGTCTAATGTACAACCAGTAGTTCATTGCAATTCGTTTCGCGGGTCTTGCTGCTCTGGGGGTATAACTCTGTTGTTTTCGTTCGAAATCGCTGTCCCGTGGACTGTTCTCCACCCCTCTAGCTTCATTATGGCAGTCTATAGAGTTGTGCGCCCGGCTCGTGAGCTAGTATCATGAGAATCCCCAGCTCAGTCATATTCTCGGGGCCGCTGTCCTGGCGGAGTGAAGACTTGAGGGAGTGGTCCTATTGTTTTTGCTTGAGATTACCTTGCTAGCCTATCGGCTGTTGTGGCCTAGAGTCTGGACTCGACCTATAGAGGTTTTAGATCTTTATTCCTCCCTGTGTGCGGGGTTCTGAAACAGAGTCAGTGACCTGCGTAATTATTTATCTGGGCCCCCTGACCCTAGAGAGCTGTGGTTCTGCTGCTATTATACGGGGATTTTCCCAGCCTGGCGGGTTACCTCGTCTCTTAGTGACCGTGATTTTCTTCTTCTTTGTTCTATACTCATCCACTGCGTACCCCCTGCAAGTTGTAACGCCCAATACTCGCTCCAGAAGTCCCACAAATAAAAATTTCAACCACTCACATACACTATTCCCCAACCATCAACAATTCACTACTCCTCAAGCACCAACTCTTCCTATACTCTTCAAGTTTTCGAACAAAGATCTCCAACTCCACTAGCTCTGATAGCTAAGCAATACTTGCTTTCAAACACAACCTCTTAGTTCTATCTCCAATTGTATTCAGTTAAGCCTTTCGAGATTGAAGAAAATCACCATGTCGAAAGTACCTGTAACAAGCTATATCCAGCTCGCTGGACTGGCAGAAGTACTTGAGTTCAATCAAAACAACCAATCTCCTCCTCCTCCTCCTCCTCCTCCTCCTTCTTCTTCTTCTTTTCTCCCTTCTTCTTCCTCCTCTTCCGCTTCACAAAAACCCTCCCTCGCAGCGGGATCTAATAAAAGAAAAACTCTCCATCCTGAGGAATTGCAAGAGTACAAAACCTCCTCCGGTGACCAACCCAACGAAGACGAGAACGCCGAAATAACAGTACTAGCTGCCCCTGGACCAAAAAGCCGTACCAAGCGTTCGGGACGCATTGTTGCCAAATCTTCAGCTGATAAACACACAGTAACAGCTGCCTCTGGAACACAATTCCACCAAGATCATCAACAGCCAGGACCATCCACAAGGCCTGCAACTACCGAAGAGTCTTTAACCCCTGCCGGTAGTAATAGGAACCCCAAAGCGACTATTGGGGTGAAAACCTTCCATTGCACAGTTCAGAACTGCGGCAAGTCATACACATCCTCCAAGGCTCTCAGTGCACACAAAAAGAATAGCCACCCTATTGAGAATGCTCCTCCCACCCACGAATGCACGAGGTGCAATGATATGTTCCCTACAAAGACGGCTCTTAATAAGCACATTAAAGCAATCCACCGGAGCGACTTCAAGTGCAGCTTATGCCCAAAATGCACTGGCAGAGGCAACCTCCTCAGAAAGCATATCCAAGAAAATCATCAGGATGTTGATATTGCCGAAACTTTGGTCGACATTTATATGAAATCCAAGGGCCATGAATCTGGCAATGTGAGCATCTTCTTATGCAGTGAATGCGAATATTACACCGTCGATAAGTTCCAATTTAAAGAACACATCCCGAAACGCCACGGAGGTAATGGCACGGCTATCCTAATTGCAAAATGCCTCGAAGAGACTGCGGCAAGAGATGATGCCCGCCTTAAGTCATACAAATGCACCCTCTGCAGATGGAAAACTACGCAAGCGAACACCATCACCGGCCATGTCGCACAAGCACACCCCACGCAGGACACAGATAGTGTTTCCGGAGCCATTCTTAGGACATTGAACCAGGAGGAGCTCCCCTATTCAAATATGGAAACCGTCTTCAAATGCTACTTGTGCAAATACACCGGCGAATCGAGTCATGCGCTACTCCTACACACCAAAAAACAACATGAAGAGTATAATGTGGCGGAGGTTTATGCATTCTCAACTGGAAAAGGTAGCAAACCAACAGTGCCCCCGAAAAACGTTCCTTGGTTCCAGTGTAACTTTTGCTCGAAATCGAGGAGACGTTTGGCGAACATCAAGAGGCACGCCTCGCGGGTGCACAAGGACAGAATGAATGGCCAACAACCTTTCTGGGAAGAATTAGGAGGCGACGCAGCGGCAGAGAAGGAGAAGGATTATATGAATAAGGGTGACGGAAGTGGTTACGAAAGTGATGAGGGGGAGGTGGAAGAGGATGGGGCGGAAGATGGAGTGGAAGAGGGCGAGGAACCGGTTAGGAAGATTAGGAAGTCCGGGAGTATTGGACAATCTAAGGGAGCGTCCAAGAGGAAGTGATGGAGTTGGTTGTCTGTGAAGTTTATGAAATTGCTTGTAAGGCGGTGTTACTTTCTGTGAAAGTTTTGCAGTCTGTGAACGTATTACTGTTTGTGAAGGTTATTATCTATAAGGTTGTTTGGTGTTATTGGTGTGCTTATGGGGCCTGGTTTGACTTGTGAACTAGGCGCCCTATTGAGTTGCTTAACTCAATTTCTCTTTATGTTATTAATAAAGGAAACGAACCAAAAATAAACAATGGTTCACAATTTAAGAAATCGCTTGCTTAGATGAAAATATGGTGACCAGATTAACGGGTGAGGAATAGTGGATGGTGGGCCGTGAAACTAACACCTAGTGGCATTGGGACCGGGAAATTGGCATAGTTACAGTACCTATATCCATCCATATTTTATATCAAAGCACTTAATTTATCAATGCTAAAGAATATCAGGGGTATCGGTAAAAATGGGAATAGAGTCAAATAATTTGTTGGAAGGTTAACCCATATTTATCGACATACGTACATTTATTATATTACTTTGTTGTAGTCCTTGCGGTAGTATCTTAACGAGTACCTCGTCTTTCTAAATGAAAATAATTGTTTTTCTGAATTACTATAGACTTTGGTTAATACTACATGTAATATATATGTATTCACGGAAGATGGTCCTCACCAGGGCATGGTCCTTATTACTTGTCTCGAAACTAGTCCCAATTGGGTTTAGCGTCATTGCTAAATGGACCCAACGAGACATGTACGTTTCGGTACATTTTTTTGGCTACATGTAGTTTTCCATTTTTGTCTTCTGGGTGCTCACACCTTGATAATTATACCTCTAGCCCCGTGAAAGAGCTCTAATAATTGTAGGATGCTCTGAATAAATGTTGTGGGGAGATACGTGCAATGCATAATGCAAAGATCCCCCCTCATTACTTATTTGTGCAGATATAAGTTTTTGCAAAATCCCCAGTAACGTAAAAACTGCGCTGCTATATACGTAAATTAAGTGGAAAACCTACATAATTCTGCGAATTACGTTAGTTTGAAAGTGACTTTTATACTCAATCTTTTCCATAATCCCTTGCAAATCCTGACTGAGATATACGGTTAGGTTCGAATTTTTATAAACTTCAGCCTTACCTTCCACTCATCGGCCCTGATTGCTTTCTTTTCTATAGCATAAAATGCCTAGGTCAGCACACACTACTTGTCTGGGTAACAACATACATATGATTTCATACATACATGTATATACCACTCACTTAGACTCCGTATCCATCTTTCTCACCTTCTAAACTCACCCCTTCGCCTACCTCTCCACATCCCAATACTCCTTCCAAAGTCATCTCTTCGTCGCCCGCCACTTCCCCGGCCTTCTTCCAAAACTTACTCAAGTGTCTAGTCCCCGAATCACACAGAATAGTGACCACCCTATGCCCTGGGCCCAGTTTCATCGCCGTCCGGACCGCAGCAACACAGTTAACTGCACTGCTGCTACCTACAAACAAACCTTCCTTCTCTACTAATAGCCGCGCCATTGATAACGCTTCGTCATCAGTAACGCGGATAGCATCATCGACGTAGGGGCGACCAGCTTCGAAGTTGGCAGTGACACGATTGATGCCAATTCCCTCTACTATGGTATCGACCTGAGGTCGGCGACGAGTCCCTTCCCGCTCCTTGATATCAAACATGACACCATACTTGACACGGTTATAGAGGCCGCTCCCCTGGGGATCTGCTAGCACCACACGAACACCCTGAAGACGCTCTTTGAGATACTTCCCCACGCCGCTCAAGGTACCGCCAGTCCCAGCGCCTGCCACAAAGGCATCGACACGACCGCCACATTGCTGGTATATCTCTGGACCTGTACCCTCGTAATGTGCCTTCCAGTTTGCAGGGTTCTCAAACTGGTCCGCAAAGAACCCACGCCCGGGTTCTGTCTCCGAAGCTGTCTGGGCAGCAGCAAGGGTGCGTGCAAGATTTACAAACTGGCCTTTATCAACAATTGGCGCCGGGGGAACAAGAGTAACCAAGGCACCGAGCTTGAGCAGAAGGGAGGATTTCTCTGTGGACTGGTCATTTGGCATACAAATATGGGCGAGGTACCCACGAGCGCGGCAAATAAATGCTAAAGAGACACCAGTAGAACCCACAGTGCCCTCGTACACTTTATCCCCACTGTGTGGAGTAAGAAGGTTAGACTCTTCGGCCTAGGCAGTATATTAGCTTTTTAACATTATCCCTAGACAATTATATGGCACCAAAAGATAGGGAGGAAACAAGTGAAAGAAAATATAGAAACGGAGAACGGAGAACAAAAGAATATTACAGTTTTTATAAGTTTTAACGCCACTCTATCTTTAACTGAGCCACCGGGCTCTAGGAACTATTTGTGTTATTAGTAGGTAATGAGGGTGTGTAAACGAAGCAAGGTGCAATACTTCGGCTTTGCCTAGGATCTCGCAGCCGGTAGCCTCGGAAAGATGCTTTATTCGGATCAAAGGGGTGTTCCCAATACAATCCTCGAGCCCGTTCCTGATGTCCTCTGTTAATAACCGGGGATTTTTCGTCGAGTCTTGTTGCCGGTGCGAAGAGATTGTCTGGGCTGCGAGCACGACGCCAACGCCGATGATTATTCCGCTAAGGAGAAACTTCGTTTGCTCGAATCTATCCATTAGCTTGGGCTATTGAGTTTTTTGTGGTTGTGAAGTTTAAAAATTGATGTAGGCTGTGGGAGACTCGAGTGAGAGGGGGTGAAGGCTAGAGGGAGAGGGAGAGGCTCAAGGCTCAGAGACTCGAAACGGGGAATTAAGCTTGTGACGTCGGTTGGCGGGGGTAAACCCCGGCGATCAAACCCCCACCACATGCTGCAACGACGTTTTTGCGGTCCCCTTTCCCACCCGCCGAACATCAATGGATTCCCCATTCGTGTCGTCCCTTTTCAGATCTCTGTTCCACCGCAGAGCTTGCCTGCGTCTTCGTGCCGGCCTCAATGGCTCTGTCCAGCGGCGAAACTTCATGGGGTTCAAGCTCCCTGTTGCGCCTGATAGTGACAGAACTACATGGCAGCCGCGGAGCACATTCCTCCAGCGTGACCGTTCAGAGGAATATGAAAGATACCCCATTGTGACCGCGCAGCAACTATCCACCCGTACGGAGAGGCCCAGGAGGGTGAAGATGCTTGTGCGGGACTTTATCGACGGTGTGTCCCTGTCGCAGGAAGAAGAAAATCTACAACCTTTTTCCTAACCACCACAAATATAGACAGCTTATACAACCCCAACTACGGCTACTTCTCAAAATATGCCGTGATCTTCTCCACCCCACACGCTTTCAACTTCCCCTCCCTCGTTGACGAGTCCGACTTCCAGCGCAGGCTCGGGGAGTCCTACACGGCTTTTGAAGACGCGCTCGATGCCACTCACCCCTCCGACATCCGCCAGCTCTGGCACACACCCACAGAGCTTTTTAAGCCCTATTACGGCGAAGCCATCTCGCGCTACCTCGTGGAAAACTATAAGTTAAGTCTCTTCCCCTATAACGACCTCATCATTTACGAGATGGGCGCTGGGAATGGCACCATGATGAGCAACATTCTCGACCATATCCGCAACACAGATCCCGACGTTTATACACGCACAAAGTACCGGATTATTGAGATTTCACCATCTCTTGCGGCGCTGCAGCGCACACAAGCTTCTCAGGGCCCACACGCGGACAAAATTGAGATCGTAAACAAGAGCATCTTCGACTGGGACACATACGTCCCTGATCCATGCTTTTTCCTCGCGCTCGAGGTCTTCGATAACTTCTCGCACGACATGATCCGTTACGACCCTGAGACAGAGCGGGCCCTGCAGGGTATTGTAATGATCGACAAACAAGGGGACTTCCACGAATTCTACACACCCCATTTGGACCCCGTAGCAGAGCGCTTCCTTAAGATCCGTTCCCGCGTCGCAAGGCCAGGGTTCCAGCACCCCCTACGAACCCCCAAAATATTAAGGAGGCTGAGAGAGGCGCTACCGTTCACGCCAAACCTAAGCAAGCCGGAGTTTATCCCAACGAAGATGATGGGCTTTTTTGATGTGCTGAGGGAGAATTTTCCGGCACATAAGCTGCTCATGAGTGACTTCCATGCTCTGCCAGAGGCTATAGAGGGTGTGAATGCCCCAGTGGTACAGACCAGATACAAACGGACCAGTATTCCTGTTTCAACGCCTTTTGTGAGTTTTTGTTACCATTAAAAAACTAGAGGGAAACTAACAGCAAATAGGTGCAACAAGGCCTCTTCGATATCCTCTTCCCCACAGATTTCGACGTAATGGACGACATGTACAAGGCGTTGACAGGACGCCTAACTAGAGTCATGAAGCACGAGGAGTTTCTTAAGAGCTGGGCGTTCTTAGAAGAAACTGAGACGCAAAGTGGCGATAATCCGATGCTTAATTGGTATAAGAACGCCTCCGTGATGAGCTCTGTTTGAGCGGGTAATAATCTGTTTTTTCCTTTGTGTAAATACCAAACTGGCAATGTTTTTATTTATTTGAGGGGGGTAGGATGTTCCGTGAGGTTGTCTCCGTGTTACGGGAGTCATATATTATCATCCCATTCTTAATTCCTGGTGGAGACTGGTCCGCAGGCGCGCAAAACCCCAAAAAATTTGAAAATTGAGGAGGTTAAGGTATGGTTTTATTTACATTAGTAGCACACGCTTAATCTACTACAAACAGAAAGAGGAAAAGAAACGTGGAGACTCTAGAAGAAGTGGCTCTTTGTGTACAAGCCCCCTTCCACCCCTCCACATTCTAGTTCCCGTATGTACAATGCCTTACTTGCTAATCACGGCACAACCAAGAACATGCACGAAGCCAAAAAGAAAGAAAATCCTCGCTAGCACTGGCCAAAGAAGAGCATGGTTCCCGGTCCCACAAGCTATACAAACGCCCCAAAGAACACCATACACGATTTAATGAGTGAGAGAACTAGAACTTTTTTTTTCGTTTGGCTAGTATAATGCACGTTACATGTGCATGCGGAGTATCGGAGTGATGTCTCATGAAGCTGTGTGTCACGGGACGGGAATCATGCATTATCACTCTGCCCTGTGACCCTCCGGTGGTGTTTGGCGCCTAGCACGGCAACCATTTATCGATTTCAATGCAAACGTGTACCTATAACCCCTTTGACTAGAGGCTAATTTGCGTACTACGCAAATTCCCATGATTTACCCCGATCACAATGAACCAGAACAGCAAGAAGTGGGAACAAAAAGAGCCCACACACTAAATTTTTGACATCAAACCCGGCCACCAGCTCGCCAGGAACCTACATCATCGAACATGTATTGCGTAAAATCCATACTCATCACTGCCATCCTTTCAGAACTTCCATCACACAGAAAAGGGTAAAAAATAGAAAGAAAAAACGCCCTGTACCTACTAGCTACTATAAATACCTCAGGGGCAAATTAAGAACTGAGAAGAATGTAGAGGGGGAGAATGGTCCAAAAAAGAAAAAAAAAAAAGAAAAAAAAAACCTCCTAACCCTCAATTTCCTAGATAAAACTCAGAACACCTAATCGGCCTAGGATAATAAGGAGATCGGAAGAAAGGGGGAAATATGCTCAACCACTACCCCCAAGGCCTATGAACGAGAAGGGATAGCAAAGGTACCGCAAATCCCTGACTTAATATACATAAAACGGGGGTGCACCTCTACACCTATGGAATAGATGAAGAAGTGCACCCCCGTGAGTCACTGATCTGAGCTAGTTCATTTTTTCGTTTTTATATTTTTTATGTTTTCTTTTTTTTAGTTATATGAGTTGCAAGGTAGGAAGTCTATGAGAATTTCCACCGGTGACCACAAAGTTCACATGTACAGAACTAAATGGTTGTTAGTGCAACATAACTAGACTTGGGGGTAGAGTGGTAACTCACAGTAGTCATCGGCTCATCAGCAGATCTGGTCTGAGCTTGTGTATATGATACTCTCTTCTTTCCACACTTCCCGCAAGTAAGTTGATCACTGATACTCTTCTCGCTTTTTGGCATCATAGAGTCCTTTTCATTCTGGGCTTGGATTTCCTGGTCCTGCTTCCTTCGCTCGGCACTAGCCATTTCTGAAGTCTCCATGGTCGCTAGACGCTCCGCTGTGATCTCGCCGGAGACTACACGGCTACGGAGGTTATTCTTAGTGTCCTTCAAGTTGAGAAACAAGACCTGCATGCGGCGGCGGTATGACGGGTCGGTCTTGGATTTGTTATTCGAGAACACAGAAGTCTCGACAGCCTTTGCAAGAGAGAAGATGTGATCACTGCTCGCATCCGATTCAAGGACGAGAGCGTCATACATCGCGCCGATACAATTGTTCCTGACATTGTCGGACGTAACCTGGTAATTGATTTTGTCTGTAGTCTTATTCCTCCTGCCTGGTTCCACCTTGTTGTTGCTATCCGGCTTCTTGCCTGATGGTTTAGGAGGGGACATCGGGTTAGACCCAGTAGTTGGAGATGCTGTTGTCGTGCGCTCCTTCTTGACGTCAGAGGTCGAGCCGGGCTTTGTTTTGCTGTGCACGTCTTTCTTCCACTTCGCGACAATCTCCTTCGCAAGTTCTGAGACGGTCTTGTCGGGATTCATGCGCAACTTGTTGACAGCCATTCCAACTTTAGTATCCTACGGTAGGGCCAGTTCGCGTTAGTACAATCAGAGAAACAAAAGAACGTTATAATTGGTTTCTAGATTTTTTTCCCCCCCGCTCCTCTATAGAAATTTCCCGTCTGATCTAAGATAATATATTTGCCGGCAAAGGGGTGTCCTACTCTCAACAACTGCTCGGTGGCCACGACCTCCTTTTTTAGGGAGCCCAGAATATCTAGCAAGTACTGGGCAGGGAGTTTCTCCCTCACTCCCCTCTCCAAATTGCTTACATGCGCCTTGACATCCTTTGAGTCCATTTTTGCTTTGCGGGTTGGAGTGTGAGTAAGCGAGAGGTCGTGTTGGCTTTGTCTGTGTCGTGTGGGCGATGGGTCACGAGGAGGCTGGCTCAACGTTTGTCGCGCGACGCGGTGAGCCTGATTGATTAGGAAAGGACCGGAGTGGAGTGAGCGCGTTGATCGCGGGAAAAAGATGTGTACGGATGTTTTCGGCGACGCGAAGGGGGTGAGGAAGGTGATGAGAAGAGAAACAGACTGCACAGGACTGACGGCTTCTAGGTCATTCCTTTGATGGTCAACGTATGTCGTTTAGACACACTACGCACGTGACCTCCTGCGCTGAAGTGCAGGTCGGTCTTAGGGCATGGGGTTCAAAAGTTAGTAAGCATTCATGGGTGGTCACTCGCCAGGTTGATACACCACATGTACTACAGTGTCAAGGGTAAGTGGCCAATGGTCACCCCCAGGCTCTACCCACTTACCTTTGACACCGTAGGACATTTAGCTCCCCTCCCCAAGCCCTCTGTGGTACTTGTACCTAGTTACATACGTGCAGCTAAATAGCCAACCTTAGATCTCCGCCCATCTATTGATCCCAAGAATATAAGAAGAGCCCTTGACGATCCTGGAGCATTCCGGGAACAGTCTCTAGATCGAAAGACAGCTGTGGAAATTGGGGTCAAGGAGCCAATATTGTGTGGCAGTTCTCAACCTACATGTAGTTCCGGAATTATTAATTTCTCGAGGCCACGGTGCTGACTGATCCTCTCCTTTTTATCAATGATGTTTCTAGAGACCTTACTAGCCCACTGCCAGCTCATGAGTCCCCACCTCACAAGTCCCACCTTCTATTCTCGCCTTTCCTCCCTAAGTATATGGAAGGCCTAAAAAGACACATTTGCTTAAGGTGGGCTATAAGACGGCTCGGGCCACGTCACGCTTCTAGTAACGTTGCATCGTTACATTTACTTATCTCAGTTACTTACACCAGCAGCTCTCTGAAGTAAGTATCTTAAGGAGTAGATTATATCTTGATTGTATTGATGATGATCCCCTCAGGAGAGGGTGAGCCTTCTCCCTTTTAGCTAACATTGGTTGTTGCCACCTCTACTGTCGCTACCCTTCTCATACTCTCCTGTGACTACGTTACTTCTACACTCGCTTGAACCCGTACATGTATACTCATTATACAGGGCTACTACACTCTCTAATGTTTCCCAGAGACCTACTGTACTCGATTCGCAGGCGTTGTGCCCTCTACTCTGTACGTTCCCCTTTCTAAACAATACTAATTGACATTAGTTACGATCGAGTGAACTGTTGGCTCAACACCAACATACGAACAGGGTCCCAACAAAGGGCACTAGTCCCGAGACATTATTCTGAGACCCCTCGAGATAAGCCGATTGATAATGAGCTTACGAGCTTTTTTCTAAATAGATTGCATCTAGCATTCATCTCAACAGGAGCTCTAGCCCCCCGAATTTATGGATTACCCCCAATTGCAACCATTGAGGCGGGGACCAGATCGTCATTACTTATCTAGGGGTATTGAAGATCCTAGAGGTATTAAATAGCATATAAAGCATGGGAAGTAGTCTAAGTTGGCGCCCGCCCCATGCTCCAACTCATCCTTATACCGGACACATATATTTATTCAGGAAGAGTTGATTATTCCAAGCTGTCGCCAAATAGCACTACTAGTCTACTGCTACTCATAGAGGAACTTCTTCTTTTTAAGCCGCCTATTCTCCAGTTATGTTGCGGTATATATCTTACAAGGGAAAACTATCCATGAAGGTCAACCTGATTGGTACCAATCAACCCACCCGGCTTCTTCCTCGAAATATTCATATATATTTTTACCGCGGTAATACTGCGTAGTTGTTTGTAGACATCTGTTGAGTCAGGTACCTGGACTGCCAGTTTGCCAGGAGAAATAAATTAATGAGTTAAACAAAAAAAAAAAAAAAGCCAGGAGAAATAATGACTGAATCACAGAATATCACTCGGAGTATGTCAGGCCCAGATGTTTTCGACCTTGGACTTATAATGGGGTACAAGCCGCCCTGAAAGCATAGGACTATTCCAAAATCCTTCCCCGGCCTGTGTGTCAATCGTATATTTTCATGCGCAAAGGCTAATTATTGACCGTCTGCTTGCGGTAGTGAGCCTTGGGCTTAGGGTAGGAATTTGAGAAGATTTACAATAAGATGACTATTAATGGCAGATTTAAAGGCTATTATTAAGTAACTATAAATAATCATTGTCGTTTTATATGGTCAGCTTCATGGATGGTTCAGCCTATACCTCAGTCGCACGATTGACGATCGTTTTCATCCACGCCATAGGCTTTACCTACACAAAGCCTTATCTTCCTCTCAGCTAGCCGTGAATAAGGATATTCCACTTGGCACCCCTCCGTCTACGTCTACACTTTCACAATTCCATTCATACCCTCACTCCCTCCAAACAAAGAACTAACCACAACCCACAACCCAACCCCATATAATCCCCTTCTCCTCTCCCCACGACCACTCACCACCTTAAACTCAACCATGGAAACCTCTAGCTCCACCTCCACGCCTTCACTCCCCGAGATACTACACGGGCGCCTCTCCCGGCGCCGCCGCGTCTCCTCTCTCATCCCACGAACCCTCATCCGCTCCCTTCCCGCCCCCGCATTCACGCACACCTCACTTCCGACGCTCCGCGCCGCCCATCAGATCAAGCTTAGAGCCGCCGCATCCCGCGCTCCCGCGGTTCGAGACGAGACAAACACCTATCCATACCCGGTTATTGTCGTTTGGCGGGGGAAGTATTTCCCTGTTTTCCCAGGAAGTACGGAGGGCGGGAGGATCACGAATGGGAGGTTAACGGCTGCAAAGGTGAGTGGGATACCAGAAGGGCGTGGGCAGTGAGAGAGCTGATGGGATGGTGCGGCGGACTAGATGAATGATCCCTTGCTCTTGACGGCGCTGTGGGCGAAGCGCCCGCTGTGGGAGATGTATGAGTCGATCAAGGAGGTACTAAGCGCGGGGTGGGGATACAATAACGAGAAGGACGAATATGTGCTCAACATTTGGGGGTACTATGAGGTTTGTTCTTTCCCTATCTTCCCTTCTTCTTCATATCATGATTTATAGTTGGTTTGGTTAATTAATTGTTTAATTTCACCAGGGCACAACGTCACACACAACGCTAGACGACGTGTGCAGGGGGTATTTCGCGAAACATGAGGATGGGGGTAAAAGAAGGGGGCCTCTCGTCTTGGGTTTTAGGCCGTATGGGTGGGCGCAGACTGATTAATTAAGCCCGAGGGAGGGTGTGGTGAGCTCTTTGTTTGGCCGCGCAACATGTGAGGGACAAAGAATTAGTTTTTGCATGTATTTTTATATCAAGTTCGAGGGCCGAGGATGAAAATGCAACGTCTTTCCCGGTACTCACACATGTATTCTTTAGCTGTAATATTATCTCAGATTAATTCCACAGCCGATAACTATATGAAATAGTTGTTGTGAGCTCCGCAGGCAGGCGGAGAGGGTTAGGGTTATTTATTCGTAATATCAATGATCAGAACGCATGTTATTCCAAATAAGAACTGCAGGTCTATTGTCATATTCAAGAAAGGCTTTGTATCCTTGCGGCCCAAGTGACGACTGTAAGCGGATCTGCACGGTTTCGACCGACCGCTTGGCATCCTTTTTACAGCATTCCAATCATTTCCTCCTCACCTAACCCTAGCCAGCCCGGTCCCCAGCCCAACCCGGTAATGTAGACACTAGCTGTAAAAATCCAGGCCCAGAACCTAAGGCGTTGATCTACATGTATATATGTAGTCCACCTACGTATAACGACCAGAGATACCAACCGCACTACTACGTACGTACAGTCTCGGAAACGGGGGTAGGGGTGTGTGACCGTGCGGCTACGGTCTTCAGTCGATCAAGGATACCGGTTTAAGCCAGCATCGTAGAATACCGTATTCTTACAGAATCACTAGTCAGTTTCTGCCCATTTCCGGTACTTTAGGTACGTACACGGCTTCATGTACTTGTACTTGTACCTACCCCCTCACACAACCCTAACCCGCCAACAATATCGCTCTCAAACTAAGAGGTGGGCCCCCTAGCCGGCACCACTGATACCCGGCGTGCGGGGCGCCTATAGCTACGTACATATATATGCACTTGCAGTACCCACCACATATCCTGTCGAACAACCCACTATCCCCGTATCTGTATTATATGTGCCAAGCTACATGTAATTTACGAACGGATCTCGTGCAGATACACACTACATACAAGTACATAGTTCTTCTCACCCAGAGTTAGGATTTAACGAGGGGGTTTTTTTTCGGGGAGGAACGGTGTCTACGTTTATATCCTATACACACGTTTCTAGTAGTACCGCGGCAGCCCGGCTTGTTTTGTAGCTAGCTGGTTCTCCCGTGAGCATTTACATATCTCTCTGGCGATGATCCGATCAATTGACTACATGCACATCCAATCCCAACACTGGACTATCCTACTCACAGCAACACAGGCAACGTATACAGCCACCCACGGGCCATAAGTACATGTACATAACAACCAGCACTCCGCACACAGCGAGCCTCCCACTACGTTGCTACGTCTCGAACAAAACACATACAATATAGCAACGCAATTATATCAACGCCTTCTCCAACCCCCCCCCCCCTCACCCCACTATCCAAGATAGGCCGTCCCCACAATCACACACTAGGCCCCAGTCCAACCTTATACTATGAACTATGCGCCAAGCCCCGCTGCGGCGATCACGACCGAGTGATACCCCATGAACCCGGCCCCGGCCCCGGTCCACAACCCACAACGTCATCAAACTCTCCACCACAACGATCGCCAGCTAAACCTCGAGAGCCCGATGCCCTGCATTCAAGAGTATACATATATTAGACCTAGCTGCAACCCCCCCCCCCCCGCACAAGGAGGTTATCTATCTATACACACGTGGGTAATCGCTGTACGCCCACTGTAAACCACTAACATGATGTACTCAACGCTCGTGGCAGGCGAGCGTAGATCTTCTAAGGTAACCTCTCCTTCCTATCCAGGAAATACGGCCGGCACACCCGATGAGATCGGGTCTCTAAAGCTTGAGTCTTCCGCGCCGACGTGCGTAGATAATTATGTATATCGACACATGGCGCACCCGATACAGGGACATACGGGCCATGGGCCGAGTGCAGATTCAATCTGCTGCTACAATGCGACGTAACACCAGAATAGCTCCCCCTCGTGTCCCAAATTGGAGAAAGCCCCGGTATCGTAAGGGAGGGGGTGGTATCACACTTTCTGCAGCCTATACTCATCTGCGGAGCCGTTAGACAACGATAGATTGGCCTTGAAGTATGACGACGATGTATACCAATAGGCCCCTTCCCCCGGATCACCTCGTGTATAATACTAATGCAGCACGTTCAGTTCTCACCACCATACAAGCACCAAAGCTAAATCAACTCTCCAGTATCATTACTCTCTACAAACTCCTCTCTACTCCTCGGCCCTCATCGTTATCATAGCAATCCCGCTAAGCTAAGCCAACCCGCACACCCAAGACCTCCGAAAACGCCGATCGGTTCGAACGCAAACATAAAACAAGAAGCAGGTCCCCACACACCGCCAACAGAACAGCGGGAAAAAGAAAACCAAGGGAAAGAAAGAGAAAGGAAAAAAGCAAAAAAAAACAGAAGGAAAAAAAAACCCGCTACACCTCCATGGAGGGAGAGATAGGCCAACAACGTAAGGATAGAGTAAATAAGGAAAGATGGGAGTAAAAGACGTTAAAAATTTCTCGAATCCAAACTATATAAAAGAACTAGAACTATGAACTGAGTAAGACAGGACGGAGATGCAGAGTAGTGTTTGCAGTAGTATGGCTGGTGAGGGGGAATAGACGAAGTGCTAGATAGGTATACAACGTGTTCGATGTAGAGAGGGGCATAAAATAAGCATAAAAATACCTAAAATACTAGCCTCTAAGCTTCACCATCAAGGAGTAAGTACTGTAGGATATCACTTAGAGTCAAGACTCCCTTGAAGATATTCTGGCTGTCAACAATCATAAGCCTGTGCACGCGAGAACGGCGGATTGTGTCAAAGATGGCATCTAGACGGTCTTGAGGGGAGCAAGTATGGATCCCGGGAAAGTCCTAATTATTATTAGATATGGGATTGTAAAGAGGGGAGACGGGAGGTTTGCTTACGTCGGGGCGTTTTAGGAGAGCTTCTCCGACACTGAGGTTGAGCTCGTCATAGCTACCTCCCTTGATAAGGGTTAGGACATCGACAGATTCGTAAATATTTAAAAGCACTCCTACACACACATGAGTAACCGCTCTCTAAGCATTGAGGAGGGGATAGTACCTCTTGAATCCACAATTGGCACACTACTAACGTCCTTCTCAACCAATTTATGGATAACGTCAATAACCGGCGTTTCCATGTTCGCCGTGCTCACATTCTCGTAAGTGCCAATCCCTAGATCACATATCGGCTTGCGCAGCATCTGCGTTTCGCGCACATTTACCGCCACGAACTTCAATATACGGAACTGCGTCAACACCGATACAACCATCTCTTGTTGCGTCTCGTCGTCAAAGTCAATTAACGGGATACGGCGAGCGCGAGACTTGAGCATGCGCCTACAGGCATCGTATAGAGGCACAAGTGGGTGGACGGAAACAGTTTCAATTGGCGTTACGCCTATGGCCCGCTCGATCTCTATCCGCACACACACATTAAGTTAGCACTGATTCCAATCCAGCCCAGTTTCACATGATAGAGAAGAAAAAAAAGAAAAAGAAAAAAAAAAAAAAAAAAGGAAATCCATACCTCTCAAACTATCTAACCGGAAACCCTCAATCTCCTCAAACTTCTCCGGGTACTGCCAATAGTACTGGATGACATTTATGTAGTCTGAGCTCGTAAGCAATCCCGCAAATGTCGACGTCTTTGAGTTCCATAACGGAGCCGACACGATTCCTGCACCCGCCGCTTTAGCTCTCTACAGTTTCACAAACGTTCCGGGGAGCCTCATTCCTACTAACCGTTGTGGACGAGAATGTTCAGACTCTTTTTAACTAGTAAACTTGTATCCAACACCACAAGCCTGAAGCTGACTGGCAATACGTCATACGTAGTTCTAACCTTTAGGAAATCGCGGATAGCACGCTGCAACGGAACTCAGTCAGTAAGTTAGCTATCTCAACATCTCGCAACATAGGAAGTGACGAGAAGGGGAGTGGGGGGGAGGGGGGCATACCAATCCCTCAGCCTGCTCCTTATCAACGATGTCTATGGGTTGACGACTCTGCTTCTGCTGCGGGCGCAGGAAAGACGAAGGGCCGACTGGACTTGGAGGCCGTTGGGTAGAACCGGGAACAGATTCAGACATGGTTCTGCACGGGGGTTTCCAGAGCCCAGCAGCAGGTGCATTGATGGGTGGAATGTAGCGGGAAGTAGGGTGTGGGAGAAGATGGGGGTGGGGCGGGGGGGTTTATGTTGAAGGAGGAAGAGGAGGAGGAGGAGGAGGAGGAGGTGAGGTGGGATAGATCGTCACTTCTAGTCTAGTCCGTCCCGAGAGAGAGTTGGAAAGGTTGCGTTGGTAGGATAATGCGATAATGCGTAGCGATCGCTGACAGATGCGGGAAGTGTGGGGGAAAGTTGTGGAACTAGATAACTTTTGGCGGGGGGGGTACGGGGGGGTAGGAGCGTGGTGGAGCTCGCGTGTTGCGGTACGCGCGATAACCTTCTTCGATATTGTGCTCCTACATACATGTACCGGTACTCTACGAGTCTATATATGTTTTCTCCTCTGTGATACGACGATACCTTCCCAAGTACATTTTATTCTGCATGGCTCTCCCCGAAATACATACAAAGCATGTGCTACATATGTCATACAGCACAGTACAAGGTAGTATGCATTATGGCGACAGCCAACTGCAAGTACTCCGCATTCCACACGTTCATTTGCGCCTGGGATCGCGACGAGGATTCTCTTAATTAAAGGCACGTCGGTGGATGTAAATAGCACCCAGGTGAGATGGAGCCGCCGATATCACAAGTGAAATCTCCCCAGTGGAAAGATTAATCAGGTTGTTGCGCGCAAATGATAAATCAGCAGACTCAATCGCACCAATATACAACCATGGCGAGTACATGTGTTTACTCCACATCTCTATATGTCATATGTACATGTACCTCCCAATCCATGTACTCTACATCATGTCGTACGACGTTCCTTCTCGGGGGGTAGACCGAGTCACCATCCTCCATTCATAGGCCTTACAATGCCCTTTGTCCCGAATGACGGGGTAATGATATTAATTCGAGGCGCGCTTAGGGCGTGTAGCCGCGCCGCTTGCTAGCCTCTACTCAGACTTTAGCGAGCACAGGAAAGGTTCAAGTGCGAGCCATTATTCCATGGTATTCCAGTGTCAGCAACGTTGATGAGTAATTGTAATTTTTTCCAATGCCATGGGTTTTAAGTAATTGCATGCGATGTTGTAGCCTTCTGCAGAATTAATATATAAGCCCGCCTGGGCAGTCTTGTCCCCCATCGCACTGCTTTCGACAGTGGGTGTTACAGCGCAAAAGATAGAATGCCGAGAAGATAACACCCAATACGAGGACAGGGTTTGAGCAGATCATCTCATATCAAGACCCCTCAAATCGTGGACACGTAATTATTTCCGCTCAGCCAGCCGGTAAATTGAACCAGTCACTGGTTTACGGCGGAACTGTTTCGAGAAACCAGTTCATATGCAAACCAGTACTCTGTTCTCCAATACTTTATCGTAGGGGAACAGGGCTAGTATTCGCAGAAACTCTGCCTGGGTAAGTGTGGTGGATTAGCATAGGAACGAATACCAGCTGGCCAGATGATATCGCGATCTATGAGAAACGGTATATAGCATCAGTGGAGACGGAACAAAAAGACCGTCAAATAGAGGAGACACACTGATACCAAAGAAAGTCGGCCCTTCGTCTTTTTGGGCGCCGTTGCTATTTGATCTAGATCCTTGAGTTCTAGAAGGTCTTTTAGGAGTGGGTGGGCAGGGTGTCACAAGTCTACTGCAAGCCACCATAAACCTACCGCCTATATCTCTTCAATTTACCCAATCAGCCCTCCTCGCACATCATTAAACTCTACTATCCCCAAGCAGTCCGCGGCCACTGAGTATAATTGATTGATAAGCCCAGCAATTAAGGACATAGTATCTGCGATCTGCTTAGAGATATACGGATGTGTGTCGAGGCTTGGTTCCAGCCTCCCGCCCCTAGTTGAGACCCGCCAGTATTGAGGTAGGCACAGTACTAGGCGATTTAAGCTTGAGTGTAGAGGATATCAGGTATGAAATGTACCGTACAGGGTGCAGAAAAAGGTAATGTGGTATCGGGAGTAGGTGCAGGTCTACTTTACACTAAGCCTCCCCTCATCTCATGTTACATTGCGTGTGTACTTGTATGAGGCGGGCACAAAGCCATGTAGCGCAGCAAGGCTCTTCCAGCACATCACGTACGTCATGTAGTGTAGGGAGCCGTGAAGATGCTGCTTTAGCATGACAGCTTGGAAACTTTAGTATTTAAGGGGGATTTCATCCGACTCTGATGATAGAATCATCTCCGACATCCATCATACTTCTAGAGAAGCATGTATCTCCCCAGGCTTGTTCGTAGCCATCCTATAGAGAACAGCAAGCTGTCTGTGGGGAATGGATACGAGACTACATAGTATTTCCCCCTATCCGCACTCAACGTTTAAGATTTCGGGAAAGTTACACTGCCAATAAAGAAGAATGCCGCCAGCTGCAGCCCTACCCTGGATGTCTTTCTTCACTCTAAAGTTTTTGATACTGACCAGGTCAGCGGTATTGATGAAGCCCCTATTACATTAATGTTTGTTCAGAGCCAGTGCTGGATTATTGCTGGCGGCTTTAGCGTGATCAGTTCCTGGGGATGACAATCTGGTAGATGACGGTCATCACCCTAGTGCTCTCACCTTCCCTAGTTTTCCAAAGTTGAATATCAATTATAACGATAAAACTATGGCTAAACTAAATTGGTGTAAAGGTTTCCAAATCCGCCCTTAGAGCCAATGGTCCTCTGGTCAGCGGCATTGAGTTTTACATGCAGCTAGCCCGCAGTGTTTAGCAAAGAACCCAGGCACCATAGTATTGCTGTACTTGTCTGCGCACAACTCTCCCACATGCGCAGCATGAGCCCCCCAAAACAAATGGTAACCTCAACAACCAACACCAGTCAATTGGAATTTCCTTCCATCAAATTTCACAAACCAGCACGTGCTCCTTTACCTCAACCGCCATCCCCTTTTCGTCTCCCCATCATCATCATCATCATCCCGACTTCATCCCGCCCCAGCACATCTCATTCCGGCTTCATCCGTTATCTCCGTCCGTTACCGATAACATCTCGTCCGCGCTACTTCCTCTTTGAATCATGGCTACAGACAAAAAAGCCGTCAATGCAGTAAGTCCCCATCGTCCATCGCATCCTTATGCTATGGTACCGTAAACTATACTAACTCAACTAGGTGGGGCTCTACTCCGTCGTGATGCACGACGTTCTCGCCGCTGCACGCCTCACATTTGAAGACGCTGGTCTTCCCGAATCCCTACTAGTCGAACTTACCTCTGTAAGTTCCAAAGCCCATCCACTAGATCAGGGTTAGGGTTTTTTTATAAAAACCCGCTAGACGATCATTGGCCTATATCAAGGACTACATACATGTACGTAGAACGGTGCGACTAACGCGAAATGGCCGTTACAGCTCTGGCAGAAAAATCTTGCCGAAACAAAAATTGGCGAAATTGTCCCCAGGGAGCCCCAGCCCGAGGGGACCTCAATTGCCTCCACTCCCCGCGCCACCACTGCCTCCCCGCACCCTGTGCCCACCCCACGCGCCGCTGGCGCCCCAAGAGGGCGGTCGCGACGGCGCTCAGTCATTCCGCCGCCACAGACGGTGCACCTGCCATCACTGCCTGTACCAGAGCCTGGACAGGTCCCGGCGCCGTACCTGCCCGCCCCAGACAGTAACCTATCCCTCCCAGCCAACTTCACCTCGACTCTACTGAGCACGCACAGCCACGCCGAGATCGAGCAGATGGAGCTTATGTGGCGGCGCTCCTGTGAGCTCGCGCAGTCTACAGACCCCACCGAGATTGGGCGCATGACCACGGCCCTGCAGCAGCAGGAGCGCGACCGCCTCCTCAAGGAAGCCCATGAGCTCGAGCTGACCGAGCGCCGAGACAAAGTACTCGCGATCCAGAACCGGGAGGCAAGAGCCCGCGCAGACCTCTATCTAGCGTGGCGGGCGAGGCTAGCGCCCAACATAAGTGAGGAGGCAGTTGCAAGGGCTTCGGCGGCGGTGTATTCGGCGCCGAGCATCTCGAGCCGTGACTCGGCGGCCCTCAAGAGGGCAGAAGGTCGGCAGGCGGGAGCGGCCGCACTCACGGAAGTGGACGCGGATAGCGCGGATTACACCGCGGATAGTGATCTGGCGGGTTATAAGGTTGCTTATGAGCAGCGGGCAATGACGGGGTCGGCGCCAGCGTCAGCGCCAACACCATTACCGCCTTTGCCACCATCTATGGCAAAATTTGCGGAGGCGCATCAGCGTAGGCTGATTGGAGCGCAGCCACAGCACAAAGGAATCCCTTCCCGCGATCTTGGTGCCCAGAAAGGCCATAATGAGCTACAGGATACCCGTAACTGGACTAGGCCTAGCTGGGGTGGGCACCCAGTTTCCGGCGGATTTCCAGCTTCCAGCAGTTCCTCAACCCCCGGCGAGTTCTCAGCCCGTGGTGGGACTTCAGCTCGTGGTGGGTTCTCAGCTCGCGGCGGATCCTCAGCTCGCAGCGGGTTCTCAGCTCGTGGGGGGCCTTCAACTCGCGGTGAGTCTTCAACTCGCGGTGAGCCCTCAACTCACGGTGAGTCCTCAACTCGCGGCGCGTTCTCAGCCCGTGATAGGCCCTCAGCTCGTGGTGGGTTCTCAACTCGCGGTGAGTCCTCAGCCCGCGGCGGCTCCTCGACTCCCGGCGGGTTCCCAACTATCGGCGAGTCCTCAACTCGCAGTGAGTTCTCAGGTCGCGGTGGGTTCTCAGCTCCCGGCGAGTTCCCAGCTCATGATGGGTTCTCAACTATCGGCAACTCCTCAGCTCGTGGAGGGCCCTCGGCTCCTAGCGAGCTCCCAGCTCCCGGCGGTGCCACAGAGCGGCAGTCATCTCTCTTCAACAAGTCTCCTGTGCAGAGGGTAGTTGGTAGGGGCCGGACCGGCGGCTTCAATATCGGCGCCGAGGGGCTCTACTGGGACTCCACCCTCCCTTTCCAAGCCTACGGCAACAGTGGCAACTTCGAAACCGCTCCCTTCTACCCCCCGAATGCTACCACAGCCGCACACAAGCCTGCTGATACTACCAACATCCTCCCCGATAACACCCAGGCGGCTGACAACTCGGCCTGGGACCCTGCCCTGGCGCTCGAGCTGGATGACAACATCTTCGCCGGCATTGAGATAACCCCCGACCTTCAGGCGCTCCTCGACGCCAATTTCCCGCAAGAGTCTAGCGCAAACTTTCCGCCGCCATTTGACGGCAATGGGGACGAAGAAGAAAACAAGGACGACGAGCGCAGGTCCGAAGCGCAACTCTTCGAGAACGACGATGAGATTGCCATCTTCTCTGCCGACGAGAGCGACGAGAACGACGATCAGGATGAGGACATGTGCGTCTGCCTCTACGAGTCCCTCAGGAAGGCGAAGCTCCGCCACGGCGGCGGTACAATGTGGAAGTTCCAGCTGAGGAGCGGCGTACTGATGACGAAGGATGGGAAGGAGTATCCCTTCTGGAAGGGCACCACTGAGCTGCTCTGGTAAGGGTGGGTTCCGAAAGTATTGTTGGTATAGCCACATATCGGGGGTATGTGCATTTGGTGGCGTTTGGCTGTGCCGGTATTTTTAAGCATACTTACTTAGGTATTGATTAGGTGGTTGTCAGTGACGGGGTTAGAGTCTAGCACTCTAACATAATTTTTCCTATCCATAGCATATACATTTGGCAGGATTTGGGTTTCTTTCTTAGGCATGCATATAGGTATTAATTAGGTAGTTATCAGCGAGGTTAAAGCTTAGCACTCTCCGGAGTGCAGTGGAAGGATACTTACATTTGTATTTACTATAGTGCGTAGAAATTAGGAATCGATAGTGTCATACAAAAATGTTTTTAGTGTGTTAATGGGATTTAGATATTAGGTGCCTTCAAACGAGCAAGCCAGGCGCCCAGTCTTTGTGGTAATGGTTTACATCACGTAATATATGCTCTTAAAATATACAGCGGCCATGAGATGCCACTCAAAGTATTTACTACCCCATGGCCACAGGAACCATAGCTTCCGTTCAAGCCCTCCGACCCGCGCCCAGAAAGCCTTCTATCCTTCCCAGGTATAACTCAACGGACCCGGACCGCGCATATTACACCCCGCCTTCCTGCCGTCCAGATCCAACCATATATTATAATTAACGATTTTATAATAAAACCCTATAGTATAACATATAAATGAATAAATAAATAATAGATAGCCCACAAAACCCTCCCGAGTGACACCTCATGATCCAACCCGGGTAATCTCTCCCCCACTCCCCCCACCAAATGATTGACGTGTACCACCTACTACCCTGCTATACCTTACCCTTACATACCAGCACCATCCCCCCCACATATCACTCACCTCCAGTCAACCACCACAATCACCACCACCACCACCACCTCTAATACTAATTCCACCATGACCGAGCTCAGCTTCACCAAGCAGTTCCTCGCGAACCTCGCCACGCGCAGCATCCACATCCCCGCCGACTTCTGCGAAGACGCTCGGAAGCTGCCGTCGCGCACTCCCGTACGTACCTCAAACTAAGTACATGTAGCTATCCCAGCTAACAACCTTTTACAACCAAAATAGTACACCCTCCCCCCCACCAAGAAGCCAAAAACACGACGCACCGCCGCTACCACCAGCAGTGCCCTCCCCTCCGGTACCCCCCCCCCTCCCACCTACAATTATAACAACTAACCACCCTCACAGCTAATATAACTATAAAATCTCTCCGCGGTCCCCCCATCACTCACAACCTCCCCTCAACCCCCCTCAGTTCCACAATCCTCACGCTCAAACACAACCTCTCCAAAGCGACTAACCTCCCGCTCGACAAGCTCAAGCTACTCCTAAAGGGTAAGGTCTTGACCGACCTCAAGACACTCGAAGAGCTAGGCATTGCCGATGGCGCGGACGTCGCGTTTACGGTTATGGTGATGGGTGGTGCTACGCCGGCTGCGCCGGAGGAGACGGCGAAGAGTGCTCTAGCGGAGGAGAAATTCTGGGTGGAGCTTGGGGCGTTCTTGAAGACGCGGCTGGGGGGCAGTGAGGTGCTGGAGGAGCCGGAAGAGGTGTTGCAGACATTTAGGGCTGCGTGGGGGGGTAGAGCGGTGTAACTAGGGTTGGCTGGGGTCCAATGAAATGATTTTTAGATCATGTTTTTACGCTGTCGCATGCCTTATGTGCGAGCTAATTAGTGTAATCTTCTGAGCTCCATCCGTTTCCCTCTTTCCAATTGACTGTAGCTTTATCTATAACTAAGCTTTTGCTTTTGCTTTTGGTGTGGTTAAGCTTTTCAACAAGCTTTAAGAAGCCAAGCCCCAAGGTTCCTAATACATACAACAATTCAATGATTTAAATCACCACTTTCTCAAATCATGACTCGTTCCCGGGACATCTCGCCCCCGAATTTCAAGCATTCAAGTATTGTAGCTGTTGCAAGGAACAGGGTCTCAGCCGCCACCACAGTTTAGTACTTATTTCATTCATCAACGCAAAGCATGAAACTTCGGGTGCGTAGCCACCACACTCACACCTTTTCCTTTCCTTTCCCTCCCGTGCCTTGCCCTACCTTTCCCAAGCTCCAAAAAGACTAGAAATAAAACAAAAAAAATGAAGAATGGACAAGAAATAAAGAGAAAAACTCCCAACATCACAGCAATAACTTTTCCAGAGAGATGAAACTAGATGATTACAAGAAAATATAATCCAGAATCAATCGCGAGGAAAACCAAGAGTAGAGATATCCCTCACGACAAATCGAGGGCTCGCCGAAAAAGATTTAAGCGAGGATGATGGTGAAAATTCGACAATAGAGTTTCCAAAATTTACATGATAATGGAAGGAACTATAATCATTATTCTCATTAGTGAACCCATTCGAACCGCAAGAGCCACTCAAACCACAGGGTTATCTTACCGTCAACGTTCGCCTTGATAGTCTTATGCGGCAGAACACTTCCGCCATTAACATAAACCTCATCGGCAATGGTCACATCATCTCCCAAAACAGTCACATTCTCCAGACGAGCCCACTTCCCAACAGTGCTGTTCCACCCCACGATGGTGCTCTTAACCCAAGCGTGGTCCTTAATTCTGCTTCCCTGCAGAAGAACTGACCTTTGCAACCTTACACCATCACCAATAACAACATTAGGACCGATTGTTACGTTTGGTCCGATACGGCAGTTCTTCCCAATTTTGGCGCTAGAATCAATCAAAACATTTCCGCCATGCACATACGACTCGGAGGCCGGTGTGAGTAGCTTGGAGTTCTTCTTAGCCAGAGATGACAGGTAGAGACATGTTCCAGTAAGGAAATCTTTCGGCTGCCCAACGTCCATCCAGAAACCCTCAAGGTCAAAAGAATGCAATTGCCCATCCGCGCAGATTGCAGGGAAGGTCTCCTGTTCGATAGAAGTAGGGCGGAGCTCAATACGAGATAGAACAGAAGGGTTGAGAATGTAGATACCGGCATTGATGCGGTTGCCGACGAATTCAACAGGCTTCTCTACGAAGCGGTCGATACGTGAGGGGTGGTTAGGCTGATGGACAACAACACCATACTTGGATGGCTCCTCGACCTTAGTCACAACGATTGTCCCCTCTTGGCCATGTGACTTGTGGAAGTCGGCAAGATTGTGGAATGGGTAGTCGCAAATGACATCCGAGTTGAGAACAAAGAAGGGGCTGTCATCCTTTCCGAGGATTTTCTCGGCGAGCTTCAAGGGACCGGCAGTGCCTAGGGGTTCGGTCTCGATGGAGAAGGTAATCTTGACATTGAACTGCTCCTCATACTGTCGCAAAATGTCGTTGTTAGCTTCTGAGACATGCGGGGAACAGGTTTAGCGAATTGAAGCCACCTTTTGCAGTACGCTAATCATGACATCTGGCCTGTAGTTGACAGCCAGGACAATGTCGGTTACACCAGCAGAGGCCAAAGCTTCGACTTGGTGGAGAATCATGGGTCTGTTACCGAACTCAACAAGAGGCTTTGGGAGAGTGAGGGTCTGAAAGTAGTGTTACAAGGGCACGGTCAGCATTCAACTAATCAATTGCATGTTTTTGAAGCAAAACCGCTCAGACTCGCTGCAATCCACCGTCTAAAGAGTGCAGATGCGGAGAACCGCTCACACGTAATGTTGAATGTGGGGTGAAGATTCAGGGGGAGTGGCATACAAGAGGCCGAAGACGAGTTCCGAAACCACCGACGAGAATAAGAGCTTTAGTAACTGCGAGTGAGCTGCCTGCATTATCCATATGCGGGGACGGAATAGTACCCTTCATGATGAATTATTTATCTGGTGTCTAGTCAACGATGATAGATAGATGATGGTAACTAGTTTATTTGTGAAGCGAGTGAAATACAGAGACAAATAGCGAAGATTGAAACAGCGGGGGAAGCTCTGAGATAGAATTGATGGCAAAGAGAGGATAACTTTGAGGTTTTCAACGAAAGAAGGTCAAAGAGAAAAGGGGGAAGAGGAAGAGGGAGAGGAGAGAGAACGGGATTGAAATACAAATCACGTCTAAAAGGGAAAAACGAGCTCTGTGCTTCACTCAATGTGTCTGCGTGGCCTACTTTGGGTATTGTAAGGGGGGTAAGCAGGGCAAGGGTTTGGAGACCCTTGTTTTACAGGCAGGCGAATTCAACTTTCGGTCAACTCTTCTCTTCGAATAGGTAGGAACCCTGTACAAGAGACCATAACTACATGTACATGTATGTACGTACATGTACATATAGTTTCAAAAATGGACGGGGCTAATAAGCTCCCTAGAAAGCCGACGGCCGCTCATTTCACTTCTAACATGATCACGCCGTAGCTGCTGATCGAAAGGAGATTACAGGAAGCTCCCAATTCCGAATGTTGACCTCCTCTTACACTAAACTGTAAGGCTCTTGTACGTGAAAGACGCCTATCACATTCGTTCCACCGTCCTCGTGACGGGATGTTTCTAATCTTACTTCACCGACCCAACTACAAGCAGTTAGGTAATAGGAACTGTTGTTCTGTGGAAATTCTCCATTGCAAGCTGAGTACGAAACCAACAAAGGTCTCAGATATCCACAATCCAATCCATGGTTCGAGAAGTGTTCCAGAGAAACGTACCCCCCAGCATCGTCGTACATGGAGTACCATACTGGCCATGCCGAGACGATGATAATTTCCCTATTGTCCTCCCCCGCATCTGGATTACTCTAGTGGGGCGATTTTACACCACCTTAACCAAGGCAGCGGCGAGCCCATCTTAGGATCTCCGCTCTTTGAGGCCCCCATTCGACAAGACCCGGGTAAGGATGCTCATGTTTAAACAGCTGAGTGCCACGAGGTCCCCCCAAAGTTGCATTTGAAGTGCATGTGACTTCCCATTCCTCAGCTTGAAGTCCGAAATAATCCAGCTTGTATGCATCTCCTTGTATATCGGGTGCGCAGCATGGCCTCCCATCATACACCGAACCGCCGGGATTTACATTTAGGGCCTGTTTCTACATTACCAAAAGACGGGCGTATTTAGCTTCTTTTTTCCAGGAAGAATAGTACCTAGTATCTGACCTTTTTCTAGCTCCGTGACGGTTTGATAATGCGGCCGCCTCTCACGGGTCGAGGGGGGGGGCACTAAATTTAGCAAGGTGCCCCTTCCATTAAACCTTTGATCTGAAGATTCTATCATCTTTGCTGATGCAACTAGACTGGTCGATGTGGGGCTCAAATCAAAGACTAAATTCAAACTCGACCAGCTTTCAGGGAAAATGCAAAACTGCGGGTAGTGGCATGTGCAGGTGCGTTTGTTTTGTGTAAAGCTTAATTCAGCCACTTTATCACAAGGGCAGCTTCAGCCCTTATAAAAAGTGTTTCTAAAACTTGAAAAGGTACAAGTGTTTCTAACCCAAGCTAAAGCTCCTCCCTGAGCAGTAAAGTAACCAATAACAACCCCAACGCTATAAGCCAAACTCATTTTTATCCTCCTGCTTTCACTTTTATCATCCAACATATCTACTATTGCATCAACATTCTATGTAGTAGGTAGGGCCTCCGGAGAAGCATCGACCACGCTGTTTGCTTCTAATTCCGATGTAGGTTCTTCTTTCGAAGCTGGCGTTGGTGGTGGGGGCGATGGAGGGAATAGTTCTGAAAGGAATCCTGGGAGGAATCGCTCCAATCTTTTCCAAGTTTGTTTCCATAGCTCCTCGCCAGTGGCATCCTCCTCTGGGGGAACAAGATATTTCCCACTTGCCATAACCAAGAGAACATTTTTCAGGCTTTCCGGTACCGCTTCCTCCTGATATCGGGTCCCGATTAGTATCAGCCTTTTAAGGGCACAATTAGTAAAAACTTACAAGATGATCCCCTTGCCCACTATTCATAAGTCTATCCATGATATCCAAAATTTTCAACCATAGATCTAGCATCCCGTCCCACTCTGCCAGCATCACCAGGTAGTGCAAAAACACCTTGCAAAGCATAGTCGCAGCTAGAACTCTGGTATCACTCATTCCTCTGGGGTCTGACTGATACACCTCCGGCTTGAGTAAGCGATTGATAAGAGGGAACAAAACATCGCCAAAGATTGCCGTCCATTCGTGATGGTCATCAGAAGTGAGCGCCGGCGAGAGAAGCGATTGCTGTAAAGAGGTGAAAGCTTGTCCTCTAATCTCGCGACATGGGTTGATACACTGTGCACTAAGAGATTCAAGAATTGGCGTCCAATAAGTTGTCCAAGCTATATCCATTAGTCCCCAACTTCGCGAGAAAAGCCAGGCACATAGGTAGATAAATACCTTCTTTTTTTTCTAGGTGAGATTGCGAGATAAGTGTCGGCACCCTCAAAGTGAGCTGGAAGATCATATGAACTGCTTTCACACCCCTCAAAACAACCTCCGAATCCCTAACATTCCTGTCAGCCCTACTCTATTTTTACCCCCCCCCCCCTCAGTGAGTGGAACATACGGGCGATCCAACAGCTTCTTCGCCTTCCCTCGCCTAGCCAACTTGTCCTGCTTCTGTTCAAACACACTACCAACATTTCCCGCGCTCGCGAAATCGTTCAGTAGTGACACTACAGGAACATAGTTATCACTCGTGACATTTCCGGGACTCTCAGTGGTGATAAACTCCATCACACCAAAAACCTCAGCACATGCGTCCACATTCGGTAGAAGCGCTCGAAATAATACCCAGAAATCCGGGGAATTAATCATCTCGCTTTTCAACGATGATGATCCGCCCTTTGCGCACTTTGAAAGTCCCTTGGTTACTAACGATGCAGCTTTATCCAACAGGGGCTTGTCAAGCGCCGCAATAGAATGCAACACAACAGGAACATTCAAGAAAGAATGCTCATGACTTGCTTGAAGGAGTGAAAATAGGTAATAGACTACCCTCGAGACGATAATACTATGTATGCGAGTCGAATTTCGGATAATCCCCATCAGGGTATCCGCGAGTACTTTTCCGTGTGTAGCAACAGTCGATTCATCTCTGAGCACCAAACTTGTTGCGAATTCGAGCACATACACCACCGCCGGATCATACTTGGGCCCTTTATTGACTGTATGAGTTCCGTTTGGGGGTGAATTATACTCCGGTTTCATAACAACGTTTTCGTCATCGTCGTCGTCATCAACGTTGGGCAGTTGCGCCAGCAGCGAAGTAACCAGGGGATCCAGCGCGGTGGCGTCAAGGTTCCTGATCAGGATATGTATCAGTCATTTCTATATTTCCCATCCCGAGAACTATTTACCACTGTATAGGGAGAAAACTCACATGATATTCGCAAACATATCTCCCAGATGGCAAACATTTATACAATCTACAGTACAAAGCGTACTGTCTAGTTCTTCATCACTCGGCTCTGGCGGGTCATCACTCGCATAACTCGACAAATAACTGCTCAGAGCAGAAAACAACCCCACATCTCTCGTAGCCTGATTCCTTTCAATAACTATACTCGGCGTTTGTAGTTGGATTGGCGGAATGTCGAGTCCGCTATCGCTCTGTGCAAAGAACGGAGGGATGAGTGAGTTGACAAAAAGATTTAACCATATCCTAACAATCTGACTCCATCCCTTATTCAAGATCTCCTCATTCCCTGTAATTACTCGAAATAAGACCACCATAGCCAATTGCGCTTTGAAATCTCTTCCAAACTTTACCGCAAGCTCAGAAACCATTACGCTATTCCCCTTAACCTGTATCTCTGTGTTAAGACTTGTACTAGGCGGTTTTTCAGTGGCCAATGTGGATATTGTGCTTAGACATCTCACAATATGGTCTAGCACATCCTTAAGTCCATGCTTTGCGGCAATCATCGCGCATTGGTCAAACCCAGTAATGACCCTATGGAATACGGCGTCATCAGTGGCAGACATAAAAACGTAGCTCAGAGTCGCTACGATTGGTTTCCAAGTCGCTGCGAACATGTCAGCGTCGTAGATATTAGTGTCGCAGATAGTAAGGTCTCCATTTGATGATGCCTTAATAAGCAACTCTTTCCATGCAGAATCAAATGCATGTTTATTATCGTGTTCCTCGGGTAAGATAATCTCATTTGTACGGATTGTGTCGTATATAGCCTGGAGATAATCCGGTGCGAAGTTCTTTCCACCGTTCACCCCCCGAAGATTTCGGGCGAAATCTTCATATTTCATACGATTTTGTTGCTACATTTGTTAATAAAACTTTACACTCAAGTACGGATACCACGCACCTTGACATTTGGGTTATGTTGGTCCGTGTTCAGCATTATAATGGCATAAGTGAGGACGAAGACCGAATCCTTATCCGCCACCTCCTCAGGCTTCCCTGGCCCGCAATATAACTCGCTAAATCTCTCCACGATCCTCTCAATTAGTGCACTCTCGCCAGGTAGCCTAAATGTGTTCAAAATATCCCTCAATGCCTCGTCGACTCTCTTCCCTCTGAAATCAAACATTTCCATAAACTCTTTAAGTATCCCCTCATTTTGCTTCTTCGATATATACTCTCCAAGGATTTTCTTGTTAATACGAGTAGTTCCCTGTAGGAACTTTGCAATGGATGCTGGATTATCCGCAGAATCAATTATCCCTTGTGAGACAAGGAATGCAATTCCTTTCTTGGGATCTTCGTTGAAACGGGCAGCACCCTGTATTACGGTCTGCTTAAGGGAGCGCTGTGATCTAAGGACATCGGGTGGCGGGAAGCCTTCAGTGCGAGGGTGATCATCGAGCCGATCAGCAATAAATGAGATATACCCCAGTAAAGCATCCAGACACAATGGAGGAACGTTCGTGGTGCTCCATGTAGCTGAATCGGGGAAAGCATTCTGTCCAAGCCCGCACCAATCAAAACCTCAAGCATTGAATATATAGGAGAAACCATTACTTACTCTACTCAAAAACCCTACCACATCTTCACACAAATCACTCCGATCAACCTCACAATCATAATTCACGTATAACTCCACCATGAAAGTTGGTATTCTTGCAAGTGCACCAACACTTTCCACCATTGCCTCCCGTGCATCTGGCCTTCTTGTTCCACCCTCTAGCCCTAGCTTCTGCCTCTCCTTCACTTGCACTGGCGTATTCCTTCCGGAACTCGCTTGGCTCGGCGCTGGTTTGACTAATTTGGGAGCCTGTGGAACGCCCTCGTACAGAATTGGATCTATTCCTGGTTCTCGTGGGATCTCGACTCGGGGATGTAAACATGCAACCACATAGCTCAAGAATAGCTCTTGCTGTAGTTTAAGTACTCCCCGTGTGGTTGCTAAGACGGTACCTGTGACGCGGAGTGATTCTTGAAGAATACTCATCGTATCACTACGGACCAATTGAAAAAGGTAGCGGCATAGATCGTCTTTAGCAAGGCTTGCCAAACTTGGGTGTTTCGCAATGCTAGGCCCCGCAACCTCGAACGCAACATCAATAATTCGCATAGCCATGACTCGCATGGTGTCTGTATGTGTTTTATTATGAGGGTCTAACAGCTCCACAAGAACCCTTAGTAGTTCCCTGATAGAGGGAAGTGAATATGGCTTAATCTCTGCAATCTCCGAACTTGATTCTGAGCCAGCTGCTTTATCCATACTTATAGGTGCAATAGTTAGAGTTGGCGTTGGTTGATCTCTACTCGTGTCTATGATTAAATCGGTAGATGGTCGCTCATCAGAAGGCTGCAGGGGCTGGATAGCTGTATTCTCTCCATTAACTGTTGGTTCCATTTTTACGGCCTCCATCTGATCCCCCGAATACCCATCCTCAAGACTTGTACCCTCATCCTCCGCTTCGATCTCCAGATGCTTCAGTCGCTCAAAAACAACTTGGCACATGAACACCATACTCATTTCTGCGCTCCTCCTGAGAACTTCGGAGAGTCTCATTTGGCAGCACATACTCAGTCCTGTCTCCATCATTTCACACACGCTCTCATCTCCTAGTAGGGCGCCACCAGGACCAGAGATCATCATTTCCATGAGCTTAAGGATGCGCAGTAGGACGACTTCATCTTGTGCCGAATCTGAGGCCTCAAAACGGCAATGGGTAATTCCTGATGAGAGGAGTTGCATGGCTGTGGAGAGCCTCGGTGAGGTACCAGAGATGAGTCCATATGAGAAAAACTTTGAAATACTAATGAGGGCTAGAGAAGTAATTGGGCCGGAGGTTGAGGAGGAGCGGATCACCTGGAGAAAAGGGTGGAGGAGAGAAGGTGTATCAAATGTTCTAATATCTGCAAGAAATTTAGTTCAAACTGTAATTGTAATCTACAAGAAACTAGAGATTGAAACGCAAACGTACCTTTGCAATCCTGTAGATCTACTCTGAGTTTCGAAAATGCCGCCATAAGCGGGTTATCCTATCTCCCAATCAGCCCAGCTCCAATTTTATCTAGGCCAGTTTTCAAACCTGTATGCTCTTTCCCTTTTTCCCCCTCAACCCCCACCTCCCCGCTAACCCCACGTCCCCATTCAACTCGTCTAGAACACCTTTCGCACCTACCCTCCCTCTTTGCAAGCTTGCAGCGGGGCTTCCAGGAACAGGCGTTGACATCCCACTACTAGGGGTCCCTCCAGCTCCAATCAACCCCGAATTTCCGCCTCCCCCGAGAATAGCACTCACACTGCTCTGTGCCCACCTCGCATTCTTTCGCATTGCTGAGGTGATAATGATACATTCTGTCGTGACCAGCGCAATCGGATCGATCGCAACCGAAAGTGCGCGCGGGAGCGGGGGGAATGTTGGGGTAATATCGTCCTCCATTAGAATAGTGACAGGGACGAGCTAGGTGGAAACGTATCTACTTGTTAGGGTACGGAAGAGTGGGGAAAGAATTAACTGTCCTCTAGGATCAAGGGAGAGCGCGAAGCTTCTAAGCTCCTCGCTGGTGAACGGAGGGGGGGAAATAGACCAAGGGAAACAGATAGGGGGAAAAGGAATATTGGAGTAAATTAGTTTGCGGGGTGGGCTTCTGGAGCTCTTTAGTGCTATGGTGATTTAACGCGCTGGTCTCACCAACGAATGAACGTGCTCGCCAAGACTGATTAGGTCATTATCCCTGTTGAGCTGTTCGAGTGATACACTATGACTAAACTAAGTTTTTTTTTTTTGTTTGTTTAGGGGTCAGCTGTTCTTGTTCACTACGTGTGTTAACTTTTTAACCTTACATAAACGAATAGGTTACATTTGGCTAAGCTTCAAACTCACCACAATCAAGGAGAAATAGCATTCTCAAGCCATATCATACTAAACGGACAGTTAGTAATATATGAACACTGCTCTAAAGTACAGGGTTGGGGGTTAAATTCTTGGTTTTCTGGCTTGTGATGTCTGATAAACTTAACGTTTTGAGAAATTTGGCTTTTTGAATCATCCGTCCATACCCACTTCGTCTACAGCTACTAAATACATGCATATATACAGCGAAAGCTTGCTATAACGGTACTTTCTATAAGGGTAATCTCCCTATAGCGGTAGCACTTCTCGGTCCTTTTTTCCCGGCCTTCAGCACCAGCACCTCTTATCTAAGGGTAATCTCTCTATGACAGTACAAATTCCAGTCCCAGGTATACCGTTATAGCAAGCTTTCACTATAGTTACATTTTAAACCCAGAAAGAATTACCATACTTATCCGTCTAAATTTGCTCCATCTCGCTAATAAGACAAGATTCAGTCCCTGTAAATTTCAACCAAGTAATAAGTGCATAATACATAAGTAGTATCCGAGTGATTATCTATGATTCACATTCGCGTCCTCCCCTGATAGAAAAACCGCCAAACACAACCCCAAGACCCCGAACCGATCCAGTGATAGGTACATGTAGTTCCAAGCTGCGGTGTAGGGGGGGGGGGGGCAAAGTTGGGTCAATACATAGGACTACGGAATTTAGTGACGAGTACCGAATTAAACCAGCATTAGAGGAAGATTATTGTAGTACCAATACCGTATTCTTACCGCGATACTAGTGTATTGACGGGAATACCGTAGTGACCCCACAGCTCCCCCTCCCGGTTAACTGTCAAATCACTCTGGTAAGTCAACCAGAACTTCCCTTACATGTATTAAACAACATTCTCACATGGATATGCACCGTGTGCGTCAGAATTGAGAGCTGAGACAACGACTTCCTGAATGAATTAACTTATATCTATTGGCTAGGATATTAAGTTTACACTTACACAATATCAAATTGGATTTATAGATATTTCTCGTTCAGAGGATCAACGAGCAAGCACCGAGGGTACAGAAGGGATTACCAAGAACACAAAGCATTCCAGTGAAATACGGGTGATATATTGTGATCCGCATTTAGTTACTCTCAGTACCCTTCAGCTGAATGTTTGGTCTAAAAGATATACAGTCCAATCTCCCTATAAGGTTACCTCTTATAAGGGTAATCGCCTTATAAGGGTATGGGTTCTCGGGCTATAATCGCCTTCGTAGGCACAAATTCACCCTGTGTATAAGGGTACACGGCCTATAAGGGTACGACTTCGCGCCACTTTGGTACCCTTATAGGGAGATTCGACTGTATCATACTTTCTGAGGTGATAAATAGCTATATCATTTGCTAAATGTAAATAAGCATGTTCAATGAGCCCGTTGTCATTTTACAGCCTGAACCCTAACCCTGGTAAACTATTTGACAAGATACATGTAACTAAGTACATGTACTTCATGTATTGGCCAATGGAGAATTCCATCAAACAAGGCTATCGTTTCCTATATTTGGTACACGCATAAGGTAGACTAAGTTGAGGTGATAGCCGTGAGTTGATACATAATATGTCTTAAAAACTATAGCGCTATACGACTACTATCCCCGCTACCACCAGATAAGATCACCTACTCTTGCATCAGGACCTTCAACGCGTCTACCCCGACTGAGAGAACTTCTGGATTTCTTGTGCCTCTCAATGCCTCTCTAACGATATTCACTCCCCCAGCAACTCTAAATTTCCCAGCATATTCTCCGCCCCCACATACCAAGTTCCTCACACAAACCACTCCTCTATGCCTCAGTTCTTCACTATCCTCTGACACCATTGCCAACAATATCTCTACGCCCCTCTCCCTATTCATGATTGCTTCACACGCTTTGTCCCATTCCGTCAACATTGCCAATGCACCTCCTGCCGCTCGTCTAGTTGCTAGATCCTCGGAGTCTGCTAGAGCAAGCAAAATATGGAGTCTATTACCAGCACTCTTGGAACCATCTGCAAATTTTTCAACACCGGCGGGGGAGGCCATGAGGTTACAAACCAGTTCAACAGTGGCACGTTGAACCATTTCATTTGATGAGAGCATAGTTTCCTCGATTTTCTGCCAACCAATACGGATTATAAGATCGCGGGTAGAATCATCAGTCGAGGCGAGGTTTGTAAGTGCGAGAAGTGCCTCAAATACCGGAAGCAAGGTAGGTTGGTCATTTGCGTTATCTAACAGTGCCAGGAGGGGACGCACAGCTGATGCTACCGGGAGTTGGGACGAGAATACATGTGACGGATTTGTGGACACAAGAACTCTAGCAAGGGCATGCGAGCCTGCTTGTTTTATCTGCCTATCCTGAGAAGTGTCTCCTGTTACCGCTGAGTAGAACTGGAGGAGAAGTTTGACACCGCCTTGCTGTGCAATAAGACCACGATGCTTTTGGTGTTGACTGAGTGATAGGAGAATGCTGGTAACGATCGCAATAGCATTCTGCGAGATTTTTCGGGAGCATGTAACAAGAACGGGAACGATACCTGCTTCAAGAAGTACTCTACAGCGTTCTGTTACAGCAGGGTCCTTATCTCCTACATCAGGTTCTGTCTTGGCTTTTGGAGTAGCATTCGCATAATTTTTAAGCTGGGCGACTTTTTTCTGCTCTTCTGACAATGACGGGAGGTATGATGTGAGGTTATTTATGACAGTTAAGCCGCCGAACATTACTGTTGGTTTGCTGGTAGTTTCCTTTATTGTTTCTAAGAGATTCTTGACGAACGACTTGTCTTTGCAGAGAGATTGCTTAACTGATGCTTTGAGTGTGGCATATGCCAGGCCTTCTACTGATGAATGCCGTAAGTCGGTATCCTCTTGCAGTATCATACTTCTAAACACCATTGCCAGCTCGTCAATTCCTTTTGGCAATGTTCCTGGCTCTCCGACGCCAAACCGTACTTTTGCGAGAATTGTGGAAGCGATGGCCTTTCCCATGCCCTCTTTACTTTTTGATACCGCCTCTAAGTAATCCTCGCATTGCCCCGCAACAGCAGCCCTGCAGTTTTTATCCACGCAGGCTGCATTCATCATTTCCAGCGCTGCCTTTTCAACGTCCCACTGGCGGCCCTGCAGGCTTGGAACAATTCCTTCAACAAATCCATCGGTCATGAACAATTGCGCAGCTACAGTTGGTACAAGAGGAAATATCGCCGCCGCAGCCGAGAACGCAATCCGAAGGTCGTCATCTGAGTCCTCGGCTAACCGAGAAAGCATGAACTTCCCCAACATACTTTCCGCAACTGCCTCCTCGGCCTCCACAAACTTTGCCGTTGCAAGTGTGGCATGAGATCGCAAGTCCTCTGCTGAATTTATATCCAACATCTCCAGTAATCTCCCTAATGCATCTTGTCCTACGAGAGAATGCAGCTCGTCGGCATGTGCTGCGAGCAATCTTGCAACGGATCTGCCGGCCGCTAATTGTCTATCCTTCTCCCGAAGCTTTAGGCTTTCGAGGAAGGCTTTAAAACACTCTCTCAGGCATTTATTCTTTTTTTCTACCACCTTCCAAGCCGCAGGGTCTAGTAGTACCACCACAAGCCCATCTACGGCAGCTCCTCCAAGCCCCATAAATGTGTTAAACACCTGGCTAACATCTCTCTCTAGTAAACTGGCCAAATATTCCCTCCCACTTCTGCTAGCTTTCAGGATGCCGCCTATCACTTCACCCCCCTCGGGATACGGGATAGTATTGGCATGTGCGAAAAGCAATTCAAGACATTCTATAACTATCGAAGGCTGCAGGCTAAGACTTGGATCCTTCAACGCTTGCACCAGTTCTCTACCCGCACCAGACGATAATTCAACCACAAGGCTCTGGCAAAGTCTGGATACTGGAGGGACATTCTGGTCTTTCTGAAAAGTGTGGAACGCGCGTAGTACTGTTTCGTTGCGAGGTGCTAAGGAGAGGGCTTCACGCAGGGAACGAATTGCGTCCTGAGGCTAATAGTTAGATGTTTCTTCCGTGCTCTGTGCGGATGGGAATGCTTGCATCGTGGCTGCCGGCCCTGAGATATTCGAGCGACTTTATAGCAAGCGATGAGGCTCGGTCCTCGTGTTCAGAGGTTGCCGACATTGCACTCGGAGGTTGTGTAGAAGGTTTGGTTCAGTTGAGGCTCCAGAGGCTTCCCCACCTTACATAATGCTCATGCGAGAAATAGGGAGCCCGTCAACTTGGGAGTGAGGGCAGTAAAGGTTAGCTGCCAGCTCCCGGTACTTATGTACTAAGTATTTGCTTGTTTACAAAATTTGAGACTTCTCCCTTAAGCTTATATACATCCCATCGGCCCAGTCTTGAACTTAAATACATTTTTCAGCAAACAGTGATGACAAATCATTTCGGAAATGATCGAAACTGCATATACTAAAGTAGTAATGAAATCTTCAGTAATATACAATCCCCCCCCCCCCATACCTGGAATACTCCATGCGCCAATAACAGCTATAAATACATGTAGAAATTAAAAGTAAAGAAAACGCCGCCCAACAACGCCAAAAACAAAAACTGAATAGAAAAAAAAGAAAAAAAATAGGAAAAAAAATATAAACAAGCAAAATTAGAAAGTTAAAATGATGAGCGTGACACGAAAATTTGGTTAGGCAAAGCTAGTTAGACTTGTGCCCAGTGGCCCCCCAAACTGTAAACCGGCTGATATCCATTTTCCGCCTCAGTATATCCACGATGTCCTTGTTACCATTCTCGATAGCTATATCAAGAACTGTCCGGCCTTTTCTGTCCTTTATTTTCCATTCAGCTCCATATGATATGAGCAACAAGATAATATCCTTTCGCTTCAATTGAACCGCAAGATGTAAAGGGGTGTATCCCCCATGGCGAAGCCGCGTACGAGTTCTTGCTGTTAAAACTGCTCCATCCTCCTCTGTCGTCTCTTTTTGATCCATAAATACTGCCGCATGGAGTGGCGTCCGTCGATCTGAAGTCTTTACTGAGACTCTTGCCCCATACATCAGTAGCAATTCTACGACAGCTTTGTGTCCCCGTCCCACAGCTTCATGAAGTGGCGTCCATCCAGCTGAGTTCCTCGCTTCAATTTCCGCTCCGCTGCTCAGTAGTAGTTTCACTACTCCTTTTTGCCCCTGGAAAGCCGCCTCGTGAAGTGCTGTCCATCCATCTGAAGTCTTTGCGGCGGTACTTGCTCTTTTATCAAGCAGCAACTTCACAACACCTTCGTGTCCCTTATGAGCTGCTTCATGGAGTGGTGTCCAGTTATAATTATCTGAAGTCTTTACTGCTGCTTTGGCTCCCTTTTCTAACAGCAGGGCAACTACCTTTTCGTCACCCCCGTAGGCTGCCAGGTGCAATGGTGCGTCCCCATCGTTATTCTTCTCGTCGACCTTAGCTCCATAGAACATTAACAACTCCACAATATCAGGGCGACCTTTTGTGGTAGCTAGATGCAGGGCTGTCTTCCCGTCTTTATCCTTCGCCGTTGCTTGAACCCCGCATTCCAGTAGCAAACTCACAATAGGCCTTTTACCCTGACCTGCAGCCATGTGCAGTTCTACCCAGCCTTCTACTCCATTGTCTAGTAGAAATTGCACCATACTTTTGCGACCTTCATGGGCAGCTAGGTAAAGCGCCGTTACTCCCTTATTCGTCCTTGCTAAAATATCTGCGCCGCTAGAGAGGAGCAACTTTGCCATGCCAATATATCCCTGATGTGCAGCACAGTGTAAAGCTGTCCGTCCTCCATCCGTCTTTTCCGAAACCTTTACCCCATTTTTCAATAGTAACTTGGTCATATCAGTGAGCCCCTGGTTGGCTGCTTCGTGTAAGGTTGTCCACCCTCCAGCCGATCTTGCTAAAAGATCCGCCCCGTTATTCAATAATAATTTTACCGTAAAATCATGCCCCTTGTGAGCTGCGGCATGCAAAGGTGTCCAATTCCCTTTTGATTTCGTGGATGTTTTCGCTCCGTTCTTCAAAAGTAGTGTGACCATTTCATTGTGACCTCGACGGGCTGCGTCGTGCAATGGCGTCCACCCCTTACCGGATCGTGCTGCAATATTTGCTCCATTTTTTAACAGTAGCTTCACCATATCATCGTGTCCTTGGCGTGCAGCAATATATATTGGCGTCCATCCTAGGCCAGACCTGGACTCGGTATTTGCCCGTTTTTCCAGAAGTAATTTTGCCATTCCAATATCTCCTTTCTTAGCGACAAGATACAGAGCCGTGGTTTTTTCTTCCGTCTTTGCCTCAATATTTGCCCCGCTTTCAAGAAGTAGCTTTACCATGGAGGTATAGCCATGGTAAGCCGCGCTGTGCAAAGGTGTCCATCCTTCATCTGACCTCGACTCTATATCCCCTTTATTCTTTAACAGCAATCTCACCACCTCTACATGGTTTTGTTTAGCAGCGAGGTATATAGCTGTATGAGCATTTTCCGTCTTTACGGCAACGTCCGCCCCGCGATTGACAAGAAGGCTTGCGACGACAATGTGTCCCCGGTGAGCTGCGTAGTGCAATGCCGTCCATTCTTGATTCGATTTAACTGCGACATCTGCGCCATTATCAAGGAGCAGCCTTGCTGTTTCTCTAAGGCCTTTCTGCGCCGCAAAATGCAATGCGGTCAGCCCCAGAGTTGTTTTGGCCGAGACACTTGCCCCACTCTTCAGTAAAAGCTTCACTGTCTCGGTATGGCCTTCCAGTGAGGCTATGTGAAGTGCAGTCCTCCCGTCCTTTGTCTTTAGTGCAATATTTGCTCCTTTCTGTAAAAGCACTTTCATGATATCGGTATCCCCCTGCTGGGCCATGGCGTGCAATACAGTTAAACCTTCATCGGATTTTGCTATAATATCTGCCCCCTTCTCGATAAGCAGCTTTAGCATTTTGATGTGCCCATTTTGGGCTGCATAATATAGTGGCGTCCTTCCCGAGTACCCAGACGCAACATCTGCCCCATTACCCAGCAAGAGCTTTGCCATACCAATGTGACCCTCTTGGGCGGCCAGACACAAAGCGGTTGTTCTGTCCTTTGCCCTTAGCTCACAGTCCGCTCCGCTCTTGATCAGCAAACCAGCTATGTCGATATGACCACCATACGCCGCCATATGTAGCGGTGTTTTTCCATCCTTCGTAAGGCTATAAGTGACGTCCGCTCCTTTGGCCAGGAGTAACTTTGACATATCCACTCCACCCATAATCGCCGCCACATGCAGTGCTGTGTAGCCATCTTTCTCTCTTGCCATGACGTTTACCCCATGATCCAAAAGTAATTTCGTCAAGCTCAAATTGCCCTTCTCGACCACCAGGCGGAGAGCTCTCGCAGACTCTGCCTCTGACCTTGTGAGCACCCCCTCCCCCAGCGCTAATCGAACGGATTCTTCCGCCCCCGATAGGATTGCTGTAACTAATGGCATACCATTTTTGTCTGATAGTTCCGTGGAAGAACTGTTCAGAGTCATCGGTACGAAGAATGACCTCCGCTGTAGATCATACAGAATTTTCATCCAGAAGGTAGCGTCTTTGTGCCTTAGCCAAGGCTCCTTGAGAGCTTTTTGAGCGGTAATCCGGTTCTCTGGTCGTGGAGCTAGCAATTTGATAATAAAGTCGATTGCTGCGGCGGATACCCCCCTCGCGATAAGCTTTGCAGTTGGAAGGTCAATCTTACCCCGGGCGTAATCATTCAACTCCGGAGTATTAAATGGTGTGTCTCCAGTAAGCATGGTATGCACTAGACATCCAAGTGACCATATATCAACGGAATTATCGTATACTGATGTTCCTCTATCCAAAAAATCGTCCAAGATTTCTGGCGCAGAGTATTTCGGGGTCCCTACGGTGGTGCGTAATTGGGTGCCATTCCGCTCCTGTTTGGAAATACCAAAATCCCCGATTTTGACGATCAAAGGTTCCTTTTTATCAATAAGGATATTCTATATAAACTGTCAGTCCCATAAAACCTTGGAGACCCAGTTCATGAAGACTAACCTCTGGTTTGAGATCTCGGTGGCAAAAGTTATTTGAATGCATGATCTTCAATCCTTCAAGGAGTTGCAATGTGACCGACTTCGCGACATTTTCGGACATTACTCCCTTTTCCATGATGAAACTTGAGAGGTTTCCGCATTGGACATATTCCATGGCGAGGTAAATGTTTTCTTCTTTCTCAAACCACCCGAAAAATTCCACAAAGTGCTGAGGATACTATACAAGAGTCATTACTTTTTAATTCTCTTTTCGAGATATTCCAAATCAAGGCATAATACATACCGCTTTTAACTCCGTCAGAGCAAGTAATTCCTGTGAACATTCTAATATACTACGTCCCCTATATATTTTTTTCACGGCCCTAACCTCGCCTTTTTCTCCTTTTTCTAGCCATACTATCCCACCACTACCACTCCCCAGAACTTTATCTTTGATCCATTTTTGTGTAGTTGAATTGGTGGTGTGTTTGCAATAACCTTCGAAAAACTCAGTGTCATATTTGTATGTTTCGAATCGCTTCAAAAAGCCTGACATTTTATTCGCAATGATTAGAGGAGATCTTAGCGAAGGATTTCATGTCCAATAAGTACTATCTGTGCATGGCTTTATATAATTACCCGTTGCCTACCTAGCCAGCACCCAAGCCCCCATAAGGCAGCACACTACATAGCCCAGTGCAGTACCCGAAGAGCCTCCACAGATTTGTAAATTGGTATCAACACTGATGTCACATGTACAGCCGTTCGCTCGCGGGGTTTTAGCGAACACGGGGTTTTGGCGCCTAAACTAGCGAATTTGTCTAATAGTAACGGTTTTTATTGGCCCCAACCCCCTGTTCGCCAAAACCCCGTGTCCACCAAAACCACCCGTGCTACCAGTATCCAGGATTAAGGCTTAGCATAGTAGAGAGTACATGTATTTACCAAGTGTCAAAACCGACAATTTACACTTCGCCACATTAAAAGGTTGTTACTATACTCTACTGTGTGCAGCCCATATCCTACCAGGGTATTTCACAGAAAGCGTGAAGAACTGTTTACCTGCGGAGTTTCTACTATCATACCTTCCATGTGTGGTTAGGTGACTGAGAGGAACAGTCCCGCAACCGTCACTTTCAAAGTGTCAATTACCGGATTTGACACTTAATAAATACTCCCTAGTGCGATGTTGATACCACAAACTACATGTAGTTACAGTTAAGTACAGCCACTCTCCAAAAGTGTCCGTGATCCATATAAGATGGTTAGTGCTCAATGTGGCTTACAGAGTTGTACCAAAGAACCCAGATGTACCTATAGAATTATAGAAACCTGATAACAGAGAATAAAAACACCATGAACGCCTAATACTGATTTTAGCCTCCATTAAGTAATGGTGGCTTGAGATTTTAAACATTTCAATCCACAGTTTGATAACTGACTTGAGCCGGACATGTCATATTAAATCCGAATCATGAACACTCTTGATGAGTGGCTGTACATGTAAATAACAAAAAACCTCCATGCCATGAAAAGTACAGCTGGAAATGGAGGATCAGCCTTGAGGTATACCCGTCTTTAGATCTACCGCCCCCGAGTTCATACATACCATCTATACGTACACAGCAAGTTAACGAACTAATTTGGCTACATTAATTGCGAGCTTTATAAAGTTCACTGTGCAACATGAAGGATTACTCACGCGGCGGCTTCTCCCCCAAATCAAACGCCCTTAGAGCTTGTAGATATTTCATTATCCTATGATCATCTTGTAGCACAAAATGTGGGAACCGGATGGCTGGCTGATTAAGCGCGCAAGACTCCCACGGATCCTACAGTACTGCCAAAGCCGAGAAAGGGCTCCAACGCACTTTGAATTCGAAGAATACATATATCTCGAACCCTAGTGTGGCTAGATCAATCGATCATTTAACTCTTTGTTCTGTAAAGGCATATTCATACGCCGGTCGGGGTTTGAGGAATTCGTCACCGTTAGAAATAATTGCCTCTCTAGCTAGATCGGCTACAATTACACAGCCCCAGTGCATTGCTTGAGTATATCCTCCCAACGTAGCGTATATACTGCGCACTCAAAGACAACTGTGCGAAGCAATGACTATAATTCGATGGTACCACCACATCCTTTGGCAGCATTCAGCTAACCCCCGGCCCATTCCCACCAGTCATACTTGTCTAAGGTCGCAACCTACGGGAGCCTTACGCAAGGTACCTCATAGAAATACCCCAGTCTTATTTAGGCCTTCTATTTTTTTCAGCTGAAGAGTGTGTGATATCTGGTGAATCTCATCCATGTGATGGCACTTCTAAAAGCCCAAACTCCCAATACAGTGCAGACCATGGACCAGATATTCGTGTCTTGGTTTTTTTGTTAAAAAAAAAGCAAAAAAACAAAACAAAAACAGTCCATAAACCTCTCCAGCTAAATCTACCTCTTCTAAGTCTGCCTCACCATCCCAGTGTACGAGCACGAAGTTTATACACAGTCATTTATGATCGCATCGTTGCAACATAGCAAACGCTCGAGCTGGGCTTGGGCTTCACCTCACGGGAAACATTATATATATGCGATGATCCTCTGGCCTTTAATAGATACTAAAAAATACCTCAAGCATATTCAATGCGCCCCAATACCCATACATTACCCCCCGATATACCATGTGCCTGGGTGGGCGCTTGATATAGAAAGATACATGTACTACATGCAGTGTTCAAACCCTGGGACCAAGAGCCAAACACAGTGGAACATAGGAGATTCGCATCCAATTAGAAGTCTTCCTATGGTATTTTACGTACGTTATATTTGTTTCGTATATATAATTAGGGCTCCTATAGTCTAATGTAAGTCATGACTTTCTTTTATTTATACTCGTACGTGCGAGTGTATCGTAGGTCTTCTGTTAACGAGTGATACTCTGTGGTTAAGAAACTACACCACAAAAACCCTAGTTTGATTTTTCCTCATGGGAATCAGATGCTTAGTCAGAAATACTGACATAACTAAATTCGATTTTATGGTTTCCACTCCCAATGCTCCGTAGCATAAAAATTTTAAGCGTTAAACATTTACTCCATATGCCCGCCCATAAATACCCATAAATAAACACCTATCCCTTAGTAACCCACGTGCAGAAAGAAATTATATATACAAAAAAATCCTACTCTTCGAATGAATCGATATAATCGGTATTTAACCGTTGCGCCCAAGCTATTCAAACATCACCTGTCTCCCTCGCAACCTCAGAGTTTGCAGCCTCGTTAATTTCTTTGACAAGCTCCCTCTCACTATTAGGCATTAATATAATCATTGTCGGAACCTCCAAAATTTCCTTCTCTTTCTTGATCTGCGTCGGAGTCTGGCTCCCAACAGATGTAGAAGTTGACTCTCTGATGGCTGGAGAACTTCTAGTGACAGGTGCCGATGCTATTTCATGCGGTAACGACTGTGGTGGCTCAAAATATGCTTGTTGAGATAAAATTGGTGCGGGTAGCGTTGGCGGCTCGATGTAATCCCGTTGTTCGACCAGCGAGGGGGCTCTAGTAGACGGTAAAGTCTCTGGGAGTGGCACAGCCGACGGATTGACCTCTTGTTGAGAGGATAGCGATAAACCCTAAGTGAATTTAGCAATTTTTCAGGCTAAGGTACAAAGTAGGGAACTAACTGCATAGTCTTCAGTACTTAGTCCCCGCTGCACAGCCAGCCGTTTTGCTGCTTCACGTTTCTTTTCCAACTCTTCTTCTTCGAGTATCCTGGCCTCCTCTTCCTCTCTTCTTAGCACCTCATCATCAACTGGTCCCAGACGCCCAGGTCCAACGGTTTCAACGGATCCTACTTCTTCCTCCTCTTCTTCTTCAGCATTTCTGTTACTCCGTTCTCTTCGTGCTAACACGAGAAATCCGTCCTCTTCTCCGTCAGAACCTCTCAGGAAGACATCATCACCAATTGGAATTGCATCGTCATCGTCCTCACTAGGCCATAGGTCCCCCCTACTCCGCATACTCCCCCCTACGGAGTCACCGGAGCTACCTGTAGCGCTGCGTTTTCGCCTCATTCCTGTAACCCTGCCACCATGGTCATCTTCCGCCTCTTCCTCTTGAACAGCAGAGAGCCCATTCCCACGATGTGGGTGTTCTTGAAGATTTGCGGCAGATGGTTTGTAGCGAAGGCCTTTCCCCCTGAAAGGTGCCCACCTCGTCAAGAATCCAAACATAGATGTCTGTGGTATAACAGTTGGATCTTGATCATGCCCCGGGACTGCTTTCCGCTTGCCAGCGGACCCGCTTCCAGCTATTGTGCCACTTGATGAAGAAGCACCATAGGTCATTCTGTTCGAACCTCCCCCATAACCTCCTCCTCCAGATCCTCCGCCAGCAAGGAGCCGGTCCAGTTCGTCGTTGCCCCATCCAAGGAAGCCGCCGGTGGACGAACCCCCATGTTCATCGTCGTCATAGTCGTAAAATCCAAATGGATATTCACGACGGTCTCGACGGTGATTACGATCATTGTTGATAATGCAGCAGGTAGACAGAGAGATTAGGCATGGGTCTAGATAAGACTTTGAGAATGTGAAGCATGAGGTGAGGGCGTTGTCCGAGGCAGATTCTATGGAAGTGGAAATTCGGTTGAGCGATTGACGGATGCGGGGGTCGGTACGCATGATTATTCTGTTTGTTGCGTGGGGAAAGGAAATCTATCTGTCTGTCTGTCTGTCTGTCCAGGGATGTATCTAGGGTGTATCTGCGAGATAGTTGCAGTTGATATCTGGTGTGTATGTGGTTGAAGATACGTACGTCTTTGATGCGTTAGGTAGGCCAAGGTAAAATAGTGCGTGAGTACTTTTTGGTTAGCTATGTTACGGCTACGGCGCGGGCCGTCTCTAGATCTGCTTGCCGGTTGCTAGTGTGTGTCTCTATCTGCTCTGCGCGAATTCACCATATATCTTATTTTTCCTCTGCTCCTCTCCCCTCGTTTTCTTTATCTCCAGGATGAACCAGCCCAGATGAGAACGGCCGAAGAGAAAGAGATGCTGATTAGATGATATGATTGAAAAAATTTACACACTCGATTGGGCCGTGAGGTGAGGCTGACCGAGGCTGACCGAAAGTTGCGACTCAATCAACAACAATCGGAAGGGCAGACTATAGTTGGAAATAAAATGGGGTTGTCGACGACCGGACATTCAGTTCAAAACACGGTTAGGTAGAACTGACGTCTTTTCACGACGAGCTTTGTTGAGACGACAACAACGGGCCAGGGTTGCAGCTTCAATTGAAGTGCAGTTGGATGCAGTTACCCGGAGTTTCTTAACTTAGAAACACACCTATCTTGACATAACCTGCTATGTAGCTAGAGTAGCTTCTAAACTGAAAATTTCCCCGCAATCTATGCGGATCCCCCGTTCATTGAGAAAGAACGAGATGTGCGTCATATTCACCCATACTTCCTGTATTTTAACGCTTTTTGATAATTCATAATCGAGGCCTGCAGCAAAAAAATGTTGGTTTATCTAGATATAGGCTGCAGTGTTACCCTATTCTAGAGCACTGTAGCATGATGTGCTGTGATGTGCTGTGATGTGCTGTGATGCGCGCCTTTCTTCAAGCTGCAGTTTCGTCTCGTTACCAGGTCCCAGAATAGTTCCCCCTTCCTCGTGAGCGAGATCCTACCAATCCTGACCCGCCATACTGATATATAATGTAGGTACTATACCTATGTACAGTATGTACCTACACCCCACACTCTAAATGCCCGACAGCACCTGTGACCCGACCCATGTTCTCCTACGTGTATGGAAGGCTAATTTATCTTCCCCGAAACCCCATGGACCATACCGTAACCATCTTACAGAGGATTAAAAACCGAAGATGGCCATTTTCTAATCCGATCTCGATAAAAATCTCAGGGTTTGAAGGTATCTCTGTGCTAACGCTAAAAGAGAAGGAGGAGATGAGTGATTATCCACGCTTTCCGGCAACCGGAACCTCTGTATGTGAGCCTTTTATATAATTCGCCAGGTATTGACAACCCTGGTCCCTGGAGAGGAGGCATGTAGATAAGGATCACGTAGTGTCACTCGCATAAGTGCGCTGCAACCGGTGGAGTGAACAATCGGTAGTTGCAACCGTCTGGTGGATGGGATACCTAATACCTAAGTAAAGCTGCTGATGGGAGTGCGATCCATGTCGTAGGGATTCATTCATTCCTCCTTCATACTTCATATGGTTGAAAACTCCAGAGTATGTATGTAGGTAAGTACATGTGCTCCCAAGCGAGGAGCTTGGAGTTACGTGTATATTGCTTGACCACGTTTCCGTCCAGATCGATAGGGTACCTGTACCGTGTTGAATTTGCCCCGTGGCAGTTTCTGTAAACGCTCTCTCGCGCGGCTATATTAGTTAATTACATCGTTAATAAGCGCTTACTCGTGGCCCATACGAGTGCAGAAAATTGCACTTCAAATCATTTCCCGCCCTTATCAGTCCCATCACCAATTCTCACTCAACTCAATGACGATCACCAATCAGCTCATACCTCCCCCCCTCCCCGCCTAGCCCCCATCCAGAACCAGACTGGATAGAGTGCTCTGATGTAAACGAACGCCAAACAAATCTCTTCAGAACCAGGTTGACTGTTTTTCTGGTAAAAGCCACGCAGCCATGGGGTAACTTCCCAGAGCCGCACGAAAAAGAACGTTTTTGTGGCGTGAGGTGTACCGGGCAGAAAAGTTGATCCTTTCTAGAACTTACCACAGATCTCCCCGCTTCAAGAATGTAAGCTTAGGCCAAAACTCACTTTCGTGCCCGAACCCCTCAGGGTATATAATAGCGGTTGGAAATTAGGAGGGGAATATCTCCGCTCCAAAAACGATTGGTCTTCGTATCGGATCTTTCTTTTGTTCGAATTTTGCTGTTCTAGAGAGTAGGGGTTTGGTTGTCCTCCCGAGTAGGCCGTGCGAGCACTCGTGATACTTCACGTTTCCCCACAACGCAGCAGCGCGCATATGACCGCCTTTCCCCGCGGTGGCGGCCTTTGCGTACGTCCAATACAATCGGGACAACAAAGAAAACGAAACAACACACACATTTCACCGCAACGGCTTAAGGAAAAAAAGAAAATACTACAGCCCTCCAGCTAACCGCCAGAAACCACAGCCAAACCGTCGGGATCAGCCCAGGCCCGTTTTCTATCAACCCCCTCCAACCCCCCCTCCTCCCGAAGGCTCCCCCGGCTGGAGATGCGACAAAACTCGACCTGTCAAAAAAGCAACTCCCCCACGACCTAAGCTGCAAGCTGGGAATTGGAGGGGAGGGGAAAAAAAAGGGTGGTGCCCACGGTAGCGAAAAATCCTTTACTCTAGGATATTCTAGGTACAGTAGCTACTGTACATGCAGTAAAAAAGTAATTCTTTTTACGTACAGCCAGCCCAAACACATCCTCCCAAACACTTGCTACCACACCTACTCTACCGGGGGAGGCGTCCCCGGGCCGAAAGTAATGGGAAGAATGGTTGGTTCTAAAATGGAAATCTTATGGGAAAAAAAGCTTTTCTGCAGCAGTAATTTTTTTTTTCATCCTTTTTCTATGCAGGTAAAAAAAGCAAATAAATATTCCAAGACCCGAACCTGCAGCTAAAATGGAAGACAAACCAATAAACGCCAAGATGAATCCATGAATGGGATGAAAATAAAAAAAAAAAAAAAAAAAAGAACTCGACGGCATACCAACCCAAAGAAGTAGTTAAGGCACCGGGTTATGTGCCTTCTGGTTATATATAGACCTTATGCCGCCCACTTTAAAACGACGTCCGTCTTGCTCCAGTATATCCGGCTGTGAAGCCAATAAAAACAATAGAGCCACAAGGACGCCACAGAGTCCGCCCGTATAAGACAAAAGCTCGTATTAATTCTCTTATTTATATACTACTTTCACTCTACATTACAAGCACACAAATTCAAGATCTTGATATAGCTACGTTTTTTCCGGTTTCGGGTTCTCCATTCATTAACTAGGTTTATGTAAAACTCTGTGAAACGTCCCGAACAGTAACAGATAACGGGGACCTGATCAATGACCGCCAGTGAGAGAGCAAGGAGAAAGAGATGAAGATAGCCCCAGGAGAAAAAGAACCATGATGAAAGGTAATCAAACAAATGCAAGAATGGGAGGTATGACACGTACAGATAAAAGCGGGCTAGGGTGAATGTGGGGAAGGGTAGGGGTTTGTGGGGATAGGGCAAAGAAAAGTGAAATGCCCATAAATGTCACCGTTAGAGACGTAAAAAACATGATATTTAAGATGAGGATACATTAAACATCGCGTATGAATTGATTCAGTTAATCCTCGGATAGTAACTTATGGAGGTGGGAGGGGTTATGCAAGCTTTAGAGGGATGACTTGCAACCAGCGTAAATCATGAATTCGAGACTAATAGGCTACAGGTCGATGGTCAATCGTTCTCGATCATGAGTGTGAAGCCGAGGCATGATTCTGCTGTTGGGCGGCCCTTCGGACAGGCTCGAAGTATGGGTGGGCCATAGCTTCTTTGGCCGTCAGTCGCTCCTGCAAAACCACGAAGTCAGTTCACCGCCACTAAAACTTGGGATGGGAATGTATCACATACCTGGTGGTCATATCTTAGAAGCTTGTCCAAGAAGTCCAATGCATCATTACTGACGAATCTCTGATTCTCTGCGTTGACAAACTGGTGCCAGTTCTTTCTTGGAAACCGCCCAAGGATATCATCATACTGTGCATCAAGCTCGATATCGTACTTGTCAAGGTAATCGAATAGCTCCTCGGTTCCCAAAACCTTGGCGATCTTAACGAGCTGATCCGAGTTGGAGTTTCCATGAAAAAACGGCTCTTTCCGGAAAATCATTGATGCAAACATAGCACCGAGTGACCAAAGATCAAGTGAGTAATCGTATTCTTGATAGTCGACGAGTAGCTCCGGTCCTTTGAAGTAGCGGGATGCAACACGGACGTTGTATTCGGTTCCAGCATGATAAAACTCAGCTAGACCCCAGTCGATTAATCGTAGCTGTACGAAGGTTAGTCCGATCTGGATCCCATGACTAGGGTAGAAGATCGATGAAGCTCACCTTTCGCTTCTCGTGATCGATCATGACGTTGTGTGGCTTGACATCTCTATGCATGATACCCTTGCTGTGACAGAAATCCAACGCCTACCAATCAACAGTCAGAAACTAAGACCCTTTTATTATTCCGAGCGGGCACCAACCTTCAACAACTCAAAAATGTAGTAGCGCACATCGTAGTCTTGAAATTTAGGGTAAAGGCTGCGGAAGTCGGTATTGTTGACATACTCGAAGATCAAAGATGGTGTTTTACTCTATTCGTTGAATTTTCAGGTTAGGAATTGCCGCTGGTCTCCCCGAGAAGCACGCCTTGGGATGAGCAGTAATAACAAACCTGAGGATCCCGAACAACATCTAGCAATGCGACGATATTCGGCCCACCAGAGAGATTTTGAAGAATTTTGATCTCTCGCTTAATCTTCTTCTTCTTAACCGGTTTCAAAACTTTGATAACGCACTTTTGATAATTTGTGATGTTGATCCCCTCGAAAACCTCAGAGTATTTACCACGCCCTATTCATATTTTGTCAGAAAACCCGTTCCCAATCATATATGTAGGTAATGCCGACATAGGAGGCGAATGGGCATATTTTCTCCTCAGTGAAAACGAACCTATTTTGCGGACAACCTCATAATTCTCGAGAACACCCCACTGAATATTTACTGAGTCGTAATCCCAGTATGATCTGGGCATGTGCTGGTTGACCTGGCGCCAAAAATTCTCGCATTAGTATATGCCTGGGTTGGGATGGGAGGAGATTTTCCCCGCAGCCCTAATATAGAACAAAACGCAAAACCATCCAAAACTTTTGAGTTGGTGAAGATCAAGAGAATTGAGAAGTTCACGTGGGAGGGGGGGGGGGGGGGGGGGGGAACAAGGGAAAGTACATCTGCGTACACACGAGCCATTGTTCTGTTCTCGATAGGCTTTGCGCCCTGGCCGTCACGAACGATGATGGGATAGAAGGTAAGGTTGATGAGGAGGAAGAAAGTAAGGCGCTTTAGGCAAGCGATAGTAGCGTTTGTTGTGATGATGGTGATGATGATGGGAGGATAGTTGGGAGAATGTGGGTAAGAGAGGGAGAGTGTTAAGTAAGAGTTAGACGGTAGATAGAGATAGACGTATGTACGTATGCAAGTGGTTGGGTTTGTGCTGACAAGGCTGCTGCCGGTGATGGCGCTGCTTGCTTCTGCTTCTGGAGCGTGCTGGTGGTGACTTTGCGTGCTGCAGCGCAGTGAGTTGCAGTGCTCTTTAGGCCCTAGGCTCCTCTTACTAGAATGCTGTCGACTTGGCCTCAGGAGGGGTGAGGGGGGGTTGTGAGTGGGGTGGGGGTAAGAAGGAGGGGAGTGGACAAACCCGTGGTTGGTTACAGGCAAGGAACGCGATGTGCACCCAACGAACGGACACTGTATAGTGAGAGTCACAGATGATTATGGGACCGGCAGGCAGGCGTGGGAGATGGGAGGCGCCAGACAGTGGGCAGATAGGTGGGGTGGCAGTTGGCTGGAACAACAGCGAGTCGGATTAGATGCTTTCTGCTCGCCTTTGCTCGCTCTTTTCTCCACTACGCTTTGTGCAGTTCGTTTCCAAACAATACTCGACACGCCCCTAATTCCCGCTATCGCTCTGGTTTTCTTCGCCGCCGCCCTTTTTCATTCGTTCGCTCCGAAACTAGAGTCGATAGGTAAATTACGCACTTGTGTTGGAAAAGAGGAAGAAGATATAGAAGGCGTTTGCGGCAGTAACAGCTCATATTCCGAGATATCAGAATACGCTCTTCTTGGGGGACTGTCCCTTAACAATCCCGTTGTCTTACTGCTTCACAGTTTCCGAAACTCTCACTCCTGCGGGCTGCCGCTGGGCGGACAGCGATAAACACTCCACAAGCTTCCTCAGTCACACCTAAATCTTTGCCCAATGTGCGCGGTCCTGTGGTCAAGACTTGCCCGCAGCTTGGGCCGGACCCGCGGGGAAGGCACGGCATCATACAGTACCCTTGCAATTGACGCAAGAACAACGAGATATTTGGCCCAATTTTCAAGTTCAGGGAGCCTCACGTAGATATAACAGCCAGCGGCAACCGGGAAGTGTTACTTGGGACGGATTTTTGACCATCTCTGTCGACTGCTTGAGATTACCACTCTACCTTTGTTGATCTAGCCACGACACAGAAAATACGAAATTCGAAGTCATAATGAATTCGGTCTTCGAGGGTCTCTTTGTCATTCCTTTTCAGCCCCAACTCAAATTCACATGCCTCCAAGATGTGGCTGCAGTAGAAAAAAAATATGCCGCAAGGGATTTTGACTCATTGGTCCTTTGACCGACTCCGAGTTAGTCGCACTAATGTGGTAATGATTAATTTGGCATATTTTGTAAAACCGGTTTTACATATGACGTCCACCGAAGTTTTCCTTCTTCTTTGCGCACTTGGAGGATGATAAAGAAAACCCCATCAAAATCCCATTTAAAGCTTGATTTGTTAAAGAACTGGCAGTCTCAAAACTTCAGACTGGTTAATCATCTTTGGTTCGCCGCGATTATTATTGGGGCTTGCAACCACCATCATATGTAGTGCGCCGAAATCTGAGATTAAGGCTGCTTTCCGTTTCGGAACTCCTGCATGTTACTTCGTGATTTGTAGGTTCTCCTAGTTAGTTCCCATGGGACTTATTTGGGGGATTGATTTCGAAGTGGCTTCCATAGGTATGTATGCATATATATGCATCTTTCCCTCTGAATCAAAAGGAACCATTATTGTTTGTTCAAATTTCTCTTGCAAACGAGCCGGTGGGTATCGAAGCGATAGGCCAGCTTGAAGGGAAAGAAAATGAAAAGTCTCGCCAATCTGGGTGAGAATTATATAGTGTTTGTGGGGGCATGTCTGAAGCATCGCATGAGGGTTGAGGCACTTATTTGGGGATTAGTCTAGTTCATTTCTGAATTATTGTATTGAAGAATGACCCGATTGACTGAAGAAATGTTGTGAGGCTGATCAGTAAGAACACTAGCAGGTGGAGTGTATTCAGGCGGGTGTTTGATTGCCGTAATGGTTATAATTAGTTAGGGGAAAGAGTTGAACTTGGAAACTACGGTACTGTACATAAGTACATTTAGTGGAGCATGATAAGCTTTCTCTTGGCAACCGTCTGAAAACCTCAAACCTTGTGGCCTGTGAAGTTAGAACAACCACACGTACCATATCATCTATCGCAGCTTGTTCCCAAGATTCAGGCGTCAAGTCTGGTATTTGAATTGATACGCTGGCATGTTTCACGACCTCAATATCCCCTGGGCACCAACATCGCCAGATCTGCCGAGGACGATAGCTTTCCTAGATGAGTGCAAGTCTCTTTTCAACCTCGACTCGACTCTCGGAGGTCAGCGCTGACAGACATCTAAAGTAGGATACAACGTTATCGCTCTCAACCACACAATCTCTGGCAAGCTTTCACAGAGTCACGTAATAATTCGTACTCTCTGAACAATGAAAGATAGTCAATCTACTAACCAATACATTACAGACAAATCCCATTCCACCCGATCCTTTCCCACAGCACCCGAAGCTGAAGATTCTCCGTCGCGTAACTGTTGTTCTCGAGGACTCAGCACAATGTCACCATCTCACACCCTTAATCAATCATTATGACCTCGTTGCGCTACGTCCTACGAATGATAAGCTGCTTTTACAGGCATGCTCTTCGCTCGAGTGCGATCTCATCTCCATAGATCTTTCTCAAAGGCTTTCGTACAATCTCAAGCATAAAATTGTTGGCACAGCGATTCAACGTGGAATTTTCCTAGAGATATGCTATTCTTCAAGTATTCATGACCTTACTGCCCGAAGAAACTTGATACAGAATGCGGCATCTCTCGTAAGAGCGACAAGGGGAAGGGGTGTAATCATAAGCAGTGAAGCCAGAAAAGCTGTGGGGGTTAGAGCACCTTTTGACGTTATGAATTTGGCAACTTTATGGGGGCTGAGCCAGGAAAAGGGGAGGGAGGCGGTAAGTGGCCTCAGCAGGACTGTAGTTGTATTTCCCCACTCCCACTCCTCATATCCGGGTTTTTTCTGTGCACACTTTAACATAATGGTAGGTACAAGCGGGGATGAAGAGGCGGTCGTTTAGAGGAGTTATAGATATTGTCGATAATGGAGCACCTCCTGAAATAGCCCAACAGAAGAATAAGAGGAAAGCAGAGGACGAAAGTATGGATGGTAAAGGGAAGGGGAAGCCAGCTAAAGGCCAACATAATCAACCCCAGATACACAATGAAAAGCAAGGGGGGCAACAACTCTCTAAAAAGGCGAAAAAGGCTGCAGCCCGTGCTGCTGCCACTACCGGGGCTTCTTGACGAATGAAAATTTTGGGGTGTCGTTTGAATAGTCCATTTTCGATTTCGCATGTACCCTAGAGTACTCTGATTAATGTTTCCACGCATACTGTTAGGCGTGCATTGTGTCCAGCCAGGATGTGCTTGAGGCTAGAGTACGGGTGTACTCCAGATGATTACATGTATGTATACAGGATTGGTCCATGCACTACATGTAGTAAAAATCACCCGTTCTTTCTCGCCGGTCACGGAGTATTCCTCCAATGGAACCAAGACCAGGCTTTAGCCACATCTGCATCCATCTAATTGCAGGCCCTGCCTGACCTCTGTACCTGACGCTTGTGTCCAGCGCCTTGGCTGGAGGTACCGTGGTTCTCGGAATGTGACATCATGACGCAATGACCTTTGTTTTTAGAGGAAGAGGGTTGGTATTCACACATGCACCATACTTTAAATCAACATGGTGTCCTTCCAAGCGGGGAAATGTGACAGGCTTGGCCGGGATATTTTGCGCAATGCGTTCGCTTAATTGCTTAGCTATGTTAATTTAAGCCTCAACGACTCACGATGCGTCGCTGCAGGTGCTTCGTGAAGTGGTTGATCACGGATGACCTCCCTTCGACCTGCATTTATGGGGAAATTGCTTATTTCTGACCCTTCCCCATAATTTGTCTTCTGTCCTCAGCCTGTCTGTCCTCTTATTCCCCGACCCCTCCCTCCCTCCCTTCCATCTCCATCCTATCCTTTCACCTTTATCCGTCTTATCTTTCTCCTCTACCTCTCACTTTCTCCTTGCTTGCATCTTATACCTGTAACCACTCCCAGTCCTTGAAATCCGCCGATACTTCCTATTCTTTGGCCCCACTTCTTCTGCATCCCTGTTTCCTTGTGCAGCATAGATAGCCGAAATGGACGGTGGATTGGAGACAAGACCTGGCCAGCCAAGGACTGATGAGGACTGGTCTGCCATCTTTGTACATGCTGGTGCAGGTTTCCATTCGGTCCAAAACGAGCCCAGTCATCTTGAGGCCTGCTCCGCGTCAGTACACTTTCTATTAATATTATGCTATTTACTCTAACTTCATTATCCATTCAGTGCCTGTAGAGCTGCCATGGTATTCCTGCGTAATGGTGGATCTGCTGTTGACGGCGTTGAGATGGCTTTGAGGAGTCTAGAGGATAATGAGATCACCAACTCCGGCTATGGTAGTAATTTATCCTTGGATGGGACGGTAGAATGTGATGCTTCCATAATGGAGGATACTGGGAGGTCTGGTGCTGTAGGAGCCGTTGACCGTAAGTTTTTATGCTTCCGTTCCGTTTACGTGCATATCAAGATCCAGCCCATGGTATTGATTACATTCTATGTGTATTCCAGGTTTTAAAAACCCTTCGGCCCTCGCCCGACTTGTTCTCGACAATACTCGTCGGCCAATGTCCCTAAAGCGTGTGCCGCCTGTCATGTTGGTCGGGCCAGGTGCACAGTCTTATGCAAAAGAACATCGATTTCCGCTGGTTGACAACGAGGCACTTATCAGCCGAAATGCCCATGCCCGCTGGGTTAAATGGAAACGTGAGCTTGATGCCTATGGAATTCGTCATAAAGAGCACAAAAAGGCACCACGTTCTAAAGTTACTGGGGTCACCTTAACGGCAGCAGCGCTAACAGCTAAATCCGAATTGGATGCTGAAATTGAGAAGGCAGGCCAGCGTGATACTACAGAAGATGTGGTTACCGATACAGTAGGTGCTATTTGCGTTGACCGTTGGGGAAGAGTTGCAGCTGGAAGTAGTTCCGGTGGTATCGGAATGAAGCATCGTGGCAGAATTGGCCCCGCAGCATTGATTGGTATTGGAACCTGGATAAGGGTAGAGGATGGAGTTGTTGTTGCAGCAACATGTTCTGGTACTTCTCCTCTTTACTATTCTCAATGCTCGGGGTTTTCTTACCTTTCTGTGTTTAGGAACTGGAGAACAAATGGCACATACATTGATTGCATCTAAAGCTGTTGATCGCATGTTTCATAGTGATGATGAATCACAGGGCCTGAAGACAAGCATTGAAAAGGACTTTATGGGTTTGATAAACCCCACAAACCCACTACTGCTAGGTATCGTTTAACTTGACTTCTATAGGATCAAAAATTGTTCAAGAGTCCACTATGTCCTCTGCTGTTGGCATCATGGCTATTAAAATCGACAAAAATTCCGAGGGTAAACGGATATATTTCACGTATGGGCACACTACTGATAGCATGGTAATGACTTCTAATGGCCTCCTTGAATAAAGGACAGTCTTCCACTATCGAGTCGTAACTCGTATTAAATTGGGGTTTCTGACTGTGAACTAGGCTATGGCACATATGACGGCTTCAATGATTGAGCCAGAAACGGTCATGTCACGTAATGCACGAAATCCCAAGACCTGTCTTGGTGGGAAGGTCGTTAGGCTCCCTTGAAGTCGAGTAGTATCGTCAAAGGGCAAGTATACCGATAGCCCCTATTATTAAAATGAGCAGTGTGAACGGTATGAGCCGCCCTGATACAGCAGAATGAGAAAGGTTCTAAAGTACATATTAATCAGATGAATCAGAGCCAGAGCATTACCATAAGTAACTTCCCACGAGGACCCCTATCTCGTCTAGATTTATATCAGCGTCTTTCTGGATGCACTACGCCGATTGCCCATTATTCCTAGGCACTCTGTTCCTGATGCAGGGAATTGGTTGGATGCTAAGTGGCAGGTGTCCCAGGTGTGCTTGCAGGCGCAGAAACATCGTTAGAAAAGGAGGAAGCTGTTTTTGATTGTTTGGGCCTTTTTGTCTTTTTCTTCTTGGCCAACACGACGGCGGGCCGTCCGCCAAAGTTGCCGAGATCGGAGGCATCGAGTTTTGTACTGCAAGTAGTGCATACAGCGCCTTCGGGTGGAGAACAGAATACTATAAGAAGCCACCAAAAGCCATTGAAAAAATAGGAGTCAGTAACCTATTTACGCCAATGCTAAGATTATGTGCATTAAACCACATGAGAAAAAAAATGTATGCGACGCTTCGCACTTAATGTGGTCTGTTTTATGGATGATGCATAAAGATCACTCCGGGCTGTCCACCTCCTATAATTGGTTAACAGGATTCAGCTGCCCACCCTCAAGCCACCAGTCAACAAGAAGAGTGACATCAGAATTAGCGTCTTCGGTCAAGCCCTCTGAAGACTCTAAAAGGATTTCGCCACAATCTCTTGTTAGACTTTGGTGTGACATCCACTCCGTACGTTCAGAGCGTTGAGCTAGCTCCAAAAATTTACTCCGTCCGTGCATCCGTGTGTTTTCTGTGCCATTTTTGAGAAAAGAAGAAATAGGGCACTGACTTGACAAGCAAATACTGCACACAAACCCAATGTCCACAATACGCTTATGACAGAAACAAGCGGCACGGAAGTCGACATTGATTTGCGTAGGTGGGACCAAATGTTTGCGTGTAGAGTTATCAGGGATAAAACACATCTATAATAGTTAGGACTCTAGTACTGGTTTCTTGAAAGATGGTAGATAGTATGATATAATAATACCATTAAGTATTGCAAGAGGCTTTCGGGATGTTGAAGTTGCATATAGATTCCTCTTGTGGCGTCTGATGCCTGTTGAAGGAAGACGGTTTCACCAGCGATTTTACATATGTCGATAGGGATTTTCTAATATCGATGGTCAGCGCCCTACCAAGAAACATAGGCTTCCTAAGATTCAATTTTATAGAAACACATAAGAGGAAAAATTGATAAATACCTTCCTCTGGGCTGCAAACATCGAATTCATCATTGATACGTATTGCGTAGACAAATCGCCAGATACGCTTAACACCAAGATTCTTGCATTCATAGTGGACATGTCCGCATCCCGCGTCCCATTCGCTGTTCTGTTACCTCCAGTATGTCCTCCTTGATCGTCTTCCGATGACATACACAGCCGATTAATATATGTCAACGCTAATGATAATGCCCCTGCCATCATCGTCTCGTTCGTACCTGCCAAGCTCTCGGCAGTGGTTTCCGCCATAAGCTTGCGGAACGAGGCCTGCACCTCATCTTCAACAATGCGGAACTGGCGGTATTTGTTGGCATCACGCGCGGGATCATTGTCGGTCGAGGATACGGGTGTGGTGCTCGGATAGAGAAACACAGCTTCTTTTGTGTGAGAGGCGATTACAGCAACGCGATTCGCGTGAGAGAAGGCTAGGTGAGCATTAAGGAAGAGAAGAATTGATGCAAGGGCGCGGGGGAGAGGAAGAACCGAGTGCAGCTGCGACCAGGCGTATGGATTCGTGTCGAGGATTAGGACAAGAAGGGAGGGTTTGTCGTCTGGAGGCTTGTGTTAGCATTCGCTGTCAGCTATCCAGAGGAGGCGATTGTCTATACCGTCTGGGCCTTGGGTGTAGTGAGCACTTGCATCCAGTCCGTCCATGTTTGCCGAGAAATGAGCCTTTGTGATGTGCCGATAAATGATTGATTGAGCGGGTTGGAAAGTAGAGCTCACTGAGCTCTGAAGTGGGAAGCAGAGACGTTGGTTGCTAAGCGCTGTATGTAGGTAGATCTGCCGCTACACAACGCACGAGCGGAACTGTAGGTCCCACATGTATCACCTCACCTTGGCTTTTAACGCGGAAGAAGCGTGGTTTAGGGTTTTGACTTGAGCCCTCTGTGAGCCTGCCCTTAAAATCTATTGCCCCCTTAAGACTATTTTGCGGGTACAGAAAACAGGGTTAACCCCAGTAACTAGAATCCATTTCACTACATGTAACTAACGGGGATGGCTGGGGCACTGTTTGGCCCTTAACAAAATGCAGATCCTAACATCTCCACATTTCACGCCCTTGTAAATTCTTTCCAATTAAAAACGGGATAGCACGCGATTATTAATTGCCCCCGAAATTTTCGGCACACAATTCTCCGCCTGGTTAAGTACCCTTGCTGAAGAATACGAATTTTGCCAAAGACCCACATGTTTGCCTGGAAGGTCGCTTCCAAAGTTGCACTTGCACTTTGACGTGTCAAGCTGCCGAGTGATACGATATGATGGCGAAGAACCCGAGTAAGTACTGCGAACAGCTTCGGCAAGAAAACTAAGCCTTGGTAAATTCCTCGCGATTGCACACTCTTGGCCTCTTCCGGTTGAACGAGGAGTGTGTAAACTAAAGTTTGATACCCGATCCCCCGCTTCTGTACCTCTGGTAGATCTATAGATGTTAGGGGATCCTAGTCGGTATGGGTCTAGCTCAGGGCTACAAGTAAGTAGCAACGAGGGTTCTTGGGGCGGACGTGCGCGTTTGTGCCAAAAAGGAAAACTACAATAACCCTGAGTGGTGACAGGTGAAGGCGAAGATAATTGAGCGTAAAGGGGACGGAACAAAGTGGGCTCGAGTCGATCCTTAGGTCCTCTCAAGTATTGCAGTGATAGCCCGAGTCGGTGCTCTATTGGGTCAGATTATGTTTAAAGACACCAGATGCTTAACTTGATATTTATCCATAAAAGTATAAGTACAGGTAAGTTAATCTTTGGCGAAAGATAAGGAAGAAAAATACTATGCTTTAAAAATCAACTTGCATCGAATCCCCAAATAACCTCATCAATACTCATCCATTAAGAAAGAAGAAAAAAATATAAGCCTCACAGTTCATCATGAAATAAAAGATGATTTACTGCTGTTTTGAACAGGTCCCTACAGTACAGCCCGGTTTCATGTTCCCCCATAACCATCATTCCGGCCCGATCATTACTTTACGTCAGTACTCCCCTCTCCACGAATTACCTAGATTCCAACAATTGCGAATCCAGCAGCTAGACCTGCAACAAGGACACCCATCCCGTAAATACTACCAGCCTCAAGCAATGTAGAAGCACTGCTCGACGAATCTGAGCCGCTAGATGCGGTAGACGTTCCAGTAATGGCGAAGCCGTTAGCGTCTGTTTGGGTGCCCGACGATTGGCTAGTAGCGGAAGATCTGGTAGTCGAGCTAGAGGTAGTGGTAGCGTTCACTCGAGTAGGGTCAGTGGCACCGCACTGCTTGCCTGAGGCGCAAAGACTAATGCATGAGGCATCCCCACGACAGGCGGTCTGGCAGTCCTCAACCTCGAGACGGCAGATGAAGAATGGAATAGTTTGAGAGTACCTGTTGACAGCTATTAGAAGCCATCATAGATAAAACTTGCTTGGGGGGATCTTACTCAGTTGCGTTAGGAGCCAAGCCGTTGGAGCAAGTACACTGATAGTAGAGATTGTCGGGGTAGCATTCATTGGCGGAAACCTTCAGTTCTTGGTTCTGGCACAAAAGTTTACAAGAAGAGGTTTGCGAGGTACACCACTGGGTCCTGACATTGATATCACTGTTTGGTAGATTATTAGCATTATGGCTCCTCGGAGGACTGAAGTAGTCGATATACTTACACGTCGGTAATGTTAGGATAAGTGTAGACTTGAGCATATGCAGTAGAGAAGACAGCGCTGGAAGCCAAAAGGGTAGAAATGAGGAAGGACTGCATGTTGGACAGTAATTAAAGGTATGGTATGCGACTTCAAGACAAGCAATAAAAGTCAGTAAGGGTCCCTTGTTTGTTGACCTTGAGTATATTTTCGGGGGGATGGCACATACAGGACTAGGGGGGTATTAAGGGGGTGAACTAGCAACAAACGAATGTGCGCGAAGGGTCGAGCGAGTGTTGATGGATAGGTGGAAGGAGAGAGGAGAAGGGAGAGAGAGAGAGAGAGAGAAGGAGGTGATTATAAAAGAAAGGAAACAACCAAAACAACAGAGAATTAAGCGGCTGGTAAATACCAAACACAAAAAACCACCCAAAGAGGCCTGCAGATGCCATGCCCTGACTGGCTACATCCAGGCCTAATTAGGTATTGTCCCGGCTTGTACCATTGTTGTCCCACACTAAAATAAATACGGAGCCGCATACTAGCCACATTACATGTATACATGTATATATAGGTCCCCCGACATGGTTAGTTCGGTTGCACAGCTAAGAATATGGTGGGTGATATTGAGAACATATGGCTCCGGAAGCCTTAGACCGGTCCTCCGCGGGGGGATCGCTGTTTTGAAAAATAGAAACCCTATTTTTCAATAGCAGCGTATTCGACAGGAGGATAAAGTGGTGTGAGTCGTGGTGATTAATATCATGTAGTGTTAGTAGTTTTACTGCAGGCTGTCCGAGCACCCGGACCTAGCATATCTTGCAACCGAACAGGCCCTAATCCTCACACGGCGGATGAAATAGGACAAGGTCTAACGCCTCAATGGTGTTCTACTGCCAGCCCAAAACTTGCGACTTTAATAGTCAAGTCAGGGCCGTTAAAAGTCAACTCCAGACACTTGGCCGGGGTAACAATCTGTGATAAGAAAATGTCACTAAGGCTGGGTCAACCTTTAAGCAACTGGTGCGTTTGTACGGCGCATTTCGTGACGAGTTTCCCAGAGGAACTCAATCCTCAAGTGCCACAAGCTTCATAATATTATATGTATTTACTGTTTTGGTTAGCTATAGGTAATATGTCACCTTGTCGCTACTTTTTCTAGCTAGAATGAATTGTTTATATGTCGTGAAGTTGTTTATATTAGAAGTTTTAAACTCAAGAACCCAGTCTTGAATAACAAGTGGTTTTCTCGATGGAGTGTAGACCTGAATCTCTCTGATCAGAACTGTTCGAGCAGATTTTGGGCCTACTTGGCACCCGACAGTGAAGGAAAATAAATGGTACTTACGGGTTTTTAGTTGGCCCACCATACTATTTACATTTTCCTGTGTGTGCTCCATTGGTACATGTACTTGTAGGTACACACATGTGCTCATACATCGAACATGTCAATTACGTATGTCCGCCGCCACACTTATGCGGCCACATTCAATATTACGCCACATCAGCAGCTCCTTTGCCATTTCTACCATCGATCGTAAAGGCAACAAAAACAACTCAAGGCTACATGATAGGTGCCTCCCACTCAATAAACCACAAACACAATATGAATGACGATGACGAAGGAGGATTCCATCCTCTCACCATTAGGCTTATCGACCACACAATAATTCCGAGTGAGAATAGCCCTGGAATATGGGCAAGAAGTGCAAAGGTGGTAGATTATTTGATTGTTTCTGGTAGTAGGACGAGGGCGGGAGCCTATGTTGCCTGGAATTGCTCGATCGAGACATTCGAGGTTAGTTGGCATCTGTTTGGGGATTCATTATGAGTGAGGCTCATGCGTTGCTGTCGTCATACATAGGGAGCTCAGTTCACAGTTCGAAAACGGTGCGCGATTGATTTCACTCCGCTACGACCATTTGGTAGCAAGAGGTTTCTGACTGAGTAAAATAGGTATTCCGAATTTGTCGAGCTGCGGGATATGCTTATAGAGACGTTCCCAAGGTCAGGGGTGTCTATACCAGCTTTACCGCCAAAGAGCGTTGTTTGTATGTGTTTCATCTGGATCTGTCGTTGACATCCGGAGAATTTGAGTCTCCCCGCAGTTAGAAACATGTTAACACCTGGCCTATAGCCAAGTTCCGTCCAAAATTTCTTGAGGCTCGCCGTCAGGGCTTGTCATACTTCCTCTCGTAAGTTTGTATCGTTTGGGTGTTGGTTCAATAGATTTTACGTACCGCGAGGAAGACACTGACTTGACCTTCCACTGGTCATAGATGCATTCTCTTAAACCCCGAATTTGCTGGTTCACCTCTGGTAAAGCAATTTTTGATGCGCATTGATTGAAAGCCTCTAACTTAGGCTACGGCTCTATTTTTCTATATGATTTTATGCCTGTTTTCTTTCCCTCTTTGATTAGAGGACCTATACCAATTTCCTTTATTTTTCCTCTCTATGACTAGCATATGTAGGTATCTACGGTAGACTTTTGTGACTTTTTTTTCTTTAGAATTGGCCTGGGTATGGGATTGGGTTGGGTTAATACACAGCAGGTACTGTAATGAACTGAAGCATCAGAAGTTGTCTATAGTCGCATTCAAGAGATGAAGCTCGAGAATGCGCCCTAGCGAAATCTACCTTGCAGCGCAATATCGATCTGCAAGTGAGTTCAGATGCTGGTGCACATACACCTCGACCGTGTTATCGAGTTTGGTAGGGTGTTCCACGCTGCCTGGTTGCTTCCTCTGCATGGCGTGAGGAAAGGAGAGAGAGACCCCTCTGTGCAAACCTTTGAACTCGAACCCCAAAACCCCAGGTCTGTCAGTAATTTTTGTTCGCGAAGGCACTACTACGGTGTATGTACTCCTGCGCAACCAGTCAGCCAGGCAGCCGACGTCGGTCCCAGCAATTTTGAACGAAGAGACCTTGAAAAAGAAGCCCCCCCATTACCATTACCTCCCGCTGTCACGCCCCTCCCCGCCCCCTTCCTCTCCCCCACTAGCCATAGAAGTGAAGAATGAAAACGTCTTTACATCATGAAACGAAAGGTTCATATAATTCTGCGCTTCAGCAAACAAGTCAATCCTCCTGCTGTTACTGCTACCTCTGCCTCGTCTGAATTCTCCTCGTCTGAGAACTCAACACCTCCAGCTACATCATTTACGTCCTTGACCGAGTCTCCCGACTCTCCTCAGGCTGGGCCTATGGCGCGACTATCTCCCGATAACGAGGGCGTAGAAGCGCGAGGCGACAAACGCAAGAGAAAAGTTCATAATAAGTACAAAAATCCCCAAGGAGCCGACACAGCATCTCTACCAACACCACCGTCACCATCAGCAGATGCACCCGCTTTCGTTTCTCAGACATCGCAATTGATCAGGAAGCGAAAGCGTTCCATTCCCAAGAGCATCGGTGGTGGAAAAGGGGATCTGCAGCCTCCACCCAAGAAAGCCCGGAGGTTTACAGAGCAACAGCCTACCCATACCCGCGCGACAACAACAGCAACCGCAACAACAAATCCCCCAAATGAAGCTGATAAAAAAGAAGGCGACAAGAGAATTACTCGGAGTCAAGACACCCAACAAAAGAGCGAACTGGCAGAGTGGTTTGAAGACCGAGAGGATGAGGATGGTAAATCATCTCTCTCACTAGTTGCATCCAACTGGAAAACTAATTTAAAAGTAGATTTTGTTGTTGATATTGATCACCCTATGAGAATTGTGGAGAACGACACTACTCCCAGAAATCCAAAAGGTGCCAGCATCAGCAGAGCTACTGCCAACGGAAATATTGAAATAAACGGTATCGAGGCAGCCCGGCCCCTAGGAGCTGTTACTGCCGCAATAGCATCTATGACTGAGCCACAGCGATCTATTCCCACAACACGCCAAGTGGTTATAGAGACTATTAACCTCGAAGAAGAAGCACGTGCTAGTAGTTCTCGACTTACCAGGTTTACTTCAGATCCGCTATCAGAAGATATCTACCTTAGACCGCACACTTCCATGGGAAGGGAAGAAAAGCGCCTGCGCAATGTTGAACGTGATAGGGCAGCCCATGATAAGCAGAGATACGAAGACAGGCTAGAAAGGTTGCGGGGGCCTGACTGGATCAAGACATTTAATCTTGGTACGGTTGCCCAGAAACTTGGACTAGTCGAAATGGAGAAGAGAAAAGCAGGGGTGATTAGATGGCATGAGTCATTATTAAGGAAGTTTAAGGCCTGGAAGGAGGAGGAAAGAAGAAAAAAGCTTGCTGCAGCTGGGAGAACAAGCAGGAGCTTGACAAATAGCCAGGAGCGAGACCTAGAAGAACCCGAACATCTTAACGGACAGGCTTTATATGAACAAGATGTAGGCGGTGGGGATGGAAAGGCGGAAAAGGATATATATGCTATCACAGATGACTCCGACGATGGCGATCATCTTCATCGCTCGAAGCAACATCGTCACACATCAAAATCATCTAAGTCATCCTATCGGCTCACCGCCGAGAGCCCCAAAAAGAAGCCAGTGTACAAACCATTCGTTTCTTTCTATAATAACCCCCACATGCGTCAAGCTGTACTCAACAATTCTCGAAAAAGCTCACGAAATCTAAAGCCATTTGGGGTATCTCTCCCGGAGCTTGAACCAAAGGAGTTTGAGCTTCCTGAAGAATTCCACCAAAAGACTGCAAGGCATCTTAGGGCTCGCAGGAGGATTTCAAAGTGATGGATCGTGTTGAGGGTTCCTATTTACGGAGTGTTAGGGAAAGTACATAATATCACATGGTGTTAATTTTTTTCCTTTTTCCTCATATTGCTGGTTTCCGGAAGACGGTGTATTACGGTATTTTTCTCTCTTGGGTCTTTTTTTCTCCCTATTTTATATTTTTTCCTTTTTATATTCTTAGTGAGCTCTTGTGAAATTCATGGTCCGTATCATTTCTTGTTTTTATTGTATTTTGATCTGTTCATTGGGATCGTCGTGGGTATGGGATTTTCTTGTTTACTCTCTTCTCTCTAGTCCCTATGTATCTCTGGCACTCGCAGATATATAAGTTTCTGGCGTGTCGTGTAGTGTATTTTTAACATCGGCTTCCGCTGTACTTTCTCAATGCTGTATATTATGTATCTCAGGATACTATTCTCGGGAATGAGGTAGTAGTGGGTTCATAGTAATCTATGGTGCTTCAACGAAGACAATCTGCACGTAAAGGTCTATTTACTTCTGCGCATGTTCTGGGGAGGAATTGCTCAGGTACGTACATGTACCGACATATCTACATAGGACAAGTACGGTCTACTGTTGCGCATAGGGTTAGGATCTCACGTGTTTTAAAGAGCGATGCGTTATTGGTAGGAGTAAATACATGTAGGTGCTAATATGTTAGGGAGGGCATTGTCCTGCAGCTGGAATTACTTAAGTATGTAAGATGTGCCAAGGCCTGAAAGCCACATGCGGCTAGAGCAGCTACACTAGCCGACTTCACGCCTTTCTGTCTCGACGCCTGTGCAGCCCCCATAGATAATGACGCTCAATCATCGCTGACTCCGACAACAACCCACCGTTAGTTACCAGGCACCACAAGCCCCAGTCTGCCGTTCACTAAGATATATTCTGACAGAACACGTCTTCGCTTTCGGTACTTCGCCCCTGTATTCCTGCGTTAGACCCCTTTATTCCGCCGCGTCGCTCGTGCCATCACCACTACCGGGGACTCGACCAGCGTTTCGAACCGTGATTGCTTGGGCATTTAAACGACATAAAAAACGAAAAACAGGAGTAACTACCACGGCAACTTAAACACAAGTGCGCAAACTATTATCAGAGGAGCTTTTGGTTCACTTGGAAAGCTCGGGAGGCTCAAGATCGCTGGTGGAGGGGTTCATAGGAACAGGTCGCGGAATCCACAGGAGGGGCCTTTAGGGTCAAGAAGGGAGGTTTTTTTTTTCTTTTGAAGGAGGGGACTCTAGCTTGTTCAGTGATAGCATTTTTGGGGAGGGGAGCCAAAATAGGATGAAGACCGTGCTCTTGCTGGCATAGAAGGGACGACACAAAACGACGCCGAAATTTTCTACGTTTTTTGCGTGTCTCGATCGCACAACCCCATTGAAATACTCCCCACTACGCCGCCTCTACCTAAACATCTTTAACAAGCTTTATCCATCCCTTGTTCAAATAATTCGGCAAGATGCCGGCAGCTACGGAGGTGCCGATATTCGCGCAGTCATCTCAACACTATTCGCAATCATCGCAACATAACCAATCCCAACCACAGGCACAGGCGCAACCTCCACCACAGGTAGTCTATAATCGCGGGTTTAATATATAAGTTCCCTGGTTACGTTTTCTTTCTTAAAGTTATCTGGCTGACAGTTTTTTCACAGGTCACCAAAAAGTTGGATTGGACATCAATTTCGTGAACAAAAGCCTGAAGGTATGAAACCTCTGCACCTAGACCTCCACGGGGATGCCTGTGCTGACATACACGCGTTAATAGGGCTGGACTGAAATTACCATTAATCCGACAGAGGCCACTCTAAAGCAACTCCGACTGAACTGCAGACAATGCAGTACGTATTATCTCGACAGCAAGTGACTTCCGCAGCGGTCAACTAATCTTATTGTAAAATTATAGAAATTACAAAATGTCTTGTTAATGGGAAATCGCCGTCGTTAACCTACAAAGAACCCTATAGCAGCTTCCGAATCCATGAGACCGCTACAGTCCATCAACATCATCAACTTATGAAAAAATTGGATCCGGCGCTCAGTGATCCTCCAGAGCACGAATTGGTTATCCACTTACCTCCGAAGGTTAAGATAGAATCTGTGGTGAGTATTCTCTGCCTTCCTAAGGGCTTCATTGGATTAAAAGTACTCGATCTGTTTACAAGCTCGAATTCAGGATCCTCTTAGCGTTAGTGCTCAAAGCCTCCATCCGGGGCGGAGTAATCCTGGGATCAAACGGGAATCTCCAGATATTGCCGCAAATGGTGCTGCGACCCCTGCATTGGCTCGATCAGATACTTCTTTTATATTCAGTCCATTGAAAGTAAGAATCGAATATGTAATTGAACATGTTCGCGATGGGTTCGCCTTTGTGGGCTGTGATGCCGGCGATCTGCGATACCCTCATGCCTACACTACCCACACCCCTCTACCCGGGTCTGCGTGCTGTCTTTTTCCAACACTCGATGGAATTCACGAGAGATGGACATGGGAAATTGAGGTGACAGTACCTAAAACCATCGGGGATATAGAAAAAACATCATCTTCCTTGCCATTACCACAGGTGAACGGAAATGGCCCCACTAACGCTATTAGCGGCGTTAGTGGGACCCATGAGTCCCCAAACAAAATCGGTGTCGAGGACGTAGTAGATGAAGACGGGGATCTTGATATGACAGTTGTTTGCAGCGGTAACTATAAAGATGAGGTTTGTTGGAAATTCGATAAACCTACTTGATAATTCTACTAACAGTACGAAGGAAACCCACCCTACAGAGCCATGGAAAAAAACTCTGAAGTTTGAGCAGCTTCAAGCAGTGGCACCGCAACATATCTCCATTGCAGCTGGCCCCTTTGAGTGTGTGAATCTTTCGGAGTATCGAGATGTAGAAACTGAAGAGGCTATGGGAACTATGAGTGTCGATGTACTCGGATACTGTCTTCCTGGGAGAGAGCCAGATCTCAGGAATACCTGCATGTTTATACCAAAGGTATTTGAGGATTATGCCTCATTCTTTTCCTTTTCCTTTTTATTTTTGCTAACGTATATAGGCTCTTGATTATATATTTAAAGAATTTGGACAATATGTCTTCCAGGCGTTCAAGGTTTGTTTTGTTGACGATTTAGCAATGGATACTACAGAATCAGCTTCTTTGGTTATATGCAGTAACCGCCTGCTTTTCCCGGAATATGTAATCGATCCGATCTGGCCAGTCACCCGAAAACTTACGTATGCCCTGGCGACACAATGGTCTGGAGTGCAGGTGGTACCGAAGGATTGGCAGGATACATGGGTTATTATTGGGATTGCGTACTGGATGACTGGATGCTTTCTCAAAACCTTGATGGGCAACAATGAATACCGCTTCAGACTCAAAAAAGACGCGGAAAAGATTTGTGAACTGGATATTGGGCGCCCTTCGCTTTACGCTGCAGGATTTGCTGTCCCAATTGATCAGGGATGTTTGGATTTCATCAAGCTTAAAGCTCCTGTAGTTTTGACGATCCTTGAAAAGAGATTGTGGAAAGTCAGTTCTTCCATGGTTTTACACCGTGTGGTCCGGAAGACGTTCTTAGGAGCGGTGGCAGGCGAGCTGAAGAATGGACTTATGAGTACCAAGCACTTTATTCGGGTGTGTGAGAAGAGCAGCCACACCAAACTTGACCCATTTTTTCAGCAGTGGGTTTATGGGTCAGGGTATCCACGGTTTGAAGTTTCACAAAGGTTTAATAAAAAAAGAATGATCGTGGAAATGGGGATCCGGCAGGTTCAAGCAGCAGAAACTCCAACGCATCACAAAGTAACTGCGGAGAGCTTTTTCAATGATGCCCAAGAGCATGTACGGCATATTGCGGTGGGGCCTCCACTGCCCCTATTCACTGGCCCAATGACTATTCGAATCCATGAGGCGGATGGCACGCCCTATGAACATGTTGTCGATATCAAAGACACATACACAAAGCTTGATATCCCTTACAACACAAAGTATAAGAGGCTAAAACGTTCTCGGCGACAAAAAGAAAGGGCTGCTGCTGGTGCTGGTGTTGATATCAGTATTGATGCACAAAACGATGATGTGTTACTCTATTGTTTGGGAGATGTTTTACAGAGTGAAGAGGAGGTTGATGATTGGAGGTTGGAAGATTGGTCAAAGGAAGATGAGGATAAGATGGCACAGGAATCATTCGAGTGGATTCGTATGGATGCTGATTTTGAGTGGATCTGTACGCTCAAAGTTGGGCAGCCGGATTATATGTTTCTTTCCCAGCTTCAACAGGACAGGGACGTTATTGCTCAATATGAGGTATACTTCCTAAAAGCGTTGAATAAGCACGAGATTAACACACTTACACAGGCATTACAACATCTTGCAAGTATAAAAGAATCCGCTTTAATTTCCTCAATTTTAGTAAGAACATTGATGGATCGGCGATACTATCATGGTATAAGAACAGAGGCAGCGCTTGCGTTATCCAAGGTATGTTTACCGTAGCGAGTTTGAGTTCCAAATCTGATGCAAGACAGTGCGCCACTGCCGACTTAGCATGGGTGGGGCAGTTTCACCTTATGAAGGCATTTCAGGAATTTTTCTGTTTCCCAGGATCCGCGATACCCAGAAGTAATGATTTCACGGATTTCACTTCGTACTACGTACAGAAAGCAATACCGACATCAATGTCGCGCATCAGGAATCTTTCGGGAGCTTGCCCAACAAGTGCGCAAAAATGGCTGCTGGATGTGCTTAGGTACAACGACAATTCAAACAATAACGTAAGTCTCACCACTATATGGTAGGAAGGATTTTAACGTACTGATTATGAAAAGTTTGATGATTGCCATTATGTGGCCAATCTCATGAAGGCGTTGGCCAATACCCTCACACTGACAAAGAATTCTGGGGGTGAATTTGGCCAACAATATGAGTTTGAGGACGACGAGGCTGCGGCCACGCAGGAGGCTGCCATTAGGGAAATTTTAAGGTACCAACGTATGGATCAGTGGCAACCAACCTATCAGAACATTGTTTCAGAGGTCTCCCTAGAGGTAAGGTCAGAGTTTGCAGACACAAGACTCATGATAGTTAACGACGATTGCAGATTCAAAGAGACTTAACTTTATCAGGCGTGAAGGGCGCCGGTATGGAGTTTTTCATGACTTACACCAGAGAAGGAACACTGGAAACCCTTCGAGCAAGGGCTTTCGACTGTATGATTGATCTTGGCGCTCTCCGGAGCCCTACACTAGTCGAGTATATTTGCAAGGTCATTGGGTCGGATCCCTCAGCCTACATTCGGAAGCGTGTTTATAGCGCCCTGGTGAAAGGATTAGGAATGATAGCCACTGGTGATGATAAATCAAAAGTGAAGGACGAACCGGATATAGAGCCGGGTGAGATGATGATAATTGATGATGTGGGAGACTCTTCGAACTCGCGTAAGGACGAACTTGCTCGAGAGACAATTTCTGGCGCAATTGCGTCTTTAAAGAAGGAAGTCGGGGAAGACAAAGTTTTGAAAGAGAATCTTTGGAAAGCTTGCACGTTAGTGAACTCTTATCGAAATTTTTTGAGTATGAGCTGACCATTTACGTGCTGCTTAGATCTCAGGATATTGGGTTGCTTGAGTTACGTGACTTAACTGATATTTGCAGACTTCTTTATTCTACCAAAGATTCGCTCATCGTTGTGATGAAACGTCCACGCCATCTTAGGTGTGAACATATTGGAAAGGTTTGCTTAACAGTGGTTATAATCAACGATGGACACCGTTTGTTAACACATCTTACTAGGCTGTGTTGAAATTTAAGTGGTCATATGATATTGGAGTAAAGCCGCCACCACCACCGCCGCCGCCTATGCAGTTAAAACCACTTAAACTCATCACAACACCGAAACCGAGGGCCAATGGTACTCCAACTGGAAGAAAGGCCAAGGATTCGAGGTCCAATATCGACAAGACGCCTTCAGCCCCTAAATCAGTTCCAAAATCTACCACAAAATCTGCTCCGAAACCATCAGCCGTTCCAAGACCGTCTGCTACTCCTAAGCCATCATCTTCGAACAATTCCACCCCTCGACAACCTCATAATAAACCTCCTAAAATTGTTTTAAAGCTCAAAAATCCCCTTGCAAACGGAACCCCAAGGACTTCTTGATTAGCATCGATATATGGGGTTTACTTTTGAAATCCAAGTTTTTCATTAATGCTCTCAATTTGAACCTTCAATCTCTCACAACATATTTCTCTTCTTTGATGTCTAGCCTTTTTGGTAAGTCTACGGATTTTTAGTTAGTTTTCCTACAGATGTATCATTACAGAGGTCTTTTTTGTACATTGTTACTTCGTTTCACTTCCTGTCTGGGCGCGGGTTGTTTACTAGGGGGATGGTTTTCTTTTTTTTTTCTCTTTTTTCTCTTTTCCTTTTGTTTTGCAAGGGCATAGCATGAATCGGAAGCGGCGTTGAATCTTTTTTCTTTTCTTTTCCTATTCCCTTTCGTGTTTCTAGTTTCCCTACCTCCTATATCCCTATTTACTTAAATCAGGTATTATTCCTTCCCCCCTTCTTTATATTTGTTATTAAAAATGCAGGCTGCGAGTCACTAGCACGGTAATATGTTATCGGCTACTTTGATAGAGGTATTCTGATGAAAATGAGCTAGTCATGGAAGATGGTTATATTCATATCAACGGCGATAACAGAGCAACGGATATGATGGAGATGTATGATTGGAGTAATTCCGGCCACCTTTCTACTTGATGGATCAGATAGAATTGGCTGTTGCGTATGAAAGAAAAATAGAAATTGATACATGTAAACAATGACTGCAGGTCTCCAGCCGATGGCCTTTATAATCTAACAATTATCAATGTTTTATATACAGGCACTGTAGATGCAAGAATCCAATACAAAATGACCTTATTGAAGACCCTATCCACCGTGTGAATCTTGAATGTCTCGGCACCAGTTGTCGATAATGACCGCCGCTTGTGTAACAATGTAGCCACATTCGAGTTAGCGTGTAGCTTACGTATCTAAGCCTTTAACGTCACCTCATCTTTCTAAGGTTCAACCCCAAACTATCAAGAGGATTTACACCACGGAAGTAGCCTATAATTGTCTACAAATACTATATTACTATTGTCATAGAAGTACATGATGCCTGCACGCGATGCGAGCGCTGATGCCGGTACTCCGGTCGTCGAGACCGGCGAGAAATCGATTGCCACCCTCGCTACTCTCCGGTGTGTTTCTCACATGTTCCTCGTTTTGTCCCAGCGCGTTGGTATAAGCGTTTTCTGACCTTTGAATTAGTATAGGCGTTAAGCTTTATGTCTACCATGAAAGCTCTAAGGAGCATCGTTGGGCCGAAATCCTGTCTATCCAAACCCGTAAAGGCGAGCCATACTACTATATCCACTACGACGAATTCAATAAACGCCTTGACGAATGGGCTCCTGCAATGCGCCTTGATCTTTCACGCGAGGTCGAGTGGCCTCGCCCTGAGAAAAAAGTTGCAAAGACTGAAAAAAATGGGAAAGCTACTACACCACGTGACTCTGTGTCACGTGTACCGAAGCGACCACGACGGGATAGTCTAGGCCCTGGCACACCTACCGTTGGACAAAAGGCGCCAAAGAATAGGGGAAGAAATGCATCAATAGTTCAAGAGAATGAGGATTCGCTGGTCATACAGTCAGAAACTGTGGGCGATACCGGGACTCCCGGTGCAGAGGACGAAGAGCCCGAGATATCATCTGAAGTCGCCGCAGCTCGAGCTGCAGCTGCAAAGCAAGGAAATGCCATTGCTCAACAACCTGATACCTTTTCGAAGGAGCATGAAATTGAAAAACTTCGAACATCTGGCTCGATGACGCAGTCTGCCCACGAAATTTCTCGTGTCCGTAACTTGTCAAAACTCCAGATGGGAAAATATGAAGTTGAGCCCTGGTACTTTTCACCATATCCAATAGAATACACAGAGGAGGAAACTGTGTATATTTGCGAGTTTTGTCTTTCGTATTTTGGCGAGCCCCGCCGGTTTGAACGCCACAGGGGAAAATGCACATTATTTCATCCCCCAGGAAATGAAATTTACCGCGATGCAAATGTCTCGTTCTTCGAGATTGATGGCCGGCGGCAACGCACATGGTGTCGAAACTTGTGTCTTTTGTCTAAATGCTTTTTAGATCACAAGACCCTCTACTATGATGTTGATCCTTTCCTCTTCTACTGCATGACAACTCGGGATGAATATGGGTGCCATCTGATTGGGTATTTTTCTAAAGAAAAAGAATCTGCAGAGGGGTATAACGTTGCTTGTATCCTTACCTTGCCGCAATATCAACGCCACGGCTATGGGAAACTTCTCATTGCATTTTCTTACGAACTCTCGAAGAGGGAGGGGAAGCTTGGGTCTCCTGAAAAGCCACTTTCGGACTTGGGGTTGCTGAGTTACCGTGCATTTTGGCAGGACACAATCGTGGATCAACTTATGCTTGTTAAAGGGGAGACAACTATCGATGAGCTGGCCAGCTCGAGTGCGATGACTACCCAAGATGTCATTCATACCCTACAGAATCTCAATATGCTCAAGTATTATGTTTGTCATCCCTAGCTTTGCCCCTTCTTAATCTATATTTTTCTGACATCTTAATAGAAAGGTCAACATGTTATCTGTCTTACCGATGCGATCCTGGCACAGAAGGAAAAACAAAGGGAAAAGCAGAAGATCAAAGGAAAGCGTACACTTGATCCCGAACTTTTACAGTGGAAACCTCCTGTATTCAATGCTGCGAACCGTACCTGGAACTGGTAGAAGCGACACGCGCTTTAGTTTTATCAATCTTATAAAATAGCATAGTAATGTTTAGGCATTTGTTTTTGAGGTGTGGTATTTATTGCTTTTTGCTGCTTTTTACTTGGATGGATCTTTGAATTCTTGGAGTTGTAGGGGCTTATGTTTGATTCTGTTTTGACACCAAATGTATCGTTTTCTAAGCACTGTATCGAATTGATGGATGGTATGGAGTTTGTAGAAGGATACCCTTGAAGCTGGCACGACATCAAATACTGTGCCCATATTAAAGGCAATCTACAGGAGATTCCCCCATGTTGGTAACTGGAGAAAAGATAGAACGGCAAATTTCACAAGAGCCGGTGGTCTTGCTCATGCTACTCTACCCATAAGCTATAGTTTTTGGACCTAAATCATCGTCTTCGCGTAAAAGCACAGTTTACCCAATTCTCAATTCTTTTTACCAAGCCATGAAACTATCAGAACTGAAAGCTATACTATCAAAGACCATATTCCAAAATACAGCGGATTTTACCAAGACCCCGTTCACAAATTTAGGGTCTTGGCATAATTCCCAATATCATCCAAGCAAAATGCTTTACCACCCTCTAAATTCGTTTTTTGGTATTTTTTTCTTAGTGACGGTGATGTATGCCCAGACGCACATGTATGTTGAGCACACGCATGAGAATAGTGGGTGAACAGGTAAACTATATTGGGTTAGGTCAAGGAGCAATCATGGTTTGTCACTCGTCCTGGCTCCCAACGCTGAACGGAGCAGAACTACGTATTTATTTATACCCCGGAAAGAACTCTTTGGGCCTATTTTTGAGGTGGGCTTAAAGGACAGGCCTAGGCCTATAATTTGTTGGGGCGTTTACTATAACATGCATATGACTATAAGGGCTATATATATAGCGCTAGACGTAACTTAAATACCTAACAGGTATATATGCGATATCTAGGATGGGTTTCATGGAATCACTGCTGCTATTACAGCACTTGATACCACACTTTACATTAAAATCCCCGATCCTATATTAACAGCCCACAACCCTTGTTGACTGCATATCTACTGGTATATTTAAAGCGGTACAGACTCCGCATCTGAACCCTTCTTTGGTGCCCAAACAGCATCTCCCCAAACATCTGTTGTAAGCCCTGCACTCCCTGCAGGGCTCAATCCTGCCTTTAGCTGCTTTTCATATGCTACTTCTCTCAACCTCTCGGATTCGGCAGGAGTCAATCGAATCTTCATTGATGTCAGTACAGCTGTATTTCTCAATATACCCAACTAAACAAGGGGGACCTACATATATCTCCACACCAATAACATGGACCAAGATAGCAACCCACATTCCCACCCCAAACGTCAACTGGAACGCAGCGCCAATTTTCTCGGGTGAAGAGCCCGACTTATACGCCGCTTGAACAGCAACGAAGCCGTAATTGGCACCAGTCAAGCAGGTAGGGTAGGATTCTGCAAACTGGGTAGCATTGTCCATGATAAAGGCGACTTCATCGCAACGCATGAGCTAAGGTTGATTATCAGTTTAAATTGACACTAATTTTTGTTGATCTCTATGCACACGACTCACTTTGTAGTATGACCTAATACTAGTGATGACTTTCGCACCAATGGCCATCACGAGGCGAAGCGTTATGATACTCGACATCTATTTCACACATATAGTCAGCTCAGCTCAGCTAAACCACAACTGTTCCATGTTTACTAACATAAACCATGGCTCTCAGCATCCAGTTTCTATGCTGGTCAATTTGTAGTCTTTTGATATTATAATATGCCATCGACGAAGCCGTAAGTGTTATAAATGATAGGAAATATGTCCCAGCTTGTGTGACAGGGTCTCCACCGAAAGCCCGGCGGGCTATCATGAGTGCACCCGCCGTAGCAATCCATAAAAGAACGAGGATGATGTACCCGTCGATACGATGTACTATCATGGCTTTCTGTTTATACGAGTTAGGATTCAGGACAGGATATGAGAGAAGGGTGAGAAAGGTGAGGATAACTAACATGGCGTATAATGGGAACGAATTGGAATACTGATAGAATGCCGCAGGGTAAAATCGCTGCCAGGTGTATCAAGATACCGACTAACAACATATTAGCTTTGCAATGATTTCGATGTAAGAGACCAAGTAACAACTTCTACCAACTCCCTGTCGGTACCAAAACCATTCCCCGGGGCTGGCCTCCTTCGAAAAATTCCCGTCTAGGTTTAGGAATCCAAGTCTAGAAAGGGAGAAGCCGAGTAAAGCTCCGCCAAATACGAACCCTGGTTGTGTTAGATTTGAACCTGCGTAAGACCATTGGGATGAAGACATACATAGAGGAAAATTATAGCCTCTGTAAAAACCCAGGGTTTTGTAGGTTGCTCTGTAGCAATGAAGAAAAGCGTTTTCGTTTGTATCGGACATTTTAGGGTGTAGAGAAAAGAAACGTAATTATATGAGAATAGGTATGAGGAAAAAATGGAATAGCTTGATAGTGTGTATGTGCTGGTTAAATAACAGTGATTGTGCTTGGAACAACTGAACAACTAGGAGCTCTACATTATTATATATGTCACGATTGCAAGACCTTCAGCCTCGACTCCTCTTCGTCTACTCGGTCAGATAATTCCCCGCAGGAAGAATAAAAACTGGGAATATTGATCACTGCCAGCTTTAAGTAAAGTGACCCCTTAGGAACCGTGCTGTGGCTGTGGTTTATAAAAAAACTATTGGCATTTTGAACAACTTCGTCTATTCGGCAAAATATTGCCCCGTAAAAAGTAAAAACTAGCCCTGTTGATAACAACCACTAAGAAGATAAATCTCCACCTTTAAAGACTATTATAGCTTATCTTATAGGTTATAGTTACGGGTTTACGTGGACAGCTGTTTCATGCCTATTCATGGAGGTACTCTACTCTAGCTATCTTCGAGATATGGTATAAATTTTTCTGTAGATAAAAGTTTTGATTTTTCTAGGCAGGGTTCCCATATCCTCTTCTAGCTTTCAGGCCCTCTAACCAGCACTTTCAGGCTCAGTTGGTAAAATACATGTATACATATATACTCACGTATTAATTAAGCCCTGAGAATTCTTGGTAGCAACGGGCTCGCAAAGTTTCTCAGGACTTAATTAATGCGCGAGTAATTCGAACCTGAAAAGTAAAATATCGTCACTCGATAAGGTAAGCCCCTGCCTGGACCCCTGGAGACCAATGCCGCAACGCGTCTCTTAATTAAGGCTATGATACTCCCAGGCTCTCGCCTACGGGCGGCTTTAATATTGATCCGAAAATATTGATCGTAGGCTTTGATGACATTATATGGCTGGCTCTTTGAATATCTTTTTTTTATCTCCACCGTTATCTTCATATTAAATCACTCATCAGGTATCTCATATATAAAGCTGAGTAGTGTTTCCATGCACTTTGGTTCAACATAGGATCACTGCCCAAGAAAAAGAAAATGACTTTATTGTTCGTGATTAATCCTCTTCCATATTATCCGCTCCGTCCTTGCCCAGCGCATCTCCAAAGACCTTTTCCCCAGTAGCGACAGCCTCCTTCTGCAGGCGCTGCATATCCCCATCCCCCTTTGTCAGTGCTATCGTCTTGAGTAACGAATCGTTTCTTCAAGGCCAGACTGTCAGTCAAAACAAGATAAAAAAGAGCCATAAAAAGGGGGGGCTGATGGCTTTTTTACAATTGGTTTACTGTCATCAAGATCTTCTGAAGTTCTGTCAGGATCTCGCGTTGAGTGGTCGTCAGGGAGCTATTGCAACACAAGCGCGTCAATCTAACGACTACGACGACCACGACGACCACACACCCTCCCGTTCCCTTCACCCACACTACCCTTGACTCTCGCTAAGGTTCATTGCTTGCTCACCTCTCATCGCTGGGCATCTTATCTTCTGGGTACTGCTAGTAGGAGTGCAAATTCGCATATATCGGGGAGTGTCTGGCCTGGTAGGTGTGGTGTTGCGTCCGTTTTGTCCAGCGTATCCAACTCATTCCAGTGGTAACTAGCTGCACATCAACACCTCCCTTGCAAAAATAAAACAAAAAAAACTATAAAATGCTCCGTCGCAAGCCAACCCCGATCAAGCTCACAACTGACGATCTAATCCTCTACGACGAGTTCAAAAAGGCCCAGGATGCCAAAAGCGAGGCTAGCAACAGCTTCCAGGAGAGCTTGCAGAAGGTTCCAGTTTCGGCGGACCAGAAGGCGAGGCAGAAGACAAGGGAGGAGCGGATGGGGGTTAGGCAGTAGTCGTTGGTTGAGGAAAGAGTATTAAAAAAAATACCCGTTTTCTTGTCAATTTACGAGTATTTACGAGTATTTCTGTACCTCGTCTAAAAAACCTCACATGAGTATTAAACTTTCTAGCATATTCTCCCTAACCACCTGGCTATCTCATCCACAACTGCTACATATATAACTTTTTGTGACCCAGCTCTAAAAGAGCACCTTCTCGGCTGGAGTCAACCTAAATTGAACCAGGTACTAGCTAAATATTACATTGCTCACACAAAAAAAACCTACCTAAATTAATACAAGGCGAAAGGAATACGCAAGTGAAAACATAAGACTTTTCCTCTCCCCAGAAAACCCACACTGCTCCAATAAGTTGTTTTAAAAGAAATAACTCTATGGATAAAATAAAAATAAAATGAAACTGGAAGAGAAATGTCCTTCTAAGGCGTCCTCCGTACATTCACCCCACTCATATCACTCATTCTCCGGTCTCTTATACGACCACGGCCCATAATACCCATTCTCTTTACCTCCCCTACTCTCCTCAAGAGGTTCTGCAATGCAATCCTCACATCTGGTCCAGGTTCCCTGTTCAACATTTCGACGGCAAGTGGATAGAAAGTGTCAATATGTTTGTCAAAGTCTCTTTCTGGGAAATTTGTGTACCCCTCCATCACATCTACTACCACGGGCCTCCAGGCAATAACATTTCGCTGCTGGGTCTCTTCGTCTAGGATGGTGTAACTACGAAGGATGTCCACGCAAAGTCTGTATAAAATTGTTAGTAGTTTTTCTGCAATACTTGTGAAAGTTTGAGGGATTAAACATACGGAATTAACGCCGACTCAATGGCAGCCCGGCTCTCTCTTCTTTCTCTCTGATCGTCATGATACATCCTCAAGAGGATACTGACATAAGTTGAAGCACTCCCACTCTCCTGCTTCAGCAAATTTGGCGGCTGCTTCATGAATCCTTCCCTCCATAACTTCATGCGCAACTCTTTGTCACTATTAAACCTTCTCGCAAACGTAAAACTCTTCTTCAATACTCCCATCAACCTCAAGAGCTCAGTACTCGGGATCTCACTGTACACGGCATCGTTCGAAAATAGCTCCGAGACAGTCTCGATCATAAGCAGCTGAAGAACACATTTCGTGATTATTTTGTTGAAAAATCTCCTCCTTGCAGCTGTAACTACAGGTTGTTGGCTGAGTTGTTGAGGGCGGTAATCCTCGAGGTCGACGTTTTGAGTGTTCCGGCCTTCGGGCGAAGTATCAGAACTGTCATCACCCAGCATAGGTGTCGATAATCCATTGATCTTCAGTGCATTCTCCCCGTCCGCGCCCTCCTCCATGACCGCATCATTGAAGGCCCCCTTGGGTTCATTTGGCGGACTCTGTTGCGTGCTAGCTCCACTCACTGGCCTGGCGCTGCCACCTTGTGTCGCTGCAGAGAAAAGCTGATCCGCGGTGGTTATTTCAAAGAGCTGAACAAACGCGGATACGATCTTTGTCCAATGCTCGGGTCTCAGCTTCTTTACACTCTGCAGGATCAGCTGTTGCAGACAGCTGCTACCTATCCTTGCAATAGTATCGTTTTCTTGACAAATACAAGTCACTAAAAGGTCCAAAAATCCATCAAGCATCCTCTCTAGCAAGTCGAAATAATGGGTGAAGAGGGCGATCAGGTTTCGTAATGCCTGGATCATGGTTGTGCTTAGCCACATCCCTACTGCTTCCTGTGTGCTAAAATGTGCCATCTCGCTCCGACTCTTTAGCACCATGAAGATTGGGAATAAAAGCTCATGGCATATCATATCCCAAAAATCCGTTGGAAAGTCCCCTCCGTACTTGACAAGTATATCAAAAAGATAACTTAGGGCTCTTGTCCTCGCCTCTAAGTCTTCGCCCGTCATGAGGATGTCGTGGAAAGAAAACAAGACCGGGAACCAGAACTTGATCATTGGATCTTCCTTCATAGTCCTTTGTATTACTGGGTTGAGGTCATCGCCGAGCGCAGAAGGCCTCTTGGTCTGTGAAAGTGGGCATTCAGGACTTGAAAGCATATCCGGAACTGTACCCTTCAAGGTTTCGATCGCCTGTAGTGAGATTTTCTGGAAGCGTTGGTTTTTGGCAAATTCAGTGAGACAAACGATCATGTCGGTAAATCCACCCTGGGAGACAATAACACCAAATCTAGTGCTGTAGATCTTCCTTACACTATCGAAGGCCAAATTCACAATTTGATCTGTGAAACCACCATCACTTTTAGCTTGTCCAACATCAACACTTAAAAATTCTCTGAGCGAAAACATACCATAGTTCTCCTTCGCTGCGTATGTAAATGTCCCAAACATGGTCCTCCAACCACTCTTGATCTTGTCACCCCTGGCCTGTAGCATCTGGCTGAGACATCTGAGAACCATATCCTTTACTGGTACAACTGCATTATTCGCCATGACATGTTGAAAAGGCTTTAAAAAGTCCTTTTGAAACTTGAAGTGTGGAAGCTCCTCGATCTCCAGGAACCGCATGGAAAGCTGACGCAATGAATCCAATGCGAAAAACACTACAGAAGTATTTGAATGGCATCCGACCTATGCTCTCTATTAGTCCCAATCTCAACAGCGCGCAATCCCTTTCGGGTGATAAAATAGGAGGTAAAGACCTGATTGAAATGCTCTCCTAGGATATTCCACAGGTTACTCCATTCAACCCTGATTCTTCCCATGTTGTAATAGCTGATTTCCACCAGCTTTTGCAAACTGAACATTCTAGGGTGTTCACTTTGACCGGAGCTCTGGATCTCTTGCCAAGACACCTCACTTAATGCCCTTACAAAATCCACGATAGCCTCCCCAGTTAATTTACTGGTATTTGCAAATATCTTGTCGACAGCTATAATAACTTCTCGGCTTCTACTCTCCTCTGCTACCTCGGCAACATAGAGTGTATTTGTCTGTGTTCTAGGCCGAGAACGCATAGGCCGCTGGGATTGCATGCTAGAGCGAGATCTTGCGTCGCTGTTAGTATCAGGGTGGATGATGCGGCCCTTCGTGACATCTGGGACTGAACCCTCGTCAACACCAGATGAAATGAGTTGAAACCGTTCGAGTTGGGAAATACAAGTCAGCACATCTCTCCATGAGGTTTTGAGGAGGTTTCCTTCTGTCTGTGCAACATCGAGGAGGACCTTGAGAGCCTCTACATTCTTGCTCTTCATCTCGCTGAGGTTGTTGAGATGTGTAAACTTTGCGAGCGCAGTGACAAACGCGATCCTTGGTGTCTCAAGATCAAAAAAGCAAGCTACTCGAATAGCAAGCTTGAATCCCTCCATGCATAATTTTATCATCTCAGTCTCGTTGCTGTCCTGCGCCGCCCCCGAAAGCCCAGACAATATCGACATCCAGGTTACTTCAAACATTGGCCCCACATGCTTTGACGAAGAAGCCGCAATATACTTCGATAACTGTGGCCTACTTCCGTTCCTTCTTTGCGCCTTGAGTAATGTTTTGAACAACTGCTCTGTCTTGTTTGCCATTTCCTCACTCGCATGAACGTATGCCTCTCTTTCTAGATCTCTCCCGGCGTTTGCTAGAACTCTTCCGATACCCTCAACAATTCCGCCACCACTCTCAATAAGTGCTGCACCCCTTGCGGCCTCTCTCTCCTTCTCGCCCTCGAGCACAATCTCATTATTTCGGATCTCCTCGTAAATTGCGAGTAAGTACTCCGGTGGTAAATCGGCGTTGTCATTGATACCACGGTTGTTTTTCACAAACTCATCCGGTGTCATACGTGCTCGGCCCTTTAGCTTAGCACTGTGTTGATCCGTGTTCAGTAGGATGACCGAATATGCTAACACATACGCAGTGTCCGCATTTGCAAATGCATTTGGGTTCCCGCTGATGTAACGCTCTGCAAATTTTAACATGAAACGATCGATTTTCTGGGCTTCTCCGGGAAGACGGAAGGACTGGAGGAAGCGGCGGAGGGCGTCGACGAAACGCATACGAACAAAGTCCATTTGATCCACGAATGCGTGCATTGCTGCAATATTTTCAGGGTCTCCCTCTCCGAGATACTCACCAATCATCTTTTTGTCTAGGCTGTTATTGTTCTTTAGTAAGAACTCTGCAATGTTTTCCGGTGCTTCGGACTCGATAAATCCGCCTTCTACTAATGCTTTAATTCCTCTTTTAGGCTTAAAATTAAACTTCTTAATAGCCTCGTTGAGTGCAGTTTTCCTTTGTTTAGCCTTCTCAAGTTGGCTCGGGTCATCCACTATCTCACTCACATCCACCGCTGAGATAGATCTCTCAAGCTCTGGATATGGTGTTCCTATGGTTGGGGTGCCGACAGTGGACAAACGTGGTGAAATGAAGGTGTTATCCAAGCTATCTCGCCCATCTTGACTCTCCCTTCCTGCGTTCTCCTGTAAAACATCTACAAATCCCTTTTGCGACCAAGTAACTAAACTCTGCAACACGGCTATCAAACACTCCAAGCTTTGCCTTTTCAGTGTATACTCAACTGGAAAGGTTGGGTCCAAAATAGTTGGGGGTGTGGCCGCAATGTTTGCTGTAGATAAACTTGGCGGAAGTGAGAACCCGTGATGTTTATTGCTTTCGTTTTTCCTTCTTTCTTCTCCGTATTGTTGCTGCTGCTGTTCCGTGATTGAGACTTGTGTTGTAGTGATGCGTGAAAGATGCTCAATAAGGCGTTGGAACATATTATCAAGTGCTGTACGATCACAATCGTAGTTGAGATAGATTTCTACAAGTGCCCTTGGATCTGAGCAGATTCTTTCTAGAACACTGAGAAGATATTGCTTCTGCTGAACACTACTGTGGCGATTGTCAAGGATATTAAGGTAGATCTCTTTGAAAAATACCTCAATTTCTTTCTGTTATCCGTATCTCGAATTAGGATGCTTTTTGAAAAGAGGAAATATTCTACTTGAGACTCAACATACCTTCAACATAACCCTCATGCTTCCTACTAATAACCAAAATATCTCACAGCAGACCTCAAATACTAATCCGACCGCACTCGCTGCATTCCTTGAGAGCGAGAGGCAGAGATATTGCTTGATGGCATGTACAAACCCCGTCGCCTCCGCACTGCTGCTTGAACGTATTGTGCTTAAAGGACTCACGAATACGATCATATGGCTTTTAAGTATTGTATGTAGTAGATGTAGACTGAGTAGCTTGCTTCTCATCCCATGACTCTTCAAGTCGGCAACTTGCTCTGCGGGCAAGGTTTTAATGGAGAGTTTACACATGGCCCTGAAAACTAAAAACGCATCCTTTACGAAAACCTCGTCTTCATCTTCTTCTGTGGTAACAGAACCAGATGGCTGAGAGTTTCGGTGAGAAGGTGAACGCGTGACGGTGGTCGGAGCATTATCTGCAATTCGCTCATCGTCGAAGGATTTTCTGTTCTCGAAACTTTGCAGAGTAATTTTTTCCGGAACCTTTTCTACCCCGGCTGAAGACGGTACTTCCGAACCTCCGCCAACACTATCCCCGTCCACGCTTGAGGGTCTATTAAGTGCAGCTGGAGACTCGTTGCCGCTACTAGCAGACGCCGCAAGATTTGCTTCCTTCATTGCGATCCGGATCTTGACACGTTCGAAAACTGTGTGAACCATCTGTGTCAATGTTCCTTGGGCTGTCATCTGATTTGGACTATTCCGTGAGAGAAGGAAAATATTGTATGTTTGCCGAACAGCCTTTAATAGGCCTGCGCCGTGCACAATTACCTTATCGTTCAGGACTGCTGCTAGCAACGCTTTTATGATCTGGAGCTGTACCATATCTGGGGTTGTATCTCCCTGGAAACAGTCGCAGATAGTTTCAATTGCTTTCTCAATGAGTGGTATTTCTGGTGCAGTCATCTTCTCGTTTGCTCTTTCGGGCTCCGCCGGTGCCGGCGGCAGTACTGAAAAGTACGAATAACTGATAAGTTTACCGATACAATCAAGGGCAGTGGTGACTACGGCTGTGTTTTGGACAGTACATGCTATCTGAAGTGGCTCAAATACAACGGCTGGATCTGGAGGTAGTTGAGGAGCTGCATCCCTAATAGCTGTAAGGGCCCGCTGTACGCTTTCCCCTAGAGACTTTCTCCGCTTTGCGTCTTTTGAAGCGCCGATGGATTCAAGTGCCTGGACTACGAAAACCATCGAGGATAACGACGGCTGCCCTGCACTATTACTCGTAGTTAATGATGCGGAGGTGACTCGCGCAGAGCTGGTAGTAGTAGGTGCGTTTTTTGAGGATTCACGCATGGGTGTGGGAGGAGCGGTCCGTGATTCAGACTGAACGGGGCGCTCTGTGGAGATTGGAAGCGGGATTCCAGCTTTCGGGGTGAGTGGTGGATTAGGAAGAGGTGGCAGCTCTCGGTCCCGCATGTCCGTGAGGGATACTGTTGGAGGTGGGGGCTTTCCCGGGGATGGATTAGGTGCTTCCTGCGATAGTTGCGGTGCAGCTGATGTAGCTTCGATAGGGCTGTTCTTCTCTGGTGCGTCCGGAGGTGATTCCGCTTCTTCAACCTTTTCTGAAGACCCCCCGGCAGGAGAAGTTGGTACAGGCGTGGACTCTGCAGGGCTGCCCCCCTCCGGAAGTTCGTTATTGTTTTCCTTTATCTCCTCTGTAGGTTCCAAAACAATGGGGATATCAGCTATTGGTGTAAGCTTGGGCCCAAGAGCTTCGACTTCCTGCTCCTTTTCTTCGTCTTCTTCGTGTACATCCGAGATCTTGACTTCAGTAAAGCTCTCCTCGTCGTCAGAAGCATCTCCGTTGACATTCACAGGTATTGAACCTGTGACCATCTCAGTATGCTTGGTCTCCGCTGTCTCCTTTGTAGACGCCGAAACAGATGGAGACCCAGCACTAGCACTAACTTCGACGTCAGCACGATGATCCTTCTCGTCGGACATGATTGCTGTCTGTCGCGGTCAGAGTGACCGGTACTCGATCCCTTGTTTAATTCGCGCTTCTGTTATGATTCGAGGGCTCTTTTGTGCGGGCGCGGTAGGCAGGAGATGGGCACACGTTAGATATCGTTCTTGAGTGGGTGATGAGGTGACGGGAGTTCGTCGTATTTCTCCCACATCTACAGGTGGCCCAAGGATAGGTCCGGGGGTTGCTGTGTTCGGCTTACTTTATGCAGCCCACTTGGGAAATTTATTAAAATAGCTCCAGAGGCGTTTTTCTCCTTACTCACCCGTCCAATGATAAAACAATTGTTGCACTTTCGCAATGCGATACTTCTGCTTTCCGAATGGCGGTCGACTTAGATACACTGCAGGGCCCGACAATTGGCAGCGGCTTGTTTGTCTATCCCGAACACATGGCTTCTTCTTTCTCTTCTTCTCTGCATTTCCCGGATTTTGAATAGTTTCTCTGTCACGTGAAATCCCATCCAGAGTACATGTATACGGATGTGATAACACCGTTCTTCCGGGGGCTTCAATAGAGAAAATACAATACTTACATACATGTAAGTACATGTATCCCAATTCTTGACGCGTGGCCCATCGAGATAACAATCTGCAAAAACTTGCCCTTGAAACACGATGAATTCCATTTTGCATGCTATTATGAAACTTGACCGCGATGGCCGTGCATCCGGGACCGTAGTATAATTCTTACAATTCTGGCTTGGTTTGAGGTACATATGGGTTCTGGGGTAGAAGGGTTCAACGGCGGGGAAGATTACGTAGCGAACACTCGAGCAATTTAGCCAAATACATGTACTACGGGTGTAGGGAAGCCTATAGACACCTACGTACATGTACTGCTGTTGTAACCACGACCACTGTAGACTACAGACTTACCACCAACCCCCGTAGTACCTACAGCTGTACAAGGCCTATCACTTATTAGAGTGATTTGGCCAACAACCTCTGAATCTAAATATTTAGTTCTTGGCGATAGTTTTTGGTATGAAAATCCCGCCAAGAACTCAAAATTTGAGCTAATCACTCTACTGTAATTTTCGGGATTTACATAGTTCCATTCCTGGGTAGTACAGATGCAGCAATCAAGGTGGACATATCTTCATATTACCCACCTATCCAATATCCAAGTACCACCTGCAATACTATAGGGCCGCCAATTTGCCTCAATACGAGTTAATGTCGCGGGAAGCACTGAATACTATACTTGCCATCAGATGATTAAACGGGGCCTGGTCTGGAATTACGCTGGTCCAGGTAGGGTTTATCAAATTCTGGTCTCCACATCCACACTACTCTAAACACAATCAATAGGTATAAGAAAAATTTGAAATCCGGCTTTTATACAATTGTGCCCACTAAATACTAATTATAAAACCCGAGAGGTGTTTGCAGCCCAGCAAAGTAAACAGGAAAGCAAAAAAAACGCCAATCTACATGATATTTTCCCCAAGCCCAAGAAAAGAGAGACGTTTACTGTTCAACATTCATCTAATAAGTGGTCCGCTATACAACCACTGAGGTCTGTTCTGGAATAGCCACGGGGGCAGTCTCAGCAGCTGCCTTGATATTGGCAGCAGACCCTACCCCTCGCTCCGCCAACTTCCTTCCCTCTTTTCGCGGAGCGACAACACCCCCCGCAGCCTTCGCAGTTGCACTCGCACTCTTTGCTTTCTCGACGGCCTTTGTAACGGCCTTCTCCTCCACTAAGGTCTCTTCCACGGTACTAGAAGGAAGGGGCTCATACTTGATTCCAAGAATGCCGCAGATCTGCTCGTGTGTCTTTGCTTGGTGCACCTTTTGGTAGATTGCATCCTTGCCGGGTATGATTCTACCCAATACAAACTTTGTGTTCGTAAAGTGGCTTTCGATCTTTACGGCAGTTCTCACAAACTCGTCCGCTATTTCTTTCCATGGCAGCGGATTTTCGGGAAGAAATACACTCATGTTAACTTCTGCTGCACGGGCGATCATACATCCGTCAACGCCATATTCTTCACAGAGCTGGAGCGCGTGAGCCCGGCTTAGGACATCGCCGTTAGCAATACACTCCACGCCTGCTGCACGGCAGATGTTTGCGACATCTGCGAGGACATCGCGGACCGCAGGATCGCGGGGGCGCTGTGGGATGGTACGGCAGTGTAGGGTAAGCCGGTGAATGCCGGTTGTGCAGAGGCGTTCTACTAGCTTTAGGGTCTCGGTGTGGGGCTCGAGCAGGCGGATCTTGACGGAGATGGGGAGGGAATGTGGGGTTCCTATTTGGGTGACGAGGGAGGTGAGGATGGCGACAAGGTTGTCGGGGTTTTTGAGCAGGCCGGCACCCATTCCAGCATGAATACTAAAGTGCTATAGCAAATATGAGTATATGCACAAATGAAGGTATGGGACAGTGGATGAGTAGAGTGGGGGTGGAGAAGAGGGTGCTTCTATTGGATGTTGACTATATATAAAGACACCACAAGTGCAGTGTGTTCCTTCCCGGAGATATTTCATCCTAGGCATCCACTCAAATTTAACAAATTTACAATGGCATTCACGTACCTTTGGACATCCTGAATTGACATCCACCCCCGCCACTACCGTCCCACCTTCTCTCTCCCCATCTTCTCCCCTCGAGACTAAGACCTTTGCTGCCTCCACCGCCAATTCCGCATTCGCCGTCCCCATTTGGAATACGACCTTGCCACCCTCGATCTCTGGGTGAGTCCTAAAAATTACCTTCTCTTCTCCCCTCGCGCCGCCGGAGGGCTTGACAAAGTCGATAGTTCCAGTACGTTTGTTGATGACGCGCTTACAACCTATAATCGCTTTGTCGACTATCTCGGGGCCCCAGACCATATCGGCACCATATTTGAGTGACAGGAGTCGGGTTGGAAGCTCCCCGGTACGGACCATAGGTGCCAGGATCACCTTTTTGGCGGCGGCGGACATGATGTGTGTTAGAGGTGCGTTTGTGACAGTTGCGAATAGGCGCTTGGTGGTGGCTGTAGGGGCCTTGAACATCCCCCACATAACACAGGCAGGTTGAGATCTCGAACAGCAGCTCAGGGAGTGTGTGGGGGGTGTTTTTTTTTTGCGATCATGGGTTCTGATCTTATCTTATCAGAATTGGCTTGGCTCTGTTAATCATTGTGGCGATTACTACCCCTCGATAGTAACACATATGCACCCAGGACCTCAGGCATGAGAATAGTCCCCGTTTTAGGGACTTGAAACGAAGCGTAGGTTTCAAATTCTAGGCCATAAGACTACACCAGCACAACTTCTAAGCTTCTGAGGTGCTACGCCTAAGGCAGGTTGACTACATGTAAATGCGTGCTGCCACCCCCCGAGGGGCGGTAGAAAAAATAACGTTAATTAGGGAATCTACTCTAGCCATTGTGTCTAGAGGATCCCATAGTCTAGCAATGCTAACCCCCCCGACAATAGAGGGATTAAATTGGTTTATATTGGGTTTGTTAGTAAAGCCATATGAATTATTGCTTTTTTGCTTTTGGGGGGGCGGGGCGGGGGGGCAATTCATGCTAGACGAAGGGAAGGGATACGCACAACTCTACCTATCAGAACCAATTCTCTTATAGAGGAGGCGGTTGAGTTGCGTCTTCACACGTCCGATGCCGGTGTGTTTATGGGCTTTTGAGCCGTACACGAATGCGCAGGCTAACATTATACTAAAGACACATTACCATATAATTTAATACTTAACCATAGCACTAGAATCATTTCCCTGGTTTGGTCAATTCCTAGCCAAAATGATTGTATTCTTATACAACTTATCCATAGGCATGAACAACAAGTTCAATGTTGTGTACATACAAAATACTTAAGCACATACAGCGCGCGCGCGAGTCAAACAAAAACTTTTCAAAAACCATAACCCGATATTCCTGTTCCTGCCCATGCCACCTTTTTTTAAAAAAAAAATTTCCCTAATTTGGGTATTGATACGAAACGAAATAAAGATTTCTTTTTTTTTTACTTTTCCTGAATAACACGAATATCAAAAACTACTTCAATGTATTCCATTCGCGGCGGCCTGTTCCAGGCCATTGATGTTAACCTTTATCTCTGAGGAAAGGCCAGATCTCGGTGCTTCGAGGTGCTCCTTCCGCTGGATTGGTAGTGGTGTACCGGGACGAGATGATACGAGCTTTACATCCTTAGTCAGTCTCACCTTCAGAGTTAAGGGGAGTGGAATCACTGGAACTTGCCTTACTAGCCGCACCTAAAACGGCAATCAAACTGGCCTGAGCCGCATCTTCATGAATACCCACGCCCCATACTGTCTCTTTCCCGCCTTCCTGTGTCCTGATTAAACACTCAATGAAACATGCTGCCTTCACCTCCCTTCCTTGTCCAATAGCGTGCTCCTTGTAATCTCTAACATCTAAATCAACACCTACTGACTTCAAGGCATCAGCTAAGGAAGAGATAGGACCGTTCCCGACACCCTTAATAGAGTGCTCACGCCCATCCATCGAGACGATACCAGCGAAGTTACGGCGGGGAGTAACATTCTGTTTCCCAAGCCCTGGAGACGGCGATGTTGAGCGATCGGTTGAGAACTCGTAGTCGATTAAACTGATTCTTGAGGGGGTGTTGAGATGATACTCCGTCTCGAACAAGTGCTGAATCTCGTGTGGCTTCAGTTCGCGGGAGAGGGCATCTGCCTGTTTCTGCACGACTCTAGAGAAAGCAATCTGGAGACCACGAGGCAGGTCCAGGTCGAGAGCACGTTGGATAACCCATGCCACACCGCCCTTTCCAGATTGTGAGTTGACACGGATAACAGCCTCATATGTACGGCCGATATCAGCGGGGTCAAGAGGAAGGTAAGGAAGTTGCCATGGGCCATCGTCGCCAACACCTGCGTCGGCGCGAACTTTGAAGCCCTTCTTGATAGCGTCCTGATGTGAACCAGAGAAGGCACAGACAACGAGCTGACCCCCGTAAGGCGCGCGGGGGTGAACAGGGATCTTGGTACAGTCTTCGACAGTGTCAATGACTTTGGTGATCTCAGAAAAATCTACATTAGGGCTGACACCCTGGGTGTAGAGGTTTAGTGCGAGAGTTACCAGATCGACATTGCCGGTACGCTCACCGTGGCCAAAGAGACAACCTTCGACCCGGTCGGCGCCAGCCATCTGTGCGAGTTCCGCAGCAGCAATCGCACATCCACGGTCATTGTGTGGGTGCAGAGAAATGCAAATCTTTTCACGCTCGGTAATCCCGCGACAGAAATACTCAATCTGGTCAGCATAAACATTAGGAGTAGACATCTCCACAGTTGCGGGGAGGTTGAAAATGATTGGGTTGGATTCTGTGGGCTCCCAGGCGGCTTTAACGGCTTCGCAAATACGGATAGCAAAGTCGAGGCGAGTGTCACTGAAGGTCTCAGGGGAGAACTCATAACCCCATTCAGTTCCCTGGGCATCCGGGTTGTCTTTCGTCAAACTTCGGACAAGTTTGGTGCATTTGACGGCAAGCTCCAAAGACTGGTCTTCGGTCATGCCAAACACAATACGACGGAAACACTCTGAAGTTGCGAGGTAAAGATGGATGATCGCTTTTTTGGCGCCCTTCATGGACTCAATTGTGCGGCGAATAAAATCCTCACGACAAGGAGAAAGGACTTGGAGCCAGACATCGTCGGGTACAGCCCCCGGTGTCTCGACAAGGCGGCGGGTGAAATCAAAGTCGGTCTGCGATGCAGAAGGGAAAGAGACTTCGATTTCCTTGTAGCCGATCTCTGTAAGCATCTTGAACATACGCCATTTTTGGTCACCGTCCTATGTTACGAAGAGAGAAGTGGAATTAGCACCCTAAACGCCTATTCAACTTTTATGCAAAGGTTCTAAAGTACCATAGGGTCAACCAATGACTGATTACCGTCTCGCAAGTCCGTAGAGAGCCATCTGGGAGCCTTTGTAATAGCTTTATTTGGCCATTGGCGATCAGGCAAACTAACAGGCGGGAACGGCCTGTATTTCGTTACTGGATTTTTGAGCCTAAAATTTCTCTCAGTCAGTTTGTTGGACAAATTCAGAGCTATTTTCATGAATTAGCAGCTTACATAGGCATTTTGTGATAGTTGAGCTCTGAGTCACTCGAGAAAGTTATCCGTTTTCTTCTGTCTTGTGTTCAATGATTGATTCTGGGTGGGACCCTTTTTATAGCGAATGAAAGAACTGGGCTTTCCTGTTTGGTGGCGTTATGTTTGAAATTTGTGTGGAAGGGAAAGTTCCGATTCCTTCGAATTCTGACGTCTCACTGGAAGGAAATGCGAGCTGCCCCCGCCTTTATCCTGCACATACATGACTCATCAAGTCCCTACACGTACATGTAGTGATGTACGCCTTCATCCCCACTCACTCGTCCCGATGACTAGGATGTTTGGATAGAACCCTACTATTTCCACATGTATATACATGTATACATGTAGTATGCAATACCCATCATTCCTTTCTGTGTTAACCTACTACATACATGTAACTACAACCACTGCCATAGAGGGGCTGTACATCTATACCTGCGATGAAAGCCCAAACTCTCGTTAAACTCGTACATACATATGTCTTGGCGAAGCCTAAATACACTTGTTTCAAGTTGTTTGTGGTGTAGTCTCGTTCCCAGCCCGTACGGTGATGTTGGTGGTGGTGGTTAGGTTCATCACAGTAGGGTCTAGAGCAATAACTTTTCGGAAAAAAGCCGGGTTTCTAAATGACCCGCCGGACTTTTTTGGTAGAGAATCGGAGTTCTATATAAGATACTTAGTGTAAGGTAGGTCTATGCGGAATCGGGAGAGCGTTTAAAAGCCGGTACAGTACCAAATCGGGAAGTATGCTGGTAACCTTAGTTGAGCCGCAGCCTTGGCAATACGAAACCAAGATTTTTCAGGGGAGAGAGCTCATCTAGCCATCTAGCCCACCCCTATTAAGTGAATTTCTCGCTGCATTGCGAGAGGTTCTATGTACTGTAGTATGCAGTGCTTAAATATGAGGCTCAATCTTTCAGGCACTTTCCCCGATATGGCCCCGGCCGGAAATCGCCATTTCGGCACAAATTTCATCAGTAATAGATAAAGTTGCAGTATGCAATTGGCTACATGTAGTTGGAAATAACAATTTAGCAATTTGATAGAGATCTAACAATTAAATTATGAAATGGCATATGCCAGTGACAGGGGCTCCCTGCCCGAAAGGGTCCTCAGATTGCACCATTCTTGTCCAAGCTAAAAAGAGGGACAGTCAGATAATTTCTTCCCCTCTCCCCTTTTCTTCTCTTCTATCATATCAACACAACAACAACACCACAACCGAACTCAACAAAAAAATAAAAAGTAAAAATACCAAATTCAAGATGGTTGCTACTGGAACTTTCCTTTTCACTTCAGAGTCAGTTGGTGAGGGTCACCCTGACAAGATCGCGTAAGTTACCACAGTTCATAGAACCAATGCTACCCCGCTTTCCAATTGTGTGAGGTTCATCCATGTTAGTTCCCGTACTTACAGTTTTACAGCGATCAGGTCTCCGACGCTGTTCTCGATGCCTGCTTGGCCGAGGACCGCCTCTCCAAGGTCGCTTGTGAGACTGCGACCAAGACTGGTATGATCATGGTTTTTGGTGAAATTACCACCAGCGCCCGTCTTGACTACCAAAAGATTATCCGTGATACCATCAGGGACATTGGATACGATGACTCAAGGAAGGGTTTTGACTACAACACCTGTAACGTTTTGGTTGCCATTGAGCAGCAATCTAAGGATATTGCTCAGGGTCTCCATTATGAGAAGGCTCTCGAAGAGTTGGGCGCTGGTGATCAGGGAATCATGTTCGGATATGCTACCGATGAGACCCCTCAGCTCCTCCCCTTGACTGTTGTTCTTGCCCACAAGTTGAACGCCGATATGGCCGCCGCCCGTCGTGATGGCTCTCTCCCATGGCTCCGACCTGATACCAAGACCCAAGTCACCGTTGAGTACGCTCATGACAACGGTGCCGTCATTCCTAAGCGCGTTGACACTGTCGTTGTTTCTGCCCAGCACTCTGAGGACATTACCACCGAAGAGTTGAGGAAGGAGATTTTGGAGAAGATTGTCAAGAAGTCAATCCCTGCCCAGTACCTCGATGAGAAAACCATTTACCACGTAAGAAAAGCTTTCTATTTAGCCTCTCAGTTATGATGTTACTAACAGGATAAAGATCCAACCCTCTGGTCAATTTATTATTGGTGGACCCCAGGGTGATGCCGGTTTGACCGGACGTAAGATCATCGTCGACACCTACGGTGGATGGGGTGCTCACGGTGGTGGTGCTTTCTCTGGAAAGGACTTCTCTAAGGTTGACCGCTCTGCTGCCTACGTTGCCCGTTGGATCGCCAAGTCTTTGGTCGCTGCTGGCCTTGCCCGCCGTGCCCTCGTTCAGCTCTCATACGCCATTGGTGTTGCTGAGCCTCTTTCTATCTTCGTATGTAGCCTCTCATAAAACTCGCCTATATACGACGTACTGATAATTTATTAGGTCGACACATATGGTACCTCCGACAAGAGTAGTGACGAGTTGGTTGCTATCATCCGCAAGAACTTTGACCTTAGGCCTGGTGTCATTGTCAAGGATTTGGACCTTGCCAGACCCATCTACCTTCAGACCGCCAAGAACGGTATGTTAATATGCTTCTTCAGTGTATGGTTCGTTTTTCTAATAGTTGAGTTATAGGACACTTCACCAACCAGGAGTTCTCCTGGGAGAAGCCCAAGAAGCTCGAGTTCTAGATCACTTGGTCTGACTCAGCTTTTCAATAATTCCTTTCTTTTGTTCTATTACCTTTCTTTCCTTTTCTCTTTCATAAATCAAGTCTTGGGTAGCCGCCTTCAACTTCGACTACTCACTTAAAAGGCTTTGGGGTATATTATTATGACCATTTCGGTAGAATGTATGAGGTGGGGATTGGTAAAGGCGTTTTTCAACAAGATAAAATCTGGGTATAGGATAGGCGTGTCATTCAACATTTAAAAAGTTGGTTTTGGGATCATCTTTATCGGCGCAGCACGGGTCATTTCAACCTTCTCGTGCCTGTTTTTGTTTCTGATTTTAGCTAGTTAGTAGGCTTTTGTGTGTAGGGTGCTGTTTCTCAAACGATCCATATAGACAAATATAATCAATTTACTAGCAAAAATGCCACAGGGACACCCAAATCGATGTAATATTCTTAATCGAGTTTTATCTGCCTTAATACTTAGCTTATTATGTCAAAGGGCCTCAAGGCTCCAGCCAATCCCAGTACTAACGTTCACATGTTGTAGGAGATCTAACAAAATATAAATAATTGGGGGGGATTTGGATGGTATGTAATATGGTTGCCTCCGAATTGATCTCGTGGCTAATGACACCCATGATGAATGGATCATGGCCCATATAGCGAATCAAGAAAATCACACATTATCACTCGCTTAAGATCTGACAGGGTTACTACATACACATTGTACGCCTGTACGGGTACACTAGGACAGGCTATAAAACCACACCACCTCCCATAGCAGACATATCGCCCCTTACAACTACCACACACCTTTCAATCTCTCATCTACATCACAATTCTACAATGGCTGACGGGCCACGCCTATTCTATCATGCTATGGGTGGCTATTGGGCTGCCGCTCCTCCAGCTGCCCAGGCTCCTCCAGCTGCCCCGGCTCCCCCAGCTGCCCCGGCTCCTGCCCCGGCTGCTGCACCAGCTCCGCCCCCAGGCTTTCACGGCTACGCCGTTACTTTTCAATACCATCAGCCTCCTGCAGCTCCTGCGGTAGCTCCTGCGGCACCTCCTGCAGCTCCTGCCGCTGCACCTTTGATCTGGACTTACGCCAGGCATCTTGTGCCCCCTCCAGCTCCTCCGGCACAGGCTCCAGCTCCTGCTCAAGCTCCGATCATTTGGCATAGCGAATACGGTTTCGCTACTGCTCAGCCAGCAGCCCCAGCCCCAGCCCCTGCTGCAGCCGCTCCAGCTCCAGCTCCGGCTCCGGCTCCGGCTCCAGCTCCAGCTCCTGCCCCGGCTCCAGCTCCAGCCCCGGCCCCGGGACCTCCCCCCTATTTCTACAACAATTTTAACTACAATGTTGTCATGCGCTAGTCGTAGACAAGATTGTAAATCGATAGAATAGGTTGGAGTCAGCAAGAAGGTGTGTAAATTCTCCACTATTCTCCAAAGCAACGCGTTGAAGAGTGCCTAATGAGTTAAACAGAATTTCCCTTTCGTTCTTTCCGAGTAAAGGTACGAAATGGTGGTGGAGCATGGAAGGTATCCTATCGGGTATCAAACCCTCAAAACTGGGCATGGATGGATATTAGGATGTCCCAGAAGAGGGATAGTTTCATTTCCTTCTTGTTTCTAGAGAAGGAATTTCTTTTAGCAATTTATAAAACCTAAAATTTTCTCTTCTTCAAACTACGTACTTATTCGTTGGTCAGGCCCTGTGACGTGTATCGTTTGCTCTTTTAACATTAGGAGGTTCTATCTGTGACGATTTGACGGAAAGCTAGCAAACCAAAATTAAAGTATCCAATGATTTGTGCAGAAATATGTTTCACCTTTTGTCAGCTAAACTATATATTGTGAACCGTGTATGAAGTATCAATCAATCAATCAATCAATATATTGTGAACCGTGTAGACCGAGTCACTTTCTGTGAAGAACCCTGATCTTATCTTATCTATAATCTCTGGAGCGTGTGGCTTGGCAACATACCAGACCTCGAAAAATAAACCCCCGCAGCTCCCCTCCAGTATTACCAAAACTGTCCGGATTTAACACCATCAAAATACAACCAGACCACCCCCCTAATATCAAACCTACCAAAACAAGAATGGCGACACAAGCAGGCTCCAATAGGGCGACCTCAAGTTTGAAGGAGAAGCCGATGGCGGTACGGACAGCAAATATCATTGCTGCCAGAGGTAAGGAACCTGTATCAAATCTAGATGAGGCTCTGACCAACTGACTGGTGGAATTCCGTAACTACAGCTGTTGCCGATGCCATCAGGGTATGATAGTTTGACTCTGGGATGGTATTCCAATGCTTACAGTTGCGGGCGAGATAGACTTCACTGGGACCTAGAGGAATGGACAAGATGATTCAGAATGGAAAGGGTCATACACTGATTACAAACGATGGCCACACAATCCTGAAAGATATGGCAGTAATGCACCCGGCCGCGAAGATGGTATGAGTACAAACTCTGGAGGGGTCCCGGTTTAAATTATCGTTGCTGATGGCTACGGTTGGGCGTCTAGTTGGTAGATCTGTCAGCTGCGCAGGATGTCGAGGCTGGTGATGGTACTACTTCGGTAGTAGTTATCGCCGGAAGTCTTTTGGGTGCCGCACAGAAGCTGCTTGGGAAAGGTAATAAAGAAAATCGAGATACTCTGCACGTTACTGTCCGCCTAACACAGGGATATGATAGGTATCCATCCTACAATTATCGCCGAATCCTTCCAGAGGGCGGCAGCAAAGGCCGTTGAAATCTTAACAGAGATGTCCACCCCTGTGGCTCTAACCGATCGTCAATCCCTCCTCCAGGCCGCTAGTACATCATTGTCCAGTAAGATCGTCTCTCAATACTCCTCGCTCCTCGGCCCAATGGCTGTTGATGCCGTGTTGAAGGTCATCAACCCTGCCATTGCTGAGAATGTCGATCTCAATAACATCCGTATTGTAAAGAAAGTTGGAGGAACTATTGACGATACGGAGCTTGTGGACGGGTTGGTTTTGACCCAGAATGTTATCAAGGCCTCAGGAGGACCATCAAGGATGGAGAAGGCCAAGATCGGTTTCATTCAGTTCCAGTTGTCACCACCGAAGCCTGATGTGGGTAACACCCCTTTCACTCGATGAATCTTAATACTAATATGTTCGGTACCATAGATGGAGAACCAAATTGTCGTCAATGACTACCGTCAAATGGATAAGATTTTAAAGGAGGAGCGAACATACCTACTCAATATGTGCAAGAAAATCAAGAAAGCCAAGTGTAATGTCTTGTTCATTCAGAAGTCAATTCTTAGAGATGCTGTCAACGACCTTTCGTTGCATTTCCTTGCGAAGCTTAACATTCTGGCTATTAAGGATATTGAACGTGACGAAGTGGAGTTTATTTGCAAGGTTAGTTGCCATTATTTCTTCCACGTTCAACGCTAATACTTTTGTAAATAGAGTACCGGATGCAAACCTATCGCCGACATTGACTCATTCACAGAAGATAAGCTCGGTTCAGCTGATCTTGTTGAGGAGGTTCAATCTGCTGGAGCTCGTATCGTCAAGGTTACTGGTGTAAAGGCGGCTGGTCAAACTGTCTCCGTTCTTTGCAGAGGCGCCAACTCTATGATTTTGGATGAGGCTGAGCGTTCTCTGCATGATGCCCTTTGTGTTATTAGGTGTCTTGTCAAGAAGAAGTATGACCCTACATACCTCAATTAAATCCCAAACTAACTTGTTGCAGAGCTCTCATTGCCGGTGGTGGCGCACCTGAAATTGAGGTCTCTCGCGCGTTGATGAAAGCTGCCCAGACCATTGGAGGCACTGAGTCTGTGTGTTGGTCTGCTTTTGCGGAAGCTCTCGAAGTGATACCGACAACTCTCGCTGAGAACGCTGGTCTCAACAGTATTCGTGTTGTGACAGAATTGAGGAACAGGCATGAGAAAGGGGAGAAGAGTGCGGGTGTCAGTGTCAGGAGAGGTGCAGTTACCAACATCATTGACGAGAATGTTCTGCAGCCTTTGTTAGTTTCCACTAGTGCCATTGAGCTGGCTGCGGAAACTTGCAAGATGATTTTGAGGATAGATGATATTGCGCTCTCCCGTTAGAGCGTTATTTGGGTTTGGGTTTCTAGTTTTTTTTTAACCAAGAAATGTAGAGCTAGAATAATGCAATCTCAAAAGTTTACTGGCCCCCCCCCTCCCCCTTTCGGAAATAAGTATATAACTATGGGTTTTGGCTAGACGTGGTACTTTTAATAACACAATCCGTACAGCCGCTTGTTCTGTGCTATGTAATGCGTGTTCGGGTTACCTGAGACCTTAACACCCTGTAGACGGAGAGCTGTGGAATTTATATTTGATATCTACTAGAGTTTTAAGATTTACCATGAAGAGATATGTTTAATTACAAGTAGGAAGTTACTAACTTTGTTATTTCCGGCAGCTCCCCCAGTTGTTCTAACGTGATATTAGATCGCCAAGTGAATTACCCTAATGAGCTCTCATTGCCGACTGAGTATATATGTACGCATACGATGAATTCTGCGCCGCAGAGTAGGTATTTAATTCAGAAATATATCTGTTAAAGGAACTGGAATGGATTTTCCCCGCTACCCAGACAACGTCTTTGCACTTTATATGCCTGTTTAATCATGAGCTCACAGGATATCCTACCTAACTAGGTCTATAGAGCTAGCCCACCAACATTTCCGAGCGCCGGAAATTCTCCCTGATTGCATTGAGCTGCGTGGTAGATCTATATTATGGACTGGGCTCAGACCCTGAAGGATAGCTCATTCCAAGGCATTTTAAGCATCATTAGATAGCCCCATGTGCACGACTAGAGCAGGTGCGAAGCGGGTGCGCCACAAGAGGAAAGAAGGTGAATGGGAATCGAATGGCCGTTTTGTGAATGATACCCCATAAAATCCACGACAAAGCCTATAAATTAAATATAGTGGATGATATCCCTGCCTATATCAAGGTCATTGTCCCTTCCACCCTCACCTGATGAAAGGTCTGTTTGGAGGTGTCCTCGGTTACCGAGTGATATTTCGTGAATAGTGGGGTCAGACCTAGGCCTTCCTTTGCCTCAACAGCCAGCGCTCCCGGTACAGCATGCACTCTATCTACCGCACTTCAGTTCTCGCATGGATAGGGGGACTGGAAAGAGGGTTATAGAAATTATAGGTAATCCTATCGAGCTGGGGCCTGCATACGGTTAATAGGTTAAGTAATATATTGAGCTGGGACGTCGTTCTGTTGGTCTGCTTACATGCATAAATTGACTGTGTATAAAGCCTAGCCTTGTCCTGCTGGTGTAGTGAGATGTTCGTTGGCCTTCAAGGCTGATTTTTGGTCAAAGCCCAGCACTTGGGCTATCAGCGGGCAAAATGTGCCCCTCTCCCTAAGGGAGAAGTAAGATAGGCTATAAGATTGGCAGGTCGTCACATCTTAAGTCTACTCTTTCCTATAAAGTGAGCATATCAGCGTAGTTATAGGATAGCTACATACTATGCTTACCAACTTGTCCCCCCTAACTATACACTACTCCTATCAAGCCCGTTCACTTCGACATGACTTGTGGACCATGAGCCGCTCTTGGATTTCAATGGCTTGGATCTAGATAAAGGTGGATGGTTGGGGCCGGAGTTTCTCTTTGGATGTATTTTAGGGAGTGGACGAATACACCAACATGCTGTGGTCGGGCGTCGACTATGAGCAGAGCAAAAACGGTCACATAATACTTGAGGTTTCACACCGGAGGAATTAGTAGTTGCGTGTGAGTAACGTGCCTATACTGTAGGTACTAGCTACAACGTCGGCTTGTAAAGGGGAATTGGTAGAACTTCGGGGAGAATGTGGAATGAGACTGTGGTTTGTACATATTGTACAGGTACCCAAGAGGATCCCCTGGAGGTTTTGGGGTGGATGTGTCTGGGCGGGTCCTTGTTGTAGTACCCCATTGATAAATCCATGATTGGATGGACTTGAGATGAATTAGTGGGTCACATGTTATCACTCGATGTGGTCTGTCTTGTCTGAGCCTTGCCCAGCAGTGGATTGGCCGGTCAAATACAAGCACCTACCCTTTTACCCCAACCCTATTGTTGGCTGAGAACTCGGCACTCTTCATTTACCCAGTTTCGTCTTCGCCCTAGAAAGTAGAGTAACCTCAACTGGCTCTCTGTTAAAGGCTACGCGGTCAAATACTTGTGCTCTTTGCCCCACAAATAATTAAACCTTGTCAGCCTCTAGTTGGATTAGATTATCTCTGTCCGAGTTCCTCGACTGCTCGAGCTTGAGTCTGACCCTGTGGTCTTTGTTCAACAAACAATCACGGAAGACTTGACGATTTTCCTTAGGTAAAAAATCGCCTAATTAGAGCCATCCGGGAGGTAGGGAAATTAGGAAGGAGTTTTTGAACTGCTAACTCTAGAAAATGTCAGTAATGGTACAGGTGCCGCTTTTAGCCTATCTACAAGAATCTTTCATCAGTCAAAGCACAAAAAACATAACGCCGCCCCACATTGCACCTTTATATATATGTTTTTACTCCTTCTTCTCTGGCGGCCCTCTAGGTTCCTCTACTAGTCCCTTTCGCCAGTCTTCATCGGTCTCTTTTAGCTCCTCCGGCAATACTTCGACATCGGCCCCATCATTGCTCCAGATACCTTTCTCCTTCAGTATCTTTTCCGCAGCAGCGATCTGTTCTTCGGCAGAGAGCGTAGCTTTCTTGACAGTCTCGCCGGACCCGGATTGAGCGAGGATATCCTCAAACGAGCGGGATGTTTCACCGAATATCTATCCAAAACATCAGCACATGGAGGGAAGAGGAGGAGAGAACATGGGGGTATGGGTATACCTTCAAGTGATCAGCGATAACATGGCGGTTGTGACACCCAGGGCACGTAACCAATACTGAACCGTAGTGGTATCCCTGCTTGCTGATTATGTGCTTGGACCTGTGTCCACAAGGTCTACAGGTGAATACAAGGTCGTAGCTGGGCTTGGTTTCCTTCGCTTCTTCTCCTTCTGCAGTAGTCCCTGCACTTCCAATGGGTCCAATTGCTGTTGAGGACTCATGGCGTACAGACTGCTGCAGGCGTGGTATAACGATCCTTGGAATTGGAGTCGCAAGAACTCGAGCAGGAGCGGAGGAGAGGGATGGAAGGATTATTGAGATCCCTCGAGATGGGGGAGTAACGATAGCACGGCGGAGGAGGTGGCGGGCGAAGTTCATGATTGACGTGGGGAAGTGGAGGTGTTATAGTTATTATATTCAATTTTTATATATATATACCTTTATGAAGTCAGGGGGGTGAGGGACAAGATGAAGTTTTTCGGGTTCTCTCTTTCTCTCTCTCTCACGTGGGGATAAGGGAAGACTTGGCAGTTCATAGTGGGGTGAAAAAGAATTAATCTAAGCGACAAGGATTAAGAGAAGAGAAAAAACTCTGCTAGGCACGCCCCCAATCCCCCCCACCACATCAACGTTCAATCCTCTCTACAAAACCGTTCAATTGGAATTGAGAAACACTCTCAATCCCCCCCCTCTCTCATTCCCACTCATAGGTTCCTACAAAAAAAAACAATCAATCAAAATGTTTTCCAGGAATCTCATTCTCGGTCATGGAAAGTCTTTAGTTGCTCCCACTCGCCGCCAATTTTCTATTTCTCCGGCCAGGTTCGCTGAAAAGGACGACAAACCCGCCCCTTCCTCTCCTTACTGGAACGATGGAGGTATATCTTATCTTATCTTATCAGTTTCCCCTCTGTCTATTTGTGGGAACTTGATATATACATATGGCTAACCTAATGCCCTCAAAGCCCTCGCGGAACGCTCAAACCCACGCTCTGTCGACATAGATGATATCCTCCCACCCAATGCCAACAACGGGGCCCGTAGACAGGCTAGAGAGGAAGATCTTGAAGATGAAGACGATGTTGAGGACCGTGGCGGCCGGGAAGGTGGCTTCGGGGGTCGTGGAGGCTTCCGTGGTCGTGGCGGATATGGCGGTGACCGTGGCGGTCGCGGTGGCTTTCGTGGCGGATACAACGGCGATCGCGGCGGATATGGCGGAGACCGCCGTGGCGGCTTTGGTGGAGACCGTGGCGGTTATGGTGGAGACCGTGGCGGCCGCCCTAGCTACGGGGACCGTCCTAGCTACGGAGACCGTGGTGGATACGGTGATCGTCCCAGTTACGGTGATCGTCCCAGCTACGGCGATCGCCCCAGCTACGGCGAACGTCCCAGCTACGGTGAACGTTCCAGCTACGGTGAACGTCCTAGCTATGGCGACCGTGGCGGATATGGTGGTGGCCGTGGGGGCTTTAACGACCGTGGTCGTGGCGGTTTCGGTGGTGGTGACCGTGGTGGTGGCGACCGTGGTGGTTTCGGCGGTGGCTTTCGTGGCCGCGGAGGCTATGACGGAGAGGGTCGTGGTGGTGGGTTCGGAGGCCGTGGTGGCCGTGGAGGCTTCGGTGGTGGCCGCGGTGGCTTCGACGGTGAAGGCCGCGGTGGCTTCGGCGGAGGATTCGGCGGAGGATTCGGCGGGCGTGGACGCGGACGTGGCGGTCCAGGTGGCCGTGGAGGTGGCCGTGGCCGTGGAGGCCGTGGAGGAAGAGGCAGAGACGATGACCGCAACGCCTCGTCCCGTGCCAACCGCGGAGACCTCTTCCCACCTTTGCCACCCCCAGAGCAGATCGAGCTGCCCTATACTCCTACCGTCCCCACCGCTGAGTATCTCGCACCTCACATTCCCCCTTCAGTAATCTCCAACCAGGGCATCGGCGCCACCCTTTGGGCCGACACTACCCACAGCTCGAAGCCAACCTCCCAATGGTCCTACGAGAACTGGAAGAACTACGACGCCAGCCGTGAGTCTGCCCTCGGCAGACTCATCGAAGGCAAGTACACGCCCCCCAACGTGGGACCCCCGGGCATTGCCGGCGAGATCCACAGGATGGTCATGGTCAACGGGACCTTTAGTGACCGCAAGAAGAGGGAGCTCTTAGGTGCTGTTCTGCCCAGACTTGGAATGAGCCTTCCGGCGCCTTCCAAGTCTGCGTAATCTCCTTTTTCAACTTTTGTTGATTGTCTCTCTGTCTTTCCTTTTTCTCTCTCTTTCCTTTCTCAGAATGTAAACTTAACTCTGTAAGGTATGATGGATGAATTTCTTTGTAAACAAGGTTTAAAAAAAAAAAAAGGAAAGCTACTTATTAACTACATAAATTTCTTGGATGGTCAGTATTTTTTTTTTTTTCAAACCTCAGTTTCTCTTTCTTCTCTGATGTACAGATTTCTTCTTCTTGTTTTCGATTGTTGTTGCTCGCTTTGGGACCTACAGGGTTTCTTCTCTCTACTCTTTGTGTGTGACGAAAATAAAACGGGATAGAATAACTACATGTACATATATGTACTTATAAGTGCATGAAAATGTCGACGGCCCATAAGTACAGTACCAAAAAAGCGGATGTATCTAGTACCCTATCTGCCAGAACACGGACACTCCGGTATTGCTACAGCATTGCTATGGCATAATTCCAATTTAATCCTGGAGTTTTTTATGATACCGTATTGTTGGTATCTATTACATCCCCTTTTTTGGTACTGTAGACTGTCTTTAGTGGACTATACAATATGTATGTAGTATGTAGATAAAGTAGCAGCCCGAGCATAAGTAAGTACATGTATACATACAACCCGACTCCCAATTCTATGTAATGTACATACATGTACATGTATGCAGCCTACGGTCCAGCCCGGGGGCTGCCAGCCAACGTTTACCTACTCGGTGATAAACCTAACCCTCGCTCCGTGGGTGTGGGGTCACCTGATCTGTGCTAGTCTCCGTCTTTGCTGCGAGGTGCGTCCTGGTGGTAATGATCAAAGCGTAGGAAAGCATGCAGCACCCGGTATGCATCACAGACAGACAGACGGACAGCTGTGCGGGGGTATTCGTGCCTGGCGGGAACACGGTGGGAAGTAGTTACATGTAAGTCCCGCAGCTGTCTGTATCCCTCTATTGGCTTTTGAGAACGGGGGTGTTCTTCGAGTGTAGGTGGATAATACATGTACCTGCAGCGGAGGCTTCCTAGCTAAAAGGGTACGGGGTTTGGTAGTTACCTCGATATAGTGAGAGTACCAAGCACACAGATAAAGGGAAAGCGGGCTAAAGAGTACGTAGAGAGATTAAATTAAATTGCCCTTGTAGAAGGTACCCATAGCTGTGTATATATATATAAGAGTGGCCTAGGCCTGGCAGAGTAGTCTTGCCTGGACACCGTCACTGGTCTGGGGTATCGGTGGGGATGTCTACATGTCTGTATGTACGCAGGTACAATTGCTGGATGGGGATGGATGCTCACGATGGGGCATGGCTCATCACCCGTGTGGGTAGGCGGTGCTATCAATGATAGATGGGAGGACTGGCAATGATCACTGGACACTAAAAAAAATAAAAAAATAAAATAAATAAATAAAGATATATATATATTTTTTTAAAAAAAAGATACACACCCTTCGCTCACGGCCACAGGGAGGACGGCCCTCTACGCCTCCATGATAGCCTTCTTCGCGGCATCAATGATCCTCTTTGCCTCCGCGCCCACCCGATCCATGATCTTCTCGAGCTGCTTATCCGCCTTCCTGACGTCGTCGGCGCGCATGCTCTTGAGGAGTGCCTTGATCTTCTTGTGTGACGCCTGCCTGGCATTCCTGAGCGCCGTGTTAGCCCGCTCCCCAGCCTTTGCCGCCGCGTCCACCGTGGCAAGCCGGCTCTCCTTCGTCGGCGGCGGCAGCGGCAGCGTGATCTGCGTCGGCGCCTTTGCGTCCACGAGCGGCGTCACGTTCAGGTCCGCGTTCTGCAGCGCCTTGAGCACCTTCTTTACATTCTGCCCCCCCCCACATCCGTCAGCTCTTTCCCCGGGAGGGGAGGGGAGGGGAGAAGAGGGGAACATACGTCCTCCTCATACACCCCGACGACGACGCTGCGCCCCTTTGTAACCACGTGGGCAATGTCGCGGAGGGACACCTTGGACCCATCGCGGTCCGCAACGACCTGGATGGTCTCGTAGAGGCCCGGGTCGACGCGGCTCGTGCGCAGCTTCGACAGCTCGTCCTTGAGGCGCTCGAGGGCGCGGGCGAGGTCCGACTCCAGCGCTGCGAAGTGGCTGTCGAAGTCGAAGGCGCCGGCGGGCGGGGGCAGCTCGTTGGTGGGCGTGTGGTGGTGGTCGCCCTTGGCGGGCTTTGACGCCTTTTTGTAGGCTGTGGGGGTGGTGGTGAGGGACCGGAGGAGGAGGAGGGGACTATGTGCGCGGGGAGGGGGAGGTGTTAGTGGAGAGGGGGCCCGGGGTCTAGTCGGCGGAGAGAGGGGGTTACCGGGTTGTGGTTGCGGCTGCGGGGAGGAGACGCGGGAGGAGGCGGAGGAGTGTCGGGCGGAACATTTTTTTGGGTGTGGGATTTGTCGTGTAGAAGAGTTCAATTCAATTCAATTGGGCGGGGGCGGGCGGGCGGGCGAGAATGTGAATATGGAAAATGTTTGTATGGCGGGCGTGGAAAAACGATATTCCGGGGGGAGGTCAGTCCGGGTAATGATTGAATTGCATCTTCTTCTCCTCATTCAACTTCAATACTCTCCGAATGTCTATTTGATCTGTATATTTAAACAAACCAGTTAATACCCGCAAATCAAAAACTCTCATCTAGAATTAAGCTCTGATATATACATAAATACAAGCCGGGCCTCCGATATATACCTACGACCCCCAGACCCCCTCCCACTGACCATCGATATGTCAGCGGCCCTCCTCGAAGCAGAACACTTCCTCTCCCCCGTCCTCGACCGAAGTACCCCTCTCCGCTCCCCTCTCCCTCACCCCCGCTAACAAACCCAGCACAACTCCTCTCCGCCACCGCCCGAAACCTCACCCTCCTCGAGCGCCTCACACACACCCTGCCCACCCCCGTAGCACCCAGCAGCACCCTCACCCCGGCCCGCGCCGTCCTCCCGCACGCCCTACACCTCCTCCAGGCCATCTGCGCCTCCCCCGCCCCGACCAGCAGCACAGACCCTGTCAGCGCCACCTCCGCCCGCACGCTCAACGCCCTCATCGACCTCCTCGTCCTCGAGGGCATCTACCCGTCGCTGTCCGCGGGCGTTGGCGTCCCGCTCGCGCGCCGCGCCCGGAACTTTGTCCTGCCGTCTACACGGCGCGGCGGGGGGGGTGAGGACCGGAGGGATGTGGGGCTCCTGGCGGACATGGTGGATGGGCTGGTGCGCCTGATGGCGGACAGGACGGTGAGGGGGAGGTGTCTGGTGGATGTGTTGGCCGGGTGTGGCGAGTTGGCGTTTGTGGACGGTGGTGATGGGAGTGGGAGTGGGAGTGGGGAGGAGTGGGCAAGGAAGTGGTGGGGTGTTGTGGATAGGTTTGTCTCTCTCCCCCCCCTTCCAATTTATATTACCCATACGGTCACAGTTTTGGGGTGGTCGAGGTGGGCGGGCAGATTGGTCATTTCCCGCCGCGCGATCATTACCACTACTTCACAGGCCATCACTCGAGTTCTGGCTACAACTACTATTCTACAACTATATACCTATATACTGACCTACCTACCTACTAGTACCCCGACCCCCTCCCTCCTCCCAGCGCTGCTATCACTCCTCCACCCCGCCACCCCACCCCCCTTCCGCGCCCCGCTCACCCGCGCCCTCTCCACCCTCCCAATGACACGCCCGCACGCCGTCCGCCACATCCTGGAGCTCTTCCTCTCGACCGCCTCCGACGCCGCGCTCTCCCTGGACGCGCTGTCCAACGCTTCGCGCATCATTGGCGCCGTCCCGGCGGCCGTGGGCCCCGCAGACTACTTTGGAAAGGTGTGTCCGCAGCTGCTGGACCTGCTGGACGGGAAGGATGCGGGCCTGGCGAGGGCGGCAGCATACGTGCTTGCGGAGCTTCTGGGCAGGAAGGGTCCCGTGGAGGCCGTGGTGGAGAGGGAGGTGGTGGACAAAATCGTGGCGGGGATGGTGCCGCCGCCGGAACCGGAACTGGTGCCAATATCAGGGCCGGGGCCTGCTGGAAGGGAGACGTCGTCTGCGCTGTTAGCATTCGAGGACACGCCACCCCCGACAAAACCCACCGCCCGCTTCTCCCTGATCCAGGAAATCCCGGAAGACCCCACCGCCGAGGGCACCCCCGCCGGCGAGGGCGATAAGCCCCTGATCCCCGAACCCACCCTCTCCCAGACGCTCACCCGCCTGTCCACCCTCCTCACGGCGCACCCGTCGCCCTCCGTTCCCCACCGCCTGCTCACCCCGCTCCTGCAGCCCCTCTGGGCCCTCGCCATCTACGCGCTCACCACCTCCCGCAGCACCTGGCACGCCCGCGCGCTCGCCCTACTGCGCACACACGTCAAGACGTCCTCCGCGCCGTGCACGGTTCTGACACAGCTGCACCGGCAGCTGCTGTGCGCGGCCGCGCTCGGGCCCGGCGAGGCTGGCGGCATCGAGGTGCGCCGGGGCCCGGCCGCGGAGGTCACCGTCGACGAGGTGGACGTGCGTGTCCAGGCGTTTGTGGAGCTGCTGGGGGAGGCGCCGGAGGAGGCCGTTGCAGAGTTCTTTTTGGGCCTGCTGAGGACTTGGCTTGGGGGGGGTGTTGCAGAGGAGGGGCGCGAGGGGGCGATGCGTATGCTGGCGACGATGAAGGTGCTGAGGGAGGTGCTGGGCAGGTATGAGGGGGCGCTGGCAAAGAGTCCCACGCAGACGCTGCAGATTGTCGCTGGCGTGCTGGGGGAGTATCGCCTGTGGAAGGAGGCCGCCGCTGGTAAGGAGGAGGAGGAGAAGGGGCCGAGTCTGGGCGGGCTGGGAAGGATTGTGGTGGATGCGCCGCCGCCGCTGAGGAGGAGAAGGGGGAGGGAGGAGGAGGAGGACGAGGACGAGGATCTGGACGAGGAGACGTCGCGCGCTCAGACTGTGACGCTGGCGCTCTCACTGCTGAGTGTCCTTGTCTCCTCGCCCGACACCAAGCTGACGGCCGCCGACGAGCGTCTCCTGCAGACGCTGCATCCCGACCTCACATTCCTGACGACCGCGCCCTCAATCCCCCCCGATGTCTCCTCCTTCTCGCTCAACATCCTCTCCCTCCTCACCCTCCACACGCCCGCCACCACCTCCGGCACCTCCGGCCCTACCTCCCTGCACCAGCAGCAAAAGGAGACGCACACCCTGGCACTCTCCTACCTCCGGGACCCGCTCATCCCCGTCCGCGCGCACGGCCTGCACCTCCTCCGGACACTGATCCTGGCCTCCTCCCCCACCATCGACGTCCCGGCCACGGCAAGCCTGCTCATAGCGACCCTGGCAGACACAGACAGCTACGTCTACCTCAACGCCGTCAAGGCGCTCACAGCCCTCTCGGACCGCCACGCCAGAACCGTAATCCGCATCCTCATCGACGCATACGTGGACACGCCTGAGGCCCGGACCCTCGACGAGCGCCTCCGCCTCGGGGAGGCACTGCTCGCAGCCGTGCAGCGCCAGGGCGCCGCGCTCGCCGGCGACCCCGCAGAGAGCCTGGGGGCGGCCATGGTCGGCGTTGCAAGTCGGCGGAAGACACGGGGCGGTGGTGGTGGTGGCGGCGGCGGCGAGGAGGAGTGGGGCGAGGACGACGAGGGGGAGGAGGAAGACGAAGACGAGAGCGCGAGGGAGAGGAGGAGGCGCGCGGCGCAGTATAGCGCCGCTATCGTGAGCGGGTGGGGCGGTGACGGGAGGACGGAGGACGTGCGTATCCGGGCGTCTGCGCTCTCTGTGCTTGGTGCTGCGGTGGAGACGGGGGCGGCGGGGCTGGGCGCCAGGGTGCTGGGCGATGCGGTCGACGTGGCGGTCATGGTGCTGACGCTGGAGGCGGGCGTGCAGTTTGCCATCCTGCGCAGGGCGGCGGTGGTGTGCATTGGCAGCGTCTTGAGGGCGCTGGTCTCTCAGGGGGAGGGAGAGGGGGATGGTTGGAGGGCCGCTGTTTGGCAGGTGCTGAGGGGGAGGGTGAAGGAGGTGGGGAGGGTCCTGGCCTATGTTGCGGCCACTGATAACGACGGGCTCGTCAGGGAGCAGGCGGGGGTCGTGGGCGGGAATTTGGAGGCCGTGGTGGAGAGATGGATGGTTGGTGGGAGAAGCAGGATCGTGGAGGGGGGACTCGGGGCGCTGAGGGTATTGGAGTAGGTCTGTTTTCATAAGGTGCGTGTAATCTAATGATAATTGATTCTTTCTTTCTCTCTCTCTCGTGTCTGTGTGTCTGTCTGGGTTGACTATTATATCACAATGCACTGCACTGGCAAATGGCGGAGATGTGAAGATTGAAGATATATGAGTGGACAATTACTATAATTGTTGTACAGTTCAGATCCCCTCCCCCTTTCCTTCCCTTCTTTTCCCCTTCTGACAAGCAGGAAACCAAACGATATCTCAAAGCGGGATGATGGATAACAAAGGAAAGAGAATAAAAGAGAAAAAAAAAAGGTAGAAAGCCACTTCCCAACCAATAAAATCAATACATGAAACTGCTGGTGGTGCCGGTGTTGGACGAACCTCACAACCAAACCAAACCAAAAAAAAAAAGGAGACCAAAAGAATATTCCCCAACTCCCAGTCAACTGGAAAGAAAAGAAAAACACAAGAGAATGGTGATAAAAAGAAAGGAGGCCAGCGGTGGCAGTGACAAAGGAAAAAGGGTTAAGATGGGATTATAAGGGTGGTGGATGTTGTCAAGGGGTAGAGCCGGAAGCTCACCCCCCCCAAACCACCACCAAGCTCATAGACATCAAGAAAAAAGGCCAACCAAACCGGAACAAAAGGGCAAAGAACGACTCAAGGAACGAATAATAATGAAGAGCAATTCGTTTACTTCTTCCCGCTGAGCTCCTTGACCTTCTCCTTGAAGCCGTGGATCTTGTTGCGTGCAACGTGGCCGTCGCGGGATGAGGGCGTGGCAAAGATCTAATAAGGACGAGCTATTAGAGACAGCTACCTACTACTGCCATACGAAGGGGAGAGGGAGCATACCGATCCTTCAAGCTTCTGGAAACGTGAGGGTGGGGTTTTTGAGGCGTCCCATTCTTTGCTCCTGCGTTGGGTGTTAGTGATTGTTTGGCAGAGGGAGTTGGAATTGGAAACATACATTCTTCGATCGCGCTTCTCTAGGGGCGAGAGGTCGTCGCTGCCATCGCTTCCTCGACGGCCAACTCGCATGAAGGGTTCGGCCATGGCATCGTCGACCATGGATCCACGGCGGGGGCCAGGCACAACTTCGACAGGGCTCATATCGGGGGAAGTCATGATGGAGAGTGGTTTATGTATTTTTGCAATTGATTTGTATAGTAGTAGTGGTAGTTGTGATAGTATATAGCGGTATGGAAATGATATTGGATCGAATGCTGGTTTGTTTGGTTGGCTGGATCAGGAGATTGATTCTAGCACAGAGGGTGGGCGGGTAGGAGCTTTTATATCTTTTATTCCCCCCTCCTCCTCCTTCCTCTTTGCCCTCAAGGGTTTAATTCCCTGAATCAGGACAAAGGAAAAGTAAAAGAAAGCCACACAATCCTGACAGTGCCAGTAGTGGTGGTGGTGGTGGTGGTGGTGGGGCGGTCAGTCGACGGTCGTTGTCGTCGTCCAGTTGTGTCTCATGATTGCCCTCTTTCCCTACTGGTGGTAATGTATCATCTACATGTATGTATGTACATACATGTAACTTACTCTTCCTCCCACGGCAACTTCCAAGAATGTTAAAAAAAGGCTTGATATCGGTAAATTCACTGCTATGTGAAACCTCGAGCGTTTTGCACCTCTTTTTCCTTTTTTTTCTTACTTTTCCAACTCTAGTGACGTATGCGGGCGTCACAAGCGATCGTCCAGATGGAAATGATAAGTTTTGTCTAGAGTATCATTGGTCTTCTTGCACTGCCCACTCACAAACTCCACACACACACCGAATGATTTGTTGGTGGTTGATTTTGTCTCGAACTCACCCCCCCCCCACACACACACACCGGAACCCCGGACTCTCCCCCGCATTTGGCAAGGAAGTTCCCCCTCCCCTGCTCGCCAGGGTTGCACGGACTCACCGCTGCGATTAGCGATCGCCCTCAGTGCAAGCGCAGGCGAGGATAACCAATAAGAAAAAGAAAGGAAAATATATGGTTCCTCCCTCCTACATACACCACAAGCCTGGGCGACAGTTTTCTTGGTATGTATTGATCGATTGTAGATACCTCATCTGAACGAATGCCCAGAGAAACGTTCCTCGGAGCCAGGAAAACAAAAATGCGGAGAAATCTGGGGTTGAACCCTTTCCTTTCCCTTTCCCTCTCGATCTCTCCCTCGCCCAGCTAAGGTTGCCGGTAAGCTAAACTTACATACATGTAGATACTTTTTTTTTATGCCTTTTCCTAACTTAAAAGACGATTGGTCCATAAATGTGGATCACGAGTCCACAATGTCGTTAGAGGCGTCGTTTAGTTAGAGGCAGGCAGCAAGCAGGCAAGAGCTCACGGACTCTTTAATTCTGGTGTTGTCCGGTCGGTTGGTCGGTCGATAAACATGCTTATCTGTCATACCATGGTCTGCGGCCTTCCTTCCTTCCTTCCTCCCACCCCCCACCCTCCCTGTCTTGATAACAATTGATCGATTGTGCCTGTAGGCAGATGTGGTTGGTTTGGTGGCTATGCTCAGGTATGTAGGTACATGTAAGTATTCACTTCGGAGAAACTGACGCTCTGAGTGAGGGAAATGATGCGAGACAGAAAAAACCTCTCATATTATTTTATTATAATAACTCTAGCTCAGCCCTGTTGTTAAAAAAAAATAAAAAAAATAAAACAAGGTGAAATGATAATCCGAGAGAATCTACGACAAAGTGAATAATGCCAGATTCGCAACTCATCCCCTCCCTTCGAATCCCTTCCCTTCCCTTAATCCCTTCACCTCACTCGATCGCCGTTAACATTGGTTGGCCGATCGTCATCGTCGCCCACGCGCTCTTACTTACATTTACAGCCTTAACCATAAGAGAGAGAAAAAAAAAGGAATTACCCGCATCAAGGGGGCGCTGCGCCCAAGCTTTGGCGCTTTACATCCTTACCTTCCTTTCTTTTTGCTGGATAGCAAATCATCGTCCTGGTCATGTCACAAAACAACACTTTTCAAACTTTGGCCTGCAAGCCCTCTTCAAAAATAAATTCCGCCACGGGCCATTATGAGTGCAATTCTACGCATGTAGCCAGGTTATGGACGCGCAATCAAGGCTGTTTCCTCTTGGTCACTACCACCACCACCTCCTCCTCCTCCACTTCCTCACCACTTGGAGTCACTCAGAGTCACTCCTCCTCTTTACAATTTACCTTCGGAATTATAATTAAGCTCGGAGTCGTCGCCGGCATACTACCTAGTATACCGGCAGGTGATAAATAATTATACCTCAAGGTTCAAGTACAGCAGGAGCATGCGACTCTGCCACAACGCTGCAGTAATTTAGCCAAGCGCCTTTTAAACTTGGTTTACAGTTCGGATAGATCTTACTCTCTGGCTCAGAACTGGAAATCGACAACAACAACAAACACGTGGAGACCTGGGGAGTAGTAGTTATGCGTGAAATTTGTAGGTTATACTTCAGGAGGAGATAGGTATCATGCTCACGAGAACAACCTTGCAAGCACATTAATCCTCCCATATCCAACTCTACTTTTATCCTGGGGAAACCATGTCTATGGGAAGGAAGGAAAAACTAATGTCAAGCTTTTTCAATGATGCGGGACTCGCTGCCGTTTGCCGCATGATCATAGGTATGTACATATGTATCTGAAGCAGCACAGGTACAGAAACAGCGGAAGATATGTAGGCACTTTATCGTCTTTCCTTTTTGCTCATTAAATTAATATATGGCTAGGTTTCACGTTAAGTCCTCATATAAAGGAGGTGTCCCCAGATGTTGACAAATAAGCCAGTGGCGCACAATCAATCCTTCCTGCTTGATTATACAGCAACGTCCCCTATATGGGGGAATACTGAGCTGCTATTTCCGGACAAACGACTATCACAAAGATAACGAGAGGATCTTGCCTTTTTCACAGCCTCCAAAGCGATCTCTTTACCTCTCACCATATCTTCACTTCCTGCACCCTCTTTTCCGATCTGAACTCGCCGCTCCCATCGTCGCTTTTGGCACCGATTGTCGGGTTCGTGCGCTATGCTGCTACTGGTTGGGGTTGGCTCATCCCCCATAGCTCTTGTAACAGCAGCTGCTGTTGATATACTTCTCATTATCGTAGGACCCGGCCCCTACCGTAGCAAATATGGCCGTCTTAACTGTTTCAAGTGAGGACGGAGTGCATGGGGCGCTGAAAATAGGTTTGTATGGCTGAGGCCGAGGTTGAGATGGTGTTTCCGTGACGATAAGACTGTAAATTAGATATCGCCTCTGTACAATTGTGAAACAACCAATTCCTGAAAAAAAAAATGAAAAATTCAAGTATACTGCTACCTAGGCTCCTCTAAATCCAACATTTGATGACATCGTGCTAGCTAGGCCCACAATGAGTACAAATTATCATTACCCGGCCATTTTAGTGGAACAACACGCAACCCTAACCCTGATCCTCTACCTCTTATCGATAAAGGATATCAAACCTCACCTTCTCGAATATGGTCAAGACTCCGAAGAGAGACACCAAGAATGCTTATTCCCCAATGATAAGCTCCTAGTACTCCAATACAAACGTGTCTCTTCCCCATCGAATATAAGAAGAGACATACTAATCCCCCTCCAACCTTCCCATGAGTTATTAAAGAAGACCATGCATATATTTGATCGAGACTCGTCACCCCACGGAGAACATCAAAAGCCGGGAATTGTACCGGTACCTATTACTGTGAACTCCCTCCTTCCCTTCCCTCCCCTTCCTTACCTTTGCGAACGGAACGGAGATTGACATCCCTGCATTAGACGCCCACCACCACCACCACCACATACTACTACTAGATAGAGGAGATCTCCCAGGACCATATGTCGTCACCAAAACAAAAAGCCTGTGCTCCGAAAACTCAGGAACTTATGTACAAATTAGGGGGGGGCCCACGCATCATCATATCGTTCAGGGTCCTTGTGCAACATGCTGCCACAAAACACACACACACGCACAGGAAAAAAAAAAACAAGCACTTCGATCCTTCCCCTACGTGCGTCGATCCGGAGATGTCACTGATTCGTTATTTCTGATCTTGTTTTTTTTTTTTTTTGACCCCAGCGCGCGGAGCGGCATATGTATGTATGTACATCTGAGACACTCACTCATCACCAAACCAATGGACACTACTTGGAGATTCAACTCCGGGAGGGGGTCTAATCCAGGTTTTGGTGCGGATCCGGTGGGCGGATTGTTGCCTTTTTTTTTTTTTTTTTTTTTTGAAAAAAAAAAAAAAATATTAGTAGGGGTTTCATGAGTCCTTTTTTTCTTTGGGAGGCCGAAACCCCAAAGTTCCAAAACGACTACAAGGTAGGTAGGATGGGTTCAGAGGTCGGGTGAGCGAGTGATACTTTGTGCTTGATTCCTTTTTTCTTTCTTTTCTGACCCAAACGAATAGGCCTTAGAGAAGGAGGTGGGGGTGAGAGATATAACAAAGGATCCGAGATCCGAAGGTGCTATAGTACACGGGTTTTGTGCACGATGGCCCTGGCCCTGGGGGAACGGCTCGCTCGTGGATGTCGTGTCCCCGTAAGCAGATAAGCTTCTGAGGAGTCATATTTTTCGGATGAGATGTCTCCTGGCACGACACATCTAAACACATGAAGACCCAAATATTGCCTACGGTAGTGGGCAGTTTTCTCACTCGACATGCAAGCCATTTCAGGTGGAAAGTATAACCGGGTTGGGCGTAATTTGTAGACCCCCCCACACTAGGGACGTTTCTTAATAATACTACACTACATAGGGGGGGAAACCGCCAGATGGGAAGGAGAGAGGCAGGGGGAGAAGGCAAACGAGGGAGAAACGTTGGAAGGGAAAATAATACCGTCACCGGATCGGAGCGGCATCTCTATCCGTCAGCAGAGACGCACGACACATGCTGACCTATCCTTAAAAATGTATGGCCCCCCTATAAGGGCCGCTTTAAAATCCACTATCCAAGGAACTATTGGCTATATGACGGGAGTTGCTCAAAGTCAAACCTTGCAATAGCCGACTGGCTGAGGAGTTTAAGGCTCCTCCGGACGAAACGGAGTAAAGCTGTTTATAAGACATCTCATGATTTCCCAAGCAGGAAGTATGATGAGAAACTCAAAAAATAACAAGGCGACGTGGCGTGGCACACGAACTTAAATCATGGTTCATCACTCGAGAAACACATGCTCGCCTCAGTCTTGCAACGCGGTTATGTCATGTCACCCCTTTCGTCTGGGATAACGTCCTGGCTTAAGATTTCTTATATAAAGTACCTACATGTACCCATGCTACCTACGTACGGACCCATAGTAATTCGGCCTATTGATCAGCGGTTCAATCTTTATGAAACCTGTAGTCTCGTGGGGTCTCTGATATACGTATATCCGTTTCAAAGCTGCCCATGTACTTTCAACATTAGTTTCAAGTTTTTCGGCTTTCCGGATGCGGGTCTTATCCAACCTGAGAGCCACCAAGGAAACGATCACGATACTTTTTATTTATTCTTTATATGACCACAACTATGCAGATTAGCACACGGTACGGAGTGTATGCGTCTATGTACATTGACTGATTGACTGGTTGATACTTTGTGCTGCATTCGTGTATGTACGTAGCTCATCGGGAAGCTGTTAGAAGCTGCGAGAAGCAAACAGCATAGGCTCCTAAAGTACAAAAGTCCGGGCCAGGGTTTTCGGAAAGAGGAGGGGGTAACGATACCAACTTGGCCATGAAGTATTCCCGTTGGCTCGATCACGAAGTTGCTGTAGGAAGAGCCTTTTCTAGTTTCAGGAGGTAACGGATATATTGTATATAGAGAAACCCTAGAGGTCTGGGGGGGGGGGGGAGCAGTTGTGCAAGCACTACTACACCCGCTGTAACTTAGCCGGATGTCACATTGTACTAGTATGATACGCAATATTATCGAAGGACATGTAGCAGTAGAGTAGAATATCCCACTATGTGCAGTTGGTGGTAGGTATGTAGGTAGTTCTTCGAGAACACTGGAATATCGATCCTGAGCTGATGTGAACTATATTAGCAGTTTCTTCTAAAACGTAATTACAGAGTTTATCAAAAAGGAAAACCGAAAGTCCCGCACCCTAAGCTGCTAGATCCAAATAATCAGAAAGTGTAGTTATTTCAAGTACTCATAAGGGGCCCATTTGGCAACGCATCGATCAGTTATTCAATTATGACCACCCCCCAGCTCGTTGTGATCTATGTCATTCTTCTACCTTTACAGTGACCGTTTCGCAGCTTGTTCTTCGGGCTTCCTACCCTAGAATCATTGATGCTTCAACTCCATCCAGCCAGGCTTTGAGGCTCAAAGACCTGCAGCGTCCACTCCCTAACAATTTCCTGCCCCAAAATTGTTGTATCCTTGGCAATATACTACTACGTCACTCTAGATTTTGATCCCCCCTCCACTTCCCCCCTCCACTTCTACTATAGTCCCCTCCGCTCAACATCGTCACAACAAATCAAATAGCAGCATAGACCGTGTGCACCTGTGGCGAGCATGTACCTGTGGCGAGCATCGTATTTAATCCACATAATAAAGGCCCTCGTTTGTAGTAGATCCTTAAAGGTCAGATAGGATGCTCGGCACAAGTACATGCTCGCCACAGGTGCACACGGTCTATATAGCTGTATGCTAAAGCCTCCCCCATCCGGCTCCCGTTTCCACGCCAACCACAGCCCGCCATAAGTACCCCAGCCCCCGCCCGCCTCATGGCCGAGATTGTTGTACAGCCTGTTTTTTTTTTATATCTTCACCATTCCCACAAATGTACTTATGTCTGTACAAGAGTATGTTTCTTAGCCCGACGGTACGTAGGGCTATCTGTATCTCTACACCCCATCGTCCCGCGTTTCTTCCCCTCAACGTTTGTTTTCCCCCTTCGTTTCCGTGATCCTTTAATTTGCGGGGTTACATATGCACATGCTGACTCCTGAGAGGCGCTCTGCCTCCCCTAAGCCCTCGATAGGGGTTGAGAGAAGAAACGGTAAGTAAGAAAACCTGCATGTTTACTCACAGTCTCCCAGCTTTAGATACAGCAGCGACTTTTTGCCCCGTTGCAAACTACAGCCAGCTGCAGTTGCGGTGCAGGAAACAATGTGCCCTTAAATTATGCCGGCGCTGGCCCAGGATGGGAATGTTGCTCTGTAGCAGCTAGTACTTACTAGAACAGATGCTAATTTCGGGTATAGACTTCAAGAAACCCAATCACCAGTCTTGAGGGGGATGGGGAAGTAACTATAAGAAACTTGAAGCCCAAGGTTACGGCCGTACCACTGTAGTACACTAGATTGTTAGGCCTAGAGTAGCTGTCTTGTATGTATGCTACAAGTTGTTGCTGCTTCCCTTCGCCGGTCTGAGACAGTGGATATCTATGAACCCACAACTGAAGCCTAGCTACATAAAAAATGCCAGTTCCCCGTTAAAAGAATAAGCATGTAATAAGACGTCCTGAGATGGTCTTCTTAGGTTTGTGGCTAATACCTCAGGTCATGGAAGAGTTGAGGGGGTTCTGGGCCTTGAAACAGTAGAGCTTGAGGTATTACGGCGAGGATATAGCTATAGAATTAAGGACAGAGCCTGCTAAGAGACTGATTTGTGCGCTGGTTTACTACGGGTAAGAGGAACTACATCTAAGTACACATCCTTCAATCGAAAGCCAACGTCAAAGGCCGTCTAGACCATGCTTCCCTGGCAAGTTGTGAGGATCCAGTTTACTTTCCCCTTGTTTGCATTCCGACACCTAAGACCGGAGATACAGTTCCTGGTATTACCCACATGCTGCCCACAAGTTAATCAACTATACAAAGGAGGGAAGCCCGGGCGTGGAACATAAAATGATATACAATTGACAGTTGGGAAATTTTAACCATGTCTCTCCTACCATCTCTTTAGTCATACAGAGTTGGAATAAGACTGTATCTCGTGCTTGTGAATAGTTTCTCATAAATTCGGCGGCTCCCATTTTAACTTCACACTCGAGGTTGTCGTTAAACGTGATATCATTATTTGAACCCCCCCCCGGGGGGGGGGCAGACCATGTTTTGAAATAGTTATTTATATTATTTTACTTTTTGTTATTGACTTGCTATTGAGCAGGTAAGGCGAGAAGTGGAAGCGAGGACTATATGTAGTTGTTTTGATCTCATAGACGGAAGGACGTTGCATACATATACCTACCCTTGTGGATATAGTTCGAGTGACGATTCATGATCTTAACCAAAAAAAAAAAACCGAATAAATCACCAACCCAACAGTTGTGGTTCTCCATATTTGAGAAAATATGGTTTGAAGCGCGAGGGTTATGTGGATAGTAATTTAACATGTGACCTCTAAATAATCCTAAACGGATGATCACCTATCTAGCACGGCGGCTGGGTATAGGCTCCTAACGCTTGTCCACCATATGATAGCTTCCTTGTGGTAGACTGTTGCATGCTCCCCAAGCAAGACAGTGTAGGCTCTCCCAGATATTCCTTTAAATTTCCCGTCATGGAGAGGTAGGGTTCATGGCCGTACCTCCATCAAGGGAAAATCCTTCTAGACTCTCGGCGCATCGGGATCTGGCACGAAAGAATATAATAAAATCGGTCAGAGGGGCATCAGTAATTCTTGAGCCGTTGCCCTAAGAAACCCACACGGCCCACAACAAGCATCACACTCCCTTGCATTACAGCTGGGCATCTGGCCATGGAGGAAGAGCTTGTTACACTGGCAGCACCTGAAGGTTGTGCAATCCCCGTATGAAAGCCAGCAAGTATTACATCTCTTTCTCCCCACTTGAATGGTAGGAGGCGCCCTCCACCAGCCCTACACATACTTTGATAGTTCATTAGCATTTTAAAAAATTCCTGATGCCAACTGATTGACGCTGGAGGCGGGCTCCGGGGAACTGCTGCTGGGTGGGAGCATTATTAGATCTCCAGCGAAATCCTTTCCCATGTCCTCTAGAAATTGCACAAACGGGTTCTTCTTTCAGGACCATGCCGAATTCTGGGGACTCCAAGTGTCGTTTTCAGGTATGGTAGCGGGGCTTTAGCTGGACCCTAGTGTGCATAGATGGGGTTTTGGGCAGGTGGCTGATTTGCCAAACAAGGACTTTGCTGCAAACCAGTGTTTATGAGAGCTCTGGGGTCAGAAGCTCTGGAAACAATCATGACTATGTCCAACTTGATTAAGCCAATGTTTGAGGGTTTCCGGCTATCCCTAGCCCGTTTTTCGGTTAATGCGCAAGATGCTAACCCCGGCGCTCTCCAGACGTGAGACTACCTAGGAGTACTGGAAGACCAGAGTATCTCTTGTCTTCAACCCCCGAGGAACAGCTATACAGCCACCATCGATCGATCGGGGCCGATGGTATCTACAAAATGGCGGCAATGCGTGTAGATAATGATATATATATACGGTTACCCCCAGGGTAGGGGGGAATTGTAAGATGCCGCTTAGCCCCCAGACGGGGGGTTTCTGCCTGGAACGAAACGCTGGGTGTAATAGCTTCTTTATGTCTAGCCGGGCTAGCAGATATCAATTAATAAGAGCTTCACTCTCCCTTCACCCAGTGTTTGTTGGTCGGAGCCAGAGAGCCCATCTGCAGCTGGCCTGCGGTTTAATTGGTAAACATGTAGCTACTAAACCGGAGGAGAGGCTTTTCCTGACGAGTTGTTTTGAGAATGATAAGAAAGAAAGCGTAGGAGTAGGAGAAATACGCGGATATCGATCGACCGGTGCCAACTATAACTAGTAGCAGAGAAGGCTATAAAGACAAGCACCCACGCTCAATATATATATCGATATATTTTGCCCTGTCTGGTCATGGTCATGAGGCTGGAAAGACCCACCCTCCTCCCTTCCTTGAGGTAACGAAGTACTGTGTACATCCTGGTGGTGGTGGTGGTGGTGGTGGTGGGTGGTGGTGGTGGTGGGGCTAGCTACATGTAGCTACTAAGCTAGCTAGGGCAGGGCTTAAGTAAGACAGCTGTCATAGAGGCAGGAATTCTCCAAAAGGTAGGCCAGGCAAGGTCCCCTACATCTACAAAGAGGAGGTACTTGTAGGAGGTAAAGTGGCCGTGAGATACAGTTCTCAGAATCTTGATGTAGCCAATACTACATATATGTAGTTACATGTATATATATCATTAAGGTTAATATTAGCCCATGAAAGAATGTCAGTCCTCCGGGGGCGGGGACCGAACCCACCCCATATCCACCCCCACCCCACCCCCATCCCCCAAACCGCCCCCCAAAACACACACCACTACCCCACATGGTGGTAGTCACTTTCTTTGCGCTTTAAACCTGGCCCCCGAGAATCCCCAGGTGAAGTAGAGCACAGCGAAAGCTTGATACCCTCTATAAGGGGTATCTCTCCATAACGGAAACCTTTTTGCCCAGTATCTCCTATGTATATATTGAAGGGCTGTAACCCTTTATAATGTACATACCACACTAGCAGGCACTAACCCAATACAGCTTTCTTACAGCAAGAGATGCCTATTGACCCGCTTTTGCAATAGTTCTACCAGACTCTGTAGTTACCTACATGTATGTACCATGGCCGAGGGAAACTCCGCCAAAGCCAACGGCACCATTAGCTAGCTCATGCGTGGAGGAAGAAAGGTCTACCAAATCTCCAGCACTGGTAGTACCACCACCCATAATATATATATATATATATATATAGGAGGTTTTATAGATGAGGTTTCACAAGTACATACATAGTACTACCTGTATCCACATGTAGCTACTTAATTACTACAAGGACCTCCAGGCACGAACCACAGCATATAGCCGGTAACCAACGGTATCTACGCCCACAGCTACAGGAATAAGCAAACCAATTAAACAGGAAAAAAAAGGCCGTCTATCATTATCATTAGAGAAGGGAAGAGGAGGAAAAGAAAAGAAAACACTATCTATTAACAGTAGAAATGCAGACTCGTATAGGAGCAGGCAAGACCAAATGCTCCCCCATCTAGAGTAGGTACGCATGCGCAGTAAGTAGCCATAAAAAGATATGTAAAAAAGAGAAAGAAAAGTAAAAAGACAAGAAAAAAAGCATAAATCACAATCGCCCAAAACGCCATCCATATCCACAACCATGAAGAAATAGACAAAAAAGGCAAAAAAGGGGATGCCGTAACAGCCGGTCAGTCGGTCAACGGAAGAAGAAAGTAAAAAAAGGAGTAAAAAAAAAAAAGTAGAGAACAAAGAACAAAGAACAAGAAGAAGAAGGAGAAGGATCTCAAAATGCCTAGGTATTGGTTATCTATATATAAGTCTGGCCACTTATACTGTGACCTAAAACCACCGACGGGGCCCGTGCAATCCCCCACCATCCGCACTCTACCAATCCCACCGCCAGCACCGCCGCCAGCACCAGTGCCAGCGCCCGCTCCGTCCACCACCACCACCTGCCCATCCTCTTGCCCGCAGATCCGTCGTCGTCGTCGTCGTCGTCGTTGTCTTCGCCGCACCGCTGCCCATACAGCACCAGATCCCAGCATGGGGGCGGAATGAACGTCACGAGCTCCCGCTTGAACCCCACCCTCCTACCCTTCCTCGCCTTTGAGGAAACAGTTGGGGCACCAGCAGAGGATGCGGTGGTGGTGGTGGCGGCGGAGCGCCGAGTGTTGAACTCCGTATTGAAGCGCGTCTCAGCGTCAAGGATGTCTTCCGTGGGGGCGTGAGTGATCTTTCTACCGCAGGGAAGCGGTATAGGCACAGCTTCCGAGGCGGGAAGGAGAAGTGGAGGAGGGGGAGGGGGCAAGGGACTGAGAGGCCGCGGGGGCGAGGGGACTGGCGTCACGGGGTATTGAAGTGTTCGTGACGGCGACTTTTGAGGCGACTCGGTGGTTATATTGTAGGCGAGGAGGACTGGCATCGTTTCCCTTTTTTGATCTAATTTTTTTTTAATATATAATTTGACGAGTGAGTGGCTGTGAAGGAGTCTTGTATTATGGTAGGAGTTGTGATAGTTGTGATCGAGGTGGTGGTGGATGTAGAGATGATGAGAAGAGAGGGATTATGGGTTCGAGTGTGGGGCGGAAAGACTACGGGGGGTTCTGAATCTGCGGTAAATGCGGTAAGGCTGATAGTCCATAGCTAGCTCTAGGTGAGCTTTAGATAGAGAGGGGGGAGGGAGGGTGTGGTGAGTGGGGAGGTGTATGGTCTGGAAGTGTCTCTTTCTTATATTTTTTTTTATTTTTTATTTTTTTATTTTTATTTATTTTGTTTTTTTAGCGTAGATATGTAGCTAGTGAAACATGTAGCGAGTCTTTAGTTGTTGGTGGGCACTGTTAATAATAAGAAAATCTGGGGAAGTGGAGTGAGGTGGAGGTGGGATTTTATCCGCTATGGGGCAGACTGGACAGACGGGGACGGGGACGGGGCCAGACAGACGTCGTCGTTTGCTTAGAAGCCTGGATCAATCATCATCAACATCATCATATCTTTTCTACCTTAACCAGTCCTATAAGTACTGCTGCTACCTTACCTCCTGCTGCAGTTGGTGGCGGCAGGGATGTGTATGTAGCATACCTGCTCGGTAAAGGAGCAAAAGGAAGGGCCCTGGAATCTGGGCGGAGAGAAAAGAAGAAACTGGATGGATGGATGGATGGTCCACAAAGACCTTGTTTGAAAGCCCCGTTCACTCGTGAGACTTCTGTTTTAAGAGCCACAAATAACTACTCCAATGTAACATGTCCGATGCACCGCCTCAGTTAAATATCAAAAGTTGGTTGTTGGCACGTGAATGGCATTGGACGACCCGTGATATTTTGCGACAACCCCCAGATAAGTAGATACTTACATCTTACACTTATCTCAACACCCAACACTTACATACATACAGTACCTACAACCTATCACGACCACACAACTACACACCTCCAACACAGACGCAATGCGATCCGGTAAGACTTCAGAGATCTCGATCTACTGATATATAACTATATACATGTAATGCAAACAATTGAGGCTGACGAACGAATGGACACTATGTTAAGACGAGGCGATTCTCGACGAGATCATCAAGGATGGTTCTGTAGACATGTCAGTAACTCCTTTTTGACATCATCACCATCATCACCATTCTTGTAGCTAACAAAAACACCCAGATCCGAATGGCCAGAGCTCCTTAAGCGTTTCCTGACTCGTCTCGAACATGTGCGTATTCCCTCCTTCTCTTCCCTCCGCTCTTCCAAGGCGCCCACTAACAGCTCCCTCAAAGATCGCTCACAACTCCTTCCCGACCCCCCCACCAGTTCCGAACACTCCCGCCCTACTTGGAACTACCACTGTTCCCCCAACAGACCCTTCCACACAGTCTACAGCCCCTGAAGACCCCCCTCTCTCTGAGACCCCCGCCGAAACTTCAGCAGAACCCTCCTCCTCCAATAACGACCTTACCCACATCCCCGATGCACCACCCGCTGCCGCTGCCTCACCCCCGTCCATGCCCCCGCCACCCGTGGAACCCCTGACAAGAGGTAGCACAGGTCCAATTGCGCCAGATGACCTAGAAACGCTCACGCAGCTGACCACAACCCTCACCACTAACTTCGACACCGCGCCCCCCTACACTATCCAGCGTCTGGCCGAGCTTCTCCAAAACCCCACTGCCCACTACCGTTCCCTCACAAAGTACCTTCGCGCCCTGACCCGCGTACTCTCCGTCTCGTCGCAATCGACCGTCTTCCCGCTCGAAGACGCGGCGGCCACCGCCGCCCCCAACGGCGCGGCCTTCATGCTAGGGAGCGACGAGTCCCTTGGCGGCGCACTGCTCTCGCCCATCCCGTGGCTGACGCCCACGGCGCTCTCGGAGGAGACCATGGCGCAGGACGGCGCCGGCGTCACGCAGGGAGAGTTGATGAGAACCGAGCAGGAGCTAGGGATCGTTCCGGCGGTGGAGACAGAGGTGGTGGCACCCCCACCCCTGGGGCCTGAGGACGTCGGCCCGCAGCCAGACGGAACAGTGTTTCCGGATCCGCCGGGGGTTGAAGAAATGGGGAGGGTCGAGGAGATGAGGGATGCGAGCATGGAGAGGGAGGAGAGGGAGAGAGATGAAACCCTCGAGGATAAGATGCAGCTAGACGCGGCGGCGGACGGCAAGGAGGAGGAGGAGGCGAGGAAGGAGAGGGAGAAGGAGAAGATTGAGGAGGCCAAGGATGAGAAAATGGCCGAGGCATAGTTGGTATACCCGGAGTTTTTCTTCCTGTTTTTTTTTTTTTTTGTCTCTCTTCCCTTTTTTTTTTTTTTTTTTTTTTGTAAATACTATAGTGAATCAAACTTGCAGCCGTCATTGACTTTAGTTCTGTCCTTTTTTATATCCTAGGAATCAATCAGTACATGTATTGTTGTGGGGGTGCGAGTACCAGAAAGTTGCATGTAGATTATATTAGCAATTCCAGCATGACGTCTCTTGATTGCGTACTTTTCCTCGTCGATAAAGAAACAACATAATTCGCTGGACAAAGGAAAGAAAGAATGCTAGTTCAATGGACTGAACTGTAACTCCCTCTGGTCTCCCTTTGATTTCCCCCCTTCCCTCCTCTCCGTCAAATATTGTCTCTTGATTGGTTGAGAGCTACAACCCCAACCCTACAATAGAAACCCCCCCCCCCCCCCCCCCCCCCCAAAGTTTACACATCGAGAGCTTTTGAAAAACGAGGCCTAACCGGGGTAGCAGAGGCTGGGGAGAGCTGGAGAGAGTACGTGTTATTGTTAGATGAACAACTACTGGATTGCCGTGGGCAGAGCAACTACTCGCACTGGCGGTGAAAAGCTTTTCATATATGAAGTACTCACGTATTAACTAAGTCCTGAGAGCAACGGGCTCACAAAACCCCCCACGACTTAATTAACGCGCGAGTATGTAGCTGGGGGTAAAACATGACTTTTGCGGTCACGCGGTGGTCACTTCACTTTATATCATCAGAGTATTAACCTGTATGGTTCAAATGAATGAATCATTAACTGGAAAATTAGGGATCGAAGTAGCACTCCGCTGTTCCTAATTTAGTACCGCTGTTCAGCTTACAGCTGCTCCCTAACCCAACATGTCAATTGAAGGTGAGAGAATTACATATGTATGTAGATAGCATTAAACCGCGGTCGTGAGGCAGCTACAGTACCAAAAAAGCGGCCGTATCCAGTACATTATCTGCTAGAATACCATGACACTGTGGTTTTGCTACAGCATTGCTATGGTATAATAGTTGAAGTTCCGATTTAATTCGGAAGTTTTCCACGTTACGGTATTGCTATGGTATCTATTACATCCCCATTTTTGGTATTGTAGTGCTTCTAGTATGATTGTGCTGTCGATCTTCGCGCCACTTTAGGTCATAACTAAACTAGTGTCGATTTGCAATGTGAGTTTTTGGATTCAGCGAGTTCACCTACCGGGTGTGAGGTCCTATTGTGTTTTTGCTCTTGGCAAGTATATGTCTTCGTCTGTTCCCGCGATTCACAACTTCTTATCAAAGAAACAGTATAATAGACACAATTTGGCCCGTTTGGCAACAGTCTAAAACGGAGTTTTCACCTTTGTAAACTCCGTTTCAACGATCATTTTGTTAGGCCTTGATCCTTGGAAACTCCATTTTGTCTGGTTGCCAAACGGGCCCTAACGATAAGCATACACCATCATTATTTTGTGCAACTTTGCGTGGTAAGTAGGCCTCTCTTGCGCTGCCGATAGTTATTCTTAGCTAGAGGCTGACGAGCTATAGATTACTATAAGTCCTGAATACAGACGAAGACATAGGACGTGGAGTGTCCACTTTATGGTGATAATTACCTACGACACTAAAGTACATAAAATCATAAAACCTTTCTGGTCATTTTATACCGAATACTAGCAATTAACTATTACAATGTCTAGTCTGAGCATCGTACGTCGCTTTGCCGCCGTCTGTTACTCTCGCCGAGGTCTTCCCCGCGGGTTCACTACTACTATTCAGAGAATATTGTTGCCGATGATCGTGATATATACATCACATCATGAATACTCGCAACTCGCCAACCGAGTTTCTGAGTATAACAGCGGCATTACAATAACAAAGCTGCGGTATGAATTCTTGAACAAGAGATTCGACGGGCTGGGAAAAAAAACATCGAGACGGCGATGACCAAGTCTGACAGCAGATTCGAAGCGATGGATAAGAAGATGACTACATGGTCCCTAGCGCTTATATGCCCTGCCCTAGTTAGAGGGAGTTCGATTTCTTTTCTGATAAGAATCGTACCGGGAAGTAGGGCTTAGAAACAATGTATTTAGTACATCTTTGGCAATTGGGCCCTCGGGGCTCTGTTCACGGATTGTGTAGTTCATATATTCTCATTATCCCTCGGCCTCTAGGTCGTTAGATGAGTTGATGAGTTAGTAAATCTAGCGAAGGGACGTAGTTATGCTACACATATGTATAATTTCACACTATGCTATTGGTTATTCTACCTTTTTAGTCATGGGTGCTCACTCGGGTATCGGGTTTCTTTGTAGTTGACCTACATGTGCGTTCTGAGGCGTTGGAGGTCCCCCCATCGGGAGATTTTGAAAGCCATGGTATCTGATTCGAGAACTTAACAGTTAGAAATCTTTTTGCGGGTGGGTGGGTTGATCTCAAATTTGATCGTGCTTGGAAAAGGCGCCTCGGAAATGATTTTACTGACGGCTTTTTATATCGATCTCGTATAATGTGATACCATACTTTATGCTGGGAAGACCAACGAGAATATATGTAGCTGTACCTCGCTTAAGCCCGATACCAGTTGGGGGATTGAAATATTACCTAGCTCGGGGGGGGGGGGGTAACGGAAGACAGAGAAGACAGGAAGAGAAACATCATAGAGTACTAGGGCTGTTTTAGATCAATAGCTACATCTATACATGTAGTCTATCACTTTATGGGATTAAGGCAACATTTCAGGATCCTAATAAGACCAGATGATTTGATGTATATTTAGTAAGACTAAGGCCGGTATAAATTTTAGCTTAGGTAACGGAAAGTTCTTTTCCGCTCGACCAAAGCGGCATGAAATCGGATCCATGGCTCAGGTCAATAGTTTAAATTCTTTCGGCGCCCTTTATCTTCTGTCTCGTTGGGTGCTATTCAGTTCAAGTATTCACCGCTGATGGGTGACCTATAAAATCAAAGCGAGACGCGGTTGTCTCAAACCATTCACATATATCTCCGAACACTATTCCTACCTTATGACTATAGAGCTTTCTTGCCTCCTTTATTATCACCCAAAAAGCCGGTTTAGACCACTTATGGGACTTCCTTGATTAAGACCCTCAGAATGAATGCTATTTGTTAAGTTCTATTTGTGGATGTGAGACCTGGCTGGGCGGCTATACTCTCAATTGTCGAGAGAGCTCCCTAGTTGACACTAGCTAGCATAGAGGGGGATACAGGAGGTGAGTTTGAGGTGGTGTGTTTCGCCAACTCAAAACATCTAGAATTTCGTGGGCTGTAACTACATAATAACTACATGTACTTAGTTGCTTTTGTATAAGGATGGTCTAGCGCTAGCAAGTTTCCAGGGACCTCATGAGAAGGTTACAGAACATTGGAAACCTTTAGGCCACGTCCTGATAGCCACGACTTAAAATATTGTAATATTGCAACATTTCCAGGCAGCAACGAGACAATACCGTAACCACAATCTCACCTCAGGGCTAGAGAGGTGGTGGTGGTGGTTCACTAGCGCGGCAAGAAGGATGGGATCTGGGCTTGAGTATTTTAGCCAGGGCAAAGTATTTTGGATCATGATATTGAGGAGATATTGGTTTCGTTAAGACGGGGCCCTTAAACTATGAAAGGCTGTCACTGACCTGCCGGCTTAATGAAACAACGGAATGAACGCCCTTAACCTTCCGATATTTTAACATTAAACGCGCTATTTCCCGGAACTAGTTTTGTCTTATTCTCTGCTTAAGCCGTGGAGTGTTATTGAATATATTGAACCCTAACCCACTGGGATACAGATAATGCCACGATGACGGGCCCCCGAGGATTCCAATCGACCGGGCTTGGCCGAAACTAAACCTCAGCCGATCTATGCCAGGCAGAGAAATTTCACTACCAAGGATTACGACCAAGCTCTTTCATAGAGATGAGAGGTTAATTTGATTTTTCCATGGAGGCGTCGTCTTAACAACTTGGACCAAATCGAGCTTGAAGATCCATGAAGCGGCCGAGCTTTGCACTCGCGAAACAAGGTTCTGACAACACCACCCCATTACAGGGTTGGAACACAACCTCAGGCAGGCCTTTTCTCCTTGAATTAATACACCTCTATTTTATCCTCTGGGGGACAATCCAACTGCGTATCGTGCCGTATGTACAAGGTTGTACTTCTACTACCAAATTTGGAAGCCAAATCCAGCGGATTCTATGTGCTCATTACCGATCGAGTGATACTTGATGCCCAATTATGCTCGGGCACCTCGATTTCGAGACCCTTGTTTTCCAGCTTCCAGAACACCGCTAAACCGCCGATCATCACCTGGCAGATCTATGATCTAAATCATGATCATCTAACTTCCAGGTTTTTGGCGTTGATGGACAAGCGATATGCAGGGAAAAAGAAGTTTCGGATTAATCCGGTTGACTCTCATTTAATCTTATCTTATCTGATTGTAAGCCGCCATGGATCCTTGTAGAAGGAACAAGCTCAGAACAGAATGTGCCAGGGTTGAGGTCCGAGTTGGAATGCTAGTTAGGCTTTGACAGGTAGTTGTACCTGATTCGAGCTGACGTCCGCCTAGATGGCCATTTTCAAGGAAAGATAGAGAGACCTTGGAGGAGCTCATGCTCAAACTTCCATGGAAACGCGCGCCCTAGGACGTGGTGCTGGTACCTGCAGTGTGTTGTTAGACTGAGACTTGAGTCAAAAATTCAGCGGCTAACTTTACCATCTAATTTTCCGTCCTCTAGAGTTTGGAGGCTGAAGATGGAAAGAAGGCTTTCGGCCAATATCGTGGCTAGAGATTGGATCCGAGACATAACAGACCCGTACTCACTGTTGAACCAAAATATAACCCCAGTATTCGTGGGTTATGGCCCACTATCAATACTATAGGGGCCGTTATCGCGCCTTAACTACTACCCAGCCAATTGACACAGCCGAGTGATAGCTGGTGCACCACCAGTCGCCTTCATTTACCGCCAGATCTCCAGATGGTGTCGATACTGATCTAGATACACCCTGCAGCTTCCCGAACCTCGGTTTTTCCCCTTACATATGTACCTGTATCCGGAGCATCTATGGAGTATCTTGGATCTGATGAGGCTTTATTGACCCCGGAGATACAACCAAGGCCCGAAACTCCGTTTCCTTGACGCCAGCTAGTTGTAACTTGATAGATAGGTGGCGCTCCTGATTACTTCACCCTTCTTGATAAACCAGACCTCAATTTGTCATGACTAACCTTATTTTATGGTTACTTTTGGCGTTTCCTAAGATCCCAGTGAGGAGTCGTAGGAAGTTTGGTCGGGGCGAAAAACTCGGCCCCCACAAATACAGCACATCATTATTAGGTATTCAAATACCTTACTCAAAGTGACAATTAAATAACAGCCTATATCAGTAGTCCCTGCAATGAACTGGCACGAAATAGGGGTAGACTCGAGTGTTCGGTATTCAAGTGGTCGAATCCTCATATGGAGTCAGGATCCTTTAGTTTATGGTTGTGAAAACCTGGTGGCCTCCACGATTCTTATTGGCTTAACGATACTATCGTTATGATCTGACAGCTGCCGACATGACCGTTAGCGGGTTTCATATATATAGTTAGATCCGGATGTGCAAGAAGAGCCTCGTATCCTACAAAGTCATATGAAAATGCACTTGGAAGTGTAGAAGTAAGCCGTTTTCGGGCTCTCCCGAAGAGTGAAAACTGCGGGATCGAATCGTGTCGATTTTAAGTTTAGAGTGCCTACAAATTTTTGGATGGTGTACTGGTTATCCGAGGTATCCGGGGTAATACGACGATGCGGAATGATTTCTACATCTACCACTCGCATGTACGGTTTTCAAAATAACCGCCAATAACGAGGCAGAACCTGAGGCAGCTCTTTTTAAAGAGAAATAACCCCAAGGATATATATGTAAATATTAAATTATGCTGTGACCGCTTCCTAAGCTATGACAATGACGCTATCCGACTTGCAAGGTTGAGCTTGCGTGGTTTACCCAGCGACCATGAAACCCCATGTAATTGTAGTATGACAGATACGTACCTTCTGTCTGTCACGGACCGTTACCTACTCGTGCGAAGATGTGAGATTAGGTTTTAGAGTTCAGATCGAGTGATGGGTCATGCCTATAATCCATAAACCTCGGCAGGAGCTTCTAGCGATATTAGCCTATTTATAGAACCCCCTTCCAATTAATGCTCCATCTTGAACAGCCAAACAGCCAGTAGTACCTGCATGTAAGTACAGAGTATCTCAAGAGTACATGTAGGTACATACCACACATAAAATACCTGAGGTACATCACATGTAACCCTACTTCCTCTAGTGTGGTCAAAGAAAAAGCCACGCGGTTGGATAAGAGCGGGAACTGGGACTTGGAAAAACCCGGGCAAATGTTTCCTTTGTTCCCAATTTTTCACCACTTGACCCTGCGCATGCCTTAATCCTGCTTTCTGCCTTCCTGAAGGTCCTAAGGCCGCCGCCAGGAGGGGGAGGAGGTAGAAGAATCCCACCCCGTATCGCTGCGCTGCGCCCCGGTTTCACCAGCCCCCACGACTTGGAAAAGGGTCCACTCCACCTTTACACACACCCAGCCCGCGGAATGGACCCATCACAAATCAACAATCGGAGATAGTAAGAAAGGATTGTCCCTTCCTTGTAAGCCGGAACAGCCCTCATCCCGCGGATCCGTGATGTGATGCTGAGGGAATAATTTTTTGCGAACGCGCACATATGGCCTAGCTAGCTTAGCCCTTCACTCTTCGATCCTCTCTCTCTCCCTGGAAATGAGTAACCCTAACCCTCTAAATTGTAAAGGACGAGTCGCGGTTATGACGTAGGGGGTGGTAGTGATTCTGGTTGGTTAGATAGATAAGGATAAGACAAAGAGGACTGTGTGAATCAAGTTCTTCTGAGACGGTTGCGGAACGGCATAAAAACCAAAAATATCATATCAAACGGTTTCTGCACAAGGGAGATTTCTGGATGTACTCGTATTCGGAGGTTACGATTGGGGGCTTAAAAAGGGCTGAGCTATTTCTGGGTGGTGGTGGGGTTGTTTTCTGTGGTAGGGGTGGGGGTAAGGGATCAGGGGATGGGTAGGGTATGGGTAGGGGTAGAGGGGGGGGGTGTCGTGTAGGGTTTAGGCAACAAGTCTTGGGAGTAGTAATAATTTGAAGCCTCTATGACGTGGAAGCGCTGTTGCTTCGTCATGCCACACACACATAGCGGGGAGGGGGGGGGGGATGATCAGTGATAGACAAGGCAGGAAAGGGAAGCGGTGGTGGTGGTGGTGGTGGATCGAGGTGGGGTGCTATGTGCTATATATGAACAGTGCCCTTCCTCCCCTTCCACTGCTGGTTTTTTTTTTGTTCTACTCCCGTTTTATCATTGGCTTTTGCTACTATTACCACTACCTTACTACTACTGCCATTTCCAAAGGGAATTATACTCATATCAAATCATTATTACTGCACCAAAAAAACACCTTATTGCGGGAATACTTATACCAACTATCTGGAACACCGAAATCTTTATAACCAGGATTTAAATCTACAATGGCTGCTGTCATGAGACAAGATAACGCCTGGGTAAGCCTCCCAAATTCTTTATATATATATATATATATATATATAATCCATAATTAAACAATACTAATAAACCCCCAGGGCGCCCCACCCCCATACCACGCACATCCCCCAACCGCAACTCCTCGCCGCCAACATTCCAAATCCCACTCAACGTCCAGCCCCCGCCCCAGCCCGCGTCTCCGCAGCACCTCCGCCGGTTCCCGCCCGCTCGCCACCCTGCAGCGTGAAGCCCGCCGCGCCAACCGTTCCCCCCACCTCAAGAGGTCCGCCATCCCCGGCCCGGACACCATTGACCGCCTTGGCAACGTTCTCGGCGGCATACCGTACCACCATGAAGGCCCATTCGACGCCACCCTGCGCGCACGCCAGGTTCCGGGACGCAGCCCCGTCGAGGCACTGGCTTGGAGTAATGCAAGGGCGATTGCGGCGACGCCGAGAGAGAACATCATTGATTGCTTGGAGAGACATAGGCCGTTGCAGGGGACAGCGAGCGTGCCGCCTGGCATGAGGACTGCGGCGGGAAATGTTATGGGTGATTATGATGAGGTGGATCTGATGGTTGAGAGTGGCTACCGGAGGTATCCGGGTCTTGTGAGTATTTCTATTTTTTGCTTGCTTTGTGTTTGCGGTGGACGGTGGCTAACGAGTGGAATGCAGGATTATCTGGATGAAGATAAGAAGGGCAAGGGAGAGCCGGGGTACACGCTTGATAAGTTCGATAAGCAGCAGAAGGCGGCGAGGAAGGCGAGAAAGGCGCAGAGTCAGAGCCTGGGACGAAATGAGTATGAGCCGTATGCGGAGAAGAATGGGGAGGTGCCGGCGACAGCGAGTGGGTATGAAGGTGCGGGTGTAAGGAGGAATAAGAGCTCGGCGGGGAGAGTGGAGGGCGGTGATCATGAGTCGTTTGGTGATAAGTTGAAGAAGAGGTTCAACTTGAAGAGGAGATTGAGCTAGGTGTTTGACGGTCGAAGAGCTGATGGATCGATTTTTTTTTTAACGATTACTGACTTTATACGATCATTACGATGGGTTTCTTTTGTTTAATTCTGTGGGGTTTGGGACTTTTCTTTTGGTTTTTCCTTTGTTCTATATTACGGATAAATATCAGGGACGGGTGCAGATAGATATGTCTTTGGGTTTTATTCTGGTTGTTTTCTTCGGTTGGTTATTGGCAAAGCTTAGTATTGCACCTGACGGGCTCTACTATTGTACTATTAGTTTACCTTTACATATGTTAGTTTTAGGATACGGATCATATCATGAATATAAAAAGCGTATATATACATCGATATAGCTCAGTGTATACCCAGGTCAAAAAACGATCGGTCAATATCTATCAAGTTTCCCTCCTCCTCCTCCTCCTCCTCCTCCTCCTCCTCTTTAATACCCTTAATCTTTTCATCCTCACTACCTCCATCATATCCCTCCTCTTGGATATAGTTTAACACGGTGACCAAATCCACAAACCTTACCTTTTTTACCGCACCCTTTGCCCTGCCCTTCCTTACACACGACTCCCTCTCAACCACCTCCGTCTCAGAGCTGCGCCTGCAATTACGCTGCGAATTCCAAAGCGTCTCGCTATCTCCTATATGTCTACTACCTGGTTCTGGCCCCGAGTCCGGCCTCGACACAACCTTACGGCCTCTAGGCAGCGGCAGTCTGTGCGGGGCAGGGTTTTCGGGGCATAGAGGAGGGTGGGTTCGGAGCTCGTAGGGATCGATGAAGAGCGATTTTAGCGCTTCCTGGAGGCTGTCTATATCTAGTCTGTCGGTGACATCACTAGTACTACATGTAGTGATGCCCATGATGCGAGTGATCCGACGTGATGGTATATATATATGTTTGGTGTTTGGAATTAGTGGTGGTGCGTCTGAAGCGGAGGAGAAGCAGGAGAGGGAGGGATACGGCTCTTGTACCATTGGATCTATACATGTAAGTACATGTATGTAGTAGTTGAGGTTGTTGGTTTCGGGGGCGCGCTAGGAGCTTTGGGGCTAGGTGCGTTGGCTACTCCTGGGTTCTGTAATATTCTACAGGCCGCGGGTTTACGCCACGTAGGCAGTTGTGAGGCTTTTCCGATAGAATAGAAGGTAGGTCTACAAAATCACGAATCCGATCACTTGACACCATTCCCATTTTTTGTAACTATAATAAATTAATAATACTAAAATTGAGCTGAGTACATGTAATTAAACTACATGGATAAGCGCTCCCAGAATCAATATATAATTACAAACCGCGCGCGGGTCGATATGGGTTATTGTTTTTTCTCTCGCTCTGACAGCTTGAAACCATGTTTGTCGAACTTGCTAGCTTATAGGGGGGTTTAGAGGCGTCGATAGTCGCTTCACCAACATTCCAGGCCAGGAAATATTCTCGAATGATCTTAGTATTTCACCGAACGACACTGGAGAGGTTTAAGGCGTTTGTATAACAGAACATCATAAGAATGAGATGAATTCGCTCCCCAACGCGGTGCGAACCGTAGTGTCCTTTTCGACGGTTACCTCTATATAGCGTGTCTTTTTAAAACAGGTATATTGTAATGACTTACTTGCACTTGAGGGTAGCCAGCGCTCCATCAATGGCTTAACGATGACTTTGGGTTCAGCTTGGTCATTTGGCACAAGTTTTGAAAGAAAAACCTCAACGAGCCCCGAGGTATATACTACCACCCACAGACACACAAATAACCGAGTGATATTTCATGAGGTAGATGCGATACAATGATATTTTTCGTAGTACTATTCCGCTTCCGTGGACATTAGTCTATCATAAATATAAGGCTTTTTGTCTAATCGATGTGGGTTTAATACCCATGAAGTCTTACTTTGTAGACTTTTCTGCATTATGGGGTGATTTTGTAAGATTACAGGCACATTGGCCAACTGGGTGCAGTAACTCAGCAGTTAATCATGTCGTATCGTATGGGATCTGTAGCGTAGTTGAGATCTTCTGGAGATAATCGATTTATGTTTGTCATAGTCTTCATGTAGGTACACTGATCACTGATCGAAGATATAGAAATAGTAAAGATAAATAATTTAATATGCAGATCTATTGACCGTCAATTGCAATATATCCTTGCCCATCCAGAAACCCGGGGCCGAAATCGACACCGAAACCCACCCGGGGGGTTCTACACCCGAGGCTTAACCTGAAGTTTAAGTACACTCCACTGCACAAGAAGAGAGTCATTGTGTTCGAATGTAGTCCAGCCGTCAGCCTCCGATACTTCCCATTCTCCCCTAACCTCCTCCTCAGGCCCATTACCTGTTTGCCTGCGACCAATTACCCTCCATTGGGTATTGTGAAAACCACAATTCTTAGGCACAACGCAGTGCTCACACATAGGGCATATCGATTTATGCGCATCCTGTCCATAGTCAAAATTGCCCATGCCCCACCTTACTAGGACCTCCCTATCAAAAGCGACACAGTTGCGGGTTGTGCAGATTCCTTTAATCATAATTTTAGCATCATATCAAGAAATCTTATTTACTGACTGCTCACCTAAAAGATTTATGCCCGATCTCAAAGTCCTCCATTCAGGCGCAGAGACGTGCCAAGGAAGTCTTATCTTATGTTCGGGCCTCAGCCCGTTGAAGATGATCCTTGGGGAATTATTTGATAGCGTGAGTGGACCACCAACACGTCTTACGTAGGGGTGATCCTTGCTGGCGAAGACGGCATTGTTTTCATCTTCCGAGTCTTCCATGCCGCTTGACAGATTCTCCTTATTGTTGGTCATTTTTCCTGGTGTGTCTGAGGGTAAGACTGTTTAATTGAAGTCAGAAAGCGAAGATAAAATTTAAAGACTTCAAGCGTTAACTATACCTTAATCAAAGTCAATTTAATGGTGTATTGAACGATGAGACTGATTTAGCTAAATGCTCTGACTATGTTATTCATGGTGGAGGGTGTGATGTATTAAATAGAGAAAAGTTAGTACTAGATGCAAGTTATCTAGTCAAGATCGAACTTTGAAGAATATCTTTTGCTATGCATGTAGTTACAACAACAATAATCTCTGTGATAACACTATAGCGGGATAGTAGCCCTATATAAGATTTCGTGAAGATTCGAATTGACTTCTTTGTTCAGTGCGTCAGAGCAGATATATTCCTTGTACGAATTATCTCTGATATTTCGATCCAAAGATTGATCCAAAGATCAAAGGCTTAGTTTTCTTTCAAAATAGAGAGTTCTCTTTGAGCGGCTAAATTACCCCAACCAAAGTCTTGTCATCGACCATCAAGTTCTTATATACATATACCATGCTGCACTGAGTTATTGTTCTTAAAAGCTTAACCTACTGGTGTTGGGGCCCATAGGAGAAGCTATTGAATATCATTAGGGCTCAGTAATCCATGTAAAGGTAACTTGCCTGCTTAAACTCAACCAGTTTGTACCTTTGATATTGTTGATATACTGCGTGTAGTGTATATGCACATGCCCCATTCTAGACATCGCCGACAAGAGACCAGAGACACCTCTCTCCGTCTCTCCGCATCGAAGCTTTTAGAGAGAATCCATTTCCAATGGATGGGGCTCGGTGGCATTGTCTGGTTACTCATGATAACAAGTACTTTTATCCTGTTCATGGCTGCGATTGTTAAAGACGCCGTCTGACGGATTGTAGGGTCTCCTGATCTCTCGATAGCCCACCCCGTATCTTCGCACGGAGACATCGAGAAGCTGGGAGCTGTATTCTATGTCAGGAAGTGTGGGAAACCACCTCGACCCTTTCCCGTGCCAATCTGGCCACTTTGATAGTAAAGCCTCCTCGCGCACGTTTTGGAGTATCTATCTGGTTGTTGTTGGTGGAGCAATATCTACAAATAACCCTAGCCCTACAATGTGACATACTAATCATATTCGTACTAGTGTAAAATTCAGTGTCGCTATTCACTTCACCACCAAAGGCGCGAAGTGTCGAACAAACCCCGGCTTCACGAACATTCCAAAGATGGCGTCACCAACAGCATTACCTCCGACCTCACTCGAAACACAACATTCACTTCCCCCTGCAGAGGTCAGTTTCCCCTTCAGCTTTATATTCTCTTCGGTGGATGAGAAATTGTTCTGCTGACAGGCTACATAGGTTCTTGTCCGAGACTCAGCCAAAAGAACACGCGAGCTCTTTTCTAGAGATTTCGGAAATGCGTTCCTTCTCGATGACGAATCAAGGTAACTATCGCCCTGCCTTAATCTAGCTTTACCCTGCCTCATACCGAGTTATAGACCCCTGACACAAACTCCACAGTCGCAAATCCTTCGTCACAAACAAAATCCGCACTGAATATGACGATCTCCGCGAGCTCCCTCCGTCACTGGCGGCCAAACAAGCGGCTGCTGCCAGCGCTGCGAAACGCAAGAAGCTCGGCCCCGGCTCATCGAAGCCCCTGGCTACAGAGGAGGATGGCGCCGATGCATCAACAATGAAGATGATTGAAGGGATCCCCTCCTCAGGGGCAGGCGGACCCGCTACAACTGCACTCACAATCCGCGGGAAAGCGCCGGTGCCAGGCTTTGGCGGCGCTGGTGCTAATGCTCAGAAGAACCTCCCTGGGTCAAGCTTGGTGAGACACAACGTTGTGCAACAGGTGAAGCCTGTTTGGCACGCGCCGTGGAAGCTCATGCGTGTTATTGCCGGTCATCTAGGATGGGTTCGCGCATTGGCCGTGGAGCCGAACAATCAGTGGTTCTGTACGGGTGCTGGGGACCGTACGGTAAAGATATGGGATCTGGCGACTGGATCGTTGAGGTTGACCCTGACCGGTCATATATCTACTGTTCGAGGACTGGCGGTATCACCGAGACATCCATATCTGTTCTCGTGTGGTGAGGATAAGATGGTCAAGTGTTGGGATCTAGAAAGCAATCGCGTTATCCGTCATTACCACGGGCACTTGTCGGGTGTATACTCTCTAGCACTTCATCCAACGCTGGATGTTCTGGTTACTTCAGGTCGTGATGGTGTGGCACGAGTATGGGATATGAGAACCCGCACAAATGTCATGGTCCTTTCAGGACACCAGGGAACTGTATCATCAGTTGTCACACAGGAGGCGGACCCTCAGGTAATCACCGGCTCCATGGACTCTACTGTCCGTTTATGGGATTTGGCGGCCGGGAAAACGATGGCAGTCCTCACCCACCACAAAAAGTCGGTCCGAACGATCACGACACATCCCAAGGAGTTCACATTCGCTTCGGGTAGTGCTGATAACATCAAGCAGTGGAAGTGCCCAGAGGGAGCGTTCATGCAGAACTTTGAGGGTTTTGGAGGAATCGTTAACACGCTGAGCGTCAATGAAGACGATGTGTTATTCTCAGGATGTATATGGCCCCACACCTCCCTTGTTCTTTACTGCCGAAAGCTCACATGTTACTAGCGGATAATGGTGAAATGTGCTTCTTCGACTGGAAATCCGGACACCGCTATCAAAAGATGGACACCACTGCGCAGCCAGGTTCCTTGGAGGCAGAACAAGGCGTATTCTGCAGCACTTTCGACAAGACCGGGTTGAGATTGATTACGGGTGAGGCTGATAAAACTAGTATGTCTCATCTCTCCCTCTCCGCCCCGGCGTGTAGCTGGTTGATGCTAACATTAGCTGTGTTTTCTAGTCAAAGTATGGAAACAAGACGAAAAGGCCACGGAGGAGACACACCCGCTGGACTGGAAACCAACGCTGCAGAGACGGCGGTACTGATTCTGTGTTTTCTTTTTTTCTTTTTCTTGTCTTGTTGCGAAATGCTTGGATATCTGGGCTCTTAGATGGCTCGCTTGTATTTTTAAAAAAGATTGTGTTTCTGTTTGCTTGTTTTTTGTGTTTCTGCTCATGATATTAGGCGGTTAAGTAATGAAACGAATTAGGCATTTAAGTGGAAAGAAAGAAAGCTAGTCCAGTGGGCGGGAGGGGGGGGGGGGTTCTCCCTGTGGGTTTGTTATATACAATCGTCGAAGCTCGCTGAGGCAGTTGGCGGTGGGTCGAATAGACTGTCGTCGCAATCGTTTGAGCGAGGGGCCGAACCGAGTACCCGTATTCCCACAAACATCAACCCCGCTGTGTTGTACTGGCCACCACCGATCGTGCCGTGTCGTGTACACAATGCGGTGCTCAAGTGGTGTTGAGGACAAGACTAGTTAGAGATAAAAAAGCAACTGGAGACACGGGGAATCGAACCCCGGACCTTCTCAAAGCTTCACATGCAAATGAGATGTTATACCCCTAAACCATATCCCCATAATATAGTTTCTTTACCTTTACAACACAGTTTTATACTTTGAATATGTAATACCTCTTAACTTTTTATATCCATCCACGAAACAATAACTGACCACAGCACCCATAAGAGTGTCTACATGTACCTCACACCATGCATGTCCCTTTTGCTCATCCAGGCGGCCATCACCTACATACCCCCTTCCTACCCCAAACTCGGGGATGTATGAAGTACATACATGTACATGTATGTGTCAATCAACCCAAACTCGGGGCCGCCCATCATGCGGGATCACTCGGACCTCCCGAGGAGATGTTGCTTGGGGTTTGGCCTTACAGTGCGATCCCCGTATAGCTCCGCACCAAAAATATCCTCGCATGTATCCTTACAGATAATACATATCCTTATAGCGTGAGCACTGTATGTGTCCTAGGTTTGACTTTTTGTGTAATTCGAGGTCCAGCAGTGGTCCTCTAGCTCTGGGTGTTAGGTAACCACTCTGGGATTGATTGGTATCATATCACTTGCGCAGCGTCAGGATACACATATATGGCGGCGATAGGCTAGATCAAAGCCCAAAACCCAAAATTACAGTAAGTTCTTGGTGGGACTTGGAGCTTGCTAGTTCACAACATTGCGCATGACACTAAACCGTTATGGGAATAGGAAACGTGGGAAATACATGTATATGTAGTTTATATACCACTATTGTCACTAACCAATCCGGGGATAGGAAACGGGGGAAATGGTTTAGATACCTCTAAACCATATCCCTATACTATGATATGTGTAGGTATGTCTAGGGGGTATTTTTATTTTAATTTTTTATTGTCTTGGCCATTAGGCCATCACTAAACCAATCTCAACTTTCTATGTGGATTCTTGGATTCAGAGTTACCCACCAAGTGAGTCCACCTACCAGTGTGGGGAGGTCCTGTGGTGTTTTTGCTCTTATGGTAGGTTTTTAGGTTCAGCGTTTTAGCTCCCCGCGGAAGAGGGACTAGTAATGCATGTATGAAGCAATAAATAGAGAGGGACTAGTAGAGATGTCGTCCGATTATTCAATTTATCCCGAGCGACGGCTGCTCGGTGGCCCACTCCGAAGTCTCCTGTGATTTCAGTTTTCTCTAGGTCCGCTGGTCCAGCACAGCGGGAAAGTATAAGAATATCTCATTAAAAAGTAGAAATAGCTAGTAGAGCCGTTCAGGAAATCCACAACCCCCCCCCCCCCCCAAAAGCCGCATGCATATATGAATTATCAATCAAGCCAGTACCTCAAAGCCAAGCTCTGGGGCCATAAACTATGCCTACCATTGCAGCTATGTATACGGATATCGTCAGAAAAAATACGGTGAAAGATCCCTTGGTTGATTTTAAAGAAATAGCCTGACGGGCGTACACCAAGTTCATCATATATTCTGTTGGTAGCCCCATTCTCAATGAGTATGCGCTTTATCGAGTTGCGTCTATACATGTATACAATGTGCAACGCAGTGCACCCCATCATATCAACTGCGTTGACATTGGCCCCGTGATCGCAAAGAAGAGTGACTAGATCCCTTCGTTCATCAAATGTTGCAAAGTGCAGCGGCGTCCATCCTAGAACTTGCGTTTTCGCATTTTTATCTATGCCATGCGTATCCAGCAACATCTTCATCATCTCCGCATTACCATCTTTTGTAGCATAATGCAACGGGGTATAGCCGTCGACATCCCTTTCGTTGGGTTTGACCCCAGCCTCCAAGAGCAATCGGACCATACTACAAGAATGGCGCATGATGGCGTCGAACAGTAACCCTCCACCATTTGGGTTAACAAGACGAAGGTAATGCTTGACATCGTCTTCATTGAGGCTGCACACAGACACTATAAGGCGAGCATTGAAACCCTCCGGACCCAGAAAATGTTTAAGGTGAAGATAAAACGACCTGCAGGTAAGGGCTAGGTTCAGCGTTGCCACCATCTCGGCTCTGTCGGCGATCATGAGAAATATCTCCAACGGCAAAGAGCCAAGTAAGTCGGGCTTGGGCAAAGCCGGCTGCTCGTCACCACCGCTAGGACCCTCAGATGAGGGCCCCAGAGGACTGCCCGATACCGGGCATTTCCCCCAGAGGGACTCGAATGGTAGCTTCTGAGAAGCCGATTGCTTATCACGATTTCTACGACGTATAGTTGGGAGCCCCGGTAGCTTTTCGGGTGTCACAAAGGGATTGGTAGAGCGGTGTAGCCGATAAGTCGTAGTGCTAACGACATCAAAGCGGTCCAGATGTCGCTGCCAATCTCTGCAAGCAGTTTTAATCACATCGTTTGTAGGCCCGGTAAGAACACGTTTTGGCATCTCGTTGAATGAATGCCGTTGAGCGGTGTTTGTGGTGGTGAGTGTTTGTAGTGGTGTTGAGTGATTGTGGGGGTGTTTGTGGTGGGGTGAGTGATTGTGGGAGGGCGGGGATTATTATACCACAGCACGGACCAATTACGTATGGTGATCGTCTTAATTGTAGAAATCCCTCCAGCCAATAAGAAAATTTGAAAACGGGCGCCAAGTCAATATGAGTCTTTGCTCGGTAATAGACATATCTAACAAACACTAGGCAATAGACGTTTGGGATACAAACGAAATGATCGATAACCATCTCTACGTACCAGCGGAACGTTTATCGGAGTATGATATCCCCAGCTGAGAAGACTAGGTGGGCTCTCGACCTACTGACGAAGCAGAAGAATGTCTGTTAGTCGTTTGGAGAGACCAAACACGGTGTACGGACCGGTAGATAGGGGGAGTTAAGGTAGCGGGAAGAAGCAAACCTGTAGAAAACTGGCGTTAATTGGTCACTGGTAGAGCAGGGAAAAAATCCCAACGGCGAACGGGAAGAGGAGGAGAAACAGAGAGTGCAGAGGATGGGTATACATGAGACGGGCCAATTCATTAGATTGGCTCAAGTCAGCCTGAAGGCCAGAGCCCAGAGCACCTATGAGACGAGCCTGGCCAGTAGCAAGCCCATTTCTAATGAATTCTCTTGGGCCTGCCATGAACAAGTAATTACAGTCATTGTTATAAGTATTCACCCACCCCAATCAAAAATCTCACCAAACCTCCCTTTCCACAGCGCGAAAATACCCACATCCCCGCTCTGTTGCCCTAAATATTAGTTGTTTTAGTGTGATTTTCCCAATAGAGCATTCTTGCTGAAAAATAGATCCACTTTCCATCATAGAATATCACTCATATATGAAGGCTCGAACAGGCGAACACGCCTGGCTCATGAAAACGAGTTTAGTATGTATGTGCCTATATCAGAGGAGATAAGATAAGCTCATATATGCATGCCCACAGCTATGCCTGCCGCGAACAGGCTCGGGGGAGACAACAAACAATCCCCCCTGCAGAGAGGGCCGGTTTTTATTTTATCTAGCCTACCTTACAAACTAAGCTTGACGGGCAAGCGATCTATCCACAGAAAGATTAATAGACCCAATTAAAAAGCAGCAAGGTACGTGAACAGCGAGAAAAACACCACAGAGCAGCTAAGAACCCCAGCCGATAGCTATATAGCTACATGCCAAAATGTAGCCAACAATGAATAGCAGTAGTTGATTGTCTATTCTGACGAGGGGAATGTAGAGAGGGTGTTGGTTGGAAATAAAAGCCCACGCCCCGCTACTAAACACCGACGCCAGATTGCATCACGCGAGATCACTCGCTGTAGTGCCTAACCCTAGCCCTGACCAACACATTGTTCACTTAGACTCACCCGGGCGGTTCACGTAATAGCAAGAAGATCTACAAATGTAACCAACTTCTATACCCCTTCTCAATTAATCAAGATTGACTGTCTTGGTGGGGTTCTGGTGAATGGGCGCAAACACCACGCTTCAATAAAGAAAAGAAAAAAAAAATTAGAATCACGCCTCAACCATTCAAAGATTGCATTCACTATTAAACCCCGAGCGAAAAGAAAAGAAAAAGGTAGAAGGCTAAAGCTAAAAATACACTGCTATTCCCCCCCGAAACAAACCGCCCATACCAGCTACAAAACCACATCCTCAACGCCCTCTGCGTCCTGCTCCCCTTCAGCGTCCAGTTCGCCCTCTGCATCTTGATCCTCTGGCGCCACGCCCACCCGCCATTTGTGGCTGAACGCGACGAGGTCATCGTCGACGAGTAGGTCCTCTGTCTCCGGCGGTAGCTTGATCCCCGAGCCCGGCGCAATGATCGGGATGCTGTCGAGCATGGTGTGTGCGGGCTTACCGGAGACGAAGGCAGGGTTGACCTTGTAGCTGTGGCCTTCGCGGAGGAGGCGGTTCTTGCGTAAAGCGGATTGGAGTGAGCCTTGTGCTTCGGAGCGGATGTCGCGACCTTCGATGGCGGGGTAGTTACTGTTGTATATTGGTTAGTTGGATGGTTATATATGTATATGGAGGGAAGAGAACGGACTTCCCAAGCCACTCGAAGATGGCTTTAGCCTGGCTACCCTTCTCATCGGCGATGGCCGTGATCGCCCTCACAATCATGTCCTCCCAATTAGGCACACCGCCCACATCCGCAACCTCCAGCGCTACAGTATCCCCCGGCGCGGTGCCCACCTCAACCCCGCCATCCTCCTTTGCTACCGCCGCCACATTCGCCTTCTTGATGCCCTCCACAATGCGTTTTGTGTGTGGATCATACAGCGGCAGGTCTGGGTGCGCGCGCTCCGCAAAGAATACCAGCTCCACCAGACTCCCCAACGGCAGACTGGCCAAATATGTCCTCTTCTCGTCCTCAGTCAGGCCCTGCCCGGACAAACCCGTCGCCAACGGCTTCTCCTCCCGCTTCTTGGCGCACGAGCTACAGAACCATTCCGCCTCAGCGACGGCGATCACGAGGTCGTCAATTGGCGGGTCGTGGCACAACTGGTGGAAGGGTGTGTTGCAGCCGTCGCAGAAGACGATCATGTTGCTCTGAGGGCTGTGACCGCGCTGGCAGATTTTGCAGATGCGGGAGTCGTGGATGCGACGGTATGGCCCGCGGCGGCGGGAGGGTTGCTTTTGTGCTGGGTTGAAGTGGGCGGGGCGGTGCACCTTGCGGCCAGATTTAGTCTTGATGCCCTCCATGGTGAACTCTTCTGAGGATGGGTTCTAGCTAGTTGTCAGCATGGAGCGCGCACATGTTATACAGTGGGGGGGTGGGGGGGGGGGGCCAAACGTCGCTCTCGTCCTTGATAGGTGTACTGCTCGTCTTCCGTCTACGAGTTGTCCTGCCTGTTCCTGTGCCAGCCTTGGCGCGGCTCTTCCCCGGTGTCTTCTTTGCGCCTGCTGCGTCGGGGGCTTGCGCTTCCTCCTCCTCCCCTTCTACTAGGGAAGAGACTTCGACGGGAATGAGCGCCGGGTCGTAGGTTGGTGGTACTGGGGCGGGGACAGAGACAGAGACTGGGACGGGAACAGGGACGGGAACAGGCGGCGGTGCCATCTGGTTCCAATTTTGACTCTCGGTCAGCTTCTGTCGGAGCATCAGCTCTGTCTCGGCCATGTCGTCGGGGTCAGGGCGGCGGTATGCGGCAGGGCCGGGGAGAAGGGGATCCGACATCTTGTAGCTCTGGATTCTTGCTCTTGCTGGTAAGATGGACTGGGGGCAAGTGGGGTGTGTGGGGTGGAATTGGGGGGGAGGGTGGGTATCAATAATAATAATTCAGAGGAAGGATGGATCACGACAATTGTTAGTAGGGGCCGGGTAACGTGAGGACTGGGGCTGATACACCTAACCCTGTGTGAATACCTCAGTCTTAGACGTAGAAGAGACAAGATGGCAGAGATTGAAGGGGTGAGTTCTCTCTCTAATTGGGATTCTTCCCTTTCTTACTGACTTAATTTGACCACCGTTCACAACCCCCCCCCGCACGAGAGATTTTATATTTCACCTACTCACGCTAATAATAATACCCCTGGGTTCACAGCAAATCACTCACACTCATCATACACTCCCATAAATGGGTATCTTGCCTTCTTCGACATCGCAACCCCTAGAATAACAGAAAGAAAAAACTTTTACATACAAATAACCGTAACACAACATGCGTGCACATGGCATCCAGTCAAGTCCGTTCATTACCCGTCAATTCGCGTCAAAACAAAACATAAAAACTCCCCACCCCTTCTCCCCTAATTAATGTGTTGAACAAATATTTCGGTCGGCACCTTTCAAGATATAGAAGGCGCCGACCCCCCCCCCCCTCCTTATGTCTATCCCTCTGCACAATTACTTATTTGATAAAATAAAAAAAAATGCCTACAGAGAAGCCTCGAATCTTGCTTTTATTACTCCCGCTTACGCCTCCCTCTGCTTCTTCGGGCTGGTGACGCCGTTGAGAACCCCCTGTCTGGCCGGGGGTGGGTAGGGGATCCTCAGGCACCTAATTCCGAGGTACCCACAGATGGCATCAATGACTAATACTGCCCAGCGCGTGTACACAACTAAGGCAAATACAAAGTAGGCGCGGAGATAGTAAAGTTCCTGGAGCGGAGTGATGGCAGGACTACATAAATTAGTCAGAAATTCTTCCATCAGCGACTATCAAGGATGGGTAACCACTCACAGTCCAAAAACTGGCATGTTGGCCAAGAAAGCTCCGCCCATCAATGGCGCCAACATGATAGTCCAATAGGGGAACGGCTGCCTTGTCAGATGCGCCAAGATGATTTTAGTGGTCATGCGACCAAATACAAAGCTCAAAGTCACGCAGAAGAGGATCAATCGGTTCTCGGTCAACAGGCTAGTATGCTCGCTTCCGAGCCAAAGAACACAGCTGCCAGTGAAGATGACGATTGGAGTCCACTCTAAGAAGATCGGTAGTACGGGCAGATTCTGGCGGCGACGGGCTACGATCACATTATAGACACAGAAAGGCAAATGTGCGACCAAGAACGAGCCGAGAATGACCGGGATCCAGATGTCGCGAATGGAGTAGTCGCCAAAGACCCAGTGGTCGCCAAAAACGGAGGAGAGCTTGTAGGTCCAAACTTCAGGTCCATAGTAACCAGAGGCAGCCATTAAACTGCAGGCAATAATGAGACCTTCCGTCGGGCCGTTGAAGTATCCAAGGTAAAGAACGTGGGTGTGGTAAGTCTCCCAGGTAGAGAAGAACATGGGCAAGCAAGGAATCAGCGCCGTAAAAGCGCCAGCTTTTGAGGGTCCCAGGCCCATAGATGCAGTTTCGCAAAGACTGGCTAAAGCGCCTATCAGTCACCAACCCCGGTAAACCAACACCGGAAGTCAACTTACCTAATGTGCAGTTGAGAGAATCAATACCGTGGCTGTCGCAAGTAAAAGAGTACCCATTAGCATTAAATCTCGACACCTCCGATAAAGGATAGTCAGGTAGAAACATACTCAAACAACTCCCCCAGCGGTGAGCTGGACCCTGTCCTCCGCGCCTGCTTTCCATCGATGTTATCCATCGTTGAGTACGCCCATAGTCCAAACGCAAATGAATAGTAGAGCCAGCTCGGACCGGGCCCTACTAGATCGGGCATGAAGTAGGCTAGGCACGCGACATTCGTGACGATGAATCCGAAGCCGATCAGGGTGACCGCATTAGGCGCGAGCCATCGCGGCAGAAGCTCAACCATAAAATTCCACTAACAACCAATCAGTACGCAACGCGCTTTTCTTTATTTATTTCGCTCTTCCCGTATAGACCTACGTAGTGTTTTAGGATGTACCGCGAGATGAAAGACTTGTCGACGGCCTGATAGCGGTAGCTTTTTAGGTGCACCAATTGGTCATCGGGGAGCGTCTCGGAACTCTTCCGTTTCTCTGCGCATTTTTGTAAATATTATAAGATTTTCATTTAGGATATTTGATTCGAGTAGAGCAATTCCCGGCGACGGACAAAAATAGGGGACAGGGGGAGGACGGAAAAAGTTGTTACCTCTCAACGGTTTTTGATGTAATGTCCGTGTATCAACCCAAGAAGCCATGATGGCGAGAGGTTGTTTGAAACGGTGGAGAAGGAATGGAGTGCTGCTACTGGAATGGGGTTGCGTTGGAGAAGAACGCGGAAGGGAAGCGTGGAAGGAGAGGAAGAAGAAGGAAAGAAAGAAGGAAGGAAGGAAGGAAGGAAGAAAAGAGGGAGGTGACAAGAAGAGAGGCAGTTAGGTGTTCACTAGTAGCACTGGCGGAGGCAGCAGAAGTAGGTACTAGCCGCCTTCTCTCGATCTTTCTATGTCCCAATTTGAAACAGGACAGCCAGATGTGATCGATAAGATTACTTATGCTAGGGCAACTCATGCAGATGAGAGAAGAAGGGAAAAGGACCCCAACTTTCTTGATGAATCTACTTTATTCTATCCCTATCATCCCTATTTTTTGCATCTCACCAGACATCAACTGCATATTATCTACGCGTGGACCTGGTACAGTGGTACATAGGTAACCGAACAGATGTCGGAAAACCACCCCAATCGATCCCTGCCTTGCGAATGGACACCCGACCAGACAACCTGATCGGTACTACTTCATGAACATTTTCCCTGGCCAAAGTGTATACGAGCCTGAAAAATCTTCTCGCGTTCACTCTGCCAATTCAAAGGTGGTTTTTGCCCGGCACTGGTACCTGCCCTTACAATCGATTTAAGCTCACGGTATAGATATATATCCCTTGCAAGTGAAGCATTAACGGGGAGACCAACGGTCCTTACTCCCGCAAGCATAGCTTACCCGCTACGCAACAGCTTCCTTTCTGTACAAGATTCAGAAATCTTCCTTTCTCCTAACACTGCTTCGGGAAAGGGTGCTATAGGCCCCTGCCTGGCCGTAGTGTGACTGGGTCGGGCACTAAATTGATTCTTCAATGCTGCTGAATGTATCGCGGGCCATGTGAGTGGGTGCAGCCAAGTATCTAAAGGAGTTGACTTCGTTACACGCTTTCTTTTCTCCACTACAGCGTAGAGTAGATCTGGAGGATATAAGATTGCCGGATGGGTTTTCCTAGGCTTGTAATAAAGGGTTCTTTAGGTACCATCGAAGTCACGTGTACCAAGCGCTATTCCTTTTTCTGTTGCTCTATTTTATTTTTGTCATGCTTTCTTCTTTGTCAACTGGTCTCCGCTCTGTGGCCGGAATAATAGAGGGGTTTGAGTGTGGGGTATGGGGTTCCATTGTGTGATGTAGCTCCAAAATCTTTATACTTTCAACTATTACTTTGGCGGAAATGGGACCAGCGAATATATATTCTGATCCAAGTTTATGGGGGGATTTGCTGGAGAAATAGTTAAGGTAGAAGCTCCCAAACAAATATATGTATGGGGCAACCAGCGCCATAATATATCTCCGCGTACCATGCCAGTCTTTGGGATATTTGATTCAAGGTTTATTTAAGATTGTTCTCACATAAGGGGAATAGATGTTCGATTGTTGTTCAATTAATCAGTTCAAAGCATTTTGTATACGTATGGAGTTCTAGTACTGGCCGGTTTCTACGTCTGACTAACCCCAATGGATTAACGAAAATAGGAATTTACTCACTGGATGGTACGTATTTATTTAATTGCCTGGTTGGCAATGCTTCCTAATAAGTTAAAATGAAAGTGTCTGAAAGAAAGAAAGTGTAAAAGTATAAAATGGTGAAGTACCTAATTAATTAATAGAACCCATCAGCAAGATTTCATCTGTCTCCTGATATTTTCTGGGGCTCAGGAGACTCAGGAGACCTAGGAGACCTAGGAGACTGTCAGGAAACTAAGGAGACTGTCAAGAGACTCAGGAGACTCCAGACACAAATGGTAAAGCTTGCTGATATATGGGCCGATAGTAGACTTGCAATATAAATATACGGTAGTAAAGGTAAATTACACGGAAAGGGACAATGGTAACGGTGCATGTATGAAGTATAAATAAACAAACGGTAAAGGACTACAATGCCACGGCCTTTTGTCATATATATCTAGGATGCCATGACAATCAGCGTATAATGCACCAATGATCTCCACCATCAACAAGAAAAATAAAAATAGGGAAACGTGTAAGTTTGGTAATTTGCATCTGTCCAGGTCATTTGGAAAAATCTGTGTAGTTAAATCTGTGTCTTGGGGGGTGGATTGGGCGGTTTCTATAACGTACAAGCGGCGGCCACTTTTCTGCCTTGTGTTCTGCCCCTAAAAGCGAATTGAAAAAATAGCGATATGACCGCCCCGGAGCTGAACTTCTTTTTGATATTTCTATTTCATAGTTTTGCCTATGAGACTTGGGCTTTTTGTTCGAATTTATGGCCTTGCGAGGATACTGGTTGCCATGGTGTCCTAGATATATATCACAAAAGCCCGTGGCATTGTAGTCTTTTACCGATAAGTAAATAACTATGTACTTCGGGTGTAGGGGTAAGTAAGAAGACACTACCCTGCCAAGGTTATGTAAAGGGTGTCTTCTCACTTACCCCTACACCCGAAGTAAATGACTACCGGATCTGTGATCGAGTGATGGCCTGTGATTGGGTGGTAGTTTGTGAAAAACAGTTGACGCGCGAGCAGGAGTTCCAAGTATGGAAAGAAACAGCCAATCTAAGCTCTATTCGCAAGAGCAGAGTATCGGCTTCCTAGAACTATCGGTGGCTCACCACATAAACTGGGGGATTGTGAAACTAAGAACCCGGGTTGGGTCTCGCCCTTGGAACCTACTGGGAGTAAACGATATCCCCATTTCTATGCTGCAAATTGAATATTCTCTGGTATCCTCCCTTTAACCCATTATCCTCTTCCTCCTACTCTGCTCACAAATCCCAAACTGTCTGCCAAAGATGGAAAGGAAATGGGTGACAAACCAACAACTCTAGCGTAATTCATGCCAACATCCAGTGTCAACTCCTCTTCGTCCTCTTCAATGAACTTGGTCACCGGCCTGTCTTTGACCGATGCTTCATAGGCCCTTTCACATCCTTCTCGTTTACTACTACCCATATAGCACCATCATTAGTAGGGGCTTCCCTCCAAGGAGAGTACGAAACAGCTGGTCAGCGATACAGGTCCGATTACCTCCGATATGAATGAACCTGAGGTGTAACTGTAATAGCCCCATTGCCCAATGGGAATAGATGACATCGTGACGACCAGGATTTAAGAATAATGTTATAGGCCTGTGAGCTGTGTGGGATAGAGCTTGTGTATCGGCGGGTTATTTGATCGGGTGCAAAGCCCTCGGCGTAATCTGATGCGTCTCACTTGTACGCTGCAATCAACTCCAAATATTGACTCCCGGGAGCCAACTCAACACTCTCAATGCTCTCTCTGGCACGATCGTTGGCCTCGTGGTTGACTCCCAATCCAAAGCCGCAGCAGGGCGACATGTTTGTTGGCATTGGTTGTCCAATATTGGGAGTGCTGAAGGGGCCTCGATTGAACTTCTGTTGAGGGTGGTTCTATGTTTTGGCCCTACGTGTTAGCACAATAACACCAGTACTAGTTGTAAAGAAAGATTTCCACGGATCCAAAGCACCTTGAAGGTACATGTAGGTATGTATAGGGGTCTAGTCCAAAGTACGAAATGAATCGGCTACTCACTCCGGAACGGCCGTTTAGGAAAGAAACCAATGTATGTGCTCTTATGAGACGACAACCCTCTGGGGCTCGGGGCCGTTGAGGTCGCCCCCGAGTATAAAGAAATAAAATGGCTTTTCACGCCATGGCTACGCACACAGGTCACCTGGTTCACCATGACCTGAACACCAAGGATTTGCAGGTATATGAAATGTAACCACCCCACAAGTGCCTAGACTTTGGTATAGGATTCAAAATGCAAATTCACCGTCTGTCTATGATATCCCCCACCGAGACCTTGCTGGTGTCTGGTGAGCTGCGCTCGATCCCAACCTCGCTCGATAAGTTAGACGAGATTCTTTTCTCTCTACACAGTATACATCTTGGAATGGTGAGTGATTAGTGTCTAGCATTCGTCCACATTTAGACTTATCCTTCTGACAGGTAGACTTAGAGAACTATAGAGCGGACGGCGGCGGCAGTGGAGGCCTACCGTTCTAGGAAGGCGGTTGGCACACCCGGGGCAGAGTTTGGGGGGACTTTTGGACCGCAGCGGTTTTTGACATTTTTTTTTCTCGAGGTTCGAAGTGTTTACGTGTGATCGTAGACTGTGGCATGGTGGGGAAAACCAGGGATATTCGTTCCGTTGTGGACACTCCCGTTTGTATTGTTCACACGTGACCAAGCTCGACTTCGCTGGAGTCGCCGTATTGCCCAAGGATGTGTATTACCCCACCTAAAGTTACACACCCCCGGCCTACTCGTTCAACTTATCATCCTCCATGCCACAGATTCTCACGCGTTTTGGCAACTACAACTCGGGCGCACGAAAGCAGAAGGGTTAAGTATAACCTTCCCTAGCGTTCTCTGTTTACAAGCCCTTTGCACAGGACTGGATTTAGTGGTGAAGAATTGGCCTAGAGATAGCCGCCTACCGCGGTCATTAGAGGCGCTAACCCCAACATCATAGGTAGTATGGAGGGGAACGTGGTCCCGCCTATAGTTCTTGCGTTGAGGTAAATTAATCATCTCTCGAGCGGTCGTCCCTTTATTGAATCCGGGAGTGGGGATAGATCTATATAGTGGGTTGGGCGTATCAAAACACTTCGCCCAACAGAGCTTACCCAAATATTCGCATGAAGCATCCCTCGATGCCGTCTGTCCGCGAAACGTCAATATCCCACGTTATATATGGTATTGTTCTAAAGCCCTACCTAAGAGTTAGATCTAATTCGCTGGGGCAACACTTCGATCCTGGGTAGGGTTAGGGTTGGAATCTGGTTTACAAAGTGAACCACTCAGATCATTCAGGCATGTCGGCTGTGGCTTGGAAAACGTGCAAAGAGGGTTTTTGTTTGGGTTTCACGATTGGCTATCACATGCAAGAGTACTACCTACATACATGTAGGTGTGGGTCTTGGCTTCACGCGCGATCACTCGAGGAGGTCCGGGGTGGTGTAGGGGAAATCATATTTCTACAAAATTCCTGAGATCTCAGGACCGTGGGACCCCATCTTGACATCGGAATCTCATACTCCCCCCTCCTGGTGGGCAATAGAATATCATGGGGCCCGTATCCGCAGCACCTAAACTCCATAACTGAATTAATCCTCATGGTCGAGCCTCGAAGGGGCTTTTGTGCCGGGGAAATGCAATAACCGTTGGTTCCGGCTCTTGGTTCCAGATCTTGTGAAAGTAGTGCATCTGTTTGATAGGACGGACTCCGTGCTAGCTACTTACAAAGACCTTGGTTGAATAGCAGTTTGCGACCCCGAAGTTAGAGTTTATTTTTTTATTTTTTATTTTTTATTTTTTTTTAAAAAAAAAAGAGCATCATTTCAACAACATAGCGGGCTATATATGGACAGCCAGCGAGGCCTTGAAATATGAAAGAATTGTAAAATCATGGGCTTAATGGTGAAATGTACGGCCCTCTCAACTCTGTGAGGGAGGTAAGCCATGGGCTTATATTTCACAGGGAATCTAGAGCTTCAAAGGCTCCTCGGTACAAGAAATAGATGGCATGGCCCTCAACATGTACACCTTAAAATAATTGAAAGAGGGTGGCATTTACGATTTATGAACGCGAGACTTGGATGGATCATGGAGTCAAATATTTAATAGCTCCATAAATACAACGGTCCATCAATTTACATGCCCGGATCCTGCAATTGCGCATTCCCTTTTTATACATAAAACAAGAACCCATAATATAAAAAAAAAACTCCATAAAAACAAACCCCTAACAACAACAGCCAGCTCGGCCAGTCACAAAACCCCACAACATCAACGCCATCTCCGAATTCTCATACACCGCATCCTCCAACCTCGCCTCGATGGGCCTCAACTCCGTCTCCTTAAACCACTCCCTCATCAGTATAGACACACCTCTGTGTGTATTAATCTTCTCCACCTCTATCATAGATCTATCAATCAATTCGAAAGCCTTCTGTCTTCTCTCCGCAGGGTAGGGCCCCCCGTTTCTGTAAAGCTCCAGGAAGAGCTTACACATGGCTTCACTGTTCGCTTGGGTGGCGATTATGCTGGCATTGGAAGCGTTGGCGAAGTCGTAGACGCTGGGGAGCGGGGAGGGAGGACGCTCAACGGGTGGTGGAGTGGATGAGTATACATACATGCCGAAACAGCAATACTCTATTTGTAACATTGTTTTTGAAGGTTGGTATACTTGACCGTGTGTTTAAGTTGCGGCTTGGCGACTTTGGGTCTTTGGGTCTTTGCGTGTTTGTATGTTTGTATTTTTGTATACCCGAAAACTTTTTAATGGGGAATATGGGTAGTTTATATAGTTGTGGTGCGGGTTCTTAATAGTGTCGTGATGACGCATTGGCGTCGCGGAATATGTGGGTGACCTTATTGCGGGCATCATGTCTAACGAGGTAGCAGCGACATTCTAGTGGTGACGCACTCTTTTCAATACTGACACGGTCACGCGTGTCAAGCGTATTGAAAACTAGGCGAATAGTGAGCTCACTACTACGCTGGTAGCGCTCTCGACATAGAAAGTTAATGTCACGCATCACACTAAGAATCGCATACTATCCACGGGCAAAGCCCCTCTCGAATCAACTCAGGAATATACAGTTCGAGACTTTTCCCCAAGGTTTTGGGTGCTATTCCATACATTGGCCATGGGAGCCTGGGTCGTGGCTTTGGGGGGGTCAATGATAGTTGAACCGAGATAATAATTGTTGCTAGCTAATTTAGGCCAACTACGTCATTTTTTTTCTCTTTTTTTCCTTTACAATGAGATAACAGTCTGAAAACACTGCGGAAGTTAGAGCCAAAAGAGTGGGTTTCTTAGCTAGCTATAGTACCCACTGGAAAATTCCCTAAAGGGCCAATGGCGGTCTTGTTTGGTAATAATTCTGGATATGGCAAACACCCACGATCGCATCACTCGCAAACTTTGTCACTGCTTTAGGTTACTGTAATAAATAACTCCTGGGCCCGTTCAGTTAGTATTCTGTTAATATTTCCACGCAGTCATGGGCGCCAGACGTAATTAACATACGATCGATCGTGTGACCCTACTCGTCTTTAATTGACCAGCCCCAACTTTGAAAGCCGGTGGAGCTTTGACTCCGGCTGGTATAACTGCGCAGCTTCAAGATCGTGGTCGTTTAATGCAATTTACCTCTGAAGCCAAGTTTGAATTATGGTCTTTCTGGTGTGATAAATATCACTCGGTTTGATTTGGGGCTAATAAGTGGTGTTAATTTACCGGAAACCTAGACCGCGCTGTAGGATGGCTAGGCTAGCTACATGTAGGTTGTGACCAGATACATGTACATACTCTACATTTCCGGTCTCGCAGATTGATGACATCGCTCTAGTAGTATGTGGTGACCACGATATGTTGAGCAAACCCTTCCAAAGGTGATCAAAATCAGTTTGACCACGCTTGCTAGAAAAAGGAAAGGGGCTGTACTCTCGGCTAGGCTTCATTAATAATGCAAGCTTCGGCCAAAGACTGATACAACTTGTATCAATAAGGGTCTGAGACTTGTCAAGCCTTGTTGGAAGATCTACGAATAATTATTTTGTAACATATCGTTCCTAAACTGCCCGGGTTTATAGAATTCAGGTCACGTCTGTTGAAAATAGAACATCAACGGGACATCGTTTAGTCGTGTAATCATAATTTTATTGTAAATTGCGCGTGTACATATATACCAGCACCGTGCAATTTAGCGATTGGTCTCAAGAAAGGATTAAGTAGGGGGAAAACTTCCATAAAACCTTAGCAGAGCAGACAGGACACTGCTCATACACTATCAATTTTGACAAAAAGAGAAAGAAGAAACAACCTAGATCCAAACGCCCTGGAAGAACACAAGGAAAGAAATTTTCGCCCCACGGCCCACTACCTCTTCAAGTCCTTCGAATCCTTGAGGATATGGTTCATATGGACATTGCTTACCTTCACCCTCCTGTTCTGTGCCCTCTTCCTTCCTTTCTGCGCTCCGCCCTTCACTTCCTTCTTTATTGTCGCCGGATCCACACTTGTAGGCTTCAGCCCGGCCTTCTCCAGCTCGCCAGGCAGATCCCCGGGCGGCGGGATCACAATCTTGTGCCAGATCGCCTTAAACTCGTCCTCGACAATGATATCCAGCGTCTTGTCATTTATCCAGACCATTCTGGGCTGGTTATCCTTCTTGGTCCTGGTGACGAGTATATCACCGCTCTCCTCCAGGTCCGCAATAGTCTCCACTGCGCCCGCCCACCCATCCTTCAGCTCCTTCACGCTCAGTCCCTGCGCCGTCGTCTGCTGCTGCAGATACGCAAGCAGCGCCTGCGCGCTGCGGATGTTATGGATCGGCTTATACTCGAGCGTGCCCTGCGCGGGGTTCCATGTCAGGCGCTCATTCTGCTTGAGCACCTGGAGTAGCGTCGGGGTCATCTGAATGGATAGATAGCTGGCTATCTGGTCGGGGGTCTGTGGGACCTCGCGCTGCTTGAGGTGCTGGATGGCGTGGTGCACTTGTGTCATCATGTGTTGCGTGCCTAGGGAGGTGTCTGTGGGCTGCGAGTAGACGATGGGCGGCGCTGCGGGCTTGGTCCGGTCGACGATGCGCTTGCGCTTTGGAGCAGTGGTGGGAGTACTGGCGGGGGGGGTACTGGTAGTGGTGGTGGGTGCGGCGACGCGTCGAGGGCCGCTGAAGTTGGCCTGCGCCATGACGGACTTGGTGAAAGCGGCGGCTTGCTTATCGAGAGACATGATGGGTAGTGGCAGGAGGTGAGTTGGGGGGTTGTGTGGTGGTGAGGTTTGAGGTGAGATGATGAGATGGTGGTGGTGGTAGTGAGTTGAAGGAAGTTGTAAGGGTTGATGCAAGGACCCGGGGTGGTGGTAGTGGTGCCAAGGCTTGATCTGCGCTTGACAAATTACGTTAGCTTATTAAAGCACATAAAATTATATTGCGTATTGATTGTTATTAAAACCTTTGGTTTCATAGAAATATTAATTGTGATTTACGTTGGGGGCAAGCAGCTGCGTCTCTGAGCGGTAACTTCTCTCAATTGAAAGCTTTGTTTCCTAATATGCCGGCATTGTCATATGAAACAGGCTAAAAGATTTCCTGAGAAACTAATCATTACCATGCAATCCTCAATAATTGAATCTGATCCTCCATATCCAAATCTATTATAATATAGACTCTCTTCGGGGAACACACAACATTCGAAATAGACCGTGTTCGACAGCAGGTATTAAGCTCTGCAATAACATAGAATGAGAGAGATGATGTTGAATTACTATAACGTACAACAGTTATAGGAAGATAATAAAAGTCAAAGCGGCTTAACAAACCGAGTGATAATTCATGCAAGCACCGGCGTGTATCGGTTTGGCAGTACCAAACTTTAGCTTTTGTCACCCCATCATCTACCACACACCGTACATGCAGCAGTGTTTAAAGAACATCAGGAAACCACATTTTCCCCCTACTTTTCACGAAACACAGAAAATAAAAAGAAAATTAGGACAATTACTCACTTGGAGCTCGAGAACCTTCTTTTCTTACTATTCCCGACCTCCTCCTTCTCCTTTTTATTTAGCTCAATAGTGTGGACTGCATTACCAATTTTGACCTTAACGGTCTCCACGTCCATTGTCATACGCTGTGGCCTACCTCTGGTGATAACTTTCCTACCGCAGCACTCCTCACCCATCAATGCCTCTGAAATTTTCTGAATTGTTTCCTCGCTGGGCTTCTTCAAGGACCATGCAAGGGATACATGGAATCCGTCCAGCTTATCCGCGCCCTGCGAGTGCAGTGGCGGTTGCCCGAACGCCTCAAAGGTGCGGTTCGAGAGCTCCAGCAACCTGGGAAGCTACAAACTCGCAATCAGCTCCATGTCGGGCCTGCACCAATAACTCCCAGAAGAGTCAGACACAAACCTCCTTCTCGGGCCCTTTGGATGTCTTCATAGCAAAGAACCAGCGTGTCTGATCAAAATTACCGACCCATTCCCAGTCTGTAAAGTCGATCACAAACCTATCCCCACATCAGTCATCCCCTCACACCTACCCCAGTTCAGAAAACAAAGGCTGAAGGGGGACGAACGGCTTGACCCTCAGCCTATCCACACGGTCACCCAACAACTCCATAAACCCATCCCTCTGTGCCGTTGCCAGCACATTCGGCCTACTCAGGCTCAGATGGAGAGGCAGCTCGCCGCCTAGGTCGCTCTTGAGATGGCTCTCGACAACAAGTCCCTCTTCGCGCTTCGCAACGCCCGCAAGGGCCCTGAAAACTTCGTCCAAGCAGTCGAACTCTAGCCGCGACAAATGCCCTCCAGATTCTCCGTCAGCTCTCTATCTCGCCGGAGCTGTGGGGGGAGGAATGGAGGGCGGGTGGGGGGTGGGTTACACTCAATGTAGACATGGGTTGGCCAGTTTCCCTGCACGTGTGGGGTGGAGCGCTTGCGGCCACCGTGGAGCGAGGGGTCATCCTGCTGTCCGATGCGCGGGGCGACGGCATAGAGGTCGTGAAAACGTGAGGGGAGAGGTGGTAGTCCAGAGACAGTGTTGGATTTGGCGCGTTTGGCGTTCGGGGAGGGGGTATCTGAGTCTGAATCAGAGTAGTCGACGAGAGGTACTGCTGGAGGCATTGTAAGGTTTGTTGAGGTTTGCTATATAGAGGTGCTGATGAGATGCGAGGGGAGCAGCGATGATGCAGGTGGCAGATGCTGGAGCCTGTGGTACGGCCCGACGGATGGGATGGTTCCTGCAGGAGACCTAACCCTGTGGGTGAGATATTGCTTGGCGGCCGCCCTCATATTCCCTGAAAGTACTAAGGTTAAATTGGGAATTTTCTTTATTGTTATGATCTAAAGTCTTGTCAATAATTGACAGTGGACCTACAATTGGCTTCCGACGCCATCGATACAGAACGATGGAAATCCTAGAGATTCGACGATAATGTATACCTACATGTACCCCTACGAAACTCGTTGGTTTAAGTGGCTGCTGGGGTCTTACCACCCGGGAAGAAAAGAGAGATTTTGGTAAATACATGTAAACCACCGCTGTCTGTGTCAGGAGTAAATATTGGTAGTAGTGATAAGTGAATATTATATGACTCAAGTAATTCAGCAAGATCTGATGACTACAGTACCAAAAAGAGGGGTGAGATTACTACGGTATTCACGTCAAATATACGATATTGGTACAGTACCCTTCCCCCAATGTCGGTTTAATTTCGGTATCCGTCATTAGATTCCGTAGTCATATAGTACATACATGATCCACCCTTCCCTCCATTTGAGAACCTTTTTGTTTGGATCTAGACTTTTCTGTGATAGGAAATACATGTATACATGTATTTCTTGATGCCAACCAGCTTTGGCGTTTGGTAATGGAAAAAGTGTCCTCTATGTACATTCAGCACATTGTCGACTCCACGCATACTAACTCTTCAGAGACTCAAGAGTATGACCTTGATTTGGTTGGTTGTAATATTATGAGGGCTGTAAACGCCTTGGGATATATACTCAGCCGCCGCATTGCAAACTCAACACACTGCCTCCTTGTAATATAGCTGCGTTTGAGATTTGTTGTATTTTCATATATGCAATATGTGTGCAGCTTCTTTATGACAGTTAATAGTTTACGACACGACGAGTGACCACCTATGTGTAGAATTAGTATAGCTTTAACCCGCATCACTCTGCTGTCTTCTGCAATAACAATCTATCAGGAAAAAATGGAGAACCAACATTTTACTATACACATAGCACCCAATATCAGCGAAAGTTCCGGGGGAGAAATTGAGGACCGAAGTAACGACACCGTCTATCACATCAGCACGCAACAAACAGGTCCATTCTCACGCCGCAGCACCCCCGAAAACATATATGTGAAAATCCGCATGGTTAATAATCGACAGATTGTCTATGTCGTTGACCTGCACGGTGAAAGAAGACACCGAGGCCTCCAAGAGCTACTTGAATTCGAGCAAGTAACTCAGGAAAAATCACGCCTAAAACCCCCTAAAACCACCTTACTATTCCTATACCCCTACGCAAAGGCACCTGGTGATGTTTTTACGGTTGAGTTTGTCGAGTCGAAGTACATGTTCATATTCCGCTGCGCGAACGGGAATTTGCAGTGGTGCTTCTCTTACAAGGGAGATCGTACTTCACCTGAGGTTATGCATGACTTAGGACGACTCAGGCATTCAGTAAAAAGGAATCCCTTCTATAAATACCCGTTAGTCTTTATAGACACCAGGAATATGACGGTTCTACGAGCGATGCTGCAGCATACGGCGAAGCAGGGAAGGGTATGTCCAAGATGGATTGGGCCAGAGGATGATGGCGCACCGCATGAGCATGTACATATGAAGATATGTACGAATCCCACAATTCGTGATGCGGCCGAGGCGTTTTCGAAAAACTCGACACATACTGTCCACTATTTATGTCGGGATACGCCGTATACGGCGATATTTAAAACGCTTTGCGATCTTAACTTGGATGCGAAGTTTTCACTTCAGATGAAAGGGAGAGATATTTTGTATAGGTTATCTCACTGGAAGGATAAGAAGGTGGAACATCCACTGACAGTCATGGAGCGGCTGGACATGTATGGGGGTGTACAGCCGGCGTGGGCGGTGCCAAAGAAGATTCCGATCACTGAAGATTTCGTGGATGGTCACCCCAAAGCTTGGTCAGATGGAGAACCTACAAATATGCATGGTCATACCGATCAGGAGCTCGAGCGCTTCCATGAGTGGGAAAACTTTCTAGGATTCAGTCCTTTAACTAGAGAAACTCTGGGTCAGAGCATGAGAGATCACTCGCATATATATATGTAGTTGCAGTGGGCTGGCATTGCGTATTAATTACATGTATTACCCATGTGGGTATACATGTACATGTAGTATACAGCTAGTCTCGTCCCCAGACCCCATCGATATTTATTATTTTTTATTGTTCAATACCGGAAGGGTCTGGTGTGCTTACCCAAAAAGTTTGTACCAGTCCTTTTTTCGGGAATACTAGAGCCGTTTTGGAGGCCGAAGGGCTGCCGGAGCTTTTTTACATACAAAAATAAAGTTTTTTTAGTCTCTGGCAGGAGAATTAAGGTTTATTCTGACCCCGATATCACAATTCGGACTTTTATATCACAATCCGGACTTTTATATCACATTTCGGGCTCATTTTGCACTCCGGTATCACATTTTGGCTCCGGCATCATATTTCGGAGGAAAAGGAGAATGTCCGAAGAATGCCGGAAAGATAATGCTCCAGATCCTACTGGTGTGGACTAATAAAAATACAAAAATACTAACCACACCAAAATAGGGGATGGGCACGAGACTAGTGTCTACATACTACACACGGCAACCCGTGTCAACTACATACGAGTGAGGGAGTTATCAAGAAGTGAACCCTTCCCACCTCTCTCTCCACCCTCGAGGTACTCATCGTCATTCAAATGGCCAGCGCATTACCAACCCCGCCGAGAGCCGTGTCTCAAGCCCGTCTTTGAGGCATCTAATACTTACTTACTTTATCACTATCAATATTATGCCCCGTCTTAGCAGCGGTTGATAAACTGTCTTAAGATTTAGGCAAAGCATTATTGCTTGACAACAAATATCAGTGCCGATTAGGATTGCTAGACAATACCGATGGAGCCCTACTGTAGCAGGAGAAGCCGATGACGACGTGTATAGACGAATAGGTATATAGTTACTTCTGCTAATGACCTTTTAGGGCGGGAACAACACATACGTCTGGTCTGGCAGACCACTGTTATATGAAAGAGCTCAGGTGACATATCAGAAACTACACTTATTTTGGGACGATACAAAATCCGATTAATAGGAAATTAACTTTCATAGAATATCACTCGCTCTTTATCGGACTGCCTGCTCCACTCTGCGCGCTGATGAACAGATTCCAGTACTGGATGTGAATGATTCTACTTTTACCAACCTCGGGTTCGGCAGTGCCGCAGCCGGGTCAGCCCATCTCAAGGCCACCCTAATGCCCCTGAACAAGTTTGGTTAGATGGGACGCCCCATTAAGCTCACCACATCGCGGTTCATGTACCTGAGTGATGTTTCGCTCACTGGCCAGTAACAACGCGTTAAAAGTGCCACGCTCCTGGGTCGCGAGTGGGATCTCCCGTGTTGGCCAAATGAAGATAAAATTGACGTTGCTTGTGTAACAGGCTGTTGAAAGTCCCGTATCCCCCCCTATTTGGTGACAAGAAGATCAGCAAAACAAGCATTTTCTTCTCACGAGAGAAATGCTTATTTCGAATCCGAGTCTTTGAGGAGTGTGGTTTAATTTACGGACCGAGTGTGGCTGATAACTTGGCGATACGGCCCGTCTCGGCTCACCAACCCCCCGGGCATTGGCACTGGCATTGGCGAATGTGCGCTCTTTGCTAGTAAAGATTGAATTTAGTACTGGGTCGGTCTACTCATCGTTGGTTCCCGTTCTCAGCTTTGGGTTGAAGGAATCTCAATTTGTCACGCATCCATCACCCGTGTTGGTGATGCAACCATAAGCGCCTCTATTAAGCTTAAGCACGGGTATTACTAAACAGTACGAGTAGGGGATTATTAGCGGCAGTAACACAATCCACAAGGCCCTAGTCACGACCATGAAGATCATGCTTCTTTAATTCATTATCGAATTCTCTAAGGGCTTGGTTAAAAAGTTATCTACAATTAAAGCACAGGTGCATACTAACAAGTGTAGATCTGGGGAAACTGTCTATCTCATCACACATGTCCAGTCAGTTGTTCCTACATAGGATGACTTGACAGTCAAAATGCACATGCACGCTTCGCTACAACAAATTATTTTGGTTTCCCATGCCTCTTTTCCCGAAGTAAGACATCTCCACAAATCACGATGGCTGACAACCCCTGAGAGCCCAAAGTAAACCCAAATCCAACTCGATGGTAATTCAGGGGCAATAAGAAAAAAAAAAAAAAAAGTCAACACACATGTAGGAGGCGTTAGCGAGTCAGTAATATTCTGTGCTAGCATCAAAGTGATACCTACTTTGCGTATAAATACAACTGTCAATCCGCCTTGGTATTCGACCCCCCATCTCACTACTCCATTATCAAACTACCATCGAACAAACAAACCCGAACCCAACCCAACCCAACCCAACCTAAACGTTCAAAATGCAGATCAAGTCAATCCTTCTTACTGTCTTTGCTGCCATCGCTCTCGTCAGCGCCGTCGATGTTGACCCAGCGGCTGAGGTACATAAATTATTCTTAATACACTACCATTGCGTCCACTAACAAAGATTTCAACCTACAGCAAAAGGAGTGTGTGGATCATGCCAAAACATACCGCGGCACAAACCCCTCTGGAGATGTTGAGGATCTCTGCAAACAGTGCAGGTTAGTCTGCCCACATCCCCCCTTCTACCACTCGTTTCTAATATCCGCGGAATAGAATCGACTCTAGCAAGCAGTGCGCGTCTGCAAAGAAGACCTCTGATCAAACACTCAAGGGGTCTACGTGCTACGAGACTGCCCTCGCAAAGTGCAAGGGCGAGAAGGGACTTGCGGAGCCTCCTGCTGCTGAGCCTGTAGCAAAGCAGGGCTCCAAGTAATTTTTGAATAGAGGGGCTTTCTAAATGTAATACTACTGGCGGGTTATGATAATTCGAGGGGCGGGCAAGAGATAGATAGTCATGCTTAGTCAATTGATAATTGTTTAATGTTTGGAGAATTCAGCGTACAGTCCTGTGAATATACGTACATGTACTCAGATCTTCTTGGTTCCGCGGCCTGGGAGAAGGGGGGGGGGGTAAGCAGAAGTAGTACAATACATCTACAAAAGAAAAGAAAGTCATACATACTAATTAAGTGTTCACCATACTGAAATGAAGCATCCGCTCGGCCGTTATCTCTCGGATCAACCCCTCCATCGTATTCCGAGTCATAACACACGACCCACCTGGCCGGATAAGTTTAGTCAGCGGCAGGTACATAGAAGGCAGTTCCGAGAATCACATCGTGTCACTCGCTCTTGCCAAGAAACCCCCCAGCCTGTTACCCAACAACGTACGGGACATGGGAAAGGAGGCCTTTCCTCTCGATGAGACGGTGCAGGGCTAAAATGCCTTACGCACTGTCGGTTAGGCCGTATTTCCTGATGACTAATTATAGAAATCCGCATTCGCGGGTTGTGATTGGAGCCCCTACGACCCAGAAACTTTTAGAAACAGCGCGTTGGATCCAAGGATAGGGGATCCGGGATGAGTGGGGACCTGTTAGCGAAACAAGTTGGCGGGGACCGTTGCCTTTGGTGCCTCTTGATCTGTAAGGACTCTCTCGGCTTGGTAAAGTTTTCTCCTCTGGAACTGTTTGCCAAGATGTGTATCGATCAAGGGTTCGGGACAGTGGCAATGTATGGGAGAAACTAAAGACCTAGGGCGACGAAAGCAAAGTGGAATCAAAAAAAAAGCGGTTGTATGGCAATGCCTGTGGTTACAACATTAATTTAGTGGGGCTCGGGCCTGCAGATGGTATAATCGGACGGCCAGCCGAACATGACCACTCCCAAGCTTTGATTGCTGAGTAGTCTTGCCCTATGTACTAGTATCGGGGGGTCAATAGGCCGGCATGAGGCTACTTTGACGTCGAGTATTAATCGAAGCAAGCCTTCTGTCTGCTCCTCAGACTATCCGCAGCCTCCCTATGCAGCTGTAAAGGTGTGGTGGTATTCAAAGTAAGTGACGACATTAAAAGAGGTTTCAACCACGTACAGGAAGAGGGGGCAGATCGCTCCTTAATTTCGCATTGGAGGACTCAAACATCCCAACGCATCCAGCGAGGTTTGCGGCCACCACCAACCGCGGATTTTGGTAAAAGCCGTCGGGGGAGGGGGCGGGATGGGTCATAGGACTAGGTCGATTGAAGAGGAGAGTATTGGTAGAAGTCAGGGTTAGGGTTATTCTCAGAACTAGTTATCAAATCTTCTTTTTTTTTCCTTTCGTCCAATTCACCAAATCTTGATGGCTCTACATTGGCGTGAACTACGTCAAAGGAAAAGCGTCTACCCCGACCCGTACCCCCGTGCGAGCAGGCCAGTGCCTACAGGGTAAGAAACCCCATTCGTTTTTGCCCCTACTCTATTAGCACTGATTTGCCGCGCGTCTTTGTTAATACTTCATACACACACACAACCTAATGATTATGAAAAATCTTACCCCCATCGTCCCCAGGGCAGAGTACTCCTTGCTGTGCGTCTTGAACCTTGGGCGCTTTGTAGATAGATAATTCCCAGCGGCTCACAGCGTCTGTTTGCAACCGTACCACTCCAAGGCACTCGGGATATCCCTTCTTCGAGATTGCAAGCTATGCAGTGAAGATACTGGAGTGTTTCCTTTAGCTGGGTGGATATCTATCTACGCGCAAAACCTGGGGCCGTTGGTTGCCGTGGGTAAAAGGTGCAGTTGAGAGAATAGAATACGGTGACGTCGGGAGATAATTAAAAAAAATATGGATTTTACCGGGTCAAAAGGTCAATCCCTCGGTGCAACACCACCCCCCCAGCTGTGCTCAAGGCCTCCCGATGGGCCGAGTCTAAATGCCTGGTGGTGCACCCAGGGGGATGAATCCCCCACCCTGGTTCGGTCGAACTCAAGGCCTGTTGATGGGCCGATTCACGAACGCTCGGTGTTGGGCCAGGAGTCAAGGTGTGATATCCACTCGACCACTGGCCATGTGCTGGAATTCTCGGGAACTAGTATTTGACCAGGCAGCTACAATAGACTTGCAAATTTACACACATCACGAGAAACATTTTTTTGAAAACGCCCCCCGCCCCCGCCCCCCCCACAATTCCAATAAATCATCACGTCTGTTCACACTACCACCCCCTACCCCTCATATCTCCTCCCTACCATACTAATAACGATTGACAGTAAAGGCCCGCAAAAAACAAAAGCAAAACAAAGCGGTTCCATACAGGACAAGAAAACCCATACACGTACTTCCTAAGCAATCCCCATAATTGCATTCGATAACCCCGCGATTATAACACTCTCACACACATAAACACTTGACACTCGCGGTAAGATTTTAGCCAGCTGTTTGGGGCATGCTTCACCAAGTATCACTCGATATAGCAGGGTAATCCTGGTTGTCAACGGAACCTGCCGAGAGTAGTCATATCTCGAAACACAGACGTGTTAAGTACTTGCAAAAGGACACGCAAGGAAACACCCACCGTCCGTCACTTAAAAGCCCGCCCCCAGACGCCGATGCCCGATCATCTACAGCTCTAAACATGGCCCAGTCTATGAAATCGCTGAAGGAGGACTTTGTGTCCAACCTGACCGGTGGTACTATCACGGAGATTAATCTCGTCACTGCTGTCGCGCCTGTAAGTGAGCTACTAGTAATGAACGATTAAAAACCTCTGCGGTGCTAACATAGAGTGTGTGAAGGCAACATATATCCTCTATTCAGCTCTACAGACGCGCTTAAACTTCTTTCGTCCCTACGGGCCTCTCCAATTCGTTACCGACTTCTTCCTGAATGCAGTCGCAATACTTCTCTCGACAACACTTTATTCATCGCTCCCACTGCTCTTCAACCTCTTGATCCTCCTTCCCGCACTTTTCCTCACTATAGGCTCCGCCGCCGCTCACCAAAAGCCTAGGCGCCTTGCGAAACCTAAAAATGATACCGCGCCCCCGCCTTCTGAACCTCTACTGCCAAAGAAGGCATTCCTGACTGTCTACCGCGGGTCCATGATGGTGATCACCTGCCTTGCCATTCTAGCCGTTGACTTCCGTGTCTTTCCACGGCGCTTCGCAAAAGTTGAGAATTGGGGGACATCTTTGATGGACCTTGGCGTCGGGAGCTTTGTCTTCTCCTCCGGCGTTGTCGGTGCGCGTCAGGTCCTTAAAGATCACTTTGCGAAGAAAGAGCCATCAACACTAGCGGTCCGCATGAAGGGCGCTATGCGATCTTCGGCACCTCTGATTTTTCTAGGCTTTGTCCGCCTGGCAATGGTGAAGGGCGTCGACTACGCAGAGCACGTAACAGAGTACGGCGTGCACTGGAACTTCTTTTTTACGCTCGGGTTTCTCCCACCGCTACTCGCTCTGTTGCAAACCATTCCCACTGGCTCTCTGGACCTGACGTGGCTGTATACACTCCTAGCTTTGGGCGTTGGTGTTACATACCAGACTGTCCTAGAGTCTACAGGCCTCCAGAACTATGTTCTTATCGGTGATCGCAATGCGTATGGGCTCCTGGGCAAAAACAAAGAAGGTATTTCCTCGTTCTCAGGCTACCTAGCTATTTTTCTGGCTGGCATGGCAACGGGCATGTATCTCCTTCCCTCCGCCGCCAGCAAAAACAAGCTCTTAAAGACCCTCTGCTCGTGGAGCGTAGCCTGGGTCTTTCTCTTTTGCGCGGTGAACCAGTATTGGGGCCTTGGCGTTGGTGTCTCACGGCGCTTGGCAAACCTACCATATTTCTTGTGGGTGGCTGCGTTCAACACATGTCAAATCACGGCGTTTTACTGCGTGGAGCGGTTCTTCTATGACGGCCACCAGGGCGACAGTTACGAGATGGCCGTGCCAAAGGTATTGGAGGCTTTCAACACAAACGGGTTGGCGGTGTTCTTGGTGGCGAACCTGTTGACCGGCGCGGTGAATGTCAGTATCAATACGTTGACGGTAGGCAGGGGCGGGGCAGTGGCGGTCTTGCTGGGCTATGCGGGTGTGTTGACGACGTTGGCGGTTGGGCTGGATAGGGCTGGCGTGAGGATTAAGCTGTAGGTTTGGTTTTTTTTTTAGGAGGGGCGTTCTTCTTTAATGTAGTTATATTAGCAATGAATACCATTTAGCAAGTATAAAGGGGACTTTGGTATTGGAGACTAAGCCGATAGCCACTGAATAAGTCTTGGTGCTTTCACATCAGTCGGGATGTATACAGTTGTATCCTGCAGGTACTGTGTTTCTCGACGCGGCCGAGTGATGGGCCGTGACTAGCCCACACACACACACGCGGCCTCTGAAATCGGGCTGGAGGATAGGGTGTTGGGGTGGGTGAATCGAGTGTATCACCCATTAGAGATGAATGTCTTGCGGGGGAAACGGAACGGGGGATTGTGTAGCTACAACTGGGCTGATGGGCAGGGGTGGCCTGGGCGTCTCTTGGGATGGCTGTGTCTGCGTGTGTGATATGGCGTGAATGGATGGGTGTGTTTTGTAGCGGTGGCTGTTGGGGGGTGGGGGGTTGGGAAGGGAAGGGATTGGGCGGATTGGACTGCTCTGTATTCTGGGGGGTTGATGCACACCCACACGTTCTGCAGCTACATGTAACTTGTAAGGAGGGTCTGTCTGGGGTAGCTGTGTAACTAGGGTTCTTGGCGGCGAGTGCTGCATTGTGTCGCACTCGGGTATAGCGCACGCTTGGGTAGAGCGGTTCCATTGGTGTGGGGTGGTGGTAGTGCATGGTGTTGGGGGTGGGTTTGGCGTCTACGGGTGTTGGGAGTGGTGCGGTATATTTTGACTAGACACAACACAACATACATAATCACGAAGCATACACTTGAAGAGCTCACGTTTGCCCAGAAGGAAGTTGGCTCCCGTGCGGCTCTGGGGGCATCGGATGTGCACCACTTTCCGGCACCCGGGGTACATTCAGCATTCACAGTACCTACCGCCACGCCCTCAGACAAACGCTGGGACTCCCCGGCTTGGACAGATAGATACATGTATCCTCGAATACATCACCTGCAATACTCCCCCCGTGCACTCGCTGTATTATCAGTGTCGAGAGGTCACACGGGATCTCAGGCGCTGGTCCTGTCATTACCCCCCGCCCGCCCAGGCTCGCTACCATTTCTGCTGCTGTGGTCCCGGGGAGAACACGGACACGGTAGCCCACCACCACCATCACGGGCACTAAACTGGATGGGATGGGGTGGGATGGTACGGGCGCATCCAGAAAGACCCTTGTCCTACCACCGAGCCAGGACGCAAAAGCCCTTGCACCAGCCCCCGCGCCCAAGGCTCGACACTGGGCCGGCCACGCCTAGGCACACCTCGTCTAGCTGGGGGGCAGATTGGTTATGGGCTTGGTGGGGGCTTTGGATTAAGGGACAAAGTGCATACATAGATATCAGCATTAATGTTGGATAGCTTGGAGTAAGCCCCACCTACTTGCATATTTAAAGGTATCAGAGTCAATGTTGGAGCTTCAATTCCATGTGTTTGTTTGGTTTTTGTTTGGGTATAGGGGAGGGAGATTCATCCGCTCCGGGAAGAGGGAGAGGATGGTTGCCATAGCCTACGGGCTACGCATGTATGAAGTATAAATAAATATTCAATATTAATCCCAGAATTATCACTCGTCTGCAAGCCACCATTACCCGGCTCGAGTGACCGCCCATGATCCCCAACCACAACACCTCAACGCGCCTCAAACCACCAAACCACCAACTACAAACAACTCCACCCACCACCACACAATGTCCGACCACGACCCCTTCCCAAACGTCAAAGACAAGCTAACAGCCCCGACCAAGAAGTCCGCCTTTGAAAAGTCCCGCCTCGAAGCCGAGGCCAAGCGCCTGCGCGAGGAGGCCGAGACCGCCGCCGTCCTAAAGGACTTTGTCGCCTCGTTCGACGACGACCCCGCGCCCTCCCTGCCCTCGTCGTCCTCTGGCGGCTCCGGCCTCCGCGGCGGCGGCGGCGGCTTCCGGGCGCGCACTGCGGGGCGCCGACACTTCACGGCCGGGCCGCCGAGGAAGAGGAACTTGGAGGCGGCGTTTGAGAGGGATGGCGCGGAGGAGGTGGTGGCTGGCGTGTTTGGCGGCGGCGGCGGCGCGCAGCCGGGATTGTCGATGTCCATGTCCATGGGCGACAGGGACAGGGGCGAGAGGGAGAAGAGGAGGGCGAGGGGTGGTGGTGGCGGGGGGGAGACGGGACTGCTGGCGTGGGAGAATTCGGCGCCGGGGGGGAAGGGGGATGATGATAGTGGTGAGTCTACTATGGTTTTTTTTTTGAGAGGAGAGTTTGATATATAGACTTATAGTAGTATAATGATAGTAGGCTAATCAGACATGTTGTGATGGTGGTGATAGATTCAGAGACCTCGTCGAAACCGCACCCAAAACCGACACTATCGCTCACGTCCCTTCCGCCATCAACCACGAAACCGATCTTGACCGCGCTCCTCGCGCCAACCCCCCTCCGTATCGACTCGATCCGCATCATACCCGCTCCGCCGCCGCCCGGCCCCTCCCAGCCCTCCCCCAGCATCCGGAAGGCCTCCTCCGCCCTCATCACGCTCTCCCCCGAGACTCCAAGCTCCGATATCGACGCGGCCGTGACATCCCTCAACGGGCGCTACCTGGGCTCCGGTTTCTGGCTCACAATCAGCCGGCACCTCCCCTCCACCATCAGCACCGCAACCCCCCTCACAGCCCCCACGGCAAACCCATTCAACGCCATCGCCCCCGCCGCCCCCTCCTCCTCCTCCGCCCACCACCGCCACCCCCACCGCCCCCCGCCCCACCGCGGCGGCTTCGCACCCCCGTCCTCCTACCGCACACCAAGCACCGCCGCCGCCACCCCCTCCTCCCTCCAGGTCCACGTCCACACCCCATCAGACCTGCGCCTCCTCCGCCTAATCCACAAGACGCTAGAGATGGTGCTGAAGCACGGCGCAGCCTTCGAAGCGCTGCTCATGGCGTCCGACAGCGTCCGCGCCGACCCCCGCTTCTCATGGCTCTGGGACGCGCGCTCCCCACCCGCCGTCTACTACCGCTGGAAGCTCTGGTCGCTCGTCACCTCCCAGCGGCCCCAACCCGCAATCGAGATGTTTGAGCCCACGCCGGCCCTATCCGCGCTCTGGATCCCGCCGCGCCGCCCCCTGCGATACGAGTTTTCCGGAAGCCTCGCCGACGTCCGCGCCGACGAGGAGTTTACGCGCGAGGAGCTCCTCGACGACGACCTCCTCGACGACGACGACGACGGCGGCGGCGGCGGCGGTGGAGACGCCGCAGACTCCTCCTCCTCCTCCCCCCCCGACGGGAAGAGGGGCTATCTGGGTGTGCTGGGGCGCGCGAAGCTCGTGCACCTGGTTGCGCGGATACCGACCGCGACGACGCGCGTGCGCAGGGGGGATGTGGGCCGCGTGATGGCGTTCGCGATGGAGCACGCGGAGGGCGGCATGGGCGAGGAGGTTGTGGACGTGCTGGTGGGCAACGTGTTGCGGCCGCTGGCGTTTACCGCTGCTGCTGCTGCTGCTGCTGCTGATGCTGCTGCTGCTGCGGCCGAGGACGCGGGCGAGGAGACACACGCTGCAAAGATCATTGGGCTGTGGGTCATCTCGGACGTGCTCAGCAATAGCTCGCTGGGCATCCGGAATGCTTGGCGGTACAGGCAGCTGTTTGATGTGGCGCTGAGGGAGCGCGCTGTGTTTGCGCATCTGGGCGAGGTGTATAGGACGCCTGGGTGGGGGCGCATGAAGGCGGAGAAGTTTAGGAGGGGGGTGGTGGAGGGGGTGTTGGAGTGGTGGGAGGTATGTTTCTCTCTCTCTCTCTCTCTCTCTCGGCCTCTGGCTTCCATATTGTCTCTATTTCCCCTATATATATAAATCTACAGACACTATTCTAGATACAGTCACTAACACCCCCCCACAGAAATGGTGCATATTCCCACAAACAACCCAAGACGCCTTCCTCGCCGCCTTCCTCACCCCCCCCGCCACCACCACCACCGCTCCCACCACCGCCTCCGCTCCCACCACCACCTCCACAACCCCCACCCCAACCCCACCCCAACCCGCCCCCAAAAGCAAGTGGAAAACCGTCGACGCCACCCCCTCCCCCTTCAACCCGCACACCGCAACCGCAACCGCAGACCCCGACATCGACGGCGACGAGGACATTGACGGCGAGCCCATGCCCGACGACGACGACGACGACGATGACGTCGACGGCGAGCCAATGCAGGAGGACCAGGACCAGGACGAGCCCATGCAGGAGGACCACGGGGACGACGACGACGACGAGGACGACGAGGACGAGGACGAGGACCTCAAGGAGATGTTTGATGACGGGGCGGCACAGGCGCAGGTGCAGGCGCAGGCGCCTCCTGCTAGGTCGGCGGCGGCGGCAGGTGCGCCGAGGAAGAGGATGAGGGCGGAGGAGCTCTGGGCTGATGGGGAGTAGGTTTTTTTTTTTCTTTCTGTTTTTCTTTTCTTTTTTCTTTTCTTTTTTTTACGTTTTTTTTTTACGCTGGTGGGAGTTTAGGGGGTGGGTGGTGGTGGTGGTGGTGGGCTGTAGGTGGGAAGGGGGAGGGTACATGTACTTAGGTAGTTAGTTACATGTAGGTAGTTAATGAATGGACGGTACGGTATGATACGGTATAGAGCTAGTAGACTACATTTCCGGGATAGATATCCAGACAGACAGACACAGACAGATTGCCTTCAGACCTAATAGACAATGGATACAGATATGTGTTTCATGGCTCATGTATTACTACATACTACTACTAGATTTCCCGTCACGTAAAACATCTGATTTCAAAAAGGCATGCCACATGATCATTAACTACCTACGCTACTTAATAAAATACAAAATGATATGCCGCCCACTTGTAATTTTTGCAACCCCCCCTCCCACTCCCAGTCTAAGAAATCGGGCATTCCTTAAAAAATTCTAAAAACGGATTGATTTTGAATTTACTCCTCGTCCCCGATCTTGGGGGCGAGGTAGAACCGGACGTAACCGCTCTCCATGGAGTACCTGTAGAGCATATTAGCAATTGACCCCAGAGAACGGAGGGAGAGACAGAAGGGGGGAAAGGGGACAAAGCACGTACTCAACCAACAATGGCACCTCGTTTGACAGCGACAATGTCACTGTCGACGACAGTGCTGTCGCCTTACAGAAGTTGACCAAATACTTCAACGAGAACGTCAACGCCACAGGCTCCGTCAACTCGATCCTCGTGGACGCCTCGGGCTTCTCCATATTATTGTTTGACCTCAGCGTCACACTGCCATTCCCAATGTCCCCCGAGCACGAGAACTTGACGCCCTCCTTGGTCGCCTCGATCGCCACGCTCTCGCTCAGCGCCATGAGGTCCCTGCAGATGCGCTGGAACTCGCCGCTGGGCATGGTGATGCTGGCGGCATACTCCGTCTCGGGGATGCCCAGGTGCTCCTGGTCAATGTCCATCAGCTTGATGTCGTACTCGCTGATGCGGTCGTTCTCGGCGTTCTCAAACACGAGGTTGAGCGAGTCGGGCGCATCATCGGCCTTGAGCGTCAGGATATCCTCGTTCTGGGCGGAGCGCAGAACCTTGGTGAGGGAGATGAGGTTGATTCCGAGGGCGATATTACGGTCGCAGCGGAAGGGACTGAAGCCTTCGGCTTTGAGGAGCATGGAGACGAGCGCGACGTGGGAGTTGTCCATGGCCTGCAGGGCAATGCCTGAGTCGTTGCAGTCGAAATTGCAGTCCTGAACGAGGTCTTTGATGGCCTCGACGACCTGCGCGGTGGGTTAGTTGGTTAGGGGAGGAAAAAGGGTTTTGTGGAAGGGGTGTACCTTTTTGAGGGTGCTGGCTTGTTCGAGACGTGCTTCCAACATTGTGAGCTGTGGATCTTGGGGGATGGATGGAATGGATGAATTGGGGGTTTATGTTTTCGTGGTGGTGGAGGAGGAAAGTAAAGTGGACGACGCGACAAGCTAGGGGGTTAACGCGTCCTACCCCCGTGGCTGGGCGAGGAGGGTAACTCCGTGGCGTGGGGAAGTAGGGCTAGGGTTCGTGGGTCATGTATGTATATACGCGGGCCGGTCTCTAGTCAGAAAGATACAGATAGCAGTAGACTGTGCATATTTGTAGTTTTCAACGCTGGGGAGCTAGAGGAGGGGAGGAGAGGGGGGTGGGGTGATCCACCACAAGATGATCGTTACAAGAGAGACCTTAGGACTACAAGTGCAATTACAATTGCACATTCATATAGCTGTTCTTGAGACCAGGCAATCGTACCTTTCGATATTTAGGTATGTATGCATGCGCCTTTGATCAATCGGTTTTTGTGTTTTGACGTCTTGATCGTGTGGTCCCTTCACGGGGCTGCTGCATCCATATCTTCTAAATAACATTATTCAAAATTCTTGACATCCCCGCTACGCATAGTAAAAGACTGGGGGAACTTGTAATTCAATTGAGAATCACTGGTGCCACTGGCACTGCGGGCTGCTTGTGTATATAGGACAGGTCGAGTGATAAGAGGTGAGGCTGACTCACCAGAGCGCAGGATATTTTCATTGATGCCATGCCAACTTTTTTTTTGTTCAAGCAGCTATCAATCGATCTACAAGCAAAATAAAATCCAGACTTTTAACCACCAAACAAAATATTAACACCCACCAGGATTCATGCGTGCATATATATACTGTACAAAAAAAAGGAAGGCCACTCCGTAAACAAAAACCTATTTGAAATCCTTGTAACTCCACTTCTCCGAGACCTTTTTCTGGTACTTTCTCCGCTGGGTGACGGGGAGTCTTGTTTCCAGCAGGCCACGCTCCCGCAGACTCCTCATGCGGTCCCGTAGAAGGTTTCCCTCCGGCTTGAGCGTGCGGAGAGAGTCCGCAAGCTCGTCGGGGAGTTGGAGCTCCAGAGGGGCACGGGGGAGACTAGACAGGGTTAGTGATGTGGCTCTCTCATATCGGTATGCTCAGGACAAGACGACTTACTTGGCTTTCCCAAACTTCCGTTTTCGCATTAGCTTGGGGTTCTTCTTATCATCGTCGATGTTGAGCCTAGCGGCTCGCTTTGCGAGCCTGAGTCTCTCCCTCGCCTCCACATCCTTTGCGTACTTCTTTACGAGCGAGAACTCCGCGGTCTGCCTCTTGAGTCTCTGTTCCTGCAACCTGATCAACTCAAGTTCTTTTCTGCGCTTGATCTTGTTCCTCTGGGCCTGCGTTTTCCTCTCCGGCATCTTCTTTACTGGCTTCTCTGCGTCTGTGTCTGTCTCGGTCGAGTAGTCATCCTCGTCGTCCTCCTCCACATCAGGGATCGCCGCCAATGCCTTAATCCTTTCCGCCTCTGCCTTCTCAGCCAGCCTCTTCTGCTCCAACCCCACTTCCTTTGCCCCCTCCTCCTGCAAAAGCGCATCCCACTGCGAGAACTCCGGGTTATAACTGATCCCAGCCTCCGGCACCCTCACCGCCGGAACCGGCTGCCCCGACACCGCCATCGACACCGGCGGCTGCTTCAACGTCTTAGGCTCCTTAAGCGGCTGCGGCGCTGGGATGAACGAGAAAACCGACTCGTGCAATTCTTCCTTCTTTATCACCTCTCGCGGGGCCTCCTCGGCCCATGGGTCATAGTCAATGGTGATGTTCTTTGTGCTGGTCAGCTCGCCGGACGCAGCCTCTTGGCCATATGCGGTAGCCTTCATCCGCTCTATGTCCTTGTAGGTGACGACATTTCCGCGGCGGACCTTCTTGGAGATGAGACCGTCGGTGGTATTGAGGCCGGGGCGTTTCCTAATTGCGGGGATGGCGGAGCGCGCGGCGATGATCTCGTCGGCTTTGAGGACTTTGGCGGTCTTGAAGTGGGCCTTGGCGATTGAGGTGTCGCCGGTTGTGTCGAGGGCAAAGAGCTGCTCATCGGTTTTCTCGGCGATCACACCTCTGTAGCAGGGTTAGCGGGGTGATTTGGGAGGAGGTAGGTGTGAAGTACAACATACCCTTGGATTAATTCATCGCGGAGCTGATCAAGACCTGCGCTGACTTCACTGATGTCGACATTCTTTCTCCAGGCTTTTTTTCCTTTCCTTGAGGGTTGTTTAGAGGCCATTTTTGTGCTGTGGAGAGTGGTGATTGGGGGTAAGGTGGTGGTGGTGGGTTACAGCTCTGGGGAAAAACGAAAAAGTTGTGAAATCTTGGCGTTATGCAGCTTTTGTTTGTGCGGCGCTAATCAACTAGTGGGGCTGCATGTGCTTGGCGTATCCCCATAAACCGTTGCTGACCCCCCTCATGTGAGATCTCGAGACCGAAAGCCACACCAACAAGTACCATAGAATTTATTAGCACTAGCCACTCGTTGGAATTTTGGGAAGGGTGCGGTTTATGGGATACTCCCTAAAATACATAGAACGATACACAAATTGCATTTCGTTACCAGAGTGCCAGAAAAACATTACATGAGGCCCTAAAATCCAGTTTATGTCCTTTTACAGTGGTGAAGTGGTGGTGATGGGCAAAAACTAGCACTCCAGAGTCCGAGTGCGTATCTGCATGAAGCACGGTTCGAACGGGGATATATATCGTTTTCGGGCTACCAATACTCAGTCAAATTATATATAATCCGGGAGGCCTAAGTAGGAATGCGGTTTTTGGCAGCAAAATCACAGATCTGTCGTTCTGCGAGCCTCTCGAGGCCTACCTGACTTGGTGGCCTATCTCTGGGAGGACTTACGGTGGCTCCATGCCTATAGCTAGGATAGGCTCTTACCACACTTTGGCTGGCAGCCAGAATTCGTTGGCTATATGTATATACATGCACCTACTCGAGTTGCAATAACCGCTTGTTGTCTACGTACAGGGAGGGGAACTTAAAAGGGCCTATGCCTATGGGCCGTGGGGTACAAAACTCTCTCCGTGTACTTACTTGAAATGTCAATCCGCGTGCCAGGTAACGATTTACCCCCACCGGAACCTGCACAGGTCCATGGCTACATGTTTAAAGTGGTACAGAAAATTTAATCAAATATGTATGTACGTATGGACCTGGAGTCCTTATCTAGACCCCCTAGAGAAGACAAAGGAATAAGAGATCGAAGATGGGGACTAGTAACGCCTTCCGGAGCTATGCATACTGCGCGCTGCGCGCTCAGGCTAGTTCAACTCGTGATCTCTTGGATGTGTCCTGCGCCGCCTTGGGGTTAACCCGGCAAAATTATCTTATACTGGTAAAGTGCATAGCGGGCTTATCGATAGTCGGTGATGATTTTAATAGTATAATTTTATATTCATAGAATATCACTCGGTCATAGGTTCTCAATCGCTTTCCAAAATCGCTCATCGGCGAAATAAAAAAAAAAAAAAAAAAAAAAAAGGAAGGGAGAAGGGGAAAAGAAAAAGCTGGCATAACTATAAACGAAGCAAAACACTCTTCTTTCTGTCCCTTTTTATTCCCCATTTATCCTACCTGTGTTACCTTCGCTGTCTTCCTCCAGCTGCATCCCCCTTCATCGATATTACTATTTCTGATGATACATAGGGTAAGCTAGTCAATCCGGCAAGATGTTTAGAAAGGGTATGAGTTTGCAGCTTTGTCCCGAGCTTGTGCCTTACCTGAGGAGTCGAATGATGGATTCTGATTTTGCAACATCCAACGCTGTTTCCCCTTCCCTGGTTTTAACCGACATATCAGCGCCCTTTTTGAGTAGGAGCTGGACGACTGGCAAGTGTCCTTCTTTTGCTGCACAGTGTAGGACTGTAAATCCATCATTCATCTGAGCCGAGGGATCGACGCCCTTTTCGAGCAGTAGCTGGACGACTGGCAGGTGTCCTTCTTCTGCTGCAGAGTGTAGGACTGTAAATCCATCATTCCTTCGAGCCGATACATCGGCGCCCTTTTTGAGCAGTAGCTGGACGACTGGCAGGTGTCCTTGTGCCGCAGCATGCAGGACTGTCCATCCATCAACCATCTGAGCCGAGACATCGGCGCCCTTTTCGAGCAGTAGCTGGACGACTGGCAGGTGTCCTTGTGCCGCAGCGTGCAGGACTGTCCATCCATCATCCATCTGAGCCGAGACATCGGCGCCCTTTTCGAGCAGTAGCTGGACGACTGGCAGGTGTCCTTCTTCTGCTGCAGAGTGTAGGACTGTATATCCATCATTCCATCGAGCCGATACATCGGCGCCCTTTTCGAGTAGTAGCTGGACGACTGGCAGGTGTCCTCTTTGTGCCGCAGCGTGCAGGACTGTCCATCCACCATTTTCTTGAATTGAGAAATCGGCGTCTTTTTCGAGCAGTAGCTGGACGACTGGCAGGAGTCCTTCTTGTGCTGCACAGTGTAGGACTGTAAATCCATCATCCAATTGAGCCGAGGGATCGACGCCCTCTTCGAGCAGTAGCTGGACGACTTGCAGGTGTCCTCCTTGTGCCGCAGCGTGCAGGACTGTCCATCCATCATTTTCTTGAATTGAGAAATTGGCGTCTTTTTCGAGTAGTAGCTGGACGACTGGCAGGTGTCCTTCTTGTGCTGCACAGTGTAGGGCTGTCCATCCATCATTTCTTCGAGCCGATACATCGGCGCCCTTTTCGAGCAGTAGCTGGACGACTGGCAGGTGTCCACTATGTGCTGCAGAGTGTAGGACTGTCCATCCATCATCCAATCGAGCCGAGGGATCGACGCCCTTTTCGAGCAGTAGCTGGACGACTGGCAGTTGTCCTTCTTGTGCTGCAGAGTGTAGGACTGTGAATCCATCATTCCTTCGAGCCGATACATCGGCGCCCTTTTCGAGCAGTAGCTGGACGACTGGCAGGTGTCCACTATGTGCTGCAGAGTGTAGGACTGTCCATCCATCATTATTTCGACCCGATACATCGGCGCCCTTTCCGAGCAGCAGCTGGACCACTTGGAGGTGTCCATCTTGTGCCGCGGCGTGCAGGACTGTAAATCCATCGTCCATCTGAGCCGATGGATCGGCGCCCTTGTCAAGCAGTAGCTGGACCACTTGGAGGTGTCCACTACTTGCTGCGATATGTAGGGCTTTCCATCCTTCCCGATCTTGAATTGATAGTTCTAGCAAAACATGATTGTTGATGTGGTTGACAAGGGTTCGCATAATTTCTAGGTTCCCTATATCCGCTGCATAGTGGAAGACTGTCCATCCATACTTATCCTGAGCTGAAACATCTGCGCCATTTTCGAGAAGTAGCCTGACGGCTTGTAGATTTCCATTTATTACCCCTTCCATTAGCGGAGCCCTTCCGTGACTTTCTGCATGGGTTGAAGCTTCGGCGCCAATACTGAGTAGTAGCTGAGTGATGGCTACACTTTCATTAAATACTGCGAAATATAGAGGAGTACACCCTTCTTTGTCTGATTTAAGATAGCTTGCTCCGCGGTCGAGTAAGATCTTGACGGAGTCGTAGTTTCCGATGCGGCATGCTATGCATAAAGCCTCCCAGTCTTCTAATTCTTCGTTGGTTTGTATCTCCCTGTGCGCCAAAAAACTGACAATATCTAGATAATCGCATATCTTCAAAAATGACAAAACATTACCGGTTGCCTTAAGAAACTTCATAAATACATTCGTAACTAGTTCATCACCCTCGCGACCCCCAACATGGGAAGATACATGCGGGACAACATAGTGGAGGAAGGGGTGCGATTTGAGGTGTTCGGTGATATCCTCTTCTATCTTTGGAGGAGATTCGAAAGGTTCGAATAATAGATACGTGATGCAGGCCGCCGCCAATTTAGACTCCGTATCGTCAGGAATGATATGATTGTTTAAGATATACTCTTGAACAGTATAATGAACAAATTTGATCGTTTGTGACTCCTTGTCGATCATGACTAGACCAGCGCATACGTCTACAAGTGTTTCGCTTGCTGGGAGATCAAGTCTCTCCAACCGACGCTTTCCCGGTTCGAGGAGTACCGCAGTCCGGATTTCGTCAACTGTCATAGGGCGTCGAGCCTTTACAAGCCATGAAAGAGTATTTATCGCCAATGCTCTGCAGGGACTGGCTTGACTATTGAGAGTTTTCATAGCTCTATTATAAGTAGGATTCAGGGGTCCATCGTTGGTTGAGCTTTTTTTGAGATTGCTGAGCGCTTCCAGGATCTGATTTGCAGATGTCTGTTCGCAGATGTGCTTAGCGTGGAAGTGCACGAGCAAAAACCTAAGATCAAAAGTTTAATGCACGAATTCTAAATTCCAATTTTTTTTTTTAGTTTTATATACGTACATTCCCTTAGCGCACTCTACAAGTTCGGAAATGATTTTTTGTCGACAATTTCCAAGCTCAACCAGCCGTTTTGCTCGAGGGTTCTCATTAATTTTATCCTCGATATATATAGTGATATCCTCTTCCTTGGCAAGAATCTCTAATTCTGTGGCGTTGTGTTTAAACGTGTCTTGGATATCTTCTGGGTAAGGCCGGCTTGTAACAAACACGTTGACTCCGTTCATTGACATGCGCTGAATTAGAGGAAGGATGTCTTTGCGCTGCTCCGACTGATCGCACTCGTCTAGTGCATCGAAAATGAGAAAGACACGACCAAAGGATTTGAAGATAACGAGAAGAATAGTAAACAAATCTTCAGTTGTAGGCCTTTTATCTTTCGATTCTTTCTTTTCATATAGCTCCTCAAGATTTTTGAGGGGGCGTGGGAGTTGGCAGGCAAGCTGTCTCACTAAGCTAGAGAGGACATCGATAACCTTCTGTTGGTCCTGGTCTTTGTAATCGAAATAGATGTGGGCGACTACGTTGGCTGGCGTCGGGAATTCATCTTCGTTTTCGACATGTTCGATTATGGCGGAGCTGGGTCCGGTCCATGGGTTAGCAGGGTTTAGACTGTACGCACAAAAGGACTATATATACCTCAAAAACGTCTTTCCAGAACCAGCTATTATGAAAAATTATCAGTACCAGGAATCAATTTAATATTCTCCAATACTTACGAATGCCGTGTCCCCAAATAATTTTGGAATCTGGGTCAACGATCCATTGTTTAAACTCTGGGGTTTCCAGAAGCCATTTCCCGGTCCCTTTCCGCCTTCGAGAAGTGATGTCGGTGTGTTTTTTCCTAGTAGACCCCGAATAAACCCAATCAAGTATCTTTCTCCATCTCTCGGCTAGCCATCCATTACTTTAGATCGTAATTCACTCAAAGTGTGTTTATAATCAGGGTTATTATACCTGAGGACGTTTCCATCATCTGTATCTTATCTCCATACATTTCCTGAGCTATATGCTCAACATCCTCAACGTTTCTTGTAATGATTCTATGCCACAAGTTAGCCCCTGCTTCGTTTAAACTTGAAGGGCAACTTTCATATTCTCGTTGGCCAGGCCAAGGTTAAATGTCCCCTTATACCTCTCAAGTTGAGCTAAGACGTTCGCAGTCTCTTTTTCACTGAATGGTTGTTTGAGCCGTCCCGATAGCTTTCTCATCTGTGATCCTTCCTTGAGCTTTGAAAGCTTTTCTTCAATTGCGAATTCCTTAATCAACTTAGAGCATTCCTTTAAATTATTATCAAGATTCTGTATAGCCCTGGACTGCTTATTCTCCTTGCCATATGTTTCCATCGTCTTAAGAATGTCCCCGAGGGATTTGAGCTCAGCCGCAAGCCTCCTGGTATCCTCGGGGGCCTTTTTTACATCGCCGTAGTAATTATAAATTGCCAACAAGGCCTGGCTAGTTGCCTGTGCGGCTTGCACAATAGCGATAATACTCGCCGCAAAAGATAAAGGTTCAGCCATGGTGCGTCGTATACGGTAACAAAAATAAATAGAAGGGGACCATGCAAGTAGAAGTTGGGGAGGGTAGAGAATAGCTGGGGAAATTGAATGCGGGGGTGGCCCATTTTTAACAGCCTCTCTTATGGGTGTAAATACATGTACCTATCCCCAGCCTTACCTCTCTGCAGTGCCGCAAAATCCCATCTTGGATTGGTTGAGCCTCGTCCAGATCAGCTCGAACTTTTGGTCACACAACATGTAGGCAATGTCACTGTTATCGATTCGTAGTCGTTGTTAGATATACATGTATTTTGACCAATAGCTACATGTACAGCGATAGGTAATAAGTGATGGAACGCCTTGGGAGTACAAACATCACAAATGTTGGTGTTTGTACTCTCAGGGCGTTCCATCACTTATCACCTGTCGCTGTACATATATACACAGTCAATGAGGCACCATACATATCGTGACTAAAGCGGAACGTTCAATACCGCATACCTAGCCACGGGTTAATATGAGAGGGATTTTCTCAAGCATAAAAGAATAGCAATCTAAACCCCAGCGCGATGCGAATCTCAGACTCATGGGTCTTTATAATTATCGGCGACTGTATATGACACATTCTTTATTTTCCTCCTACCTTGACCAACGTCAATTTTATCTTCCTCTTCCCCGTCTTCTCCTCTTTATCATCTGTTACTTCCACTACAACCTTATCAAACAGCCCTACACTCCACTTCTCACTACCTTCTCCAATAGTCAATACGTAGGCCTCCGCATCAAATTCAGTCTCTGGCTCTATTCCTCCCTGCGACAAATCCCGTGTCCTGATCATCCCTTCAATACCAAACCTGGGTACAAATACCACAAAACCGTTAGAGAATATTTTCATGATAAATCCTTCCTCTTTGGCAACACGACCTTTGAGCGCCTGTCCTACGTAATACTCTACAGATGCGCGTCCTGCGAATTGTGCGTTCCGGTGACGGACATTGATATTCTTGCAGATGGCCTCAAGCTTCGCTTTACTATGGAGAGAATTGTCGAGTTGTTCATAAGCTATCGCAGCGGCAAGTTGACGGTGCGCTACTACATCTGCGTAGCGTCGGATGGGAGATGTAAAGTGGGTATAGATTTCAGAAGCTAATCCGTAATGCTTGAATTCTGGGTACGCTTGAGTCCCAGAACAGAAATACTCTGCAGAAAGCATACACCTTGTCGCGAGGATACGGACAAGGGTGTTAAAGAATGGCTCCTTGGGGTCGACACATTCATCAAGTGAGTCCGCAACCGCCTTTGAAGAATCAACGCGGAGGCTGAGCCCTTTTCTGACCCGGAGCTGAGTTTGCAACTCCTCAAAGTTTGTCGCTGGAGGGGCGCCGTGGCGTCGTAGCATGGCGGTCTGGGGAAATGCCTCGTAGATTTTGCTCGCAACACTAGTGTTGGCGAGCAACATGAACTCTTCAACTAGGGAGTTCGTCTCTAGCAATTTCTTGGTCTTTACATCGATGGGGTCACTCGTCTCGCTCTCGGCTTCGACCTTAACTTCGGGACTCGCAAGATTCAGTGCGCCAGCGTCCATACGCTTTTGCCTAAGTTTCTTTGAGAGTCTAAGGAGTGCCCTCATTCCGTTGGTAAGCTCATCTTGCTGTGATTCATCATCGATTCGTAACTGCGCATGCTCATAACTGAACGCCTCTCGCGACTTGATAACTGATTTCGTAAAATTGACAGATAAGATCTCAGCATCTGGTGTCATTTCCCAAATTGTTGAAAATGCGTAACGTTCCACATATGGTTTTAGAGAACATAAGTCTGTTCCAAGCAACATGGGTAACATGTCAATACGTTTATCGACCAGATAAACTGTGGTTCCTCTAGCTGTAGCTTCGTCATCCATTGGGTTGTTGGGCTTAACAAAATGTGTGACATCGGCGATATGCACACCGACCTCATAGTTTCCATTTGAAAGTTGTTTAGCGTGGAGGGCGTCGTCAATATCTTGACAACCGGGAGGATCGATACTGCATACAAGTAGACCCCTATAATCCTCTCTCCCAACCCAACCGGGGTGTTTAGAATCCTGAGGAACCTTCCAGTCATGGCCTTCCTTGGGGAGGCAGTCTAGGACCGCCTTCGGGAAAGGTCTATATTGAACATCGTATTCGAGTAACAACGCTTCGGTTTCTGCCTCTTTTGTCTCAAGCTCACCAAGTGAACGGACAAAGTGACCGACAGGGTACCGCGATGTTCTATCCCATGAATCTATTGCCACAACAATTCTCTTACCCAGAAGCTCGGATGCTTGGCGAGTCCGGATTCTGATTTTAGGAATACGTTTATCCATAGGTATTAAGAATACAGTTTGCTGACTGCGGCCGCGAGAGGCAGAGGCGGAGGAAGGGTCAACATGGCCAACGTAGCTATCAGAATAAATGTCAATAAATGGTGCCTTAATACGGTTTGAATAGAGACACCCACTATCTCCAATTCCTCTTCGCGATACCCACAACCTTTGCTGTAGGCTGTGGCTTTCCTTCAACACTCCCCCCAAGTGTCTTCTTGACCTCTTCAGTCAGTGCCTTCCTCTCCTGTTCCGTCTCGATTGCTTCTGGTGCGTCTACGTCAGGGTTATCATTTTTTGTCAGTGTTTCCTCCTCAACGATTTTGGTGCTTGGCTGCTTCCACTGTTCCTTTGGTAGGATCTCTACAACAACAACATCACCCGATACACTTCGGTTTATGTTCTCTCTGCCTAAAATGAGCAAGGCCTTATCAAAGGCAGGTACGTGAACGCTTCCCTCAAGGAAGTTGTATGTCGATACATTAAAAACCCCTTGATGCAACGTTCCCGCTTTAACACCAGTTTGCATTTTAGACATTGTAAAGTATTCAGGGTATAGCATTTCCGCCTTAGAAGCCTTGGCCTGGGCGTCTTCTGCAGCCGCAGAAATCATATCGAGGAGCTCATCGGCGTTCTTAAGGCCTCGGACATAGTCTCTTACTGCACAAAGTTAGCCTCTAAACTGGACACATACGCCACCGGATCAAATCGACATACTAGAGGCGCACTCAATTCCCTCCGCCTTCGCCTTTGCCAGATTCCCTTTATCGTCGCTCACCATAATGATTTCCGGGCATTTACTCTTCGTCCCTGACACTGCATCCATTAAATGCTCTTTATACCACACACAAGCCCTTCTCACAGCACGATCATTGCGGTCGTTAATTGTCTCGCCTTCCAACCGCTTCACGAAGGTCTCCAATCGGAAGTCATTATGAAAGACGTAGAATCGCTTCTCCTGTGAACTGACTAGGGAGCGTAACCGGTTATACAAAGGCAGCGACCGATTTCTGAGCTCGTCGAGAACAGTTTGGAGCACAATTACATCGTAGAAAGCGCTTTTGTGCTCTACGACGTCCATACAGTAGAGGAATATGTTGGTGTCGGGAACGATATAGTGCCCTTTCGTGAATATATTGTTTGCAGCAGGCGTGGCCGAGAGGACAAATGGCCTAACACGGCCATTGGAGTCCGTAGGCGCACCGGCGCTGCACGGAAAACAGAGCTGTGAGGAACAAGGTATGTCCTGCCTGAGATAGAGCTCACGGACGACCTTTGTGCACTTGCCCTTACTTGATCTAAGGAAGATCTTTGAAGAGATATTAGATGTATTTGCCGAATCAGCGGATGATCTCTTTAGGGACGTCATTGCGTTGTGGTGGGTGAGGATGTGTGGTAGATTATTTTGCTCGGACGAGCCGTTCAAATCACGCTAAAGGTGGGATGTGGCTGTGTGGCTTATATGTAGTTAAGAGCCGCACAATTAAAGTGGCGTAACGACGGGGATCTTGCGCCAACCTGCATAAAAAAAAAGTTGCGCGCAAGAAATAGATAGCTTCGATTTCCAGCTGCTTGGGTTCTTTTCCTTCAACGCAGTCTTCACAAGATGGTCAAGTCATATCTGTGCGCACGCCTTCGCTGACCCCAATTACTCTTCTTGCTCCACTAACATCGTATTCTGCAATACAGGCGATTCGAGCATCTCCGAACCTTCGGTGTTGTCGCTTCAGGCACTGCGAATGCCATATGGACCCCCGAGAGCAATTCCACCTCGCGCACCAATGCCGGGCGTGCCGTTGTCCCGGCAAATGAAGAAGTTCTCACCTGGGATATCAAGAAGGGTGAGCTCATCTCCCGGTGGAGAGACCCTAAGTGCAAATCCGAAGTTTCGGCCATCATCCAGTCCCAAACCGACAAAGACATCTTCGCGGTTGGCTACAACGATGGATCAATTCGACTGTGGGACACCAAGACCTCTACTGTAATAATTAGCTTCAATGGGCATCGTTCGGCGGTCTCGACACTGTGCTTCGACTACTCTGGAACCCGTCTTGCGAGCGGTAGTAAGGACGCCAACATCATCGTATGGGATCTGATCTCTGAAGTTGGGCTCTACAGGCTACGGGGGCACAAGGACCAGGTCACAAAGGTTGTGTTCCTACGTGGTCCCAGGATTGAGGACGGCGCAATGGATGTAAATGATGCGGGCTGGCTCGTTAGCACTGGCAAAGACACACTAATAAAACTCTGGGACCTCTCAGCCCAGCACTGCATGGAAACCCACGTTGCCCACCACGGGGAGTGCTGGACAATGGCAGTTTCTCCTGACGAGCGGGGTTGTATAACAGCAGGAAACGACGGGGAACTAAAGGTATGGGGAATTGACACATCCAGCCTTGCATCACGAGCGAAGAGCGACACAGACTGCCTGATACCTCGTGGGACTCTATATAGATCAACTAAGGACCGCGCCACAATGGTGATCTTCCACCCCACCTCAAACTTCGTAGCAAGCCACGGCTCCGATAAGAATGTTGAAATCTGGCGGATAAGAACTGAAGACGAAGTCAAAAAGGCCCTGAAGCGCAAGAGAAAGCGGAAGGAAGAAAAAGCGGCGAAGGGCGCAAAGCCCAAGCCCGAAGAACCAATAGAAGAAGAGCCCGAATCATTAGCATCTGCCCAAGTTGGCGATGTCTTCGTCTCCTATGTCACACTTCGAACCGGCGGCAAAGTCCGCTCAGTAGACTGGGCTACACGGGGAGGAAGCAAGGCATCCGAGGCGGTAAAGCTCCTTGTAGCCTGCACAAATAACACTCTCGAATTCTACGACATTCCCAAGCCCTCACGCAAGGAAGGCAAGAAGGAAACCGCAGAAGTGCCAGAGTACAACAAAATCTACACCGTCGAGCTACCCGGCCATAGGACCGACATCCGCGCCTTGTCTCTCAGCTCCGACGACCGAATGCTTGCATCCGCATCCAGCGGCTCTCTCAAAATCTGGAATGTCAAGACCTCTACCTGCATCCGGACCTTTGAGTGCGGCTATGCCCTCTGCTGTTCTTTTCTCCCTGGTGACAAGATTGTAGTAGTAGGCACAAAGTCTGGCGAGCTAGAGCTCTTCGACGTTGCCTCTTCTAGCACCATAGAAACAGTCACAGCACACGAGGGCGAAATCTGGTCTCTGCAAGTCCATCCAGACGGAAAGTCCCTCGTCACCGGTTCCGCAGACAAGAACGTCAAGTTCTGGAACTTTGAGATCGTGCAGGAGGAGATCCCCGGCACAAAGCGCACAACACCGCGCCTGAGGCTAGCCCACACTCGTACTCTCAAGGTCACCGATGACATTCTCTCTGTGCGCTACTCTCCAAATGCCAAACTCCTGGCCATTGCGCTGCTGGATAATACCGTGAAGGTATTTTTCGCAGACACCTTGAAGCATCTGCTCAATCTTTACGGCCACAAGCTACCCGTTCTGTCAATGGACATTTCTTCAGACTCCAAGCTCATTGCAACATGTTCCGCCGATAAGAATGTCAAAATCTGGGGCCTTGACTTCGGGGATTGTCACAAGAGCTTCTTCGCCCACCAGGACTCGGTCATGCAAGTGGCCTTTGAGCGCAACTCGCATAACTTTTTCTCCGCCGGCAAAGACAGGCTCATCAAATACTGGGATGGCGACAAGTTCGAAAACATCATGAAGATGGACGGCCACTTTGGCGAAGTATGGGCACTCGCAGTCGGCAAGGTCAGCGAAATCATCGTCTCCGCCAGCCACGACAAGAGCATCCGAGTCTGGGAGCAGGGCGATGACGAGGTATGGAGCCCACTTTCCCACCTTCCCTCTTCACCCAACCCCATTCTCACTAACATTACCTTAGATATTCCTAGAAGAAGAGCGCGAAAAGGAGTTGGAAGAACTCTACGAATCCACGCTGACTACCTCCCTCGAAGCCGAAGGCGACGCTGACGGCGAGACCGCCGCCGCCGGAAAACAAACCATCGAAACCCTCATGGCTGGTGAGCGTCTCATGGAAGCTCTCGATGCCGGGATCGCCGACCTCGCTCTGCTGCGCGAATACGAGCAGGCCAAAGCCACCCGACCCAACCTCGCCCCCCCCGCGCGAAACCCCGTCTTCGTAGCACTAGGCAACATTTCCGCCGAAAAGCACGTCCTAACCACAGCACAGCGCATCAAGGCCTCCCACCTACAAGATGCCCTTCTTGTGCTGCCGTTCGAGAAGGTTGTGTCGTTCCTCACATTCCTCGGCATCTGGGCACAGAAGGAGTGGCACATCTCACTCACGTGCCGGATTCTCTTCTTCCTGCTCAAGACGCACCACAAGCAGATTGTGGCGTCAAAGACGGTGCGGACGATGCTGGACGGTGTAAGGTCCAACCTGAGGGCTGCGCTGAGGCACCAGAAGGATGAGATGGGCTTCAACCTAGCTGCGGTCAGATTTGTCAAGAGTGGGGTTGATCAGAGAGGGGTGAGCGAATTTGTGGACGAGGAGGCGTTTAGGGCACAGGAGGAGAAGACGACGAAGAAGAGAGGCTTTGCGACTTTGGCTTAGAAGCTGTTGGATTAATTGTAAAATAAAAAAAGTTGTGGGTTGCTTTTGTTCATAGTCATGTATTTGAGAATCCAAATGGTATACATCCTAAACGCGTCAATAATGGTGGGTCAGACGTGTGTTAAACGGAAGTGAGTGTGTGAACGTAGGCGCAAGGCGGAGGGAAGGCTGCACCGACACACGACAGTACAGCAGCCACAGAACGAGTGAGAGTTCATGATGAAACACCACCGAAATCGCCACAAGAAAAGATACTCCCATGCATGTGCTCCAACGATTGATGCCAGGACAAAATATTCAGTTTAGATATATTCTTGATACGAATGTATCAATTCCAAAATGATATCTCCAGTTCTAACTAAGTACTTTTCGGACAAAGAAAAAGAAAAAAGAACAGGATTTATCCTCCCGTAGCTAGCTGGACAGTGGATGAACACCGTGTACCACCACCCTTAAAAACGCCGTTATGTACCTTGTTGAAGTAGTACATGTTTTTTTTTTATCCAAAGAAACACCCAAACGAAGAGAGAGAGAGAAAATATACCTATCGGTAAGATTGTCAATATAAAAGAAAAAAAGGAAAATAATAAAAAAGGGAAAGTATTTGTGAGCTAGGCGACTATCGACCATTTCGCAAAACCTACAGGACATTGTTGTTAGTAACCCGAACCTTTACTCTCGTCGTAGATGCCGTTCCCAGCTCACCAAATGCATAAACTCCTCCCTTGTCTTTGTGCTCTTCCTAAATGCCCCCAGCATACTACTAGTGATAGTTGTCGCAGTAGTCTTTTCCACGCCTCTCATAACCATACACAAATGGCTACTCTCCATGACGACCGCCACACCCAACGGGCTCAGGATGGCCTCAATGGCCATCGCAACCTGCCTCGTCAACCTCTCCTGCAGCTGCAACCGCCTCGCAAACATTTCCGCGATCCTGGCAAACTTGCTCAATCCCAGGACCTTTCCCTTCGGGATGTAGCCGATGTGGATCTTTCCGGTGAAAGGGACGAGGTGGTGTTCGCACATGGAAAAGACCTCAATGTCCTTGACTATCACCATTTCATCGTGGTCCTCGGCGAAGACGGCGTTGTTGACAATGACCCGCAGGTTGTCTTGGTAGCCTTTTGTGAAGTGGAGCATGGCTTTGGCGTAGCGGGTTGGTGTATCGAGGAGACCCTCGCGGTCGGGGTCCTCGCCGATACATTCTAGAAGGGTGCGTATACTACATGGGGGGGGTTGAGTTTTAGCTATCTATCTTTCTTACAGCCCCTAAAAAAATGGGAGGGGAACCTACGCTCCGGATAGCTTTTCAAGACGCGCAGCGGCCTCTTCGGGTGTTGCTTCGAGGCGCTCTTTAGTTCCGATACCTACAACCGCATCAGCATTTGGGAGTGGAGGGGGCTTCAATGAGTCACTGGTATAATTTTAAGTGTGTCTTACTCGGCCACGATAATCCGTCATAATTGACCGGCGGAGCATACGGACTGCTCGGGCGTGAAGCTTCCGGAGTCAATGGACCGAGGCGGTTCAGGGTGAGAGTATTCTGAGCCCTGCCAGCCACGGCGAGCTGGTTCGGCAGTGTCAGAATGTCGTGCTGCGGCTTAGCGGTAGGATCCGTAATCTTCATGTTTACGAGTTTTCCAAGCGGTGTCTCGTCGAGAGCTGGAGTAGGGGCGAGTGTAGGGGATTGAGCAGCTGGTGGTGGTGACATTTCTGTGGGAACCCTTTTTTTTTTTTTATAAGGTGGGGTTTTTTGTCTTGTCCTTTGGAGAGATGAGATGAGAGATGCTGTATGTATGTACGAGTACTTTTTTTTTTTATTACATGTAGGTATTCGCCGTTGCCACTGGTGGGAAGAGAGAGACATGCAGGGTCTTTTAATACTTTTTCACATATGAGGCGGGGTGTTATGTCCGATGTCGCAACGGTGGAGGAAAAAATTTCTACAGAAGGCAGGCTAGAGGATGTTTTTTTCTTTTTTCTTTTTTCCATTGGGGGGGTTAAAGAAAAAAGGAGTTTTTACCTGGATTGACTTTATTTGCATGCCCTGCGATATTCCCGATGGTGCAATAATAACATGAATAGAATAATAACGTCCTGTACTCAAATTTTACTTTACTACATTCAGTACGGCCCCCTATTTACCACAGTAGAGAGCACAATTCGTATCTCTACCGGCTAAGATACATACAACATACAACGATCTGCGCCCCCATCTCTCCTTAGATTGACAGTAGGTACAATTCCGCCCCACGGGACTCCAACAATAAATAATTCATGCAGGTCCAGACATTGCCCCCCCCCCTACCCCTCCGCAGACCAATCACAGTACATCACTCGACGATTTCATGAACGCCCGTTGATTAATTAGATATATACTTATTACCAAACGCCCCGAACCCCATCCTTTTTTCTATACAGATACTAAAAGCAACCAGAGAGAGAGCGAGAGAGAAAAGAAAAGGAAACAAAAAAAAAAAAACGCCATTGTAATCCTACTCCACCCATGCCAACCGTAACCATACATGTAGTTTTCCATTTACAAGAGAGGCAGGCCCCGCGCCACTACTTCCCACACACCGCGCAGTCCCAGGAGTGACTCGGACACACCAGCGCGCGCGACCGCGGGCGGCGCCCGGCCATCGGTATCCTGGAGTCGATGTTCAAAGGCTCATCTGCCGGGATGCCGGGCACAGGCCCAATCCTCCGCGACGGGGAGAGAACCTTGCGGGGGCGTGGCTCGATGCTTGGTGAGCAGTCGGAGTCAGAGTCGCTGGAATAGCTACTACAGTCGCTCTATGATGATTCGGAGTGAGTATAATATGAAAAAAAGGACAGTATTGATTATGGGAATTTGGAATATGTACATACCTCGTCGCTGTCATCGCGCTTTCGCTTTGAGCTCGCAAAGCTCGCGGTCTGCGGGAATTGGGTGTTGAGGTAGAGAGAGAGAAGCATTATTGAAAATGGGGGTAGTTGCTTTCGGATGTGAGGTGAGGCTCGATTATGATGTAGTAGTGGTGGTGGTGGTGGTGGTGGTTATAATTACAAGTAAAGCGTAGAGGAGATATTAAATCGAATCACCCCTAGAGATAATGAATGTGTGTGTGTATGTGCATATGTGTATAACCAGACAAACAGGTATTGTACCAAAGAAGCATTAACAGAAAGGAGCGGTGGTTCTCGTTCGCTATATAAAAGCCTCTCAGTTCATCATTGGCATAGAATATGTATGTAATCTATAATGCCTCGCTCCAGGCACTGCCCACCGTGGGGGGAGGTGCCTCGGCGTTGCATTCTATGGCTGGGCCGGCAAGTACTCTAACCATTCTATAGCTACATACATACGTCTTGATACAATACAAAACTGTACAGCCTCAACTAAGGCCAGGGACCTCAAAATTAAGTTTCCAACTTTGCCCTAGAGTGCTGCCGGTTGCTGCATACCACAGAGTGCCCTCTTGACCGGGCCGGTATCGACTCTACATTAACATACGGGGAATAGATCCGCATGGCGCAATTAACATTCAGGTGCCAAGCCACTTAACTAAGCGAGATCAATGAGGGCGGGGAGGGCTTAGAGTGGAATGAGTAAGTATGGGGGACTTGGTTAATGGAAAAGAAAAAAGAATAAACCGCGCAGTGGCGAGCCCCCAAAACAAACCCCATAAATTCAAATAAACTCAGATCCCCCCAAAATACATATACTTTTGTGACAAAGAGATGACTACATGTACTAGCTTGTATGTTACAAAAGGAAAGAGACCAAACCAAATTTTATTACTGCTTCCCCACCACCACCACTACTGTCTATTCCCCTTGGCTAACCCGCCCACCATAACATCAAAACTCCCACTACCCACATTAGACAGTTTCCCAAGCACAATCCTACTAGATGGACTACTTAGGTCATCAAAATCACCCTCCACCACCGCATCCTTAAGGAAGTTACATGTGGTTTCGAAGCTCATTTTCAGGAACGGTGAAGTCCCTGTCTTGATACCCTGTCTGTTAAATGGGTTATACCCTCCGCCACGAGTCATGATGTCGGCAATGAGATTGAGATGGCGGATATCAACGGCGATACCGTGACCACCGAAAACGGCATTCATTTCCTTGACGATATTATTGCGTGCGGCTTCAACGCCATAGTAGCGGAGGAAGGTGGCAATATCGTTGGATTCGATTGTGTTGGGATCGATCTCGTCTTGCTCGTTCCAGAAGGCTTCGAAGTTCACACCTTCAACTGCAAGCTTGCGCTGTTGGAGGGATAAGTATGTATGATAACAAGTGATATACAATAAATCTATCTTACCTTGCCGGTGGCTTGTTCAGCCTTGCTGAGTTCTGAGCTTGGGACCTTCATGATGGACCCAATACCAGGAAGCTTATGGATAATCGTGCCTCGACATACCTTCTCCACAATTCCCAGCATGAGAACCTTTGGCGCCTCTGCTGGGTACTGGAGATCCACCTCGAACCATTGGCCGTTTTGCTCGTCGAACTCGAACCTTGACACGTTCTCGCTGCTATTCTTAACGACGATTTTCTTCACTGGAGTAGCAATAACCTTTGCCTTTGACTTTTTAGAAGATTTTGATTTCGAATCTGAGCCATCATCACTGTTATCTCCACTATCCGGAGCACTAGCTCCGAGCCCCTCATCACTATCTTCATCTTCATCAGAGCTCTCGCCAGAGCTCTCGGCCTGTTTCGCAATCTCCTCCTCGGCATCGTCAGGGTTTTCGTAAGACACGGCCTCTGATTTTCTGCTCCTTTGCTTCGCATTTGTTGAGTCTTCCTCGTTATCATCATCGCTCCCCTCATCACCAGAGTTATCAGCAGCGCTATCCTTTCTTCGCTCCTCCTCCACTGTGCCGGAGCTTTCCCCAATATTCGGCATAGCATCATCTTTACCGATTCTCTCTTTGCTCTTAGTCTTCTTAGGGTTCAACACTTTGTCGACGGCGTGTTCAAGAGCTAACACAAACGAATTTTTGAAGGTGTTTCCAACAGTCTTTTTTGTAATCGAGTACTCCTCCTCATATTCCTCCCTAGTGAAGAGGTCTAATCTGATCTTATAGCTCTTGATGTCTTTGGTAAGACTTTCTTTGATGGTGACCTTCTCGATGACCTCGGACAACATCAACTGACTACATCTTTTGGCAAACACCTCTGCCTTGCGGTCGGAGACACCACTTCTCAATGTCAATGTCATTGTTGGAGTGGAGATATTTGCAGAAGCAGTCATGACGATTTCACGCAGACGCGGGATACCGAGAGTGACGTTTTTGGTTGCGTGACCAGCTAAATGGAAAGTATTGAGTGTCATTTGCGTCGAAGGCTCTCCAATGGACTGTCCAGCGATGATGCCAACGGCTTCGCCAGGGTCTACAAGGGAGCGGAAGTATTTTAGGTCCATTAGGTTCCTAAATTCACCCTTATCAAGACCACGCGAGAGTTCAGTTCCAACCATTATGCGGGCTTGCTTTGAGCCGACGATTAATTTATCTGGATTCTCCCTCAGGTACTACTAAAATATTAGCATGCCCTCGGACTGCTAGGATTCACTCAACTTACGGCCTCTCTAGCCTCAGCAAAACTTTCAGAAACACTACCAACATATCTGCTTGGGCTGTACTCTGACATGGTAACTTCTGATGCTGCCAAGTCTCCACGCTTGGCATATCTCTTCATAGACTTCTTGAGATGCTCGTTCGCAATTCCATGGTTCAACTTCTCTGCAATCATGAAAAGCTTAGGTCCCAGGTCCTCGCTGACAGTATCATCAGCAAGTTTCCTCACAACAGATTCCATATTCTGTGACAAGAATTTGAACTGGCGCAGATGCTTTTGTTTTGCAACATCCAAAGAATCTTCTCCGTACAAAAACTAATCGAGTGTAAGCCACGATACTTTAGAGCCTCAATCAAGAGTCTACAAACCTGAACAAGTGACCCATCACTATCTCGGACAGTATTATCATACTGCACCTGAATACCCTCCATGCCCTTGATCAAACATCTCTGCAAATATCCAGATCTAGAGGTTTTTACGGCAGTATCAATCAAACCTTCACGCCCAGCCATACAATGGAAGTAGTATTCCTGTGGTCTAACACCAGTCAGGAAACGATCCGTGATGTATCCTCCTGCGCGAACGTTCGTGTCATATGGCTTAAAGCAAGGCAATGTCTTCCCAGAGACCATGACTGGTACCCTAGAACCTTCCAAAACCTGTTGACCGAGTAAGCATGAAATTTGAGATGCGTTGACGTCGGATCCCTTAGCTCCCGAGACAGTCATAGCCTGGAAGTTGTTGTACGGGAAAGCCTTCTGTAGCCCTGAGGGCAAGCACTCCTTAATTACTTTCGAAGTAAAAGCTGCGGTCTGAGAATTTGCCTTCAAATCTAGCGTATTGTGTTTATTTTTGTCTCGAAGCACCTCTTCCATTCTAGCGTTGAGCTCAGCCTCAGTGTATTCTTCTAGCTTGAGCCCTACGTATTCCACACTGAGATTCTTTCCTACAACATCGGATCCTGCCAGAGCATCACGCCTCCTTTTATCGCCCTCGGGGGTGAGTAGCAGGTCGTCCATACCACATGTATGGGCCCTCATATGTAGAAGCTTTGTGAGCAGCCGCCCAAAAATACTTAGTAAACTCCCCGCAACTGTATGCCCGTAAACTTCGTAGATGGAGTGGATCAACCCAAACTCAGTAGGTCCAAGCTGGTTCTTATCAAGAACTCCAGAGACAAAGTAGCCGTCATGGAAGATGACATTTCCTTCCTCGTTACCCTTATACCAGGAATCACCAGGGGTTTTAGATTTTGAGTACAGCGTCAATCCGGCAAAATATTTGGGACGGATGTTCTCCAGGATCGTAGTCACGACTTGTTTACCAGTCCACATTTGCCTTGGCTTCATAATTGCCGGCGGTAGAGTGACAATCCTACTGCTCTTTCCCGCCGTCGCAAAAAGCGAATTATGCTCCGGTAACAAACAACTGTAAAGGAGCTGTTGATACTCATCTCTTGTGAACATAGTATCACGATTTGTCAACCATACACCCATTACCAAATGATCCTGAATTAAACCTCGCAACGGTTTCCCGGCCGTGGATCCAAGGTACTGGTTATCAGTGTTCGCAATCTCCTTTGCCTCGGCTCTTGCCATCTCGTTCTGAGGAAGATGCATGTTCATCTCGTCACCGTCAAAATCGGCATTGTAAGTATTACAATTGGCATAATGCATGCGAATAGTACGCTCCTTTGGCAAAACCTTTGCGATGTGTCCCATGATCGACGGTTTGTGAAGCGTTGGCTGGCGGTTCATGAGGACTACATCGCCATCGTGGAGATGTCTATGGACCTTTTTGGGGCGTGAGTCCGATAGTGAGAGGGTATCGGGGGTCAAGAGCGTCTTTGAGAGCTGGATCCTCTTTTGGCGACCACTAGGTTCCTTGTCACCTGGGAGGCGCTGAACAGAGCCGTTTTCCATCTCGATTGCCACAGCTCCCGGCCAAGTGTCGGGGCCATTCACTACTAGAGACATAAGCCATGTAGCATTGATCTCGGTGACCGGTTCAGGGTAGGTGAGCTTGCTCGCAAATACCGGCGGCACACCAATTTCGCGAGTTTCAATGTTGGGATCAGGGGAAATAACAGAACGTGCGGCAAAGTTGACACGTTTACCCATCATGTTCATGCGAAACAACCCTTCCTTCTTTTCAAGCTTCTGCTTGATGCCCTCTTCTATAGCCTTTGCGGCCAAGCCAGTGACAGGTGACTTCGTGGAGTCAAGGAAGGCATTTACGTCTTCTTGAAGAGTGACGAAAGATTCGATTAAACGGCGAACAATCTCAGCCTTGGATTCGTGTGTGGTAGAAGGGTCATTAATAGCTTCGTTGCGGTCTCTAATATAAAGACAGTCTTGAAGGATCTTAACCAATCCCTTGTTTACAGCTGATTCACTGATCTCACCACCAGAAAATTGTGGGGGTCGGAATTTTGTAGGTGGCACAGCAATTGCGTGTAAAAAGAACATATCTGCCGAGACTGGCTTTGGATGTTTGTCCATTGTGGTCCGTGGCGCATACAAGAGTTGGATAACATCTTTCTCGTTATCAAAGAGTCTGATAAGGGTATTGAGAACTTCCATGCTCATAAGAAGCCGTCCAGCTGCGCCTTTTCTTTCTGCGGCTTCATTGAGTGCCTCTTCATCCTCTTCATCCTCTTCCTGAATCTCTAACTCGATATCACCACCGATACCCTCGTCAACCTCCATGGCATCAGAATGCTTCTTATGTGGTGATGACTTTGGCCTCCTCCGGTCAAGGGCAGCGTTTCGCCTCCGTAGGCCGAGCTGGGAGTTCTGGTTTCGGGCTTTAGTAGTAAGAGGCTTTTCGAAAATCTTAGAATATCCGTCGGCACGGAAGGCGGGTGCAATCCTAGGCTATAGTCAGAACGATCATTGCTGCAAGAAACTGTAGGCCCTTGTAGAACTCACGCTTGACATCGATTGCATTTCCTGGGCTTTATTATATCAGCTAAGAACTGCTTCACAAGTGCTCTCCGCTCCTCAGCCACACTCATGACCTTTGCTGAGTTCCAATTCGTCTGGTTCGCACGATTCCGCTTAATCGCCTTTTCCACAAACCGATTCCGCTTCTTAAAAAATACTTCCATATCGTCGTCATCCTCACTTTCTATATCATCTCCTGGTCCTTCCTCTTCTGCACTTGACTTTACAGCCTTTCCGCCTGGCTTAGTCGCAACCTGGATATCGTCTAGCTGCTGTGCCTCTAGTAGTAGCCCATATTGGATGAGCTTGAGTTTACATACGTAGCGGTTGACGGCAGCTTTGGGAATTCGCAGGTGAAAACAAAAGACACAAGTTGAGCGCAGTAATCGGAGCATCTGATCAAAGAACAGAGGGTGGTATACAGGCACTGGAAGCGCAATGTGACCTGTGTGTCCTGGGCAGTACTTGTAATCTAAATGACATGTTGCGCACCTAAAATGACCCAGATATCAGTTCCGCAAATTGCAACGGCTTCTAAGAAAAGTTCAATTGCAATTGCAATTGCAGCTGCCCTACATACCGCTGCCTCAGTTGATCGCTCGCTCCCAGAGCTGGATCATAGAGTCCACCAATAACAGGAACTGGGACGTTCCCAGCTGCAACACTCCCGAAGGTCAGAGGGTTTATAATCTGTTTGACTGAAAGATTCTGGATATCCTCTGTGGATAAAAATGTGAAGTCAACACTGGTGACCTCAGAGGCCACGGGATTTGAGATATTCATGATTGGGAGCTGTCAAGCGTTCCTACTATGGTGGTGAGGATTGCTGCCGCGCTGCAGAATGTTGCGACAGAATCAGAGGCTCAAAAACTTTTTGCGTTCGAGAAAATGGTGGGCGGGTAACGTGGGCGAAATCTTGGCAAGGCTGGTAACACCAGAACTTTTAGGTATGTACCCCGGGGGTCCTTAAAGTGATGCAACGAGCTCAATATTCTGGTGTCGCGACCACCATCGAAGCTAGACTCAGTCAATTTTTTCATTAGTATTTCCATTTACTATTATTATATACGCCTGATGCAATTCGACATATATTACTTCCCAACTTTTGGGCATGGTGGCCAGGAGCTGCGAAATTAGTGGTTTTTGAGGACCCCCGGGGTACATGTAGATACAAGTACATGTAGGCACTAGTCTCGTGCCCATTCCCTATTTCGGTGTGGTTGGTGTTGTAGATTTAACTAGAGAGAGTTTCTTTATACTCATAAACCTGAGCGTACTGCATGTAGATCAACACCCAAGATCAGTCCCCACCAGTCTATACTGACAATAGAATACATGTATGTTAGTGAACATATGGATGTATATGTAACATCCACGGCCGACTTAGGCCAGTCCTTCCTAAGGCCATATCGTCATACATCATGTAGTATTATAGGGTTTGGTCCTTCGATGTAAAGTCAATTTGGGGGCAACGGCGGGCCTGGGGCAACGACGAAAACACAGGCTTGTCAATCAAGCGATTAGATACCAGCCTGAGCGCCTGTGCTTTGTCCGCCAAATATCCCTGTTCGTCGTTCAACCAGTTTCGTCGTTGTCCCCCAAAATGATTTTAACACTAGTGCGTGTATATGACGATACCGCGGGGATAGTATATCCTTTCAATGTCTCAACCCATCGCAATGTTGAATCAACCAATCAATCAATAACTATCCTGAGTGAGAACCTATGAAGAACACTCTTCACTACCCAAACATTCAGTGTGAAAGGAGGTGATGGGCCACACATGGGGAAACGTACATGTATTAAGACCCCAACCCGTATTTATCCCACCGGTGCACGATCATCAGTTCCAGAACCATAGCTACATACAGGTATCGGTCCTGTATGTGAATGCAGAAAAGCCTCACAAGTCCATGATCACTACAGTAATCTATAGCCTCACACTGACGAAGACAGCTGAAATTAGTGCTGGTCTCCACGAATCTGAGTTAGGAGGCTTTGGGTAAGGACTTGGCTGTGTGGACAGCCGGTTTACTAAATCGACAACTATGTATAGCATACAAGTATGTATCCTATTAAGGGCGTTAACTTTCATTGTGTCTACATAGGAGGTGCAAGGCTTTGGTCCTTTAGCTATATGTAGGTACTAAGCAGAATGCGGGTAGAGAATCACAAAAGATCACTCGACAGCACTACTGACGGATCCTTTGTAAAAAAAAATCACTATATCCACGAGTAACATGCAATTACCACTCCTGAATCCGCCGCCGAGGGGGGGTATTTTACGGTCGAAAAATTATAAGTGGAACGTACGTGGGGAAGAGAAAAAAAGACCAAAAAAAAAACATGCTTAACAAACGAATGCGCTGGAGAGGAGAAACACTCAGCCATAAAAAAACAATAAAAACAAAAAGTTCAGGAATTAAAACAGTTAAAGATCCGCATTTTATAGCACTACTCTGACTCACTCTGACCATCCATAAACGCCAAATCACCCATCTCTCTCTCTCTTGGTCTCGCTACTTTTTTCCCATCTTCCTCTTTATCTTCTTCTTCTTCGTCATCCTCTATCACAGCCCTGGCCTTCCTTCCGCCAATTCTCCTCCGCGTCCTCCCAACTTCCTCTACATCATCTTTCTCCTCCTTCCCCCATGATCCCGCGTTGGCCTGAATCGCCTCGAGCTCCGCCTTGAGCTCGCGTTTCGCCTTGATCTTCTTTGCTTTTTCAGCACTATACCGGCCAGTCATGCCAATATCAGCCAAAATTCCCTTCAGGTGTGCGATCTGTTCCCGAGGTGTCTCGAATTTTGCAAGTTCGCGCGCCCAAATTCGGCGGATACCGCATTTGAGGAGCCAGGCTTTGAGGGACTTGAGCTGCTCCTGTTCTGGATCGAGCTTTGTGTCAGGATTTGTCTGCATACCGTCAGAGTCAGTTCATCCGAGGGCTATGAGTAGATGAGGGCAATTAACTACATCCGCCTTTTTGGCCCTCCCTTTTTTTGCAGGGGCCTTCGAGCTCTTTTTCTTTTTTGGGGGTGGGATCTTGGTGCTCGAGGAGCGGCCCTTCTGAGGTGTTGGATCCAGCACCACCGACATCTCACTATCGCTTCCAGTGTTCGTATCTAGTGGTGGTATAGATCTATCCTGTAGGATCGTCCTGAAGTCATTCCCTGGGCCTTCAATAACTTCTGCCGGCTTTGATGCGGGTTTCACCGTTTTCTTGGGAGTACCGGCTTTTGCTGCTTGCACGCGCTTACCCTTCTTCTTTGGAGGTTCCTCTGAGACTTCCGATAACTCACTGTCGCTGTCCTCTTTGTCTTTCGCAGGCGCAGGCGCAGCTTTGCTTGGTCGAGAGCGCTTCTTCAATTCCTTCGAGGGCTCCTCATTCGGGATATCTGACAGCTCACTCTCAGTATCTTGGGCCACGGCAGGTGGAGATGGCAGTGGGTATGCCAGCGAAAGATTTGCCTCGGGTTCCTGGCCATCCTCTTCGTCCTGAACAGTCGGTTTCGCCCGGGATCTTTTCGGCGCAAGTTTCTTCGTTGTTGTGGTAGCAGTCCTACCCTGCTTTACAGGCGTCTTTTTTGGTGACTCGGTGCCTCCTTGCTCTCCTGTGGTTTTCTTGGTGGCGGGTCTGCCTCGTTTCCTCTTGGGCGCTTCTTCCGTTCCGCCCTCGTTAAGTGCTGCAGTCTCACCGCCATCATCCACGCTAGTAGTCTGTATCGATTTGACCGTAGACTTTTTTGAGGGCGCGGTCTGCTTTTTTGCTGCGCCAGCCGCGTGCTTCCTCGCGATAGCGGGTTTCTTCTTCGACTCCTTCTCTTGTTCCTCCGGTTCTTCGTTAAGGGCATTCTATAACCACACGAAAAGCGCGTTAGAACGATCGCAACCACACGGAGGGGGGGGGGGGGGGGTGAGTGAACCGGCGCCTTTATAACTCACAAACTCGTCCTTCACAATTCGCTTTGCCTCCGCTTTCCAGTCTTCATTCTCAAGAAACCCTTGGCCAAGATTCAAGTCATTCTCAACATGACTTCGCACTGCACGAACTGTCACGCGATCTGGATCCTCTTTGAACCAGCTTTGAACGGTCGATTTAAGAGCATTGATTATTGCCGATCTGTCCATGACTAGAAAATTGTAAGTACCTGTGTGGAGGTGCTTCTGATTGTTTGGATGTGGAAGGTAGGTCGCGCGACATTGGGAAGTTCCACTGATAGGCGCCAAGATAGGAGGTTAAGCTGCTGAAGCGGCGGCCTAGGGTCTGGTCTGACAAGGGCTTTTCTAATAGAGTACACACGACCTGGGGAACTTAGGGGTTACCACCTCGAACATTTGAACCTGAATATCTGAATATCAAGTCCCATCGTAAAGAATATACAGTAACTTCCGCCAACTCCAACCCAGTTTTAGATAATGTATCTCGCGAGTTACATTGCTACATAATCTTTAAATTTAAATATTGGGTTCTCATTCCACCAACTGAGCCCCTTCCCTTCGACCGTCCTTTGCTCTCTCTCTTATCTGCCAATACTGCCCGTTGAGTTTTCTGTAAATTAATTCTCATTTAGGGGTTGTTTTAACCACCCTAGGATGGATTATCAAGTCCCAATTTATATCGCAAGATCTTAAGAGTTCTATGGTCTTAACTTGGCTCCTCTCCCCCGTTCCGCCCCCTTAGTGTCCGTTGAGCCATTACTTTTGGGTCTCAAAACTTGTGATCAAACTCCAATCTGAGACCTTTATTTCCAGTTAACATACTTATCAAGTTCTATAATAGGTTCTCGATTATTTCTAGCTGAATTACTTTATATGGTTCAGCTTCTAACTACCTCCGGCTACGTCATTCCCCGTGCCTCTCCAATTCCCCTCTAAGTATATGTATGTACTCTATTGTGGGTGGTTGCATGTAGGGTTAGGGTTTGTCACTTTTTTTTTTTTTTTTTTTTTTTTTTAACTCATATAGTTCTATTAATTCTAGGTACAAGAACATTGCATGCAGGGTGACCCTATGGCATAAAAAGCACCTATCCCCAACAACCTTTTTCCGCCTTTAAAAAAAAAAAGAGTACCCCATGCGAGGCCTCGTTAAAAAAAATTGCGTAAGAAGATAAGAAAAGTAGAGAATGTGACTGGTCACCCAAGGGTGGCCGGAGATTGCATGAGCCTGAGTGGCGTGTGTGGTAGACACGTGTTACAACAGGGATGAGGTGGGTGGGGTCGGTTCTGATCCAAAAGAGGATGGGATCGCGAAGAGGGTGTGGGCGGTTGGTCAAAGAGGATGCCACATATAGAATACACTCGCTGAGGAAATCGTGATGGTGGTGAGTTGGCTTTTGGGGCAGTGTATCACGCTCCCCTCGCACTGCCTCGCCGGCGTCTTGAACGGGTTGTTGGATAGTATCGGCGAGTAGGATGAGGGATTAGGAAGGAGCTGGGTGATAGAATGTAGGAAGGATTGGGTAGTAACGGGATAGAGTTTATTAGTAATAGAATGGAGTGTAGTAGTTTCATGGGGTTGGTCGGTATCAGCGGGAATAGTTGTATATATAGTGGTCTGTCTTCCCATGTTTCTGTCTCTCTGCAACGCTTCTTTCTGTTGAATATATTACTTTGGCTTCGCCCTTCTGTCGCCTCGCTCTGAATTCGCCGAACTCGAACCCGACTGAACCGAATCCGACCAACCTGAACTCGATCCTGAACGCATTCTGACGCAGATCCCGGCGACTCCCTCCCACTCTATGTCCGCGGTTAGAGCCATCTACTGGTGTCTCCGCCACGCCCGATCGGAGATTCTGTGCGACTCTCGCCCACTCCTCTCGCTATAAACCCCGAACCCGCGCTAGACTACGCTTTTCTCCCATTGCCTCACGATACACCATAGCTTCGGATCTTCTAGCACTATCTCCCGCACCGGTAGCTACCCAACGGATCGCCGATAGCGGCCAACCTGCGGAATGCCCCACAACGCGCCTTCTGAACAATACGATCACGACAAAGCTTTACTGTATGACTTTCTAGGATATAACGTCGCTCGTCTTCGACACGACAGGGACAGAAAGACGCCAGCGACGCGGCAAATTCCGCTTCCGTCATCCCTGATCTCGAACAACAAATCGCCAACCTGGAAAGTCAACTCGCAGAGGTTCGACAACTCAATGCTCTGCTTTCTGTCGTGCCTGCTCCTCCTTCGGTCCCCGTCGCGGCCCCTCCACCTGCTCCTCCAACTGCTCCTCCTGCTGCTCCTATCATCGCCCCTTCTATTCCTCAAGTAACGGCGTCACGTTCCGAGAAAGTTCCCGATCCACCAAAATTTGAGGGCAAAAGAGAGGAACTTCGTCCCTTCGTCACTCAACTTCGTCTCAAGATGCTCGCCAATCGTGATCGGTTCCCGGCAGCTCAAGCCCGTCTCGCCTACGCCATTAATCTTCTCTACGCGCTTCTTGCCTGCGTAATGCCTCGCATGGGGACGATTGACTAAGATATCGCTCTCATTACCATTCTGAAACTGCTTTCGAGATCCGGATCGCATCGCCACTGCTGAACGGTAACTCGAGCGCTTTACTCAAGGAAGCCGGCATTCTCCACTTACTGCTGGAGTTTCAACGCCGGCTGGCGTTAGGTGGAACGATGAGGCGCAAGAAACACGTTTCTAACCTGCGCTTTCGAGCTTCGGCCCGCATGATTCATCACGACGCCCGCCGCCACCGACTACGCTCTGTTTGCTTCGTGTTGATTACAGGCTCGACGCCGCGCAGTGACCGCCTCTCTCCTTCGCCGCCACAACCCTTCGCTTCGCTCCTGCTCGCTCTCCGCCCCTGTCTCAGTCACTTCAGCTTCTCATCCTCTTATTCCCCAGGTGGTGCGGTGCCATGGATCTTTCTGGCTGCCGCCGCCGCCGTGGCCCTATCACCCCGCCGAACGCGCCGCCGCCTGGGCGACTCTGCATGTATTGTGAGGTCCGCCACTTCGCTGCTGAATGTCCTGCCGCCCTGTTCGCTCTGTTCGCGTTGTTGCTACGCCTGAGGTTGGCGTACTCCTGTCATGTCGCCGGGCGCGCCTCCTGTTATTAACAACGCTTCGCCCTTCTTCCTCTTCCGTTACGCTTTTGGGTTTCCTTTGGTGCTTCTTCTTCTTCTTCTTCTGGTTCTGGGTCTTGGGTTTGGGTTCTCCGGTTCGATTTCTGCGCTGTTGCCTGATCAGTCGGGTTTTCACGGCGACTGTCTTGTGCGCTTAGGCCAGGTCCCTCCTCTTTCTTTGTCTGCTTCTGCTGCTTCTGGTGTCTCTGGTGAGAAGGTTTCAGATAACGATCATCTTGTTTCACGATCGATTCGATTTAAAATAAAACTGTTAAAACCTACTCGCCGCGACACCGGAGCCTTCCGGATTTGTATTCATCGATGAATCGCTTGTACGCCACAAGGAAATTCTCACTACTCTTCTGCCCAATCCTCGCCTTCACGCTATCGAGAGAAATATCTTCCAGAAGATTACTCATATCGCTCACTTTTCTCTTCAGATTCGCCGCCATAAATAAAAAAAATCTCCGCCTATGTTACTCGTCTAGGACATTACCCGTTGGTGCTAGGAATTCCCTGGCTGCGACGACATAATGTTGCTATCAACTTCGCCGATAATTCGTTGACATTCGGGTCCCCTCGCTGTCTTCAACGTTGCAATGATGATCAAGTTCCTGCTTACGTTAGAGGAATTACCTCACCACTTCCTGCTAATCACGACTTTGAGATCGTCAGTGCTGCTACTCACAAAACACCTGCGACTAACTGTTTATGCCCTGTTTCTTGGTGGTTCTACGGAATCGATACCCTCAGAAATTGCCACTTTGGTTCCTCCCGAACATCATCATTTTTGGCAACGATTTGGAAAGGAAGGTCCCCAGAAGTTGCCCCCGCATCGTCCTTATGACATTCGAATTAATCTTCACGAGGGAAAGGAACCTCCCTTCGGTCCTCTATACAGCATGTCTCGAGATGAGCTGGCCGCATTGATCGAATATATCGACGACATGTTAAAGAAAGGCTTCATCGAGTCTAGCCTCCCGCCGATCCCCGTTCTGTTTGTAAAGGTTCTGGTGGACTGCGATTCTGCGTAGATTATCGGCGCCTGAACGCTATTACCGTTAAGAATCGCTACCCATCGCTTTCGCCAAGCGAACGCGAATGAACTCTCAGCGCCAAATGGTACACCGCTGGATTTGAAGAACGCCTACAACTTGGTCCGAAGTTGGAGATGAATGGAAACCGCATTCCGCACTGCATGGTCATTTTCAGATAAAGTGACGCTTGGATTGACACTAACGCTCCAGCCGTCTTCAAAGACTTTATTAACGACACTCTTCGCCTTTTTTGATCGCTTGTACGGCTTATTATCACTACAGATCACGGACTAAGGAGGGGAGTGATAATGGCGAACGGGTTTGATTGCGCGATCTCTCTTTGGGTTCTGAGTTTCTACGGTTTTCGTTACACGACGTTATGAGTCATGATTGTACAGCGATTAGGAGGAGTAGTTTACGGGTTTCTCGCATACGACGTTATGAGTCATGACTGTACAGGATTAGGAGTATATATACGCTGCTACGGATCTCTCCTTCGTTTCTCTTTCTTTCTTTCTTTCCTACGCTGTTCTTCCCGTTATCAACTCTACTGTTTGGTTTGCCTTGTCTTTAGCTTCAATACATTACATCATAGTCATAGTTCGCCAAGACCTCTCGGCCCCTCATAAGATCTCGCCCTCGCTCGCTCGTGATCGCCTCGCCTCGCTGCCTCGCCTCGCCTCGCCTCGTTACGCTTTCACCTCGCTTCGCCCATAGTCCACGCATCGTAGCGATCATCTACTGGTATCTTCGCTTCACAACTTCGCCAGAGGCCATCTGACCTCTGCCTCTACAACTCGCTTCTCGCCAGACTTCTTCCGTCGCCGACCGCCCCGCCTCGCCTCCGCCTCTGTTGCACTTACTCCCTTGTTCGTTGTCTCCGTGTTCGCAGAACACTAAGAACACGCCTTCCTGCCGACCAACACAACAATCTGTCGCTGGCCGCTGGTCGCAAACATGACCGACTCGCCGGGGATGTTCACGTGATACCTCTAATCCCGCCTTCTTTTCCCCGCCTCGATTGCTACTTCCCGAACGAAGTGATTGTCACCTCGCCTGCCCCCGCAGACTCACTGGTTCGATCGGTTGCCGCCGCCGACCACGCTCATCTGCTTCGCCAATACGCCTTCTCTCATTGCCTGCCACGACGCCACCGGGCTAAGCGCAACCTTTACTCACCTGCCTCGAAGCTCCATGTTGGAGCTCCCAAGATCGACGACGCCGCCCCGGCCACGACCGGTTTATCATTCGTGGCCTCAGAGACCTCGCCGCCAATCACACCATGGTCCGCCTTGGAAACCTCCGCCCGCTACGACCGAGACTCGCTAGTTTCTTAAACTTTTGGCCCGATCGAGGAAGACTTTCGATACTGAGCTATCGGCCCACACTCATCGCCGAAGCCCTCGCCGCCTTCTCCGCCTCCGCAACGCTCGCCTCACAGAAGCCGCCAGATGACGGCGACGACGGCGCCATCGGCGACCACGTGATTGGAAGCTGCCGACACCAAGGTGGCCGACCTCTGGCAACACACGCGCTGCTCAAAGATCTCGCCGGCGCCGCAGGTTCCTTAATCAGGAAGTGGCCTCCCTCGCAGCTGAGAAGGAGGAGTATCACTATCGCCTGGCTCTGCACCAGGAAGCCCTCGCCGAGGCCGACGTCACCATTGCTGATCTTCGCCGCCGCCTCGCCTCCGCCCCCAAGATCGAAACCCAAGCTCGCCCCATCGCTCAAACTTCCAAACCTCGCTACTCGCTCGCCCGATTTCTTTCAAGACTTCCGATAACCTACAGAAAGACCGCTGAGCAAAGAATGCCAAAGCCGGCGTTAAAGGTCAGCCGCCTTGGTAGAAATTGAAGACACCAAAGGCCGCTAGTCCCGCCAATTCGCTTTTTGTTCTCTCCGCGCGCCGCATCAAGACCGGATGTCTCATATCCCCTCGCTCTATCGCCAGCCTTCCGCTGTCCCAGTTCGACCCACGCCTCGATAGGATACAGGCAAGGCGTCCGGGATACGCCTTCATCGACTAAGGCACTTTCGCATTACCAAACACAGACTGGCCACGCTTCCTCGGTAAAATCGCGCTTGCTCGGCGAATTGACGCAGCACTTGCGGAATCGTGCGAAATTACGCGATATCGCCAAACTGACCCTGACATCAACGGCCATCGTGAACTCGCCCGCCATTACTGTTTGGTGACATTACCCACTAGTAATTATTCTCGATGAGACACCACGATCTCAAGAATCGCACCAAAGCACGACAAGATCATCTTTGACTGACTTCTGCTCGGAATTGCTCTCAGTCACGCCGCCTCACCACGGTCAAAGCGAATCTCCGCCTCTTCGACGCCGGCACCAGATCGCCGCTTATCGCAAGAGCTCTTCAGAGGACTTGCTCGACGCCAGCAGAATAAACTCTTCGTGCATCGATCCGCGCCATCGATGAGCCTCGCGAAGAATCCTGACCGATTCGCACTCCGCGAGCCTGCGACTCATGACGCTCGCTCAATCCACGCCTCGCTTCATCACACATCGCCTCACGACTTGAAAATACCTTCAGGATGGTAAGGTACTCCGCTGGTCCCTCTACAGGTATGTCGCGACAACTACAGGCCCTCAGAGACTACATCACGGAAAACTTGTCTGGCGCTTTATTCGTTATTCCAGCCCCGCCGGTGATTTCTTTTCAAGAAGGCCGATGGGTCGCTACGCCGCGCCGACTATCGGAAGTGAATGAGATCACGGCCAAGAATCGCCATCCACTACCTTGATTCCCCAAACTCGCTCTCGCCTCCGGCCAAGACTATACTGTTCTGATCTTCACGTGATATCACCGATCGTGATACAGGAGGGCGATGAGTGGAAAACCGCTGCTCGACCCGCTATGGTCACTTCGAATACAACGCGACGCCTTCGGTCTTACCAACGCCCCGCTGCTTTCAACACCTGGATCAACGATCTTCAAGGCCCATATCTCACGACTTTCGCCACGCCTATCTCGACGATGATTAATTTACTCCGAGCACTCGGCGAACATAAGAAACATGTCCGAGATACTTAGGGTTTTTTCAGATTCATGGCCCACCTCAAGTCGGAGAAACGCGAGTTCCACGCCCAATGCATCAAGTATCTGCGGCCACATCACCCCGAGCAGATCCGAATTCGACACCGCAGCGATCCACTGCTAAAGACGAGACGCCCACAAAGTTACGGGAGGTCCAAGAATTTCTAGGTTCGCCAACTTCTATCGACGGATGCCCGCCGCCCCCGGCCCGCTACCGACTAAAAAAAAACGAAAGTTTGAATTCCGGCCCTCGACGCAGGCGCGCTTCCAGAAATTGAATGACGCTTTTACCTCAGCCCCAATTCCTACCCACTTCGACTTTCAAAAAGAGTGTTGTTGGAACGCGACGCTCCGACTACGCTTTCCGCCAGATACGCTCTCAAGACGACGACCATAATTCTTCACCCGCCAAGGTTTTTCTGCTAAACACTCTACCGAACAAGAACTACGAAATCTACGATAGCGAACTATTGGCAGTGGTCGTGAGTTTTCAAGAGCGCACAGAAATCTGGAGGTCTCGCTTCCGACATGCCTTGAGCGATCACATGAATCCTGAGATTTCATGCCAACTGTTGCTAAACCGTCGACAAACGCTGACAATTTTATCT